>CAMZMU010000057.1:55841871-56441871 GCA_947311845.1 Poa pratensis | reverse complement strand
GGCACATGGAATGGCCGTTAATGTTTCCTTTAGCAGATTCGGTTCAAGGGTAGTATGCCGATAATGGTAGTGTCCTGTAGTTTAGGTCAGTACGGTTGCTACTTTGGAAGAGGAAAACGTTTGTGTGTGGGGGCGTGTTGTGGCGTCTTTGAACCTGGACCGGATTTTATTATGCGTTCCATTTAATGAAATGAACTCGGCGAGAAGCTCCTTCGTTCGAAAAAAAAAATCACTAGCCGAACATGATTGAAGTGTCATCGGACTATTGGAGGAATAATGATGTGTTGACGACTTTGGGGTTTATACTACCGTGCATAGGTCTGCTACTACCGTGCATGGTAGATAAGCATTTGGACTATAGTGTAGCATGAACTGAGGGCTGAGTCACTCGAGACTCGAGAGATGATAACTAACATGAGAATTCTCTGCAGGAAAATATGGCTGACCTGTTCCATGTCTACTATCCCAATCCCTGAATCCCCATCTTCCTCAAACAGGTGAACTTGAGGTTGTAGATTTCGTGGAGCGTGGCGTTGACCAGGAGATTCATCGATTCGACAACCCTGCGCCACCAAAAAAAATCAAGATCGAATGGGCTAAATACTAATCGACGACGATTATGCAAAGAGTGTCATCTCCGGTCTAGCAAGCAAGAGATACAGGTGGAATGGTAAGCCTCACGTGAATTTCAAGCAGTAATTACCTCGCCGTCAACGTCAGGATCCAGCTGCTCCTGGATGCGGTAGTACACCAACGCGCTCAGGAGATCCTCGGTCTGGGACTCCTCGTGACGGGCTTGTTAAAATTTGGGCCCATTTGGGGCAGCCCAATAAGCAATTTCAGAAAAATCTCAAACCCCATTTTTATGGCAGCACACATGGGAGTGGAGTGGGAGCTAAAGTTTAGTCCCACATTGCTAGTTGGATGAGACAAACACCACCTTATAAGGTGGAGTGTTGTGACACTTGGTAAGCTTGTGAGAACAAGAGGCTCTCTCGTGCGCACTCCTCCTCCTCCGCCGCCGCTCGCACGCACGCCCGCCCGTCTCGCCGCGCCGCGCCGCGGGAATCTCGCCGAGCCGAGCTTTATTTTTGCAGTCCGGGAAAACGGTTTGGACGGACGCGTCACAGTTAGTCGGTTCGGGTCGCTCCCGGATCGTGGGCTACTGTAACCGACCTAAAACGTGCGCGACGTGGACTTGGCCCACGTTGTACCCGTTAGGGTTTTCCCGAGCCGCACTATATAAAGTCGTGCGCTGCAATGACACCGAACCAATCTAGGTTTTGCCAATCTCGTGCCTTGCGCCGCCACCGTAGTCTACTCCATCCCGTGCGCCGGCGTGCACCGGCGAACGGGACAGCAGGTCTCCGGAACCGCTCGTCCTTGTGATCCTGTACGGGAGAGGGCGAATAAGGTTTTTGGGAAGCGCTCCGCGCGACTGCTTTCAAGTTCTTCATCACGGCTCGACTTCCTGGACGATCTCCGGGTCCGCGGGCGACTCGTCTCCAACGTCGTCTTCTTCGAGCTGCTACGTCGCCGCTCAAGCTGCTGCCGTCGCTGCTCCAACGACTACTTCATCTACAATCGTTCGGTACGTTCGTCACGTTCCGATGGCTGTGTTTGTAGATGTCTGCTGCTGTTCATGTTAATTAATACGTCTAGTATTTTCGAGTTTAACATGTTAGTAGCTGTGCGATCATGTTTATATTCTGGAATTAATCATGGAAATTATGCCTAATAATCCAACAATCCAAAAACCTTATATTTGTTATAGGCAATTTCCTGAGTTAAACATGGGACATCTATCTGATGCGCTGAGGCCGGACAAGTTTACCGGTGTGGACTTTAAGAGATGGCAGTACAAGACCACACTGTGGTTGCGATCTCTGAAAGTGTTCGAGGCTAGTGAGGGTTTACCTGAAGGAACTATATCTGACGAGGATCAGAACAAGTTCAAGGAAACCAATACTGCCTTTGTGGGACTCGTTCTGAGTGCTCTTAGCAACAAGCTGTTTGATGTGTACATGCACATTACAGATGCCAAAGAGCTCTGGGAGGCACTGAACGCTAAGTTCGGTGTAGCAGATGCTGGCAGTGAACTGTACATCATGGAGAGCTTCCATGACTTCAGGATGGCTAACAACCGTTCTGTAGTCGAACAGGCTCATGAGATACAGTGCATTGCTAAGGAGCTTGAGCACGCTAAGTGTGCCTTACCTGACAAGTTTGTGGCTGGATGCATTATTGCAAAGTTGCCCTCTTCATGGAGGAACTTCGCCACAACTCTCAAACACAAGAGACAGGAGATTCGGTTGAAAACCTGATAGCGTCTCTTGATGTTGAGGAGAAGGCTCGGGCTAAGGACACTGCTGAGAGAGTGGTGAAGGTCAGTCTAGCGCCAACATGGTGCAGAAGAACTTTCACCATGGCAAGAGCAAGGCAAAGAGCAAGTCTTCCTTCAACATGCCTACCAAGACTACTTCTTTCAAGAAGAAGAAGAAGATGCTGAACAAATCTGAGCTAAAGTGCTACACTTGTGGAGAGCCCGGACACTTCTCTGTGGACTGCCCAGATCGTGCAGACAAGAAAGGGAAGAAGCATGTCAACGTCGTGACCGCTAGCAATGCTGATGGGTACGGTAATTTACCGATTGTGCTTTCAGTATTTCAATCTCCATGTTGGTGGATTGATACGGGTGCTAATGTTCATGTATGTGCTGACATCTCTATGTTCACTTCTTATCAGGTCGCAGATTCAAGCGTCTTAATGGGGAATGGATCACATGCTTCTGTTCGTGGTGTTGGCACGGTAGATCTGAAGTTTACTTCGGGGAAGATCGTGCAGCTGAGGAACGTGCAGCATGTCCCTACTATGAACAAGAATCTTGTTAGCGGCTCCCTTCTATGCAGAGATGGGTTTAAATTAGTCTTGGAGTCCAATAAAGTAGTTGTGTCAAAGTTTGGACAATTTATTGGTAAAGGGTATGAGTGCGGAGGCTTGTTCCGCTTTTCATTATCGGATTTTTGTAATAAGTCAGTAAACCATATTTGTGGCAGTGTGGATTCGGATGCTAATGTTTGGCACTCTCGTTTATGTCATGTTAATTTTGGTTTAATGAGTAGACTTTCCAGTTTGAGTTTAATTCCTACTTTCACCATTGCCAAAGGTTCTAAGTGCCATAGCTGTGTGCAATCTAAGCAACCTCGAAAGCCTCACAAGGCAGCCGAGGAGAGAAACTTGGCACCTCTAGAACTCGTACATTCGGATCTATGTGAGATGAATGGCGTGTTGACAAAAGGTGATAAGAGATATTTCATGACTTTAATCGATGATGCTACTAGGTTCTGTTATGTATATTTGTTGCACACTAAAGATGAAGCTTTAGACTACTTTAAAATTTATAAAGCTGAAGTAGAAAATCAATTAGAGAGAAAGATCAAACGTCTTAGGTCAGATCGTGGTGGCGAGTATTTCTCCAACGTATTTGATGAATTCTGTGAGGAACATGGTATTATTCATGAGAGGACGCCTCCCTATTCGCCCCAATCAAACGGGGTTGCCGAGAGGAAAAACCGCACGCTGACCGACTTGGTGAACGCCATGTTGGACACTGCTGGTTTATCTAAGGCATGGTGGGGGGAGGCTTTGTTGACTTCGTGTCATGTCCTGAATAGAGTTCCTAACAAGGATAAAGAGAAGACACCTTACGAGGAGTGGTCTGGGAGAAAACCATCACTTTCTTATTTTCGTACTTGGGGATGTTTGGCGAAAGTCAATGTTCCAATTCCTAAGAAACGAAAACTTGGACCGAAGACAGTGGATTGTGTCTTTCTAGGTTATGCTCAGCGGAGCATTTGCTATAGATTTTTAGTGGTTAAATCTGAGATACCTGATATGCATGTTGATACTATTTTGGAATCTCGTGATGCAACATTTTTTGAGAACATGTTTCCTATGAAGGATATGCATAGCATTGCTAGAATTTCTTCTGAGATATTTGCTGAACCTAGTACATCTGTTGATCATTCTGAACAACCACATGTTGAGGAAGTCCTTGAGAAGGATGACAATGAATCAGCTCCCAAGAGGAGCAAGAGACAGAGGACTGAAAAATCCTTTGGTGATGATTTCATTGTGTACCTTGTGGACAATACTCCCACGTCCATTGCAGAGGCATTTGCATCTCCTGATGCTGATGACTGGAAAGAAGCTGTCCATAATGAGATGGACTCGATTCTTTCTAATGGAACTTGGGAATTATCTGAACGACCCTACGGCTGCAAACCTGTGGGTTGTAAGTGGGTGTTCAAGAAGAAGCTAAGGCCTGATGGTACTATTGAGAAGTACAAGGCACGGCTTGTAGCCAAGGGCTACACCCAGCGCGAAGGCGAAGATTACTTTGACACCTATTCACCTGTTGCTAGACTCACCACCATTCGAGTACTACTTTCCCTGGCTGCCTCCTATGGTCTTATCGTTCATCAAATGGACGTAAAGACAGCTTTCCTTAACGGAGAGTTGGAAGAGGAAATCTATATGGATCAGCCTGATGGGTTTGTAGTAAAAGGTGAAGAGAGAAAGGTGTGCAAATTGTTAAAATCTTTGTATGGGCTGAAGCAAGCACCTAAGCAATGGCATGAGAAGTTTGACAGAACTTTAACTTCTGCAGGCTTTGCCATTAATGAGGCTGATAGGTGTGTATATTATCGCCATGGTGGGGGCGATAGTGTTATATTATGCTTGTATGTTGATGACATACTATTTTCGGTACAAGCATGATAGTGATAAATGAGGTCAAGTCTTTCTGTCAAAGAGCTTTGATATGAAAGATCTGGGACAAGCTGATGTGATCCTGAACATTAAGCTGATTAGGGATGAGAGTGGGATTACGTTAACGCAATCACACTATGTTGAGAAGGTCTTGAGCCGCTTTGGTTATATAGACAGCAAGCCTTCTCCAACACCCTATGATCCCAGTGTGACACTCAGAAAGAACAAAAAGGAAACGAGAGATCAATTAAGATATTCTCAAGTGATCGGTTCACTCATGTACCTTGCGAGCGCGACGAGACCTGATATCTCTTTTGCTGTGAGCAAGTTGAGCAGGTTCATGTCTAACCCGGGTATTGATCATTGGCATGCACTTGAAAGGGTCATGCGCTATCTGAACGGTACAATGAGTTATGGGATTCACTATTCAGGGCACCCTGCGGTGCTTGAGGGATACTGTGATGCGAACTGGATCTCAGATGTTGATGAGCTCTACGCCACAAGTGGATATGCATTTATTCTTGGAGGTGGCGCAGTGTCATGGAGGTCTTGCAAACAGACCATTTTGACGAGGTCAACCATGGAAGCAGAACTTGCTGCTTTAGATACAGCTTCTGTTGAGGCAGAATGGCTGCGTGAGCTCTTGATGGACTTGCCGGTGGTTGAGAAACCATTACCGGCCATCCTTATGAACTGTGACAACCAAACGGTTATTACGAAAGTGAACAGTGCTAAGGATAATGCGAAGTCATCAAGACACGTCAAGAGACGCTTGAAGTCTGTCAGGAAAATGAGAAACTCCGGAGTAATAACTGTTAGTTATATTCAAACAGACAAAAACCTGGCAGATCCCTTTACGAAGGGACTATCACGTAATGTGATAGATAGTGCATCGAGGGAGATGGGGTTGAGACCCGTGAGCGTTACACCATAGTGGTAACCCAACCTATGTGATCGGAGATCCCGTGAATTAGGACCTGGGAAGAACAAGCTAGTGGTTTAACTGAGGAGAGTTATTTTGTAACCCTCTCCGTGGGAAGATGCATAACTCTCACATTCTGTAAGGCAGGTTGGCAATATGCCTTAATGTGTTTCTGTTGGCTATTCGTAGCAAAGGTGCTATCCTACAGAGCGACCTTGAAAGAACACACCTATATGAGTCCGACTGTTAAACGTCGCAGTCTATGAGATTTGGGTGATCTCTAGTAAGCTCATGAAGAGACCAGGGAGTATGACGCATATGCTCCACCCGCGGGGTAGGCTACTGGCAGCCACGTACTGGTTATGACTTTGAGTGAAGTCTATTGGCACCAAACTTGCAATTCAAGGTTCGTCCATTGTTCAAGTTGCTGGTAGATGTAGCTTGAAGCTCTAGGCGGAAGTTCAACTTAACAGTCTCTGCTGAAACACTGGTATATAAACAAGAAACGAGGTTTGGCAAAATCTCTAAATGGGAATTTGAGATCTGGTGGGGGATTGTTAAATTTGGGCCCATTTGGGCAGCCCAATAAGCAATTTCAGAAAATCTCAAAGCCCATTTTTATGGCAGCACACATGGGAGTGGAGTGGGAGCTAAAGTTTAGTCCCACATTGCTAGTTGGAGGAGACAAACACCACCTTATAAGGTGGAGTGTTGTGACACTTGGTAAGCTTGTGAGAACAAGAGGCTCTCTCGTGCGCACTCCTCCTCCTCCTCCTCCGCCGCCGCTCGCACGCACGCGCACCGCACCGCCCGCCCGCCCGCCGTCGCGCGCGCCGCGCCGCGGGTTGCGGGAATCTCGCCGAGCCGAGCTTTATTTTTGCAGTCCGGGAAAACGGTTTGGACGGACGCGTCACAGTTAGTCGGTTCGGGTCGCTCCCGGATCGTGGGCTACTGTAACCGACCTAAAACGTGCGCGACGTGGACTTGGCCCACGTTGTACCCGTTAGGGTTTTCCCGAGCCGCACTATATAAAGTCGTGCGCTGCAATGACACCGAACCAATCTAGGTTTTGCCAATCTCGTGCCTTGCGCCGCCACCGTAGTCTACTCCATCCCGTGCGCCGGCGTGCACCGGCGAACGGGACAGCAGGTCTCCGGAACCGCTCGTCCTTGTGATCCTGTACGGGAGAGGGCGAATAAGGTTTTTGGGAAGCGCTCCGCGCGACTGCTTTCAAGTTCTTCATCACGGCTCGACTTCCTGGACGATCTCCGGGTCCGCGGGCGACTCGTCTCCAACGTCGTCTTCTTCGAGCTGCTACTGTCGCCGCTCAAGCTGCTGCCGTCGCTGCTCCAACGACTACTTCATCTACAATCGTTCGGTACGTTCGTCACGTTTCGATGGCTGTGTTTGTAGATGTCTGGCTGCTGTTCATGTTAATTAATACGTCTAGTATTTTCGAGTTTAACATGTTAGTAGCTGCTGCGATCATGTTTACTATTCTGGAATTAATCCTGGAAATTATGCCTAATAATCCAACAGGGCTTCCTTGAGATACTGCACCAACTGCTCGTTCTGGATCTCCTTCCCCTCCGCGGCGGTGACCACCGATTTGAGGTGTCCCCGGACTCGGTTAAGCTGCACCACCTCGTCCCAGATGCCACTGAGGGCCGGCGACATCTGCATGTCGCGTCCGCGGACGCCGGCGCTCGTAGCACGAACGAACTTATCGTTCATCGTGCTGGCGCTCGTATAACGAACGACAGCGCGCTCATTCTTCATCACGCTGGCCCTCGTAACAGGAACGAGCTCATTGTTCATCGCGCAGAGTGGACGAATACTGGGAGAAGAGAAAATGGCGGAATCACAGTAGCCGGGGAGAGCGATTTGCTTTGAAGACGGAGCTCAAAGCATCTTCCGGCCGGGAACGCTGGTTCAGCCAACGATGGGTTGTTAACAAGTTGCTTTTTGGTATTTCGACAGACTAGTAAGTAGTAACCCTGTACGTAGGACGTTTATACGAGATACATTTAATCATAGGGTGAACGGTATTCTTACTTTTTTTAGGGATTTATGTCAATGGAACGTGTTAATTATTGTCTGCTGGCACGATGATATTTGATGTAATGGCGGGATGAGAGTTATGAACTTGTCATGACATCATGTTTTAATATTGGGAGGCGACGTTCTCGTCGACAACGAGGCGCTTGTGGTGAATTCGTCAATCTCAATATCTGATCCGCTGGCTCAGTCTCTCAGAGGTGCTCATAGGGATAGGGTGTGCGTGCGTGCGTTCCTAGGAGTGACTGTGTGCGCGCGTATGTGAGCGTTTGCGTTGTACTGTGTTTCGTAAAAAAAAAGATTGGGTCGCTCCCGCATAATATTAGTGTTCTTTTATCGAAAGGGGCTTACTTCGGCCTCGATCCATGAATGGCAGTGGTGTTCTTAGTCTGGTCACAATGGGAGTGTTATTCTGCTATCATACATGCCATGTTAGTAAAAATTCATATATGCACAATAATTAATGACGTGAGAGAAGGGTGTGGTACTATGATATGATATGATACTTTAACGTAACGCATTTAAAGATAAAATAGGCCTACACACATATGTTACTATCCCGTATGGAGATAGTGATTCTAATATACATTGCTTTCCATTATGGATAGTCTTACGGAAAAAACATTTCCGGCCTGAATAGAATTAGCTGATATGCCCAAAGCTATTTGAGAAAACCTATAGACTTTCCAGTTAAGATAGATCGATAATATCAATTATTTAGAAAAGGAGGATTGGAGTATTAATATTTTAAACAGCTTAGGTACTTTTTTTAATGACCTAGGGCTGGACTATCTTATATAACTAAGTAGATCAAGCCCCCCACTAACCAAATTTCCAGGCCATGCAAGCTAGCCACGTCATATAAATTGTTATGCCTAATGGGTCTACTAGCTTGAACGGTTCACAATGGCCATGGCGCTAAGGTTATCTGCAACGTTTTGGCTTCTCTACTGTTCCCTACACAGCTAACATCGTGTGCGAAGTGCGTCCTTAATGCTAATTGAAATTGTTCCCCTTTTGTGGGGTCATTTACTTCTAATTTACACAAGGTCCCAAAGAGTTTCGTTGAAATTTATGTGTGAATGGAAAATTCTCGATAGATTCCATGAATAGGGCGTTAGTACGCTCGGATGTCCCAGTCGATAATAATAAAAAATATGCCAAATGAAGATTCCGCTTAAACTGAAAGTTTTTGTTTTGTATTTTCGTAGGGGTGTAATTTTAACAAACTATAACCTTGTTAATCGCAACTTGTATGGAAGTATAAAGTGTGTTTTTCTTCACAACGGGAGATAATAAAACACTTATTCTTTGAGTGTAGCTTTGCGCGTTCTATTTGATCATCTATCCAGATAGATTTTAACTTATATCCACACAAATCTATTGCAAATGTATTTGACAACCGGTTACATGGGATAGATGATAAGTTAAGAACTGTTATTAAGGTGTGAGCGATAGCAATTATATGGTCGCTTTGGTTGTGTAGAAATGACAAGGGTTTCAATAATAAACATTTGTTTTGTTTGCAAATACTCTACCAGTGCACAAGTATTCTTCGTTCATGGTGAACATTATAATGGGCGGTGCATCGAGACCTCTTTATGGAGGCATGTGCATGATTGGAATAGGTGGCGAGGGATATTTTTATCTGATGTGGATGGTCGCTTCATTTGCGAATTTGTCATCCATAGGGATTGGAATTCGTCATAGTCATTGACGTTTTACTTATACATGATTGTAATTCGTCTAGTGGTATTTTTATTTCTTTTTGTACTGTTGGATTACGCCTGTGCATTCTTATGCATAGGACGGGAGCAATGCTTAAACTCTTTAAGTAATAAAGTCATTTATCAAAAAAATCTAATCCCTTCCCTTCCCCTTCAACTCTTTTACAATTCCAAGTTTCCAACTCAGTCGCATCTTCACCCCATATAATTCTTCTTCCCAACAAGGGAACCACCATGTGCAGTTGGGTGAACCCTGGTTGAGCCCTTCCATCTGGTATTGATTCTTCTTTCACCATGTACTCTCCTAGCTGCAGTGAAAGAAACTACCTTCGGTATGTGCTTCAAAGGCGTGAGTTTGCAGAGGATGGCGACAAAGAGTATATGGATGTTTACAGTTTTATGGCGTTGTATCTCCAATCACCTATTTGATTTCTGGCGTATCTGGATGCTGAAGAAGGACCCACTTCGAAAATTTGTGATATCAAACTGCGGCTGAGCCTTTCACGAACGTTCAGCCTTTCACGAACGCAGAAGCCACCCACTTTCATTTCCTTTTGCTCCGAGTAGTGTTGTAACAGCTAGCCGTCGTCTCCAGACAACTTGGTATTTACTCTTTTGATGTTATACTTCTTTCTGTTTTTGTTAATTTAATGTTCCACTTATTGACCAACGCCGTATATATTGGCACTAGAAAATAGGCCTTTCGTCCAGAGCTTTAGTCCCGGCCGTGTTTGGGTTCGGAACCAGGCTCCTTATGCTTATTAAAACCATGGCATTGAGACCCTTGAAATGTAAACAAAGAGTCCTGTCTTGGGGAGAATCCTTCCTCATTGCCCCTGGAAATAAAAGAGCTCAAAACTGGATTGAAAAAGTATCTTTACTGGGAATGGTCTTCCCCTGACTCGTACTATCCACTATAAGTACCATGCCTTTTGGCACTATATCCTTCCCTCAAGACTTTGACTACACTCTGACATTATTCCTGGTTCCAACGGCTAGGACACCGCACTGGCACGGCCAGCTTTAGTCCCGGGTCAAACGGGACCTTTAGTCCCGGTTCGAGATACCAGCCGGGACTAAAGGGGTTGCGGCAAGTTGCGGCTGGTGCGAGGTCGTTTAGTCCCGGTCGGAGTCTCCAACCGGGACTAAAGATAGACCTTTAGTCCCGGTTGGAGACACCAACCGGGACTAAAGCCATCAACATAGCTATGTTTTTCATTTTTTTTCAATTTTTTATTTAATATAGAATACTTCATATCTTTAAATCCGTAAATTGAAATTTAACAAATAAAATGTCTAAATCGATTAGAAAAAATGAGAGGAATCCAAATATGACAACTATATCATCTTTTGCATCACAAAAACTCATTTAACTAGGCAAAATTACTTTCAAAAAATGGCATAAACTTATTTAACTAGGCAAAATTAGGTAGAAATCAAGAAAATTCCTAATACTTGGGGATTATTCATAAAATGTGGAATACTCTTTGTGAAATTAGATGGGTGCCATTTTGCACCATATCTTTTTAGGAGTTTTTTCCTTTATTTGATTTTTTTTCAAAAAGCGGTGAAAAATGGCCACTATGACTTTCATCGAAAGATGTCAAATTCTTTAAAACTATCGATATTTCTGTTATATAACCACTAGTTGTGTACCTTAAAATGATTTTTAAAAACATTCAGACCAAACTATCAAACACTTGTAGTTCAAATTTGGCTTACTTTCGGAAAATCAGTATAAACTCATTTAACTAGACGAAATTAGATAAAAATAAAGAAAATTCCTAATACTAGGGGATTATCCATCAAATTTGGACTACTCTTTATGAGAATTAGATGGGTGCCATTTTGCACCATATATTTTGTAATTGGTTCACAAAAAAAGTCTTTTTTGCCACTTAGAAAAAGTAAAATGATATTTAGAAAAATAATTTGAAAAATCCCTTCGGAACCATTGTTTCCTGTACCAAGATATGCCTATTTGTCGAATACGAGAACTTTATCACAAACTATGCTGTGGGAATGGTCATAACTAGGTCATTTGGCTTGAAACTTATAGATTTTTATACATTATAGACCTTTTTGTGAAGATTTTTTTGAACAATTTGTCAAAAATCAAGTTTATCATTTTTCATAGCAACTAGTACACATAAAAGGACTCCATGTCATAGGATATCATTTTTGAGGTTTTTCAATTTATTTGATTTTTTTCATAAAAAAGTCAAAATGGCCACCATGACTATTCATTGAAAGAAGTCAAATTTTCTATAACTATCGATGTTTCTATGATATAACCACTAGTTGTCTATGATTTGGAGGTGGTATATTATCTTTTATTACTATTTGTTTCATTTCGTGTTTATGACAATTATGCCGACCAACTTGACATAGATATTTTTATCTAGGAGGTATGTGAACCGGAAATTCGAACCGACCCTCTTGTCGAGAAGTCAAATTTAGTTGAAAAAGAAAACGGTGATTTGAAATAAAAATGTATTAAACCTTTTATGTAACTGTGCTCTAAAAACTCAGAAGAAAACTCTAAACACTAATTTTTGGTTCTGGTTCTATGAGACAGAGGACTCCATTTGCAACCAAGTGCAACAAAAATCACTCAAAAATATTGGATGTTCCAAAAGTATTTGAGAATGTTTTCAAATATAGATATAATTGCTAAAAAAAAAGAAACTAATTTGACTTGATTTGGACAATTAAATCAAATAGATATAAAAGAAATCAGAAAGTAGAAAAAATAAAAAGGAACGAGAACAAAAAAAAACTTTTCCAAAATAACTTGAGAACTTTACCAAAATACCAAGATACACCATTGCTTCCTATACCAAGATACACCTATTTTTTGAATATGAGAATTTTATCACAAACTATGCCGTGGGAATTGTCATAACTTGATCATTTGGCTCCATGGTAGAGATTTTTTTTATAGCGAGTTTATCGATGTTTTTGTGATGCAAAAGATGATATGGATGGCACATTTGAATTCCCCTAATTTTTCTAATTGATTTAGACATTTTATTTGTCAAATTTTGATTTATGGATTTAAAGATATGAATTATTCCATATTAAATTTTATTACATAATCATTATTATTTATTCAAAAAATATTATTACATAATCATTGTTATTATTTCAAAAAATATTATTACATAATCAATGTTATTTACACAAATAAATTTTGAATATTTAAACAATAAAAAAGTGTAACATCATGACCCAGTGGTTAATACGATTGATAGGATACAAATATCAGTAAGTTCTAACTTCTCATTTGGAATGGAATTAAGAATAAAATTGAAAATAGAATTAAAAAAATCCCGGTTTGTGGCCCCAGCGCTTGCCCGCGACCACGTGGAGGGCCTTTAGTCCCGATTTGTGGCCAACCGGGACTAAAGGATGGGTTCTTTAGTCCCGATTCCGGAGCACCGGTTGGATAACCGGAACTAAAAAGCCCGTTCCTAACCGGTACTAAAGATCCGTTTTCTACTAGTGTGGGTTGATTCTTGCTATAGATTATACTAGACGAGGAGTAGCAGCCCAATTAATATGAATGTATACACATGTGAAGTTGGGTACAACCGATTTTCAGTTCCAGAGTTTTCTTACAGGTTTGTTACTATAAATACCGGTTTTTTTGTGATTACATTACTTAGCATGCATTGTTCATACAATTAATTTTGCGGCAACTTATTTTGGTTTAGATTCATATCGTATATGCTGAAGATTTACCTTTGCCGCGTATATATGTCATTTGTGACGATTTTCAGTTTGTTCATTAACCAATATGATACGATGTTCGTGTATTCTTTATTATTACATTCTCGATCGCAATTTGCAACCATCAGCTTGATATAAGTTTCCGCTATTCTAGAACAATTATTTCATCCCTCTCTAGCATTTCGCCGTTTTCACTGCTTCACTATTGCTCCGTTTGTTAGCTGGCCACGTCGGATTTTTGTCAACCTGGCGCGTAATTAGGCGCGTAATTACTAATTAGAGGGGTGAGAGGACGAAGTCATCTATCATCTTCGAGACAGTTTCTACACATAATTATATGCATTCACATATGTACTATCATCCAACTAGAATACTACCACTACTATTTTAGTATCTGAGTATAGTACGTTTACAGTGCCGTCATTGTCTACCACTACAATTTAGCACAATGAAATATTACGCGTGTTTCTACGCGCTCATTTAATGAAAAAAATATCACCAGTCGTGGGAACCTACATACTCCCTCCGTCCGTATAAAAGTGGACGTTTGGGTTCCACGTTTTTCCGAAAATAAGTGTACGTCTACGTTTCCGGTGGTAATTTTGCATCTTTCCCCTCAGTCTAGGCCTCGATTAATGAGACATGCAAGGATTCAGTCGAGGGAACGGTGCAAGCTGATGCTAAATTAGCTGGCGGGAATTGATTCTACTGGTTGGATTGCCTTTTGCTTGTGATTAATGAGGCATGCACATTAAATATATACGTGAATCGAAGAAACATCACTGCTAGCCCGTAACTTTAATGAAAGGAGGAAGGGGTTTTCTACAAAACTACTAATTTGTCTTGAAAACCCCAGATGTCCACTCTTCAGCGGACGGAGGGAGTATATGTGAACATGTGATGACTGGTTCCAAGTGGTTTTGGAGCAAGCGTTGCTTCTTCGTCGCTTCCCTACACGAACCCGTACGAAATATAATAAGACAACAATAATATGATATTCAAGCTCCGAGGCGGCTTCGAGGAATACAGCTAGCTTTGTCTTAAAGTCAAACGAGCTAAGATTGCAATAAAATTAAACAATGCACCATTGGCGTCGTTAGACTACCCATATTGAGAGTAATATAGCTATTAACTTCGGTGCCACATAGCCAAAAAAGGTGACGTGGAATGAAATTAATGAGGAGAGAGTAGGTTAGAGTAACATAGCTAGTTACCGTAACATCACATTTTTCAAGACAAAATGAGTCTATAGAGCAATAAATGAGACCATCTATGACACCTCCTCTATTTTACTTTGCACTATGAGGATAGTAATATGGCCTAGTAATACGTGTATGTTACTAGTTGAAATTACTCTCCAACATGACTAGTCTTATATTGTTAGTCATACCAATGTAGTGATGAACGGACGCGGCACTAAAATTCAGGAATCAAAAATCAAACAGTACAAAGTCAACTAGCGTACACAATTATTGCATATCTGACACATGTGTCGTCAGCACTGACGTTATGGTGTCGGCAATAAGCTACAGTAGTACTTGAGGAAGGCGGTAGTGTCTAGACTATTTTAATTTTTGCGTTAAACATTTTTTTACCCTTTGTTCGCCCGACCATAAGCTACTTGGGGAAGGCGGTAGTGTCTTCCATCCTCAACCATTGGTGATGATGGACCTGAGCCTCCGAAAAAGCAATTCTAACGGAGCCGTGCCCTACTGGACATGCACGGCCATGCATGCGACCAGTCACGAGCTGCCACGTGTGTTCGTATTCAAATACATATACATGTATTTCACTCGTATTTTAACGTATATGTAATATATTATATGAAAAAATAAATTTTTATTAATAATTTTAGAATATTTTTTTACTAAATTTTCACAATTTTTTAAAATAAATATAAAATTTCTTATTTTTCGGCGATGTGATTTTTTTATGAAAAAGTTTAGAAATTTCAAAAAAAAATCATAGAAGTTTCAGGTAGTTCAGAAACATTCCACGTAGATTGCGCATATGTCAATAGATTTGTATAAGGTATGCTTAAAACACGACATAAACTCCTTATATGTGCAAAATCTTGATGAAAAATATGTTGTGTCACAAGAAACTTTTTTGAAATTTGCATGAAACCTATATTATACTCGAACATATGTCATATCGAAGTGAAACATCTCAAATATGATAACTTAACTGTACTGAAATTTCATTTCAGTTTCATTACATTTTCATAGTCGAAATTTGAACTTTTTCAAAATGTGTCCAATATTGATCTTATTTTGAAGTTCTCGTCATCAGGAACTCAAATATAAAAAAATATCATAAATCGGACATTTGGTTCAAAACATATGATTCATACAAATTTGAGAAACAAAATAAAAATGATGGGTGGGTGGGCAGCAAAACTACATTTTTCACCCCAAAAGTACCTGCCTGTCATTTACATGTGGGACATAAATTGTTGGTACCCACATGTCATAGAGGTGAGAAGGTAGGTGGGCGAATGGTTGTATTTAATATATACACTATACACCTAGAAATCTTCCTAGTTTTGTATAAGAGAAGGAATGCAAAATACCCAAAAGTACAACACGAATCACGATGCACGATCCAGTGGTGCATGCATACCCGGTAGGGCACGGCTCCGTTAGAAAAACCGCGTTGCCTGAGCCTCGGCCTCTGATCCTGCAGCTCTCCCAGTCCCTCCTTGCCTACCTCCCGCCCCCAAAGGCCAAACCCGGCGGGTCGGTGAACAGAGCCATGAGGTACGAGTCAGACCTGGCCACCGAATGCTGGGAAGTTATGGCGGGGGGCGGGGGCTGCCCGTCGCCGCGACGCAGGCAGCGGGGAAGGGTGGGAGCTGTCTTCTCTTTCTCAATCTACACGATCGCTGATGGCTACTCTGTTTTATCACTCAAGAAAAACTGCTGCTGTTTGTGTACAGTAGGTTGCAAGATACCATTGAGCAGAAAGTCAATGATCATCAACAGGATAAAGAGAAGCCAGCCGCTTTACAAATCTTCTGTTTCACGAGAAACGTGAGGAAGCACGCAATTACTAGCAACCATAAAACAACTACTAGCAATCATCTGATTTCAAGCAATATAAAACTGAAGATATACGCCCATCCATCTCCTCCCCTCGCCACCAAGGCCGGCCGGAGGAAAAATCCGAGCAGCTCGATTGGACCGCACCGAGCAGAGCCAGCACGCCACTACCTTATTGAGGAGAACGTCAGCCCTCTCCACCGCTTCTAGCTCCGACCAGAAGAGCAGCAAAGCAAGGAAGAGGAACACTAAACTCCAGATCGGGCTGCTTCGATCCAGAGCTCCGCTCAAAGCTACGGGCAAAACGCCCCAGTCCAGCAAGCAGCCCGAGACTCTACAACTACTATATACAGAAGGAGAGCCGCGGCTTTCCATCAGCCATCTCCGGCCGGCGGCGCCGGCGGGAGAGGCTTTGGTCCAGCCCAACGACCACGAAGGTGCTCTCAGCTACAGTAGATGAGGAGAGAGAGGGAGAGGATAAGAATGAAAGCGAGTCCCACTTGTCCTTCTTCAGCCTGCTATAAATTGTCAACTAGCAGTACCGAAGTCCAAATTGATCAATAGGCATACTATAAATTGAATGGTTAAAGATGTGCGAGGGTTCTTCCTGAGTTTCTGTCTGGCTCTCTCGATATGTTACCCCACCTGAGCCTGCTTGGTTCCTCTGTCAGTAGTAAGACTGTAGCGAAACTAAATAAGTTACATTCTAGCAGCAGGTAAACATACAGTTCAATCATGCACAAAAGATCCAAAACAAACAACTGAGAAGTAAAATACCCAACTACTCCGCCATTAGAATTTCCAAACAACACAGCCGTTTAAAATTTGAAATATATAATCTGTTTGCGGAGAATGATACCTGGTTCTGAAGCTCGGAATCACAAACAAGATGTCATGCCAGAAACCAAAGCTATGACCATCTCTTGATACGTAAAAACAAGCTAATATGTTTCTTTTCTACCAGTACGTGCTAAATTGTATATTCTGAACTTTACACGACTCTTGACATAATGCAACAAGCTCCTCGCTGCATCCATGTATTTCCATCTCCTTGAGCGAAGCTGGGAAACCCCCAATTGGTAGAGATGTGATGAGTTTACATTTGATAACACTTAGTCTTTGCAGGGATGTAAGGCGCTGGAGTCCAGCAGGCAGTGAACGGAGATGCTTAAAACCACTGAACTCAAGATCTGTCAAGGAGGTGAGAAGTAGCAGTGCTCTCTCATTGTTAGCTGTCAAACTGTCTGCATAGTCACGGCGAGAATGAAGAGATCCATGAACGGTCAGTGTCTTCAGAGAGGTTAACTGACTGCATATGGGCACAAATAGGACACCAATGTCGTCAATATTAAGCGACTGCAGTCTTCGCAAGAAGTAGCTTTGCTCGCTCTCAACTTTGGCTGCTTCTAATTGCCATGATCTTGTGAAGCCTGGAGAATTTTCAAATTTCAAGTGTTGGAGACCAAGAAGGGATTGAAGACCTTTCCACGATGCATTTGTAGCGCAACCTTGAGTGCATAGTTTCTGCAGTGCAGTACAAGAATTGAGGTCAAGATTTCCCAAACTGGGATTGTTCTTTATGCTCAGTGTTGTGAGGGTGCTGACCGATACTCCGAGGTCTAGAGATGCCAAACTGGGATTGTTCTCTATGCTCAGTGTGGTGAGGGCACTGAGCGATACTCCAAGGTCTAGAGATGCCAAACTGGGATTGTTCTCTATGCTCAGTGTGGTGAGGGCACTGAGCGATACTCCAAGGTCTAGAGATGCCAATTTTGGATTTGCCACAATGCTCAGGGTTGTGAGGGTGCTGAGGGATACTACGAGTGAACAAATCACTTTGCAACTAGCGATGCTCAACTCCCGCAATGCTTTACAAGACTGTAAACCTTCAAGTGATGATAACATGTCGCATCCTGCAATTTTCAACTGTTGTAATGCTGTGCAGGAGTCCAGGTTGACACATGTCAAAGGTGCGCAATCAATAATATGTAGATTGGCGAGGGAAGAGAGTTCTGATAACTGCAGACTGCTGTTTTTTATGTCTTGCACATGGAGTATTCTTAGAGAAGATGGAGGGATCTGAGACACTCCACCTGAAATCATTGTACATAGGAGAGTAGGGCAATTTTCAATGACAACTTTCTTAAGAGAGGAGAAATTTCCGAGGCCTTGGTTGCTCAAAAAATGCATTATTGAACTATATTTCCGATCAGATCTTATGAATGAGATCTGCAACATTTCCAGAGTCTTGAAGAAGTTGGGAGGGATATGCCAAGAGCTTTCCGTCATTTGGTTCTGTTCATATGTAAACAGCCCTATAGGTAAGGAGGTCAGCTCCTCACAGCTAGTTAAACTGAATTTCTTTAGTAACGGAAGGGTCATAAGGACTTGCGACAGTTGTTTTGCTGTGATGTGGCACCAATTAAACTCCAGTTCTTGGACTGATGGTGGCAAAGAGAGCTCAGATATGCTAGAAAACAGTTTGCGGCAGTTACTCATCTTAAATGTTTTCAATGATGCCAATTGTTGGAGGCCTGACCATGCTAGATTCTTCAGACTTGGATCATCTGTAATTTTAAGCTCCACTAAATCCCTGAGCTTGTTCGATTGGAACAAACTTTCCTCTTTGCTCAGATAAAATCCACTTCGTTTGATCCCCATGCGCATCACATTTGCTGGGTCAGATGGTTCAAGCCGAAATTCATCCAACATTGGTCTCAAGAATAAATCAATATCCACTAAAGATTGTATGTCCAAAAGTTGTGAGATGTTGATGTCGCCAAAGCAACCACGCACCCGAAGCCTGCGAAGATGAGTAAATCGGTATTCGTTTTGTACATCTTCATGGATAAACAGCAAAGGAAACTTTTTCAATGCAATGCAGTCATCTACTTCAAGAACTCGTAGATTTTCAGATAACTGCTCCCTGTCCAAAACTATGCACTGCGTCAAACGGTGCAAATTGCGTAGCTCTAGTATCTCCAAACAACCAATCTCTATTTCTGAAACACGAACCAGATTAATCAAATGGAGCTCTCGGAGCAGAGGCAACTTGTCGGGTGTTGGAATTGTATCCCACGAGCAGGTATCAAGATGAAGTGACCGCAATGAGGTGAGATGAACATTCTTGCAGAGCCATGACGGTATACGATGTTTGTATGCCGTAATTCTCAGATCTATAAGGCCAGCGTGTGGTTTAAGATCCTCCAGGATTGGTAATTTACTTTTAATACGAGGAACTCTGCCCTCAGACACACCATACCATGATAAGTGCAAAGCATTGAGGTGGACCTTATCAGAGATTCTTGCTTCAACGGCCTCCTCTTGGCTTCCTACATCATCAAGATAGCAAATGCTGATCGATCCTCTAATCTGATTCAATCCTCTCAGTTCTTTTATGCTGAACTCACTTTCCTTTCTGACAGCAAATGCCTTGAGCTCTTGAAGAGAAACCATATTCCCAACTCCGGCTATTTTTGCATGTAACTCATCTGCGGCAATAAAATGGCGCAAGTTAAAAAGCTTGTTCATGCCTCTCGGTAAAACTGTGCCAGTTCCCCAGTTCTTCTTTATGTCCAGTACTTGCAGATAATAAAGCTTACATATAGCCTCAGGCAATTCCAACTTGTCGCCCTTGTAAAAGAAGCCCAACTCCAGATAGCGAAGATTGATGAATGATGAGATGTTTTGTATCATCAAATCCAAATTTGAGAGTACCATGTCCAATCTCAACACGCGGATCGACTTTCCCTCATTGACTTCTTGGCGAAATGTGTTTGCAAAATCAATGTCATGTGGACCAAATAGCATCAATGTGCTTAAGTCCCTTCGCGGCAATTCACGGAAAGATTGAGAAAATGTTCGCAGAAAAGCGTCATTAGGATGCACGGTACCATCAAATTCTGTCTTATATTCCAATTCAGCTAAAACACTTACATGACGAACGAGCTGTGGTGCTTTCTGAGACTTATTATGCCCTATGGTGAAGCTCTCATGAAATGAAACCTTCTGCGCCAAGTCATGAATGAGATCATGCATGATATGCGGGCTCATAAGTTCAAATTCCTTTTGGAGAAATCCACATTCGACTAGGTCATTGAAGAATTCACTTCCAATGTCCTCCAGCCGTTTATCCATGTCAGTGGAACATATCAAACCCTGGGCCATCCAGATATTGACCAAACATTCCTTCTCATACTTATAATACTTTGGAAAAACAGCACAGTATGAGAAGCACTGCTGGAGGTGCACTGGTAGATACTTGTAGCTGATCATCAGGGCGGGCATGATATCATAGTCATCTTCTTGTTGCTTCCATTCACTCGCATCTCGAACTTTTTCCCAGAAAGCAACATTAATCTTCTTTATCAACAATCTTCCCACACTTTTTGCTGCTAAAGGGTTGCCCTTCAACTGGACAACTATTTGCTTTCCGATTTTCTGCAGTTTTCCATCTCCTTTGTACTTCTCATCACCAAAGGCACATTCTTTAAACAAATGCCAAAAGTCATCTTGCTTTAAACCATCCAGATTAATGTGATCTGTAGCTCCTACTAATCTTGCAACAGATGGCTTTCTCATCGTGACAAGAATCTTGTTTCCCACAACATCATTGGAAAGCAGCGGAGTTAGCAGCTCATCCCACTTTTCCTTTTGGCTGTCTTCCCACATATCATCCAAAACAAGTAAGAACCTTTTTGATTTCAGTGCTGATCCTAGGGTGTTCTGCAGCTCATTAAAATTCTTGATGTTTCCATGATCGACCCCAGTTAAGGACTCCAATAATTTGTTTATAATCTTTGCTTGGTCAAAATAGACAGAAACATAAACCCATAACATCACATTAAAATGCTTTGACACTGCAGAGTCATTGAATACCACGTTGGCCAAAGTAGTCTTCCCAACACCACCATTACCGATGATGGCAAGGACAGAGAGATTCTGCCCGTCAGATTCTTCCCCTGTTAACTTGCTTATTATCAAGTCCCGCTCCTGGTCCCTACCATACACTTTTGGTTTAGTAGGACAAGATGACGTCTCTCGAGGATCAGTCGTTGTGCTCTTGTATTTCTGCATAATGTTAATTCGATCATCCAGATTTTCAAGATTAAGGGCCTCATAAATATTCAGAGTCATGGTCCAGCATGCCTCAATGTGTTCATTTATCCCACGCGATAACCCAAGATAAAATTCCCGGCTAGTGTTACTGGCAGGGACCATTTGGTTGGGAACATAGGGCACAATTTGAAGAGCAGCAGACAATGAATGTTCTCTGATAAAACTTGAACTTGCTATGTCTTGCACAACCTGAGATACAAAAGAAAAAATGATTGTAGGAGCTCATTTAGGAAAAAAAAGATTGTAGTAGCACATATGTTTCAGGTTTGTTGCATTAATAATTAATGTACTTCCGATCCAAGAAACATGTGTTCAAAGTTAATGTTTCATTCCCCACTACATTATGAAAATGTTCTAGGTTAATGTTTCATCATCAAAAGACGACTCGTATCAAGAGGGGAACATCAGAAGCGTGTGAACTTGGGGATAAAGAGTGCAGTGGAGAGGATAGGAGGGAACAAGACAAGAGTAACAACTAGATGAACCTAAGGAGGCGAAGGAGGTAACAGCAGGCATTGCACAATATGAGTGCGTGAAAAGGTAATTGGACACGTCGTTAAATTGTGGACAAGGGGGAGAAAGTCAAAGGTTTGTTAAGAGAAGTCAAGAAAAAAGACACTTAACCGAGGTGGCCGAAGGAGAAGATTGGCGCGGATACAAAGGATGAGATTCGTCAAAAGTCACACCCTGAAAAATATATATTCGAGGATCGACACGATCTTAACACAGGTAATGCTTGTGCTCGACGTTATAACCCATAAGAAATACTTAACCGATAGACTGAGTTTGGTGTGCTCACGAGGAGCGACAAAAACATTGAAAACACAACCAAATAAGCAGCTTGACAACTTGATGACTCGGTCTCTCGTTGTTGTCTATGGCCCGGTTGATCACTGCCGCTCCCCTAATTTCTTTGGCGGAGCTGGCCACAGCCATTGCGGCATGTCTATACCCGTTGGTGGTGGGTGGGGACTTCAACCTGATCAGGGGATAAGAGGACAAGAGCAATTCCAATATCAATTGGCCCTGGAGTGCATATATTCAATAACTATATAGCTCAGTTAGCACTAAGAGAAATCCGACATGGGGGTGCTCGGTACACTTGGACCAATCAACAATTGAACGCAGTTCGGTGTGTTATGTACAGCGTGCTCATGTGGGCTGATTGGGAGATTCTCTTCCCACTTTGCACCTCGGTAGCCCAAACTATTGTTGGCTCGGATCACTCCCCTCTTGTGTTGTGCTCGGGGGAGGAGCTCCTATAGAGAAACACTCATTTTTTTCGAGACAAGTTGGCTCGCAAAACCAGAGTTTGAGGACCTGGTCTCAGCCAAGTGGCGGGAGCTAGAGAATCCTAGGGGGGTCTCTGGGACCTGATCGATGTGTGGGAGAGAATCTCTGTGGGGCTAGGACAATTCTTAAAGGGCTGGGGGCCAATTTAGGTAAAGCTGATCGCTACCTCAAGAAGGATTTCCTGGGGCAAATCCAAAACCTGGATCTACAGGCACGTACCTCAGGGCTGAATGATGATGGTTCGGCCCTAAGATATCATTTGGAGGGTCAGCTTACCCATCTCTCGCTGATGGAGGAGGAGTACTGGCGGTAGCGTGGTTGCCTCAACTGGATGTTAAAAGGCGATGCCCATACAGCCTATTTCAGTAGTACATAATAAGATATCAGACACCCTCTACGAAAGCAGCACGAGTTAGGTGACGGAAGAAATGAGTTCTACAAGCTTCCGCGAGAATGTGCGCACACTAGTTGGTCGATGGGCCCAGCCCAATGGCAAGGGAAGGCAAAATATTTCCATTGCCCGGATATTGTCAATGGAGGGAAAAGTACATCCTTTACTGATATGCCCACAACACCGATGTTGTTCTCCCAATCTTCGTTTCCCATGTGAAATCCCAGTAAGCGGTGCCCATATAAAGACCACCCACTCCAATGTATCTCACTCTCTCCACGAGGTTCTAACCCTAGCCGCACACTCTTTCCACGCACTTCACTCCCTTCATGGCGAACCCCTCTGGCCCCAACTGAAGTCAGGATAGAGCAACTTCCTCCGCGAACCCTCTGAGTTGCCAACCGAAGCTGCCTCTCCCTGACATCTTCACCAAGGTCCACGGCAACCGATCTCATGAGTTCTTGCGGAACCGTCAGATCACCTATGGATCGACTGTGGTGGAGGCCCCCGACACCTGAATCTCGTCCTTCTCGGAGGAAGAGGATTCTGATCTGGAGGCCGGTCTCCTCCTCTCTCGCGCCTCCTTTGAGCGCGAGCGCACTGATGGTGTCATTTGGGCGGTTGCGATGTAGAGAGAATCCACATCTCCGCCGCCGAGCATGCCATGCATGGAAGCCTCCGAGGAGTCATTTTTCCAGACACAGCTCTGGGCAGACATAGACCGGTCTCTTCTCTCTAGTCAGGGACCTGGGCGAGATGCAGCGGTGGTGACGGTTGTGGAGGAGGAGGAGGAGGAGGAGCTGGTGTTCAAGGAGAATGAGGTCTCCTCTGACAGTGATCGGGGCAATGGGTCATGGCTCCTAGGTGTCAGAGGAGGAGAATACCTCTCATTCATGCTAATCTTCACTTCGGAGGAGAAGAAATGATTTTATCCATCATGAAGAAGGACATGGCTCCGGGACCAGACGGGTTGCCGGTGTGCTTCTTCAAGCAGTTTTGGCCCTTCTAGGTCGTAAGTGTTGGCCATTGCCAACGGATTTTCCCTTGAGAGTGTAGATCTAGCGAACTTCGGGGTAGTCACACTTATCCCAAAAGTTCAAGGGGCATAGGACATCTGCCGATTTAGACCCATTGCCCCGATCAATGTCATCTTCAAATTTGTCCCTAAAGCCTATGCCCTTCACCTATATCCGAGTGCACACCACATCATTAGTCAAATACAAACGGCCTTTATCAAGGGGAGACACAATCATGAAGGGGTCCTTTCGTTGCAAGATATAGTGCATGAGACTAAGTCCAAGAAACTTCGGAGAGTTTTCTTGAAACTGGACTGTGAAAAAACGTATGACGGGGTCAACTGCAAGATCCTAAGAGAGGTAGTTATGAGAAAAGGTTTCGACCCGAGTTGGGTCATAAAGCCATACGTTTGTCACAGGGGGCCAAACCTCCATTACCAGCAACGGGAAAATGCAGAATTTCTTCCGTAATGGTAGAGGGGTGAGCCAGGGGGACCCCATCTCTCCACTACTTTTTGACATTGTTGTTGAGGCGCTAGCAGATCTTTTGGATAGAGCCAAAGTAGCGGGGCACATTAGTGGAGTTATCACCACCTCATAGCCGGGGGACTTTCCCACCTCCAGTACACGGATGACACGGTCATCATGGTCAAATGGATTTGGAAATTCCTATAAGGAGACAGAGGACTTTGAGCAGAGATCATAAGGATAAAGTATCTCAGGAATAAAGATCTCATGGTGGACTTCCATCAAACGGGTTCGCAATTCTAGAGCGCCATTCTGAAGGTGAAGCATCTTTTTAGCTTGGGGCTAGACACCACATACATAGTGGCACCTCGACTCGATTTTGGTTAGACCTATGGCAATGACTAGGACCTCTAAAGGACCAATTCCCCATGCTCTTTGCTATTGGAGCGAAATCGGGGATTTCCGTGGCACGTGCTCATCGCCCCAAGGATTGGTACATCCCTTGCAGACATACCTTGGTCCTTTAGAGCGGGACGAATGGATCGTGCTACATAGGATGGCTGTACATGGCTCACCTCTGAACCGAAAAACTTTTCTTGGGACCTCGAACCTTCAGGGAGTTTCTCGATTTGATCGCTTTATCGGGAGCACTCTCAGTTTATCCGAGGAAACACTTTGGAGCGATTTGGAAGATCACTATCCCTCTTAAAATCAGGGTTTTTCTTTCGCAGTTAGCCAGGAAGAGGCTTCCCCCTAAGGATAACATCCTCCGCAGACACGGGCCCTCAAATGGCTTGTGTGCACTATGTGGTCAGTTTGAGTACACGAACCACATCTTCCTCGCTTGTCCCATGGCGAATTTTATGTGGAGCATAGTTAGGAACTACTCTCTTGCACATGGAACCTCTCCTGTTTTGCCGACGTCCATAGACTCCTTTAAAGAAATTCTGGACAGGATTGCCGTGTTCTTTGGATCTTTTGCACAGCTCTATTCTAGTCCCTTTGGAATATGCGCATAAATTCACTATCAAGGGTTATTTTTGTCTCAACCGGCTGACGGCCTATACAAAATGGTCATGTACATGTAGGTGTGGAAGAGGGTGGTTAGAAAACAAGACCGCGAGATGGTGTATGTGGTGATCGCAGGATCTGCTCCCTCCACTAGTACAGAACGACACATCGGATACCCCTCTATGAAAACGTCGTGATTGTTTGCCAACAGACTCAGGTGATGGGCCCCGTACATCAGAAAAAACTTGTCCCAAAGGAAAAGTGGAAACACTAGTAGAGACAGGATATGGCAACTGATGACTCTTAGCTCGTTCACAAGCATCACAAACATTTGGGTTTATTTTGGGCGAATGAGAAATCTTATGTTTCCTAAGAACTTGTTGAAACACAAAAGATGAAGGATGTCCTAAACGGCGATGCCACATGGAAGATGACGGCTTTTTTGTAATCAAGGCATGCTTGGAAGACCCGGTAGAGAATGACACTAGCAGGTAGAGACCACCATGACATGGCCCTTTAAACAGAACTCTCCTTGTGGCATGGTGCTTGATCAAAAAGAAATATGGGTGAAATTCAAAGAAGACATGGTTATCGAGTGTAAGTTTATGGGCAGACAACAAACTGTAGAAGCACTAGGAACATGGAGAATATTTTTTAGATGCAAAGAAATATGTGGGGTGCATAGTGTTGAATGAACAATATGAGCAATTTGCATACCGTTACCATCCGCCGTGTGGATGTGATCACGTCCAGTGTAGTTCTCTTGAGTGGTGAGCTTGCTCAGCTCCCCTTCACATGATTTGTCGCACCTGTGTCAGAGTACCAATTAGTGTCAACTCCATAGGATGCAATGTTTGCACCCTTTGTAGCCATCATCATTATCGTCCTGGAACCGCCACCAGCAGTCAGCAGCCGGGTGGCCATGTATTTTACAGATTTGGCATATCACATTGACATATGGCATGGGCGCGCGGCCATGTCGGTGTTGACGACACCCTTGACCTCCATCACGGCGATCACCACCATCACGATGATCACTATCGTACCGATCAAGTCGGCCACGATCATCTGGTCCATCATAGCAGTCGCGGTGACCGATCATCGGCATCCACGGTCACGCTAGCTGGTCCTGGAGTCGGTCATCCTGATGCCCGCGGTCGTCGTAGCGGCCACGATCATCTTAGCACCCGCGATCATCATAGCGACCATGTTCACGGTCATCTTGGTGTCCCCGGTCATCATATCGACCATGCTGCTGAGGTCGCGGGTCACCACCGCCGCCACGGCGAGCGACATTGGTAGAAGACTGGAAATCTTGACTCGGCTCATCTAATCCATCTTGGCGCAAATCATAAGAAGCAGCGAGGGTTGTACCGAGGTAGGCGTTGACAGCAGCAACGAGGGCATTTTAGGTCTGATCCAGACCATGAAGAATGTATCTGATCAGTTCATCTTCATCCATCGGTTTTCCGGCTGCCGCAAGTTCAGAGGCGAGAGCTTTCATCTTCGCGAAGTACTTGCACCGTCACGTTGTTCTTCTTCGTGTCATTGAGGGCTGACCGCAAACACTGAATCATCGACCGAGATGGGGAGGAGATCATGGTGGCGAGAGCCTTCCAAACTTTAGTAGATGTATCAAGCCCAGTGAAATGAGCGAGCACATCGGGCTAGAGCGAGTTGAGGAGGAACCGCAACACCTGCTGGTCCCGAGAGATCCAGGCCGTATAGGCAGGATTCTCTAGGATTATTGTCTTCTTGTCGTTTTCTTCAACCTCCAGCGTCTCCTTCGGCGCAGCTTTAGAACCCTCGACCAAGGCGAGGACTCGGGCACCACCCAGGGCAGGGAGAACGAGTGCCTTCCATCCGAGGAAATTCTCCCGCGTCAGCAGCTGCGAGGGGGGAGATCCGAGGGCAACAGCCAGGGCAATGGCCGGGGAACCCATGGAGGCGGCAGGAGGGAGGCGAGGTTTTTGGTTTTTTGTGTGTAGATCGATTTCGTCGGCTAGGTCATGAAAGAGCGGGGCTCTGATGCCATGCCGAAGTAGGCAGAAGCGATAGCCCCGTTGGGGGCCTCGGTTACGTGTTATATAGGGTGATAGAAAAAATGTTCACCAAATGATACAGCTTAAACGTTAACTTTGATGGATTAGAAGGGTAAACATGTACATATGTCACTGGAAACGAAAGATTATACGGAAAAGGAGAAAAAATATATAGAAAGGTGAGAAGAAAAGAGAAGACAAATGTGGGCATTTAAGGTAGTTCAAACAGGAGCTTTCATGTTATTTTATGTTGATCCAAATTGATATGAAGATATAAAAATAGAGGCTAACTTCGGAGCGAAGCGAACACCCGTCACCTTAGTGCCGTTGCCAAGTCGGACTGCCGACTTAGGGTTTCGCACCACCATATATACCACTTATAAGCCGTCGGTTGGGATAAATCACATGTTGTAAATCTCCGACGTTTGTAAACTCACTCGATACAGTGAAATATTGTTGTCTGGCGCCCGTAGTTTTTACTTCTCAATTGTTGGAGTGGTTTTCCATGTTAAATCTCGTGTCTCCGTTAGTTGATCCTCCGCTGTTTTCATCGTTTCTTTGCCTATCGTTTATAGCATTTCGCAAGGCATTGCCCGAAGTGGGTTGATCGCGACATGAACGGGAGGGAAGGAGGGGGTCTCCCAATAAGGGCAGCATGAGCTATGTTGAGAAGGATATCGGATAACACCGAAGAGAGACGAGGATATGGAGATCTAGTCCGGCAACCGCACGGAGAAGCCGAGATGCTGGACATGCTCAAAAAAGTATTCCCATGAATCGGCATTGATGGACTTGGCGAAGTATAGCTTACGGAGGGTTGGTTTCTTCTTACGGTGCATAGAACGAGATAAGTTTCCCACAAGATAAATCTGGGATTGGGAAGCGTTCTTTGATGTTGATTTTCAGTAGTAAATTCTTAGTTTAAGAGATACATATACCATCAAAATCAAGTCGTAGCAACGCACGGCATATGTGCTAGTAATTAGTAACAACAAACATAAGAATTCTCTGTAGGAAAATATCGCCTGACCTGTTCCGTGTCTACAATTCCAATCCCTGGATCCCCGTCTTCCTCAAACAGCTCAACTTGAGGCTGTAGATCTCGTGGAGCGTGCCGTTGACCAGGAGATTCATCCATTCGACAACCCTGCGCCACCAAAAACAAATCAAGATCGAGCGGGCTAAATTCTAATCGCCGACAATTATACAAAGATTGTCGTCCCCGATCAAGCAAACAACATCGTGAACGTATATAGTATATATAAATTTGAAGCAGGAAACCGTGACGGCCGGTAATGTTAAGCATCACTTGCATTTCAAGAGCAATTACCTCGCCGTTGACATCAGGCTCCAGCTTCTCCTGGATGCGGTAGTACACCACAGCGCTCACGAGATCCTCGGTCAGGGAAACCTCATGACGGGCTTCCCTGAGATATCGCAGCAACTGCTCGTTCAAGATCTCCTTCCCCTCCGCCGCGGCGAGCACCGATTTGAGGTGTCCCTGGACATGGTTAAGCTGGACCACCTCGTGCCAGATGCCGCTGAGGGACGGCGACATCTGCAGGTCGCATCCCCCGACGCCGGCGCTCGTAGCACGAACGACACCAAGCTCATGGTTCATCACGCTGGCACTCGTAACAGGAACGAGGCTAACGAGCTCATTGTCCATCGCGCAGAGTGGACGGGGTATTGGGAGAAGAGAAAATGACGGAATGACAGCAGCCGGGAGAGCGAATTGCTTTGGGAACGGAGCTCAAAGCAACTTACGGAAACGAGACGATAGGAAAACGCTTCGCTGGTGAGGCGCTCGAAGACGACACGACTCAGCGAGGTGACTCAGCTTTCCTACCCTACCCGCCAGCGCAGGCCACCGGCGGAAGAGCTGGCCCCGCCTCCTTCCACTTGCTGCTCCGGCGGCGGGAGGGAGGGGGATCCCGTTTTTACTTGGTAATTAGGGTTAGAAAGTTTCTGGCATGGTGCGTCGTTGGGTGGTGGGAGCGGCGCCCGGGCAAATAAATTTGTCTCAACTCTACTCTCACACCGGCGTTGTCCTTCATGGCGGCGTCTCGGAGTTGGTCGTATTGTGTGTTTGCCGATCTTTCATATCGGTGGCTGTAGGGTTCATGGATGGTGTCGGCGAGGCGGTGGCGACGACTCCATCAGATTGATTTTTCCTCCTGTTCTATCTCCGTTGCTGCGGTGTTATCTCCGGCGTCATGGTGGAGCAGAGAGGATTCGTCCAGAAGTACGTGCAGACGGTATTCTGCACTGGTGACAGCTGGAAGATGGTGCACCTTGTGGTGGGTTCGTGGTTGGAGGCTGACGGTTCTGGTTCCCTACTCCGACGTCGTCGTGCGGGGGTGCCAGTGCTAAAGTTCGATGGCGTGTCCGGGGTCGTGCTGTCCCGGTTTGATTCTTTCAACGACAATGGTTTGTCCTATGGCAAACTATTTTGGAGGTCCGAAAAGCTGATAATCAACGATGGAGCCGCGTCGAGCTCGGGTGAAGAGGTGATCTGTCTATATTTTCTTTGGTGGATGCTACGGTGGTGCCGAAGAAAATGGATAGGCGTTGGTTTGTCACATAGCTTTTTCCTATCTTTTTAGATCTATAAGATCGGTGTATACGTACTTTGTATCTCGTATTTTATTTGTCAATAAGAATCTTATTACCATACAAAAAAAAAACTCAAAGCAACTTCCGGGCATTAGTAGGGCAAAGTCTTATCCCAACCTGTCACTTTTGTCTATTAGCAACATGTGGGGAAAACGTTGCCACTATCGGGCGCTGCTGCTCTTTTTATTATCAACGTGCGGAAGAGGTATATTGCCAGTACGAGCCTAGTGGCAACGTGTTCGTTTGGTGCACGTGCTACTACTCTCTATTACCGGCAACGTGTTATGAAAGAATAATCAATATTAAGCTGTAACACATAATATGACAGAATAATACTGTAACAAATAATACAATCAAAATAAATAGTACATAACTTAGTCCAAGTTTCCAATTAGATAGATAGCACATGATTCGATCTAGCTAAAAGATAGCACATAACTTATTTCAAGTATTCTAACTATCTAGCTACTCACTTAGGGTCTCGATCACCTCAACTCAGGCATGAAGTTATGATTATCTCTAGGATCATCATTCTCAGACTCAGAATTGGAGGAGTTGTCGGGGGCCTATACATGAAATAGATCTGGCCATGCACATGATTGAGAAAGAAAGTGCACCTCTCAGTAAATTGCATGTCACAGGAAGCAACAAATTTTGTCCAACGAGCGCCACTGAAATCTGTCCGGCTCGACTCGTTGGTGCACAAAGCTCTGAAACTCCAAGTGGGCACCGTCATCTGGACCAGGTTGACCTCAAATGTCCCATGGTCACTAATGAGAATGCCAACATGCTCCAAAACGTTACGTCTAGCACTACACATGATGATCTGAGAAAAAGAACGATTAGACATTAGTGTTATTATAAGGATAGGATAGCGCAACAGGCTAATCAGCAAAATAATAGAAAAATTATCAAGAAACGTGTCTTATATATACTTAGATTGACATACAGATTTCAGGGACGGTGTGAGCGAGCCAAGTAGGATGCACATATATTTGTTCATATCGCAAGAATCGCTTGCGCCGTCCTAGGATCACATAGTGGCACAACAATTTAATCATCGATATTCTAAAACAAGACAAAACTACACAAAAATGATTGGGTTTATTAGTTTTGTGCCTTGCTTCGTTTTCCTCGTCTGTGTCCTACTTGCTTAACTTTCCTCGTCTGTGCCCTATCTGGCTCTTTTGAGGCCCGTGGATGGCCAAGACGGTTGTTTCCGTCTGGTCAACCTCCTTTGACCGTCACGTGGCCAGACTAGTGGGGTCGGCCTAGGGCACCTCGTGAGTTGACAAAGTGGGACCGCTCAAGTGGGACAGGAAGGTGGGGACGGCATGCCAGGAATCGAGTCTGACGCCCAGGTTGGGATTAGTACGTCGTTAACACAAAAGATCCATAACTGAAATAATAAGTCTTCTTGAGAGACTGAAATAATAAGCCTTAATTTAGGAAAGTGAATTTTAGAAACTGTTTTATTTTGCACTGGAAACTGAAACTTAAATTAGGAAACGGAAATTTAGAAACTGATTTTCACATTCACTAGGAGCTATACAAAAGATTTTCATTACTACAGAAGATCTATAACTAATTAGACTAACTACTAATTACTAGTGCTAATACTACTACTACTAATGAAACTACTACTAATCAGTAGCAGTTGCACTGCTACTACTACACCGGCGGCGCTGCTACTACGCCGGCGGTGGGCTCCAACTTCCTCCGCCTTGGCTCCTACATCCTCCACCTCTTCGCTGGCGGTGCGTCATCATCGTCGTCGTCCTCCTCGGAGTCGGAGTCGTCGTTCGGCGGCTCCTCCTCGTCCTCGTCCTCCTCCTCTTCCTCCTCCTCCTCCTCCTCACTCTCGTCATCGGAGTCGGGGTCAGAGTCGGAGCCATGGTCGTGGCCCTTGCCTTGGCCGTCGTCGCCCTCGCCGTCATTGTCGCTGTCGAAGTTTTCTTGCCAGTGTCGTGGCCCTCGTCCCACCACGAGACGGGGTTGCCCTCGCCGTCCGAATCGCTCGGAATGATGTCGTTCTGCCACCATTCGTCCGCCATGGTAGAGAGATTGGGGTTTTTGGGAGAGAAGAAGAGGTCGGAGAGAATGGGGTTTTTTGGAGAGAATAACTGCTTTGAAACCGTATACGCATTGGGGTTTTTATCTTTGAGGAGGACAGAGATGAATTCAGTGCGACGGCGCGTAGATCGATAACCGCCTGCGGCACTGAACAGACGGATCGAACGCATCGTTGTTGCCAAAACCAGTGTGAAATGACTGCACATTTTACAGATTATATTCGCAATGATGACATCCTGTGACTGCACTTGACGTCCAGTTGAAATGATATGCCTGTAAATGTTCACCACGTCATCTGGTGCACCTTGACGCGCGTAGTACAAGTGTCAAACAGTTGATGTGCATTGACGTTCTGGTCAAATTGACTGCAATTGGAAACCTTGTGGGACATCTAGACGTATCGCAAGCATTTTGTGTGAGAACTGACGCGATTAAGTTTTTGTTTACGTGCATATCTGTGTAGGTGCATCCGTGTCTACACACAAAGCGCGTTCTGGACGCGAACTGGACGCGAACTGGCACCCACAATGAGCGCAGGTTTAAAAATGTATATAGACCTTGTTTATCAACTTCAATTGTTAGTATATAACATAAGAAGACTATGTGCGCAGGTTTTTCTTTTTTTGATTGTTTTTGAATTTTTGAAACTCATTTTAAATTTGGTCAAACCTAACTTTGACCAACATTAAAACAAGTTTAAAACATGAAAATGAAAAACTAAGTCTGGATCCTTCTTAGTCACTTCAAAATGAAACTTTGGTGAGGTTTTTGAAATTTTCACGTTGCAAATCCAAAGCAACTTCTCTTCACTCTTGACTTCATGCAACATAGTTTGGGATATATCACATTAGATACATGAATTTCTGGTTCGAATGTATATAGCCCTTGTTTATCAAATTGAATCGTTAGTATATGACATAAGAAGACTATGTGCGCAGGTTTTTCCTTTTTTTGATTGTTTTTGAATTTTTGAAGCTCATTTCAAATATTGGTCAAACCTAACTTTGACCAACATTTAAACAAGTTTAAAACATGAAAATGAAAAACTAAGTCTGAATCCTTCTTAGTCACTTCAAAATGAAACTTTGGTGAGGTTTTTGAAATTTTCATGTTGCAAATCCAAAACACCTTCTCTTCACTCTTGACTTCATGCGACATAGTTTGAGATATATCACATTAGATACATGAATTTCTGGTTCGAATGTATATAGACCTTATTTATCAACTTGAATCGTTAGTATATGACATAAGAAGACTATGTGCGCAGGTTTTTCCTTTTTTTATTGTTTTTGATTTTTTGAAGCTCATTTCAAATATTGGTCAAACCTAACTTTGACCAACATTTAAACAAGTTTAAAACATGAAAATGAAAAACTAAGCCTGGATCCTTTTTAATCATTTCAAAATGAAACTTTGGTGAGGTTTTTGAAATTTTCATGTTGCAAATCCAAAACACCTTCTCTTCACTCTTGACTTCATGCGACATAGTTTGAGATATATCACATTAGATACATGAATTTTTGGTTCGAATGTATATAGACCTTGTTTATCAACTTGAATCGTTAGTATATGACATAAGAAGACTATGTGCGTGGGTTTTTCCTTTTTTTGATTTATTTTTGAATTTTGAAGCTCATTTCAAATATTGGTCAAACCTAACTTTGAACAACATTTAAACAAATTTAAAACATGAAAATAAAAACTAAGCCTAGACCCTTATTAGTCACTCCAAAATGAAACTTTGAAACTTTGTCATACTTTTCAAAACCCCGTTGACTGCCTCCAAACCCCGTCCCAAACCTCGCCTAACAATGAGCGTCGATCTAACCCTAGCGCTGAACTGGAGCCGTCCGATCGTTCTTCTAGAAGGAATCTGCGGGCAGACTCTGGGCGATCCGCGAGAAGCTCATTATGCGATCTGATTGGATGAAACCCAATGGGGATTTTGGCTGTTGTTTTTACGCTTTATGTTGTTGGTTTCAAAACAAGGCCAAATTTCATAGCTAAGGGGTGAATATTTCCGACATTTTTCTTTGCAATTGCGTAGATTCATGGTAGTACAAAATTATAAACTAGACCAGCAACTAAAATTCCTTGGTAACCTTGGCCTTGCCCTTAAAACAACTAATAACTAAAATGGACTACCACTCGTCCTCATCGTCGGAAACCTCCACCGACTTGGCCTTGCCCTTGCCCTTGCCATCGACCTTGCCCTTGCCGTCGACCTCCATTGGGGCGTTGCCCTTGCTCTCCGAGTTGTTCAGAGCCTTCTGCAGGTCATCCACATACTTCACGGCTCTCGCCTTCTCCGCGCCTTCTGATTCAACCACATAAGCGACCAGAGCATCCATGAGCTGTTGCTGCTTCCGCCTGGCCTGCTCCGTGGCTTGATAGTCGGCCATGGCCCCTGCCATACCCGGGTCCATGGCCCCCTCCTCCTCCTCTTCCTCCTCCTCCTCGGACAGATCGATGAAGGAAATGGGATCGGGAGCAATGGCCCTGCCCCTGCCCCTGCGCCTGCTCGAGCTCGGAGGAGACTCCCAGGATGCACGCATCCTGATGGACCTTGGAGGAGTGCGCCCACGCCCACGGCCCCTGCCGCTGCCCTCGCTCAACTCAAGAAACCAAAGATAGCGGACGTGGCGGCGGCGGTTCAAGCTGGGAGTGGAGCGGCCACCACCACGAGCCATGGAAAGATGAGAGACTCGGCGAGGGTGGCAAGGAGAGGAAGAGGGGATCACTGGGCGGCGTGGGCGCAATGGGCAAGGAAATGGCTCCTTTTCTAGCCATCTGCGGTCTGGACTGCGTCGCGTCTGGACTGGCAGTAATGGCGACCAGGCATTGATTCGGCTCGCCAAACTGCTCAGCTTGCGGCGGGACAGACTAGGCAAGAGAGACGCGAAGACTGCGGAGCAGAGCAGATGCGCGGCCGGGCCGGCTGTGTATGCAGCGAGGCAGCTTTTTGACGGCAAGGAGGGCACGCCATTGAAGGCGCGGCGCAAATTCGGGGTACTGGCATGGACGCGCTCGTACGGCTGCATGCAAGCACTCCTCCTGTGCTGGCCTGATACGTGAATTTATGCACAACAATACAATCTGTAAAATTTAATTGGAACCAAAAATAAGTATTGAAACACATAAAGCATCAAGAGAAACACATCTGAGAGACGGATCCAGGTTTCTTTTTGTAGGTAACTTACGAATCCAAGTTGAGCTGCGGGCTTTCTTCCAGGAGCAGTCTTTACTCTTAGGCATTTACACAAACAGTTTCTGTGCACACCTGCAACCTCTGGTAGGGAGAAGAAAAGGTGTTGTAGGTCAGCCGTAGAATTAGGGAAAGATGTCCAATGAAGGGGATGGGAGCCAAGGCAAAGTCAATTGCAGCAGCGGCGTGTGAGCCGGCCGGCCTCCTCGTTCGTCACTGTGGCCTGGGCGGGCCATGGTAGGAGAGAAGAAGGTGCAGGGAGGGCGGGAGGAGAGAGAGTACCTGAGCGTCTGAGGGAGAGATGGAGCGCAGCCGCCCATGTTCCTCCCGTAGCACATCGAGGAAGACAGGGATGCATCGAGCAGCAGCGCACGAACCTCCTGTTCAGCTCCGGCGGTGGGGATGGAGGACGTTGTGCTCGACGCGATGGAGAGCTCCTCCCGACGGTGCGCTTTTCCCAGCAATAGAGATGGCGACGACGCGTCCTGCTCGATCGGTGGATGGAGTGGCTAGATCGCGTGTGGATTTCGGCGGCGGCGGGCGTCTGTGGAGACCAAGACCTCTCCGGGCATTGGCGCAGGGGCCCTGGTTGATCTCTCCTCAACGCGGCCGTGTCTTCCTCGCCGTCGTTCCCATCGATCTGGGCGGGTCGGCGATGGCGTGGTTGAGGAGACCTTCCAGGCGTATTTTTGGCTACGACTTGCGTGGGAGGGTTCGGCAGACCACGGAGATGTGAGCGTGCGGTCAGGATGACTCCAATCGTCTGCCGATCGGCAGACCACAGACGATGTACGAACCACGAACCGACCATCACAACCGCAGACTCCCATTTAATAGTAAAGATATTTCGGTAGAAAATCGGATTATTCGGAAAATAAACATCGGATAATCCTAATTAATTTTTGTATAATCCATATTCGGATGCTATTTTACATACCAAATCCTATACCATATCAGGGTGTTCAGTTCGGAGACGGATACCCTTACCCGTCAGATTCTTTGAAACCGGACATGGATTCTGTAAAATGGATTTGGCGGCGGATTCGGTGCTAAAATTTTATGTCCCTAGTTAAGAGCCCATCCGTCTCCACTCTCCTACCTCCGCCGAAAAGCGAAAACAAAAACTAAATAGCCTCCCTTGATCCACTTTCGCTCCACCTCTCTGGCTCTCGGCCTCCCTCAATCCCCTTTCTCTCTCCACCCCGACCCCCTTTTCCTCCTCCTTGTCGCCGCTCGCGAGAGATCCGCGACAAGAAGAGCCACAACCTACTACCTTCATGATGGCCCGCCACCCCATTCCCTCCATGGTAGTATGTCACCCCTCCCGATCCACTCCCATATCACAAAACCGATCTAGATTCAAAATCCTGCGTCGCTGCCTCTGCTCCTTTCCCGCACAAGCGCCTCCGCCCTCTGCTCCTCCTTCCCATGCTCACGGCATCTCCCCCAAATGCCACTGCTTATGGCGTCAAGGTGTGGATGGACAGACGCGGCCGCAGCGCAGCGGGGCTGTACGACCGGACCTGCGTCTGCTGCGCCAACTCCAAGGGGAGCAGCCACGATGCAGCCATCGACCTCTCGGTATGTGCGAAAACCACATCAGAGAAATCCTGCTAGAGCCGCTAGTCAGGTCTTGGGGAAACTTCATCTGCTTCTTTCTCTTTCTTTTGCAGCTCAACACTCCTCTACCAAACCTGCTGCAGCCACCACAACTTCGACCTCCCAAGGCTGCTGCTACCCAACCACAAAGACACATGGACGACAAAGACTTCCTCCACCACCAGCTGCAAGAGAAGCAAGGACGCCGCCATCGACCTCAACAAGAGTCTTGGGGAAACTTCATCTGCTTCTTCTTTCTCTTTCTTTTGCAGCTCAACACTCCTCTACCAAACCTGCTGCAGCCACGACAACTCCGACCTCCCAAGGCTGCTGCTACCCAACCATAAAGACGCCTGGACGACAAAGACTTCCTCCACCACCAGCTGCAAGAGAAGCAAGGACGCCGCCATCGACCTCGACAAGAGCCTAAAGGCAGGCGAGCCCGGGGCCGCCTCCGGCCGCAACCCTATCAACCCCGAGCCATACACCTCCTCGCTGACGTCCACCTCTGCACCACTGCCCCTCCATAATGCGGTCACGTCCTTCGCCGTCGGAGTTCGCCACCACGACCACGAGGCGGACCAGGCCCTGCTAAGGACATGATCCCGTTTTGCTGTCAGCTGTAGGGAGCTTTGTGCTAATTGAGCATCCAAGTTGTATTTCCTAGTTTCTTAGAGGTCCTTTTTGTAAATCTGTACCATGCATGTAAATGAATAAAAATGTATAAACTAAATTAGTTCATTTTTTAAGTTCCTAATTATTTACTAGTGGCGTACAATTCCTCTGTGCCACCGGTAACGGAGATACCGGTGGTGTACAAGGTGGTGCGCCATGGACATCAACGTTACCTGTGACGTACAAGTTTGTGCGCCACCAGTAGCCATTACTAGGGGGCGCGACTGTACTGGCGTACAACATGTCCGCCAGCCATGCATGGGCATATTGTGTACGCCACGGTACTATTATTCCTACTAGTGAGGGTGGCCAAGTGAGGCCACGGGCCCCATCGTGGGTCAACGCTGACCCGCGGGTTCCACCCGCGTCTCATGCTGGCGCACCTCCTTGCGACCCTCTTCTGACTATATTTTTCCTTTAACGGGAAAAACCCTACAAGACTTACTTTTCATGTTCGTGATACAGAGCTGCCACCAAGTCATGTTCTTTTTTGGAGGGGATTTTGGAGGTTGTTTCCGGCCTCCGAACACGGGAGATCGTTGCCATAGCCATCACCAACGCCTCTCCATCACGCCATCATGCTTCCCACATCCATGTGCGAGTAATTCCCTAGTATAGGCATGTGGGTGATTAGGATTGGATGAGATCGTTCATGTAATAGATGATTGAATTGTTAGGCCATGATGTCTAGCATTCTTTATGGTCGTTAATTGTTTTTATTGTGACTTTGCTATGCTCTATGTGTGACATTAGGGCCCGAGTAAGCATTGACTGGGTTGATAACTTTGGGTAGTAAACATTGATTGAGTTGATGACTTTTCGGAAGTAACAAGATTGATATATGCATTGTGTGTTAGCAATTCTCTGCGTGATATAGTAGTAGGTTAAAAAAAAAGCATGTTAGCATGGTGAAATATTCTGGAGAAAATGACTAAGGTGTGTTTTAGTCAGCCCATAATAGGGAAAATGAGGTATATATATTACTAAGCTTGTACTATTCAGTCAGATGCAAATCTCAGGGGTACACTAGGGTATTAAGTATACCAATGCAGTATGTTAAAAAATGCATGTTAGCATGGTGAAATAATTTGAAAACAAAAGACTAAGTATGTATTATTCAACAAAAAAATCAAGAAACGCATCCCATAAATTGTAGGAAATTCAAAAATGAGGTTCAGAAATGACTAGTGTATTATTTACTCATTTGTTTTTACTTTCTTGATTGTAGAAGACAATTTGTGTTGTATTATAAGGTACGGTTGATGTATGTTGTGTAAAAAATAGCTGTTTTTTCTGAAAATTTTGGAGTAGCTAAATGTGGCAATGAATAACTAGTACTACATTAATGCACTTGATGTGTTAATTGCCAATTTATTATTTCATAGAAACAAAAGCTAGTAAAATTAAAGTTGATGAAAATTGTTGGGACGTAAGATTTATTTAATCTTGCATTTGTACAGCTAATTTGTTTAGTGTATTAGTGAACCCTATGTGGAATTTACGTAGTATCTAGTGGTGCTAACTGAATCACCTAGTGCATTAGTACACATAATGTGTCTAGTGTAGGGAAAATGTAGTACAATGAATGTTAGAATTAAATGTTGACCATGGGAATGAGTTAATGTGTGCATGACATTTATTATCCATGACACCATCAATTGGTGAGAGTAGAAGTCTACCGTATGAATACCATACTAGTGCCAAAAAAGAATACAGCATAGGACTATAGGGGAAGGGGTATAGCTGGTGGAGAGATCGTGGATGTGGGAAGGAAGGTGGGACATGGGAGAGGCCGCCCGGTTCTCCTATGCATTGTTAGTGCTTCTACGCGTTTTTTTTTTTTTTTTTGATATAGCGCTACTTGTATTAAAACGATAAGGAAAACATTATAGAAACAGATACAAGCAGTAAAACAAGGCACTGCTGCCACACACCAACACGAAGAACTCCCATAAAAACATAGAACCAGAAAAGATCTTCGTCTTCCTCACGACCGCAGGCAGACCTCCCGTCGTGCTTCTACGCGCTTTGGAATGGAAAGAAAGTGTGCCACCAGTCGTGGGCACCTAGAAGCAAATAAACACGGTTACAAGAGTGACGATGACCAGTTCCAAGTGGTTTCTAGAGCGTTGCTTCGTCGTCGCTTCCGTACGCTAACCCATATGAAATATTCCGTATAATAAGACAAACAATAAATGATATCCAAACTATGAGGTGGATTCAAGGAATCAGCCAGCTTCACCTTAAAGTCAACCGAGCTACGATTGCAATAAAATTAAACAATGCACATTGGCATGGTTATTATATAGCTAGTTATAACTATGATGTGATGAACCGACGAGGCACTAAACGAACCATTCAGCCATCATCGATCAAATAGTAAAATGTCAACTAGTACCATAGTAGTTGCAAAGTCGTGGGCACCTAGAAGCAAATAAACACGGTTACAAGAGTGACGATGACCAGTTCCAAGTGGTTTCTAGAGCGTTGCTTCGTCGTCGCTTCCGTACGCTAACCCATATGAAATATTCCGTATAATAAGACAAACAATAAATGATATCCAAACTATGAGGTGGATTCAAGGAATCAGCCAGCTTCACCTTAAAGTCAACCGAGCTACGATTGCAATAAAATTAAACAATGCACATTGGCATGGTTATTATATAGCTAGTTATAACTATGATGTGATGAACCGACGAGGCACTAAACGAACCATTCAGCCATCATCGATCAAATAGTAAGACGTCAACTAGTACCATAGTTGCAACAAACAATTCGACCTGACATCAGCGCTTACGTTATTGCGAGGCAATGGTAGTATGGTACTCCCTCTTTACCAAAATTAAGTGGGGTTCTTATTTTGCGTGTATCGAGTTTGACCACAATTCGTGCTGTCACGATCTGATTTTTTTAACGGCAATGGTTTATCCTATGTCAAACTATTTTGGAGGTCTGAAAATCTGATGATCAGCGATGGAGCCGCGTCGAGCTAGGGTGAAGAGGTGGTCTGTCTTTTCTTCTTTGGTAGCTGCTACGGTGGTGCCGAAAAAGATGGATATGCATTGGTTTGTCACATAGGTTTATCCTATCTTTCCAGATCTGTAAAATCGTTATATACGTACTTTGTATCTCGTATTTTATTTTTGAATGAGAATCGTATTACCATAAAAACAAGTTTGGCCACAATTTAATTAATTAGTTAATTTGTGTTTATGTGTTTTGAAAATTATACTGTTAGATCCTTAGTCAAGTAAAGTTTATAATGGTATGATTTTTATGAAATAATTCTCATATATTAGTGATCAATTGACGGTCTAAATTCATGCACACAAAACTAAGACGCCACATGCATTGAGACGTAGGGAGTACCTTGATGAATGCTTAACCGTTAAGGATGTCTGACTACACTCAGGCAAACCACCAAACATTGGCATTACCGTACTACCTGTGGTACTTTTTGCTCCATATATAAGATTTATTCTAAGTCGAACATTTTAAGTTTTACTAGTTTATAGAAAAAACATTCATAGTATCAAACCGATACAACATAAAGATATATTTCATGATAAATCGAATGATATTGATTTAGTATTGATTTTTCTTATACACTTTGTCGAACTTTACAACTTAACTTAAAACAACCATAGTATGCAAAGTAGAAATGATGGAGTATGTGACAACATATTCTGCATGTAATTAAACAAGCACAATAATGAGATGTGCACAAAGACAATCCTGATTACTAATTAAAATATATCTACCATAAAACATGCTGGATTAGAGAACCAACGTGAGGTTGAATAACTGGGAGGATGGTTGTATCCCCAACCCATCAGATTTCAAACCATAGTTTCGATACATGTGTGTCTTATAAAGGCCAAATATTATTTTGGTGGAACCGTGACGTTGACGTTAATAGCGAGGCAACTGTAATGACTTCATCAATCTCAAAATCTGACATGTCGGATCAGTCGCTCGGAGGTGCTCATACAGTGTAGGGTGTGCATGTGTTTATATGGGTGAGGTATGCGTGTGTATGTGTACTATGGTTGAACATAAGTATCCCGCACTTCCCTTGATTCCGTGTGACGTAGGGTGTGCATTACTACGTAAACTAAGACGCGCTTTCTTACGTGAACCAATTATTGGCATAGCTTTTGCCATATTTTACTATATCATAAATATGAGTTAGAAATAACAAAAAGAAAAAGATACATATATTGAATAAAGAAAAAAAAGCCTCACAACCGTCCTAATAGAGATAATACCACATTCGTCTTGTTCTTTACGCCGATCCAACTCATGCTTTTTATGATGGATTTCACACGGAATCAAGGAAGGTGCGGGATACTTATGTTGTTGCATAGTCCAAGTGTAATTGGTATTATTTCGATGTTAATATATTATTTAGTCTAGACTAGCTATTAACATTATGTTGTTACAAAATTTAAGTGTAATTGATATCAAATCGATATTAGTTTATTGAGGAAACGCACATTTAGTACATAAACTTACTTAAAATGTGTGATTTGGTCACGAAGTTGCAGAACGTGAAAAACGGGTTAGATAGTTATCATACGTGAACATTTTGGACACTTCGTGGCGACGGCCGTTAGTTTACCTACGTGGTAAACAGTTTTTTACAAATCACCGCCTAAATTTTTGTTCGCCACGTCAGTAAACTAACCGCGGCCGTCACCGAGAGGGAGCAAAAAGCTCACATGTGACAAATTCAAGACCTGGTTTTCACATTCTGCATATTCCCTTTATCGGAAAAGTCGTATTTGGCAAGTCCAATTAGAACTCATAATAAGTACTTTCGTCAGAGTATTTATGTTAGATCAGTCAGTAGTATGTCCTTATATGAAATTAGGGAAGCGGCTAACAGAATGCTGCACTAGTCTTTCCACTCTCTCCATGTCCTTTCTGGACAATGGATCCCATCTTCCTCGCGTCCGCGGTGACGACATGGGCGCTCAACAAGCTGCTTGACCGCCTCAAAGACGCTGCCATCGATGCGCTGCTGGGGTCGCAATTAGGTCCCACCACGAAGGTGAAGGATCTCATCTACGCGCTGGATCGCGCCAACCTCATCCTTGGCTCCTTGTCCGCCGGAGCCACCGTCGGGGTCGAGATCGGGAACAAGGAGCTGCCGTCGCAGATCAGCGAGGTGCAGGACAAGGCGGTCAAGTTGACCAAGCAACTCGATAAGCTCGAGTACTATGATATCGGGAAAAAGGTACGTTGTCGAATTTAAGTGATTATTATGTCCAGAAAGTGTAAATGGAGATCGGGCTTTATGTAGCTCGTTTTCCAAATTTAAAATTAGACTTTTACGTTTCCACACGAATGTAGAAAAAGAGTCAAGATGTAGATAGTGTTCGCCACCCGGGTTTATCTATTTGACATTTTTACCCAACTCACAATACAACAAATTTCGAGTTGAAGTTTTACACACTTGTACATCTTATTACTATCTACATCTGGTTTTTTTTTTTCCAAATTTTTAAAATGTAAAATCCAATTTTTAATTTTTTGAGAAACGAACTACATGGAGCTCGCGCTCCAAACGCCGGGCAAATCGCTCATATGCGACGTTTTTCATAGTCAATTGATGGGCAGCGACGTCGTTGGCAGGAATAGCTCTGCTGCGACATCGCTGTTTGCACAAATTGCTCTGCTGCGACTTGGCCCATAAGCGCAGTCTGTTAGTTAGGATCAGGATTATGGAGAGCCGGCGGATGGGACCCACAACTTATCCACGTCAGCTTGATGGGACCCACACAGCAACGACGACCGTTGTATCCTCCTGCTCCTCCCCTGCGCGCGCATCCTCCCTTGCCATTTCTTCTTCTTCTCCGGCGACGAAGCGCGGCAACGCCGGCGAGAGATGCGAGCTCCGTCTCAGTCAAACAAAATAAACTGAACTGAATTACAGGCTAACAGAAAAGCAGATGAACTGAACTGAATTACACATAATAAACTGAACTTAATTAGACATACTAGACTGAATTACAGGTAGTTCGTCAATGGCTCGTCTGATCAAAAGCCACACGAGTAGTTCATCAAACTAATTACATTTGGGGATCGAACCGCTGCTCCTACGCCTAAACGCAGATCCAAAATTGGGCTCACACACGGAGCCCCGGGGGTGCGGCGGCGACGAGGCGGCGGCGCCGCTCAGTCGGACCAGTCGAACTCGGAGTCGGAGTCCGAGCTGACCTCGATGATGGGGTTGAGGGAAGCGTCGATAGCGCTTCGGAGGCGGAGTTTGTAGAGCTCCTCCTGTTCCTGACGGCGCACCTCGACGTCCTGCTCCTGCTGCTTGCTGCGCTGGATCACCTCCTCGGTGATCCAGTCCAGGTCCTCGTCGGCGGCGAAGTCCCCGGGCAGCAGGCCGCGGCGCGGTGGGCGGTCCTGCTGCTCCTGCTCCTCCTCCCTCTTCGGCGGTGGCAGCTGTGGCGCCCGTGCCGCCATGCGGGAGCTCCCCGCGCCGGAGGAGCTCCCGTGCTCGTAGCGGTGGCCGCGCGCCGCCACGCTGCGGTCATACTCCTCCACCTCACGACGGGCGAACGCTGGCGGCGGCGTTAGGCCCCTGTGGAGCCACTTGTACGCGCCGCGCTTCCGACCGACGTCGGAATGAACCCGCCTCGCGCGTTCGGGGTCAGCCGGCCGCTTCCGCGCCTTCCGGTCCTCGTCGGAGCGATTTCCGGAGCCGGAATGGCCACCGCGGGAGCTGGAACCCCCACGCCTCATCATCTTCGTGGGCTGGAGCTGGATCTGTATGTGGCGGCAGCGGTTTCCCGTGGATTTGGTCGCCGGCGGCGAGGGAGTGTGGGGGCGGCGCAGATCTGAATAGCTAGGGTACGACACATCTGAGTGGATAAGAAGGGGAACGGGAGGCGGTCGGGAAAAAAAAACGGTGGGCCGTGGCATGGGAAAGTGAACGGGAGGGCCGTGGCCCGTTATTTGGTTGGGCCATGCCGTCCGGCCGTGGCGAGGCGGTGAGAATAGAAAAAAAACACTAAAAAAAACTTGTGCACTAACCAGCGGGCCAAATCCTGCTGCTGGGCCCAAATTTAGTTTTTTTTCCTACGAATGGCGCGGAACTGGGAGTGGCCAATCAGAGCGCAGAACTGGGAGTGGCGCGGATCGGGGGGTTTCCTTCTGATCCAACCGTTCACTAACCAGCGATCAACGGCTCTGAAGCAGGGGGGTTTCGGACGGGGTTTAGGGTTTCCGGGGTTTAGGGTTTTCAGTGAGCTAGGGTTGAGCATAAATAATTTAGAAAAAATCAAATAAATATGAAACTTTCGCTCACTGTTTACTTATGCAACTACGTTGCTAAAAAAAATTAAAACTTGTTATATCCACAGTTAAATGAAAAACATTCACACAATTCAAGCTATCGATGGAATGAGCTAGGGTTGAGCACAACTAATTCAAAAAAAATCAAAACAACATACAACCAGCGCACATGGTCTACTTATGCAACTAAGTTGCTATTAAAAATATAAAACTTGTTATATCCACATTTCAATTCCAACATTCACACGTTCACGATATCGATGGAATGAGCTAGGGTTGAGCATAAGTAATTCAAAAAAAATCAAATAAATATAAAACCAGCGCACATGGTCTACTTACATGACATAGTTATCAAAAAAAATATAAACTTTGATTTTTAGTCGGTCAACGATTTTGTGCAAAGTTTGACCAAACATTCAAATCAGCACAAATAATTCAAAAAAAATTAAAATAACATAAAACCAGCGCACATTGTCTACTTACATGACATAGTTATGAAAAAAAATATAAACTTGGTATATGAGTATTTTCATGAGAAATCCTTCACACAAATGACTTACCACGAACGAAGTTGCAGAGAGTTCAAGGAAGTGAGAGAGGGTTTGATGTTTTGAAAATTTAAAAAAATTGAAAAAATCACCAAAGCTTCCTTTTGGTATGACTAAGAATGACACAGGCTTAGTTTTTCATTTTGGTATTTTAAACTTGTTTAAATGTTGGTCAAACTTGGGTTTGACCGAATTCAAAATAATCATAAAATATTCAAAAAACATCAAAAAAATGGAAAACCAGTGCACATGTTCTTAGTTTGTCATATACTAACAACTCCAATTGATAAACAAGGTCTAGACACATATTAAACAAGAAATGCTTCAATATGGTGTGAAATCACACATCTCAAACTATGAACTCTATAGTTTGAGTTGTGAGATTTCATACCATACTGAAGCATTTCTTGTTTAATATGTATGTAGACCTTGTTTATCAGTTGGAGCTGTTAGTACATGATAAACTAAGACCATGTGCACTGGATTTGCATTTTTTTGATGTTTTTTGAATATTTTTTGAATATTTCAAAAATTGGTCAACTAAAATCAAACCAACTTTTAAACAAGTTTTGAGTTAAAAATTGTTCTAGGACACTATATTAGTGCAATATATGTTAACCCTAGAGTTTGAGATCATTTGGAGAAGGTCGAAAAAATGACAGGATTAGAAATGGTGCTGTTTGGGCTACCTTTGGGGCTCATTTGTAGCTCATTTTGGAAAACCGATGTGAAAAATGACAGGATTAGAAATGGGGATGACCAAGTTAGATCAACCTACTACATAATAACATGTACAAATAACATGTACATCAAAGTTGAATTCAAATATTCAAAGTTGAATCAAAATATAAAAAATATTCAAAAATTCAAAAGAATTTGTCCAAGTGCAATATTTTAATGGATGGGACAACTCACTATTATAGAAATTCTATAATAGTGAGATGCCCGACCCACAAAGCTACTGGACTAGGACATATAATGTGCAACACCTAAATTGCGAGCAAGGGGACTCGAACTTAGGTGGGCAAAGGGAGCATCAACCCTTTGCCACTAGGCTATGCCTCTGTTTGCGAAAAATCTACCACCATTTGGAGGTAATAGTTACAAATGTTTACATTTTGGTAACACTAGCAACACTAGCAACACTAGCAATATTTAAATTTTGGAAACCCCTAAGCATTCTACACTAAAAGGCAAAAGTGGCTCAAATAAAAAATAAAAAAAGCAAAAGTGGCTGAAATGGCTCCTACACTTACTGGGCCTAATTGGATGGAGTTGGCCCATTCATCTAGCCCACAGTGAAACTTTTTCATTTTTCTCGAAAAAAAAAAGATCTGCGCACGGCTGCGTCCTCTACAGCAATATTCCGAAGAAGTAAATCATTCTGGTAAGTCTAAATAAAGAAGTAAGACATTGTTTCTACAGATGACACGATAATTTACATTTTTTACAAGGTTTAACCCAACGGAACGTGCGAATGACAACATCGGGATGTCCAGAGCACGCCCCCAGGGTGTTCGACAGAACGCAGTCGACATGCCCAGTTCACAAAATTACTCCCCCACACGCTCCCCTACCAAAATTCACTACACTTTCTATCTACATAATGCAGCTCAAGCTTCCAGCTCCATCTAGCAGCTCTGTAGCTGATTCTTCATCTCGCATAGGATCAAAGCTACTTCGATGTCCAGGCTCGATGAACTAGCTGAACTCCTGCTCGATGTGGTACCCCTGCTCGATGAACTCCTGCTCGATGTGGTACCCCTGCTCGATGAGCTCCAGCCCGTACTGCTCTGGTCGCCCGCATCAAGTTTTCGCATCGATGCATACCTCTGTCTCGTCATCGGCGGCGATTGACCGCCGAGCGAAAAACCCTTACCGTCGATGCCGTAGCGCTTCCACGCCCGCTTCAAGACCTGATTCACCGAAATCCGGTAGGGCCGCCGGTCGCCTCCGCTGCACGAGTCACAAATAGGGCCGCCGGTCGCCTCCGCGACCGGCGACCCGCACCACCCCAACCTCCATCCACCCTCGACGCCCTTACCTTGCATTGCGACCGCAAGCCCTGCGTCGCCGCCCGCCGCTTCTTTTCTTGCGCCGCCGCTCGAATCGATTGCCGCTTCTCTTCTCGCGCCACCGCTCGAATCGGCCGCTCCATCTAGCCCGGAGAAGCCGAGACGGCAGGACAGGAGTGAGCTCAGAGGGACGCCGGCGCATGGCAGAGTTTTTTCCCCCACGATGAACAGATGCAGCTGTCGCATCGGAGCTATTATCACCGCTTCAGAGCACGCACGTGTGAGGTCCCACTTGTCATAAACTTATCCATTGAACGGTCAAACGGGGTTTACCGCGTGGGATAATAAATTAACGGCCATATCCTGTCTGAGCTATTCCCACGCAAACAAACGTCGCACCAGGGCTATTTCAGCCAACATCGTCGCATGCCGGACAATTGCCCTCAACGACGTCGCACAGGAGCTATTCGCCCCAAACGCCTCAGTATATCTCGGTTTCTTACGTTAACTTATAGGCAAATCTGACTTCCGCTTCAACGCCGTGAAAAGGAAATTGCACGCTGAAAGAAATGCATGTCTAAAATAGTCCCATCACGACTTTGCTGAAGTAATTTTATTTGCATGACATGCATTTCGGTTCTTATATTGCTACATGACTAAAGATTCGTAAAGCGGTGATAAAAAATTTAACATACCATCGGCCAGTCATACTAAGCCTTGTAACAAAATTTTATGCAAACTTATTTTCGACTATTTAGAGATATATATATATAGCTTAACAAATGAAAGTGCTTACATATTTTTCTTCAAAATGGGGATGCCCCGGCCTAGGCATCGAGGAGATGCATACAATTTTATTTCATTTGTTCATCATAAGCTGGCAAACAGATTTACAATGTACAAACATACAACCTGAATCCACCAACTATCACAAACGACAACGACGGAGGAAACGGGGCCTTATGCCTCAGCCACATCCATCGTCGGCTCACTGGCCAATTTCAGAGATTGTGCCTTATGTAAATGCTCAGGAAGTCGGCTTCACCATCTTCCGCCAACCGAATTCCAGCGTGTATATCGAATCGAAGACTCAGACCTATCGTCCATGACACCAGACTGCACACCTGCCCCGCGCGAGCCCACCATGCCACAACCGTCGTCGAGTTGCAGCTGCACCACGACACCCATGACTTGTCGTCATCATCTTCATAGATGAAACTCTGCTGCACCAGCAGCCCCCAACAGGCGTCCCGTGTTTCAAAAGGATGCCTCCAAAATTTAGGTGGGAGCATCATAAGTGAATCATGACTATTAGAAAAACAGTGCTGACACTACTAGGGATCATAACATAGCCCGCAAGTATGAGCACCATGCTCCCACAATCTCATCACCCCGCAGCACACTGACAGATGATTGTTTCCTCTCCCTGCCAAGACACAAGGGTATTGATCGGTCGGCCTACGGGAGCAAAGAACGAGTAGAAAACAACTGAGAAAGTGGCAATGGACCTGAAGCACAGGACTTCTCCACCATGTATTGCCATGGAGCTAACTTCATTCACCTAAAAAAGTACACATCAAACACCTTATATAACCGAAAGGGGCACATTCAAAACCCCCACAGCGCTCCTGCGGCAACGAGCGCTATGGTGGCCATTCGGGAGAGATGGCGCATATGGGGGCGCCCCTTCCCACTCGCCGCCTCGAAACATACGCTCCATAACATTTTTTGCAATTTCGAATTATGCAAATGAAAATAACATAAACTCATAGTCTTTGCCACACAAATTTAAAGTCTTGAGCACACAAGTTCATAGTAGTCCATCACAAAATAGAGGCGCACGGTGCACGGAAGGCAAATCAGGCGTTGTCGATGTTGGCAGCATCGACGAAGCCCTCGCCAGGGGTGGCGCCGAGCAGATCGTTTGCGAGGTATCCATCGTTGTTGGTCTCGCCATTGTTCTCCCCAAGGATGTCGTCGTGGGTGCCGCCACCTGGCCATGGGTTTCGCCGTGAGTGTCATCGTTGGCGCCGAGGATGTCGTGGCCGTTGGTGTCAAGGATGTTGTGGCCGAGGTGGTGCAAGCCTTATTTCTTGGAAGATCGTCGCACGCAGCAGGTTATAGGACGCCCTCGCGTGTGGATCCAGGGTGGAGACGTCAGAGGTGAGTACCATGAAATCATCCCTCCTGTTCTTCACAGCGACCTTGGACTTCTCGAGCTCCAACTTCTTGTCGGTCTTCTCCATCAACGTCGCCCACTTTGCATCATTGGCGGAGTTCTTGGAGACGTCGGTGGCCAATTTGTCAATGGGTGCATGCACCCTCTCCGAATTGGCCGCCGCCTTGGCTTTTTGTTCCCCAGCGGCCATCCTGTCGAGGCATCAACATCAACAACGTCGCCCGAGCTGCCTTTCTTCAGTGCCAAGCGAAGCTTCTTCCGTTTTTTAGAATTTTGGAGCTTTCGGAAGCAATGCATCAAAGGAAACTCCTTGTCGTGGTTCATCTCCCGGTACCATGCGAGTGCGTCGATGAACTAGCAAAAATGTGCATTACTCACTAGCCGGCGATCAAAAGTGAAAAAATTTGACAAGTTCACACAAACTTACTTGATGCTTGGACGATTTGCCACTCTCGGACCTGGCGAGGACGTTCTCCAAACTTCCATAGAACTTTTTTACCACCTTTTGAATGACTTTGCCAACTATTTGAGAGCGCATTTTGATTGCGGTCCATGAACACCTTGCTATACTTCTTGGCGAACTTGCACTCATCAAACTCGGTTTTGATCCTATTCCAATATGAGTCACTTGTTTGATTGGCGCCGGTGATTGGAAATTCCAAGGGTCCACCAAACACTCATCCTCCTTGCCCTTCCAACAAAAGCATCGGGTCCCTTTCTTCTTGACGCCCATCGGGTCCATGTTTCCATCGGCCACGACCTCGCCGCCTTCTTCTTCATCATCATCGACCCCATCCTCTTCTTCATCATTGATCTTGTCCTCTTCTTCCATCGGTTGGCTGTCGTTGATCATGTCATTCATGGCGTTGGCATGCACCTAAACACACAAACCACGTCGATCATCCAATGTGCACCAGACGCCGGACCTAGAGCGCATACAAAAGACGGTGACCATACCTCGCTGATGTTGAAGTCGCCTGACGTCGATTCGCCGAACAGGTTGCTCGCGCCCGTGCCGAAGGATAGAGCTTGGTTACCCGCGACCCCGTCGATGGATCTGCTCCGCAGGCCCAGCGAGCCATTGTATGCCTTGTTTGGATCGACGCCGAAGGGCTAGGAAAACATGGTGTTTGGGTTGAAGCCACCGTAGCCGGCGTAGCCGCCATAGCCGCTAGCCTCGGCCAACTCGGGGGAGATCCTTGGGCTCGGCGAAAACCTGGTCTAGGACCGAGGCGTGGCGGAGTCATGGAGGTACGGCGAAGAGCTCCTCGACCGAACGGCGGCTCACACCCTGGGCTAGGAAGACGAACCCTTCAGACATGGCCGCAAGGTTCATCGCCGCCAGCTGCCTTGTCTCCTTCTTCCCTCGTTGCCCGACGCGTTCCTCCGAGCCTATCTGGTGATGAAGGCAGTCTTTCTGCCAATCTGCCTCCGACATCACCTCCGGCTTCGCCTACTCTTTCGGTGGGTTGGGCGAGCGCGGCAGAGCCATGCCGACGAGGGAGAGAGAGGGCGGGAAGGGAGAGGGAACAATGTCGAGGGGCGTTGGATTTGGCAGAAGGGAGATGGGAAAATGACGAGGGCGTTAGATTTGGCGGAAGGGGAAAAGGGAAAATGTCGAGGGTGGTGGATTTGGCACGGTTTTGGTGTGCTAATACAGGGGGCGCGCGCCTTTTCGTCCGGTGCTACAAAACTACTCTTCATGGGATTGGGCTGGTAGCCCCAGAAAAATAACAGGCCGTTCGGAACGAAATCGGCGTATGAGACACGTGACAAGAATCGATTTTTGCCCAGACCGCCCCATAGCTCTTGGGGCTCGAGTGGAGATGGTCTAAGAGCCAGAAGCCCGCTGAATCCCACCAAATCCTACAGTCACCTACCTTCCCTGACGACATGTCCTCACCGACCGCCGCTTCTCCCTGGCGGTTGCCGCCGCCATCTTCCTCCACGAGCTTGCCTACCGCGGCTGCCCTCCACTTCTCAGCCCCGATTCCCTGCACTGCAATGACGCCGGCCGCCTCTCCTGTACGCGCCACCCACACCTCGGGCTCCTGGATGTCCCCGTTCCACGGCATGCCTGGATATCGCCGCCGTTGTCGCTTGCATCGCGCTGATCACACGCGAACTGCTGCCACACCGCGTGCCCGAACGCAGTTCGTGCTTCACGCGCACATTTTTCTACCATGACGTGCCGTCACCGGCTGAGGTAGTCTATTTGCATTCGACATGTTTCTTTTCTTTGTTTCCGTTGCTGATCCTTTGTTCGTTTACATCATTTCTTGCATCTTAGTTGACCTTTAGTTCACACAACATATTTCCCGCAACTTCTTTTGTATATTAATATGATGGGAAGAGTTCTAATTTTAATTCCAGCTCTTTCTCTCTATGATACGCAGGTAAAGAAGATGAACCTGAAGGGCAACAACCAAAATACATCAAAAATAAATCCATTGTTCCATCTGGACAATCCAAAATAAAAATCAAAGATTCTGACCTCAAAGACATAGGAGAAACTGTGGACAGTCTGCATAAGATATGTGACAATGTTCACAAAGCTCTCTTGCTGGAGAAACTTGATAAACTGTACGTGGCAACTCAAAATACAAGCACAGATGCACGTGAGACAGTGGAAAACTTCACTGAAACTAAGGTGTTCGAGAGGGAAGAGAAGGCTGGTATTCTAAAAATAATTAGTAGAACTGCATCAAGTGATCAAGACCTTTTGGTTATTCCAATTGTTGGTGATGGAGGTGTTGGGAAGACCACACTTGCTCGACTAGTGTACCATGACCCACAAGTCAAAGCTCAGTTCGACCTCATGATCTGGATCTATGTGTCTGCTAATTTTGATGAAATCAAGCTTACACAAGGGATTCTGGAACATATAGTACCTGACTCGGAGTATATAAATACCAAAAGTCTAAATGTGCTTCAGCTTGGTGTCAAGAAATACTTGCAAAACAAAAAATATCTGCTTGTTCTGGACGATATGTGGGAAGAGAGCAAGGAGCGCTGGAACAAGCTGCTGGCTCCACTTAGATCTATAGATTCCAAGGGTAATGTGATTTTGGTGACAACTCGAAAGCTCTCAGTTGCCAACATAGAAAGCCAAATGGTGGAGCATATTAGACTGGATAGTATGAATGATGATCTTTTTTGGCGTTTCTTCAAAAGGTGCATATTTGGTGATGAGAATTATAAAGCTGAAAAAAAGCTCCAGGATACTGGGAAGAGTATAGCATTCAAACTGAATGGAAATCCATTAGCAGCTAAAACTGTAGCCGCACTTTTGAGAAGAAACCGTAAACAGGATGACTGGAAAAAGATTTTAAACAGAGCTGAATGGAAGTTATCAAATGCAGCTGATGGCATCATACCAGCACTGAAGCTCAGTTACAATCACCTCCCCTACCACCTTCAGCAGCTATTCTCATACTGTTCACTGTTTCCAAAGGGTTTCAGATTTGACAAGGAGCAGTTAATACGTCTGTGGATTACTCTTGGCTTTGTCATGGACGAGAGAAAGGAATTGGAAGATGCAGGAAGAGACAGCTTTGATGATTTGGTAGACCTGAGCTTCTTTCAGAAAGATGAACATCATTTCATTGTGCATGATTTAATGCATGATGTAGCCCAAGAAGTTTCACTGCATGAATGTCTAAGTGTTGATGGCTCAAAGATTCTAAATGTCTTCAAATCCATTCGTCATGTGGGAATCTGGACTAACTCGGTTTACAAGGAAGAAATTATAGGACGCCATATAAGCTTTGAAGAAAAGTTGGATGAAATTGCAAATAGAGATATTCTGCAAACCTTAGAGACTTTAATGCTTGTAGGTGTATATGATGAGAACTTATCTACAAAGTGTGTGGATATTCTTGAGAAATTAAGTTATGTCCGGATACTTCAGTTATCAGTAATGCCCTTCAATGTTGATGATTTGTTGTCCAGTGTTGAAAAGTTCATCCATCTTCGCTACTTAGAACTGAGGTATAGTTCTGACAAGCACAAAGATTTGCCTGAGGTTATATGTAAGCTCTACCACCTGATGGTACTTGACATCACCCATTGGAGTGGTCTAAATGATTTGCCGAAGTACATCAGTAATCTCGTGAAGCTACGACATCTGCTTGTTCCGGGGTCAGGATCATTGCACTCGAAGATATCCAGAGTTGGAAATCTTAAGTTTCTACGAGAGCTGAATGAATTTCAGGTTCAACAAGGAAATGATTTTGAGATCTCCCAACTGGGACAGTTAAACGATATCAAAGGCTCCCTTAGTATCCTTGGTCTTGAGAATGTCAAAAACAATGAGCAGGCCAGGTCTGCTAGGATTGAAGATAAAGAATATCTGAGAACACTATCACTCTCGTGGGGAGAATATAGTATTGTTCAGAAAGAAGTAATGGAGGGCCTTAAACCCAATAGTGACCTTGCACACCTTCATGTGATAAATTATGCTAGTGCTATTCCAACATGGTTGGGAGCAAATTTCTCACTGGCCAATTTGGAAAGCCTCCAACTCCAAGACTGCACAGTAATGGAGACCCTTCCACCATTTGAGAAGTTGCTATTCCTGAAGAAATTATCATTGGTTGGCATGTCTTGTCTGAAGGATATCAGAATTGACTTCAATTGTGGTGATGCAGATACAGTCACACAGTCATATGAGGAGGATGAGCTCGAGTTAAGTGAAGTTGAAATAATAAGGTGTTCAGCTTTAACAACCATAAGGCTTCATTCCTGCAAGGAATTGGCCAACTTAACCATAAAAGATTGTGGGGCACTATCTTCCTTAAAAGGTTTGCCATCCTCTGGTGGAGTGGAGTATAATATCAAAGAATGCCCTCAACTTCCAGCTGATGCCATCTCAAATTGATACGTGGGTTCACTCCCCCAAAAAAGTACATACGTTTGTTTTCAGGATAAGGAAAATGAGAGGTCAATTGGATGGAGAACGTGGCATTATGGATTCAAAAGCTATCTGGAGTCTAAGTTGATGAAATACCAAAACTATTTTCAGTCTTGTTTAGTATACCTCGTTATCCTTCTCTTCGCAACAGCAAATATTCAGAACTTTATGCCTTGATGCGTGAGAGTTTGATCATGTATAATCCATTTATGTTGTCCAAATAAATAGGATTCGTGGATCATGCATGTTCTTCTGTATATGATCTTTCAAGGGCACAAAGATGTTTGTGCCCGGATTGGGTGTTTCACATAGTTACATTTGAATAAGTGGATTCAGGTCTGTTGTTTACAAATGGTCATTGGATAAGACCACTGAACTTTTATGAGACCAAATTTATGTAATTTGTATTACGGCCACATAATGTGCATGCTTCTTGATGTGTTAATTACTCTGGAATTGATAAAAAAAAAGTGTGCGTTCAGCATGTCAGGTGGACATGAGTGACAAGTAGAAAGTTTGAGTGGACAACCTACTCACTAGGAACAGTAAAAAAACTTCCTGGGAACTAGCCCCTTGCAGTTCAGATGCAGGAGGTATAGTGATAGAGCAGGTTTTTCGCTCTTGGGCTTGGCTCCCAGTGTACCAAAAAGATCAGAAGCCAGGGAAAAATGGCGGGACATGTATGGGGACACGCAGGTTGAGCATATGATTTTCCAGTTTCTGACCACTGTATGCTTGTTGTCCGGCTTAAACAGGGGACCAGGGAGCACAAGAGAGCCTCGTCGACACTATTGAGTGTGGTGCGAACGAGATGCTGGGCTACCCGATCTAATTGCTGCAGCATTTGCGGAGGCAGGTCCGAAAGATACCTACACACAATTGGAATCAAAGCATCCGGATCGAGCTTTGAGGACCATGACGAGCGGGAGTGGTTCCTTCCCTGAGCGAGAATTGGACGCAACCAGAAACGGATGCGGGGGTCCTATGTTTGCCGTTTTTGGGGCGAGGCTAGCTTGCGCGCGAGAGCGCTCGCGACAAAATCCCCTTCGGGAAGAAGATGAACAGGACCCCCGCCGCCGTCGTCGGTCGAACCGTCTGCCTCCGTCGCCTCACCCTGCTCAAATCTCCTCCTCCGCCGGTCCGCCGCTGCCCCCGACCATCCCTCTAACCCTACCCTTCTTCTCCGACGTCGGCGACCCCGCACCCCCGCACCCCCAAGTTAAGTTGCTTGCTCGCCTCCGCCACGGCCAGCCACGGATCCGGCTGCTCCGGCTCGCGCTTGTCAGGGATGGGGAAGAAAAGAAGGAAGGGGATGGGATGAGCACGTGGGCGGGACCCACCACCGCGTCAACGCATCCGCGGACCGCGCGACGGGTCGCGCACGTGTCAAGGAGATTTTCCCCCATTTTTGCCATTTTCTCATGGTTCGGTGGAGTTGGACAGAGCTCTTGACACTAGGGGAAAATAGTCTTTTCAGCATTCATGTCAGTCTTAACACCGTTGGGTGTGAAATGGACGCAAGTGTCACCCGGGAACATAACTGACCCCTACTATGGAATAGAGAAGAAATTTTGTTTTGGGACAAATAGGGAACCGTACCTGAAAGTGGTTTACCCAGGTGGAGCGTGGACGGTACCTTCGTTTCTTTTCTTAGTCTACCGTACCGGTGACGAGTGGGAGACAGCCCCCGCGTTGTTCCACAGGGGGCGACACGGGCGGCAGTCCTAACAACCACTGCTGCCACCCCCTCATACCTCATCCTCTCTTACCGCCGCCGGCAAGGGTCACCAGGCTTGGCCCGACGGCGGCTGGAGGTAGCAGTCTCTTGGTCGGTGGCGTTGAGATGGGCGCGGGGGAGGGACGCGTGGCGCTGGTGGTAGCAGGCGAAACGAGATCGAGCTTCCCGTGTCGGCGTGCCAGCGGGCGGCTTTGATCGCGGAGGCAACCGTGTGGTCGGTTCCGTCCCACCACTCGTGCTGCCCGGCGGTGTTGTTGCGCGTACATAGCGTGTTGGGGCCATCGACAGTGGCGATGACCGCCTCCCGCTCGCGCTCGAAGCGGTCAAGCCAATAGCCCCGGTATGCCTGGCCGTCGTCGTTCACGGGGAGGCGCCGCTCCTCCCGAGTCATCCAGTTGTGGTGCCGAGCGATGAAGCGGCGGATCTGCTCCGCCGTCTCGGCCAGTGGCGTCACGGGAAGGCCACCAGCCGAGACGGCCAATGCTTGGGTAGGCGGCAGTCCGGAGGGCCGAGAAGCCCGTACCGGTCACTGGTAGAAAACTGGCCTATGGTCCCGGTTCGGTTGGGCCATCCGTCCCGGTTCCCGAACCGGGACCAGCCAATCGGGACGAATGCTGGTCCCGGTTCAGACACGAACCGGGACCAATGGGGCTCCACGTGACCAGTTCTGGCTGGGCGTGGGGGAGACTCATACGAACCGGGACCAATGAGTGCTTTTTTTTTGTATTTCGGGTTTAGGGTCTCCCTCTCGCCGGTGCCCCCTCTCGCCGGTGCCCCTCTCCCTCTCGCCGGTGCCCCCTCTCCATCTCGCCGGTGCCTCCGTCGTCTCCCTCTTCTTCGCATCGTCGACGTGCTCTCCATCATTTCCGTACGCATATTATACGCTCTACTATATACACAGTACACGTTGATGCATATATAATTAATATTCGATCTCTTGCGAGAATACAACTATTTAATTACATGGAGATAGATCACATATGTAGTTCATCGTCCGCAGCATAATGTTCTCCCCTTTCATCGATGACCTCCCTAAGCAGAAATCCCGCCAATTCCTCTTGAATTGCTCGTATGCGCTGTTCTGGGGCGAGCTTCTCCCGCATTTTGCTCAAAGAAGTTGTTCTCCGCTCAGAGGTCAACTCGCGAATGAACTCGCAAACGTAGAATCCACATAAATTACTCCCCGGTGGCTGCTGCGGACTTTTCACCGATATATAAGTTAGCTCATCTTTGAATGGACCTTCTACATTCTGTTTGAAAATGTCCAACACCTGCTTTGGCCAAAAAAATGAACAAAGGAGTTATTAATTACTTGATATCAGGAAACGAACGAAAGAGGCCGATATAATGCGATAATGATTGAAATTACTTATTGAGCATTTCTTTCATTTCGGTCCACGTCGCTTGGTCCCAACTTAATGAGTCGTGTGCTTCAACTATGGACTTGTCAACTTGAATGCTTAGCAGAATCCAGTGGAACCTGCGGACGTTTACATAAAGCAGACATGCATAGCTCATCAATTACACTTAACATCGAGAAAGCCAAATAAAAATATGTACAAGACAGAAACACTCACTTGAAGTTGTAAGGAAATAGTATTTCCGTACAGAAGTTTTGCTTGATTAAAAAGGTGGTCAGGTCATGCTCCACGTCTTTGGGGTGATTGCGTAACGTATGTTCATTAACGATATATGGGTCAACGAACCCAACCTCATAATGTCTAGATGCTTTGCATTCCATCATCTTCATTCTACATAATAGCGTACAAAAGGATATATATATAGTCAGGATAATATAATACAGGCAATGAACGAGCTGAGCTAGAGACTTAATTACGAAAATAAATCACTTACAGACAATAGCAACTGAGGATAGATTTGTCGAGGGCGCGCTGATTGAATAACTGAAACAGTTCAGTCATTTGAACCTGTATACCGTAAGGTTTGAAGAAATGCTCCACTCGAACGTCCACCGCAATCCACTCCTTCGCGTCCTTCTTTGATGTGTGCACCATGTACCAGTCGTGCAGATTTCGCATATGTGTTGATAGACGCGTGAGCTCCTCATTACTGACCATAGACTCCCCTGTGACATATTTCCGTGCTATCTCTAACATTGGCTGATCTTCATAGCCTAAAAGTTGACCAAGAGTCATACCCATGGGATAGCATTTTCCATGGCCTGCGATACAGTGATACCCTGTTCTCTAGCAGCAGTATGGCTCTGGGGTCCAATAATTGCAGGTCCTTATCCATATCGGCTCTGAAGTCCTTGTCGATATCGGAACACACTATGAGCGGGGGGACCGATTGATTTTTCTGCTGTCCGAGCTGGGCAATTTGTTTCCCGCTTTTTGCTCTTCTTTCCTTGTCCTGCTCAGACTGGGCACGTGCTAGCTTACTAAGTTCACGACCATAGTCAGATTGCAGATTCATCGATATTTGGGATGGCTGCGCAAGGAAGGACTTTCTCCACTTTTTGGATTTTTCATCGTATACCGGCTTCTGCTCGGGCTTTTTTGGTGCAAAAAAAGCCTTATTGTAGGCAGCCACCTCCGCGGCGTTTTCCGCTACAGTCCTGTCATAAGGTCTAATGGGAAGATTCTTATGAGGTACTGTTGGGAGGGGCGACCTTTTACGTTTCGGTGATCGCTTACCCCTCATAGTACGAGCGGTGGGCGGAAACGGCTGACGCGGCGGCGGAGACGGCTGCGCTGGAGACTGGTGAGGCGGTGAAGAGGACTGTTGCGCTGGAGAATGCTGAGGCGGTGAAGAGGACGTTGCGCTGGAGACTGGTGAGGAGTCGATGGCCTTGGCTGCCAGTTCGGAAGCACGATGAATTCCTTTGGCCATAGAATGGTCGCTTTCTTGGCTTCTCCAAGTTCAAGCACCTCCCCATCTTCACCTGCAGGGTGTTGCAGCTTCAGCTCCTCATAATCTTTCATCACTTCATCCACCGCGACAACAGCGTAGCCATTTGGAACCGGAGAGAAATGGTAAGTTGGATTAGGTCCAATTGGTACGACATAGCCGACCGCCACCTTCACGGTTAAGTTAAAAACTTTCACATGCATCTCACAAGGTGTGCTCTCCGTGATATCATCCACTGGGTAGCGACGAAGTGGAGCCAGTCACTGCATCATCAGTACCATCCTGGAGCTCCGTGGAAGCCACGCTGCTTTTCCGATTCGATGGGCCGCCGGTACCATCGCATGCAGCTTCTACCATGTGCCGCTGAGATTGGCCGCTAGTACCTTGCTGGCTAAGTGCGGCAATTTGATCCTTCTGCCGCTTTAATTCTTCTTCTATTTACTTAGCCGGTCTGCAGCAGCGCGTGCTTCCATTGCCTCCCTTTCCTTTCTCCTCTGATGGCTTCTATCAGGAAATTTCTTCCTGTGCTCGGGAATCGCAATTGTCTTGGGCTTGGAGCCTGGTACGCCTCGTAACCGTCCGTCGTGTTCCTTATTCCCAAGGGCGCGTGTGAGCTCGTCATCCTCTCTATCGGGAATGAACCGTCCCTCTGCAACATCCTTTACTGCATTTCTAATGCTTCGATGGGTAGTAGGGGATTATCTTTGTGTCTTCTGTTATATATGCACTTCCCTTCTGCGTCCAACGTGCCCCCATGCCCGTAAAACCAATTTCTTGCCCGTTCGATCCACTTGAGTGGCTCTGGAGTGATCCCTTTAGCCAGCAGGTCCGCCTCAAGTTTCTCCCACTTAGGCATGCTAAAAGCGTAGCCACCAGCCCCCATAGTATGGTGGTAGATCTTTTTAGCAGCATTTGCCTTATTTTTTGCAGACTTTTCCTGAGCTTCCTCCGATTTCTTGTACGCCACAAATTCTTCCCAGTAGTCCCTTATCTTCTCATACCCTTTATCGAAGTCCGGAGTCTTATTTTTCTGGACAAACTCGATGTTCAATCTTTTCTTCCAGTTCTTGAATAGCTCGGCCATCTTCTTAAAAGCCCAGTCCTGACTTTTTGCTCCATGTTTTTCCGGGCAATCTTTTCTGCCTCATTTGGATCCTCCTCATCTGGATCCACCTCTGGCGCCAGGGTGAAATTAAGCATGAGCTTTCTCCAAAGTCTTTCTTTGCCCTCCTCGCCGACATATCTTACTCCTCCCTCTTTGGCTGATGCCATTCTCGAACGGTGATCGGGATGTAGTCCCTAACAAGAACTCCGCATTGCTTTACCATTTTATTTTTAACACCAGGGGGAGCAGTCGGTGTGCCGTCTTCAGCGACTTTTCGATCTGTACCTTTCTTGGTCGCCCAACTTTTGGTTGGGCCTCGTTTTGTCCTTACAGAATTTTTGCTCGATCCGGAGGGCTAAAAGAAGAAAGAGCGTTAATATATGTATATAGACAACAGAGGCTTAATTAATACAATCTTCGGCTTCATTAATATATGTATATGCACCTCGCCGGAGTTTGCAACATTTAATGTTCCACCGGAGCCTTCGGCTTCTCCCTCGTCGGCTTCTCCCTCGCCGCTTCTCCCCCACCCCAGCCGTCGGGTTCTACCTCACCGGAGCCGTCTCTTCGGTTGAGAGACTCATCTCCCTCACCGGAGTTGTTCAGAAACTGCGAGGTGACATCGCCAACATCTTCCGGCCCGCGGATTATATCCTCGAGGATGTTTTCCTGATTTCGTCTCGTTCCATAGTTTCTGCAAATTAAGAACAATGCACAAAACTTTAGTTGGGTAACTTGTTCCATATGTCAAGATACATCTACCCACAAAAATGTGAATCGGATATGTGAATGCAAATGTAAAACATGTTGTGACATGGAATGAATTGGGAAATCCATGAAGTGTTAGTACCTCGATGCTCATTTGTACATATGTGATGCAAATCCATGAATTTGGGAAATTTCCTATACATTTCTTATACAAATTCCTATACAAATTCCTAACACTAAAATTTCCTATACATTTCTTATACAAATTCTATACAAATTCCTATACAAATTCCTAACACTAAAATTTCCTATACAAAAAAATCCTATTTACTATACTAAAATCCTATACATTTTCCTATACAAAATTCCTAACACTAAAAATCCTATACAAATTCCTAACACTAAAATTTCCTATACAAAAAAAAATCCTATTTACTATACTAAAATCCTATACATTTCCTATACAAATTTCCTAACACTAAAAAAATCCTATTTACTATACTAAAGTCCTATACAAATTCCTAACACTAAAATTTCCTATACAAAAAAAATCCTATTTACTATACTAAAATCCTATACATTTTCCTATACAAAATTTCCTAACACTAAAAATCCTATACAAATTCCTAACACTAAAATTTCCTATACAAAAAAAATCCTATTTACTATACTAAAATCCTATACATTTTCCTATACAAATTTCCTAACACTAAAAAAATCCTATTTACTATACTAAAGTCCTATACAAATTCCTAACACTAAAATTTCCTATACGAAAAAAATCCTATACAAATTTCCTAACACTAAAAAAATCCTATTTACTATACTAAAATCCTATACAATCTAAATGAACTACAATATAAATTTGGATTCAAACATATTTGTAATTTTCCATACAAAAAATCCTAACACTAACCTAAAATGCTATTTCCTATACAAAAAAAAACTAACACTAACTCGAGGGCGGGACGGCGGTGGCGCTGCGAGGCGGCGGCGTGGAGGCACGGGAGGTGTGCGGGGAGAGGAGGGCGGCGTCAGGCCGGCGTCGGGGCGGCGTCGTGCGGGGAGGAGGCCGGCGTCGGGCCGGCGCGTGGCATGTGCGGTGAGCAGGGGCGAGGCGAGCAAGAGGGGAGCGGCGGCGCTCCGCGGCCGGTCAATCCGCGCGGCGGAGGAGGTGGAGGGCGGGGCCGCGCCGGAGCACGGTGGCGGCAGAGGTAGAGGGCGGGGCCGCGCCGGAGATCGACAAATCGCCGGAGCAGGGCTTCGCCAGAGTCTCTCGTCGGGGAACTGTGCGCTAGAGGTGGAAGAAGAGGAAAGGAACTGGCGTTATAAAGAAAAGGCCTTTGGTCCCGTTGTTCTTACCAACCGGGACGAAAGGGTCTTTGGTCCCGGTTGGTAAGAACAACCAGGACTAAAGGTCAAATTTTGGGCCGCTTGAAGTTCGCGCAATTTTGGGCCGCTTTTTCGTCCCGTTGGTAAGAACAACCGGACCCAAGGCCTTTTAAATGGGCTTTTCGAATTTTTTTTGTTTTCTTTTATATAATTTCCAGGAAATGATTTAAACTTGTAAAATCAATAACTTTTAATCTGTTTATCAGAAAATTATGATTAATGTATCAAAATGCTAAGAAAAATGAACCCCATCTATTTATATGTCTATTATTATAAATCCAAATAATACAATAATATGTTTATTATTATCAGAAAAAATAAGAATCTGAATATATCATCCATACATCTGTTTGCATCATGTATCAATGTTGGTGGCTCTAGGTTAATAGTGCCAGAAACAATTGCTTGTACGTCACACGTCAGTTGGGAACCCCAAGAGGAAGGTATGATGAGTGCAGCAGTAAGTTTTCCCTCAGTATGAAACCAAGGTTTAATCGACCAGTAGGAAAACGAGGTTTGCTTCGAAGGTGTTGGTGAGGAGTGTAGTGCGGCGCAACACCAGGGATTCCGGTGCCAACGTGGAACCTGCACAACACAATCAAATTACTTTGCCCCAACTTAACAGTGAGGTTGTCAATCTCACCGGCTTGCTGAAAACAAAGGGTTAAACGTATCGAATGGAAATGATGTTTGTTTGCATAAAACAGTAGAGAACAATGATTGCAGTAGATTGTATTTCAGATGTAAAAGAATGGACCGGGGTCCACAGTTCACTAGTGGTGTCTCTCCAATAAGATAACTAACATGCTGGGTAAACAAATTACAGCTGGGCAATTGACAATTGATAAGTGCATATAACATGCATGTGTGAGCTGTGGTGTCTACTATGAGATTCATTTGGGCATTACGACAAAGTACATAGACCGCTATCCAGCATGCATCTATGCCTAAATAGTCCACTTTCCGGTTAACATCCGTACCCCTTCCAGTATTAAGTTGCAAGCAACAGACAATTGCATTAAGTAATGTGCGTAATGTAAACAATACATTCATCCTTGAATAAAGCATTGCTGTTTTACCCCTAGTGGCAACAACACATCTACAACCTTAGAACTTGCTGTCACTATCCCAGGTTAAATAGAGGTTGAACCCAACTATCATGCATAAATACCCCCTCTTGGAGTTACAAGTATTCACGTGGCCAAGGCTTCAACAAGTAACGGAGAGCATGCAAGATCACAAATGACATAGACATGATAATATAATATTCAGCTCCACATAGGTATCAATATAAGTCAGATCCCAGCAAACACAACATGTAGCATTACAATAAGATGATCTTGATCATGATAGGCAGCTCACAAGATCTAAACATGATGGCACAAGTGGAGAAGACAACCATCTAGCTACTGCTATGGACCCATAGTCCAAGGATGAACTACTCACGCATCACTCCGGAGGCGGGCATGGCGATGTAGAGCCCTCCGGTGATGATTCCCCTCTCCGGCAGGGTGCCGGGAAGAGCTTCAGAACCCCCCGAGTTAGGGTTGACGACGGCGGCGGCAGCGAATATGTTCTGGATGAAAGGCTCGGTGTTTTAGGGTTTTCGCGTCTCGGGGAATAAATAGGCGAAGGGGCGATGTCGGCGGACCCCCGAGGGGCCCAAACCACCAGGCGCGGCGTGGGCCCAGCCGCGCCAGGTGGTTTGGCCACCTCGTGGCTCTTCGTCTCTCCTTCGGACTCCGTGTACGTGCTGGAAAAATAGGGACTGGCCTTTTGTTTCGTGCAATTCCGAGAATATTTCCAGAAGTAACTTTCTGAAACCAAAAACAGCAGAAAACAGGGAACTGGCACTGTGGCATCTTGTTAATAGGTTAGTCCCAGAAAATGCATAAAAGTGATATGAAGTGTATATAAAACATGTAGCAAATGGTATAATATAAGCATGGAACAGCAGAAATTATGGATACGTTGGAGACGTATCAAGCATCCCCAAGCTTAGTTCTACTCGTCCTCGAGTAGGTAAAACGATAACAACAAATAATTTCTGAGGAGACATGCTTTCACACAATCTTGATCAATATATTGCAAGGCTCATGTCATGAATGAAGTGACTCAAAGCAATGATCTATAGTTTGCTAACAAATAGATAAAGAGTAAACAATGAATCATATAAGCAAAAACTTTTCATGAATAGTACTTTCAAGACAAGCATCAAAAAGTTTTGCATAAGAGGTAACTCATAAAGCAATAGATTCAAAGTAAAAGGCATTGAAGCAACACAAAGGATGATTAAGTTTCAGCATTTGCTTTCAACTTGTAACATGTATATCTCATGGATAGTTGTCAACATAAAGCAATATAACAAGTGCAATAAGTAAATATGTAAGAATCAATGCACACAAAGTTGACACAAGTGTTTGCTTCTAAGATAGAAAGGAGTAGGTAAACTGACTCAACATAAAGTAAAAGATAGGCCCTTCGCAGAGGGAAGCAGGGATTAAATCATGTGCTAGAGCTTTTTAAGTTTTCGAAAGCATATAGAGAGCACAAAATAAGTATTTGAGAGGTGTTTGTTGTTGTCAACGAATGGTAGTGGGCACTCTAACCCCCTTGTCAACCAGACTTTCAAAGAGCGGCTCCCATGAAGGACGTTATTCTACCAGCAAGGTAGATCATCCCTCTTCTCTTTTGTTTACACATGTATTTTAGTTTCTTTATAGATGACACTCCTCCCAACCTTTTGCTTACACAAGCCATGGCTAACCGAATCCTCGGGTGCCTTCCAACATTCACATACCATGGAGGAGTGTCTATTGCAAAATTAAGTTGCTTACTGATAAATCAGGGCAAAACATGTGAAGAGAATTATTAATGAAAGTTGTAATTAATTGGGGCTGGGCACCCCGTTGCCAGCTCTTTTTGCAAATTATTGGATAAGCGGATGTATATGCCACTAGTCCATTGGTGAAAGTCTGTCAGAAGTAAATGACAAGATTGAAAGATAAAACACCACATACTTCCTCATGAGCTATAAAACATTGACACAAATAAGGAGTAATAAAGTTTTGAATAGTTTAAAGGTAGCACATGAAATATTTACTTGGAATGGCAGGAAATACCACATAGTAGGTAGGTATGGTGGACACAAATGGCATGGGTTTTGGCTCAAGTTTTGGATGCACGAGAAGCATTCCCTCTCAGTACAGAGTTTAGGCTAGCAAGGTTGTTTGAAGCAAACACAAGTATAAACCGGTACAGCAAGAATCACATAAAAACATATTGCAAGTATTATAAGACTCTACACTGTCTTCCTTGTTGCTCAAACATTTTACCAGAAAATATCTAGACCTTAGAGAGAACAAATATGCATCCCAAGTCTCAACAAGCTCTACGGTAGTTCTCCACTACTAGGCTTTAACTACATGATGCAAGAGCTTAAACATGATCTACTTGAGAGCTCAAAACAATTGCAAAGCATCAAATCAAAACAAGACAATGATCTACAAGAATGCATATGTCTTTTCCAATACCAACTACTACATGTAGCATTTTCTTTCTTCCAAACAAACACCAATCAATTTATTTAAACATAAACTCTCCAAATGATAATATAATGCAGCAAGAGAGTATTTATAAACAAGTGCTAACAGCTCGAAGAGATGCATGAAAAACAGGAGCTAAAAGCACTGCAGTAGCTAGTTAAGAATACTCAACAAATATAAGTGAAGAACATGAGTATTCACATGAAAAAGCGGAGCGTGTCTCTCTCCCACACAAGGATTGCTAGGATCCGAATTTATTCAAACAAAAACAAAAATAAAAACACACAGACGCTCCAAGTAAAGCGCATAAGATGTGAAAGAATTAAAATATAGTTTCACTAGAGATGACCTGATAAGTTTGTTGATGAAGAAGGGGATGCCTTGGGCATCCCCAAGCTTAGACGCTTGAGTCTCTCTGAATATGGTTGGGATGAACCACGGGGGCATCCCCAAGCTTAGGCTTTTCACTCTTCTTGATCACATAATATCACCCTTCTCGCTTGATCCTTGAAAACTTCCTTCACACCAAACTCAAGACAGTTCTCATTAGAGGGTTAGTGCATAATCAAAAATTCTCATATTCTGTAATGATACAATCAATCCCAAAGCTTCTGGACATTAGCTACAGCCACCAATGCTTTGTGGAGCAAAGAAATCCACACAAACACAGTAAAAGAGCGAATGCAAAACAAAAGGCAGAATCTGTCAAAAACAGAACAGTCTGGAATGACGAATTTTTTCGAGGCACTTAAGTTGCTCAGATGGATCTGGCCTAAAATAATGAAAGTTGCGTACATATCTCAGGAATATGCGTGATTTTTCTCAGAATTTTTTGAATTTTCTACAGGGAGATAAGCTCAAATCCGTGACAGCTAAAAATCTGTCACTGCGCAGAAATCCAAATCTTGCATCAACTTTCAATATAGAACTTTACTTGGCACAACATTGCGATAAAATAAAGATACAAAGGAGTTGCTACAGAAGTAACAAAACTCCTTGACTCAAAGAAAACAAAAATAACAGCAAATAAAAACGATGGGTTGTCTCCCATAAGCGCTTTTCTTTAAAGCCTTTTAGCTAGGCATAGTGATTTTGATAATGCTCTCATATGTATAAGAGTTGAATTACAAAAAAGAGCATCAAGAAGAATATATAAAACTTGTTTAAATCTAACACTCTTTCTATGCATAGGACCTTGTAAGAAAACAAGTCAATGAAGAACAAAGTGACTAGCATAGAAATACAAAACAAGTGTAACTTCAAAAATTTCAACATAAAGAGAGAAGACTTAATATTATTGTGATATATGAAATCGTGTCTCCCTCTCTCATAAGGACCAGTAGGTCTTAAAGTACCCAGCAAATAAAAGCAAATCAAGAGAAAACTCAAAACATTCATCATAAAGAGAAGAAATTTAGTAACATGAAGATTTCTATAACCATACTTTCCTCTCTCAAAATAATTTTCAGCGGCATCATGAATAAACTCAACAATATAGCTATCACATAAGCATTCTTATCATGATCCACATGCACAAAAGTATCATTACTCTCCACATAAGCATAATCAATTTTATTAGTAATAGTGAGAGTAAAACTATCACAACCATCATTGTATTCATCATAAATTGCAGGCATAGTATAATCATAATAAACTTTATCCTCCATAGTAGGTGGCACCAAAATACCACTATCATTATAATCATCATAAATTGGAGGTAAAGTATCATCAAAGAAAATTTTCTCCTCAAAACTTGGGGGACTAAAAATATCATATTCATCACAACTAGCTTCCCCAAGCTTAGACTTTTCCATAGCATTAGCAATAATAGTGTTCAAAGAATTTATACTCATAACATTACCACTATCATGCATATGAAGTTCCATAGGTTTTTTAATTTTCTCCTCAAAAGCATCATGTCCTAATTCAATATAAAGTTCATAAAGATCTCTAATTTTTTTGTTGTTTTCCATTAAGCCTAACTAGTGAAAATAAAAACAAGAAACAAAAAGAAATAATTGCAGAATCTAAAGGAAATAACTTCGAGCACTCACACACTAGCAACAACACTAGAAAATAGCTTAGTAGCCAGAGGATGTGAATACCTTTTACCTTACCTCCCCGGCAACGGCGCCAGAAAACGTTGTTGGTGGCTCTAGGTTAATAGTGCCAGAAACAATTGCTTGTACGTCACACGTCAGTTGGGAACCCCAAGAGGAAGGTATGATGAGTGCAGCAGTAAGTTTTCCCTCAGTATGAAACCAAGGTTTAATCGGACCAGTAGGAAAACGAGGTTTGCTTCGAAGGTGTTGGTGGAGGAGTGTAGTGCGGCGCAACACCAGGGATTCCGGTGCCAACGTGGAACCTGCACAGCACAATCAAACTACTTTGCCCCAACTTAACAGTGAGGTTGTCAATCTCACCGGCTTGCTGAAAACAAAGGGTTAAACGTATCGAATGGAAGATGATGTTTGTTTGCATAAAACAGTAGAGAACAATGATTGCAGTAGATTGTATTTCAGATGTAAAAGAATGGACCGGGGTCCACAGTTCACTAGTGGTGTCTCTCCAATAAGATAACTAACATGCTAGGTAAACAAATTACAGCTGGGCAATTGACAATTGATAAGTGCATATAACATGCATGTGTGAGCTGTGGTGTCTACTATGAGATTCATTTGGGCATTACGACAAAGTACATAGACCGCTATCCAGCATGCATCTATGCCTAAATAGTCCACTTTCCGGTTAACATCCGTACCCCTTCCAGTATTAAGTTGCAAGCAACAGACAATTGCATTAAGTAATGTGCGTAATGTAAACAATACATTCATCCTTGAATAAAGCATTGCTGTTTTACCCCTAGTGGCAACAACACATCTACAACCTTAGAACTTGCTGTCACTATCCCAGGTTAAATAGAGGTTGAACCCAACTATCATGCATAAATACCCCCTCTTGGAGTTACAAGTATTCACGTGGCCAAGCTTCAACAAGTAACGGAGAGCATGCAAGATCACAAATGACATAGACATGATAATATAATATTCAGCTCCACATAGGTATCAATATAAGTCAGATCCCAGCAAACACAACATGTAGCATTACAATAAGATGATCTTGATCATGATAGGCAGCTCACAAGATCTAAACATGATGGCACAAGTGGAGAAGACAACCATCTAGCTACTGCTATGGACCCATAGTCCAAGGATGAACTACTCACGCATCACTCCGGAGGCGGGCATGGCGATGTAGAGCCCTCCGGTGATGATTCCCCTCTCCGGCAGGGTGCCGGGAAGAGCTTCAGGAACCCCCCGAGTTAGGGTTGACGACGGCGGCGGCAGCGAATATGTTCTGGATGAAAGGCTCGGAGTTTTAGGGTTTTCGCGTCTCGGGGAATAAATAGGCGAAGGGGCGATGTCGGCGGACCCCCGAGGGGCCCAAACCACACCCAGGCGCGGCTGTGGGCCCAGCCGCGCCTACAGGTGGTTTGGCCACCTCGTGGCACTTCTTCGTCTCTCCTTCGGACTCCGTGATGGTGCTGGAAAAATAGGGACGTGGCCTTTTGTTTCGTGCAATTCCGAGAATATTTCCAGAAGTAACTTTCTGAAACCAAAAACAGCAGAAAACAGGGAACTGGCACTGTGGCATCTTGTTAATAGGTTAGTCCCAGAAAATGCATAAAAGTGATATGAAGTGTATATAAAACATGTAGCAATTGGTATAATATAAGCATGGAACATCAGAAATTGTAGATACGTTGGAGACGTATCAATCAACTGTGCCATTTTCAATTCAAAAATGCATTAACTCATATCTTTTGCATACTTTATTATTGTCATTTTCAATTTGAATCTCACTAGACTTTCAAACTATTAACCATTTTGCCATTTTGAATTAAAAAATGCATTAACTTTTATCTTTTGCATAACTAACTCAAAATCAGAATACTTATTCAGATGCTAAAGATCATTAGTTGGAAATGCAGAGATAAATAATACATTTTACACGATCGTCGTCGTAGATAGACAAACATTTTACACGATCGTCGTCGTACATAGACGAACCATTTGTCCTAACCAACGATGTGGCTCAGGTTAGTCATACTCGTCCTCGTAGTCGTCGTAGTCGCCGCCGTCGTCGTCGCTGTCGTCGGGCGGCGCTCGCCTGGACTGGAAGTGAGGGTAGCGCAGGCGGGGGTTATCGCCGGCCGTGATGTAGTTCATGACGCTCTGGAGAGTCCGGCCGCTCCACCACAGCCGACGGCCGATCTCGTTGAAGTTCGAAGGAGGCGGGCCGTCCTCCTCGTACCTGGCGAGCGCCCTCTCACGCCGATTGATGAAGAAGGCGTCCCAAGTCGGGCGGTAGTCGGGATGCCAGCGGGGATCCATCCGCTGCGCCGGAGTGAGCTCGAGGTAGTAGTGGTTCGTGATGGCCGCCCGGCGCGCCAAACCTTGAGGGATAGGAGGGACCGGCACGCCTCCGGTGCTCAGCCTCCAGCCGGCGGGGACGTCGTAGCCGGGCGGGCGGGGGTAGTTCGAGGCGCAAAGCGCCTCCGCCTCCGAGTAGGTTAGAGTGGGTACGGTGAAAGCCATGGGAGAGTGATGAGGTTGCAGATATGAGTTTAGATGTGCTATGCCAATGGAGGACATGCATGACTACATATATATAGTGAGAATCCCACCAATAAGGAAGAAGCACACGGATAGTGTGTTTCTTTCGAGCGCTTGTGAGCCGTTGGATCAGTGGTGTGTTTCTTTTGAAGGCTTGTGAGCTGTTGGATATCACTTTGTGAGCCACCACCCGGGACTAAAGGAATCCCACCAATAAGGAAGAAGCACACGGATCGTGTGTTTCTTTCAAGCGCTTGTGAGACGTTGGATCAGGGGTGTGTTTCTTTTGAGAGATTGTGAGCTGTTGGATCAGTAGTATCACGACCACTTCGTGAGCCACATCAAGGTTTAATACATTCCATAGAATGCATTACATAAAAGGTTTAATACATTATTACACATGATCCAACGTCTCACAAGCGCTTGAAATAAACACACCCCTGATCCAACATCACCAACATTATTCTACATAAACGGACTTGCTGGCTCGAAGGCCATAGGATTAGGGGGAACGGCGGGAGGAGCCAGCCCCGTGGGCGGCCGCCCGGTTCTCGCGCGCACGTTTGCGGCGGAGGGCAAGATCCATGGAGGATGAGTCTTTCAGCGCCCAATCCAGCTCGGAAGCCTCCTTCGCCTTGAGCTGGTAGGAAGTCTTGGCTCGCTGGACAGGGTAGTCGCGGACAGACTGGAAGGAGGCTTCCATGGCCTCCTGTATCTGCAACCCACAACCCTCTTCCCGTCGTCGCTCCAGTCGAAGTCGTCGTCCTCCTCCTCCTCCGCGGGAGGAGCGGTGGCGCCTGGTGGAGGTGCAGCGGCGCCAGGTGGAGGTGCGGTGGCACCTGGTGGAGCAGGAGGCCGGTAGCTGGGCATTCCTCTCCACGCCGGGCTCGTGGGCATACGGCGGGATAGGCTCCCGCGGTTGCGCCCAAGCGCGCTCTGCCAAGCACGCTCGACCTCGTCCAGAAGGCGCTGCGGCGGACGTGGCGGATCCATCTCGCGGAGACGATGCGTTCGTGGCTAGGAATGGTGGATTAGGGTTTACCCCATCGGCGACAATATATAAAGACCTCCAGGGCAGCGCTGGGGGAGGACACGTGCCCAGGGCAGCGCTGGGGGAGGACACGTGTCGTGACCGCAAAACCCGCCTTTAGTCCCGGTTGGTGTTACCAACCGGGACTAAAGAAGCACACGGATCGTGTGTTTCTTTCAAGCGCTTGTGAGACGTTGTATCAGGGGTGTGTTTCTTTTGAGTGATTGTGAGCTGTTGGATCAGCAGTATCATCACGACCACTTCGTGAGCCACATGACCCGGTTGGTGTTACCAACCGGGACTAAAGAAGCACACGTACCCTATATATAGCCCCCCTCCTCAGACAGGTTACTCACTCACACAAAACATTCCAGCGTCACTCGGAGAGGCATCTTTGGGCAACCAGCGGCAAGACGTCTCTGATGACCTGCGACCGTTCCAAACGGTTGCAGATCATCAGAGATGTCTTGCCGGACGGTTGTAGATCATCAGAGACGTCTTGCCGCTGCTTGGATCGAAGTGGCGCTCAAACACAAAACATTCCAGCGTCACTCGGAGAGGCATCTTTGGGCAACCAGTGGCAAGACGTCTCTGATGACCTGCGACCGTTCCAAACGGTGGCATATCATCAGAGATGTCTTGCCGGACGGTTGTAGATCATCAGAGACGTCTTACCGCTGCTTGGATCGAAGTGGCGCTCAAACTCACGAGCCACCGTCGGGCTGTATGCAGGGTGAACCGTCTTTGGACGGTCGAAGCTGAGGTTTGAGAGGTTCCCACGGGAGGTGTGGGAGCCGACAACCACCTACCACGCGTGTTTCACCGGTCGTCATGCAATTAATTAACAGAAAACAAAAAAGAAAACTCACATGTGATATAACCCATTTCTTCTAGGTGGAAACTCCCATTTCGTGTATTATGGTTTTCACCACATAAAGGTTTAATACATTACTACACATCACATAGAGGTTTAATACATTACATTGATTTACATAAATGCCATGAACCCTTCTTCGCGTATGTCCCTGGCCTATGATCGTTTCGGCCGTAACCATGGAGTATCTTCATTATTTAACGGGATGCTTGGGTCAGTTTTCACTGTGAAGGGCGGAATTTCATCAAACTTATCATAATCTGCTGACATGTCTGTCTTGTCCTCGACTCCCACGATGTTTCTTTTCCCTGCATGTATCTTCTGCACATCTAATCCTAGAGGGCAGATAGCCTTCTTTGCTTCGTATGTAGTCTCGGGCAATTCGTTATCCTTTGGAAGCTTCGGCTTCATTATTTTCAGTAATTTCTCAAATACCTTGTCAGAACAACCAGTCTCTGCCTTCCATTTCAGCAGTTCCAGTGTGGTACCGAGCTTTGTGCTGCCATCTTCGCAATTTGGGTACAGCAACTTTTTGTGATCCTCTAGCATGGCCTCCAACTTTAGCTTCTCCTTTTCTGTATCGCATTCTCACTTTGCATCAGAAATGACCCCACCAAGACCATCAGCGGGCTCATCTGATGCCCGATGTTCACCTCCTTCTTCTTCAACGTCTTCCATTACACTATCACCGTATTCCTCAGGGAATATAGGATAGTTGTCATCATCCTCCTCTTCTTCATTGTCTTTCATCCTAACCCCTCTTTCTCCGTGCTTGGTCCAACAATTATAGCTGGGCATGAAACCTCTCCGAATCACGTGGTCTTGAATGGTTCTCGGGTCAGAGTACTCCCTGACGTTCCGACACTTGTCACATGGACAAGGCATAAAATTATCCACTTTGTTTGCCTCAGCCACTTCGAGAAATTTATGCAGGCCTGCAATAAACTCGGAACTGCGTCGTTCGCCGTACATCCATCGCATCCGTGCATCCATCTGCATCATATAATTAAGTTTATCAAATACGATTACAATAACATCTTGAATAGTGAAATGACCACCGTACATCGACACGTGCAATATTTTTGTATCAATTACAGATGAAAAGGATAAAGTTGCTAACCTCGGCCGAGGATATCATCTTGTGTGAACTTAAGTGTGGCTCGGGTATTTCATCGAACACATCTTGTGCGTGGCAAAGGAAAAAAAACTAGCACCCACTTCTCACCAATCCAACCAGAAAAAAAAAGAGGAGAGAAGAGAGGGGGTGGGTTATTTATAGGCAGGGGAGGGGTATTGGTCCCGGTTCGTGCCACGAACCGGGACCAAAGCTCCGCGGCACGCCACGTGTCCTGCACCGGAGCATTGGTCCCGGTTCGTGCCACGAACCGGGACCAATGTCCCCAACCGAACCGGGACCAATGCTCTACGGACCCCTGGCAGCTCGAACCGGGACCAATGCCAGGCATTGGTCCCGGTTTTTCTATGAACCGGGATTAATGGCTGGTTCGGCTCTGGACGAAAGGTGGTTTTTCTACTAGTGGGTGTAGCTACCAAGCGTCGTCATCGTTGATGGTGCGGCTGCTGCGGTACGCCATGGATTCGAGTGAGACGGGGAGGGCGAGAAGGAGAGCAGGGTGGGCTGATAGGCTTAGCGTCGAGTTGATCTTCTTCTTCTTAGGAGAGGGACTTACTTCGGATGGCCTGAAATTGGGTAACTCTTGATTTCTTTGTGTTGATTTTGGAGCTTGCTCGAGTAGGATGATCTCCACCTCTCTCGGAAGCCACCGATTTTAGCCTGTTTCGCGCCCCCTGCCGAACCAACTAAAATGGGGTATCAAGTATCCCGGTGTCCGTGCATCACGACACAATATTTGGCGCGCCAGTTAGGGTGTGCAAGACCTTCGCTCATCGGCTTCATCGTCCTCTGGAGATTCGTCTTCGTCGAGATCTCTGTCGGCTTCTTCTTCCTTGACATCTTCGTCAAGACCGTTGGCGTATTGTGTTTTCCAAACTTCAGCTAGGGTCCTTGTTGTAAAAGTCAAGGTCTTGTTTATTTTCTTTTCTATTTCGAGGTCCTCTTTGCAATTTGCAACCGCGCCGACTAAGACTAGCCATAGTGGGAGTATCATAGCTAGTATCATGCATGCCATGTTGGCAAAAAGATCATGTGTCACTGCAATAAATGATGAGAGAGATGATAGTGGTATCATAAGCAGATACCGTAACATAGCGGATTCCAAGACAAGATGAGTGTACAAACTCATAAATACACCTATATGATATGACATATATGTTACTACCCACTATGGAAGTAGTAACATAGACTAGTATCATATGCATGATACTAGTGTATGATACTCCCCACTATGGCTAGTCTAATGCATCTCTTGATACTTTGGGTCCTTTCCCGTTCACAAAAAAAAACGTAATTGACCTGGTCTTTTTTTATTTTTTGGTGAAACTTCTCTCTCAGTCTCTCCTTGCTTCGTTGAATATGAATAAGCCCATGAAGGAGCCCAACGCCCCAACCTATCTAGGTTTGCTCCCGGAAGACCAGTCACTATAGGGTTCCTTCCACAGCGGCGAGGGGAGCTGGGTTCGTCGGTAGCGGAGATGGATATGGAGGTGGAGAGGGAACCCAGTAAAAGGCCCAGGGAAGCGAAGGCGGAGGAGGAACCTCCTACGGCGGACGCGCCGGAACCTGCTACGGATCCTATTGCTGCGGCGGCGTTGGTAGAAATAGCGCACGCGAGGCGATTTGCGACGGAGACGTCTGAGTACTACTTCCTCCGTTCCATTTTAATTGACTCACATATATCTAGATATAGATGTACCTAACACTAAAACGTATCTAGATGCATCCATATGTGGATATATGTGAGTCAATTAAAATGGAACGGAGGGAGTACAAGAATGTGCTGGCAAACCCTCTGACGTGTGACCAGCTGCGAGAACAAGAAGAAGCCTGGGAGAAGCATCGCAGCGAATCTTGGGAAAAATTTCGCGATAATTTCCTTTGGGCTGACGAAAACAATCCCTTCGAAGCCCTCTGTAAGCAGCTAGCTACTCCCAGTTATTCTTCGCTATATATATCATAGGATCCATGCAGCGACAATCCCTTGCACCATTTAGGTCGACATGTTCATTTACTTTTATGAACTCTGCTCCGTCATCGTTTGATAGGAAGCCAAGTCCTATGCTTTGTATGAATGGAAAGAAGAAATCTGAACGATATATTTTTTTGTTTCCATCCATCCTTGCTGCTCTTGTAACATACTAGAGTGTGATTGATATGTTGCTTCTGTTTCCATCCATCATCCATGATTGCTCTTGTAACTAACTATATTAGAAGTGATAGATTGTTGGATGCAGCGAAGATCCCCTGCATGCGTTTTACGTACGACAACGTCAGACAGCGTAATCTTGTCACCGCGGATACTCTGCAGGTCATCTCAGTCCAAGTGAAAGAAATAACCGGTGGTTTAGAGTTCGGCACTGACAAACACACTCTAGTCTATGCCTTAATAAAGACTGTATTTTCCAACGCTGATAAATAAGTCGAATTAGAGTAGGATAGCAAGTTAGAAAACCATTATTTTCTTTGGGCATCGTTGGACATCCTTTATCCAGCTACAGTAACCGGTATAACTATTATGACTTGTGATCAAGCCTGACCACAACTTGATGTTATTGTAAAATAAATTATTAAGAAACATGCAAAAAAACACAAATCTCAAAGCCAGGCATGATTGGATAGAGAATATCGGAAATTTTACATGATGCATAGGTTATTTTTCTGGGAAAATTCTGTATGTAATGCCACTGTTTTCTATGTTAAATATCCTGTTGTTGTTATGATAATGATGATGTCATTATTTTTTGTCACTAAAGCATCACTCATATTTCGTTATGTGACTCGGAATTTTTCAGTATGCACTTTTGCATGAACAGACAGTCTCCCTTTTTTTGCTTCCATTATAACAAGTTTACCTCTTGTTTAACTTCAGTTTAACTTTAGTTGGTTCCTGCAACTTCAAGGGTTTTAACATGTCTCCTTTCCATCTCCAATTTCCTGTTGCACATTCTGCTAATGATTAAGTAACATTTTCCATGTGATTTAGTTTACTGTAATGAGGGTTCACTTGATCATGAAGCATATTTTGATGTGATAGATGCATACTCGCATATATCAGTGCTGGATAAACTGATTATAATCTATATACTGCAGTTCGTATCATTGATGGATGAAACAGTTTTGTTGTTTGTAAACAAAATATTAATTGGTGTATGCAGGATTCGTTTCTAAAATTGACCGGTCCTACCCGTGGTGTTGTCGTGACGGTCGATCCTTCCTATTTGGAGGTTAAACTCAAAGTGAGAGGTGCTATCAAATCCGAGGACAAATATTTGAGCAAATTCGTTATGGAGTACAGATTGGGCTGCTTCAATCCTTTTAAGTACACTAGCAAGCTTTGTACGCTGGAGATGCAATACTGCACTGTCCGTGGAGCTGTTGAGGCCACGATCTGCGTTCGAGTCGTTGAAGGGCAATGGTCAAGTGGTTTTCGAGGTGTGCTTGCCGCTAGTACCAACTGTCACAGCGAAGTGGAGATATCGTTGCTGGAGTTGAATGATGATGTGCTGCAAGTTAATGATGATGGCTTTATCAAGCTGTCCCGGCGTGTTGTCTCTGTTGCAAGAGGTTGGAAGCTGCAAGTTTCTGTCTTGCAACGTGGTGTTGGTGACGAGGAAGAAGACCAAGTGAGTGCTGTTACGTCGTTTACTGCCGCAGAAGCTGACACAAGCACTAATTTCATGCGGATGAAGATGTGCAGCTGCTGGATGGAAGTCACTGTCGCCTGGTCCCTTTTCCGTTTTTGGTGAGGAGGAAGGCCGTGAGAGAGCTGATACATCATTGTTGTTTTTTGTGTGTGAGGAGGAAGGCCAAGAGGGAGCTGGCTGCTGCATCGTTTGTTGGGTGACGAAGGACAAGAGAGCGGAAATCAGTTCTGCTACTTTGTTTTTTGGTGAGGAGGAAGGACAAGAGCGAGCTGCAACATTATTTTTTTGGAGGAGAAAGGCCAATAAAGAGCTGCTACATCTTAATTTTACAGCTAGAAGCAATTCTATACGGTAGCATGCTAACGACTTCATCTCTTGTCCTGTTGTTCGAGCACAAAACTATACTCTCTCCGTTCTTTTGAGAAAGGCGTGCATGTACTGGTGCTAGAACTTAGGAGAATCTTACAGAGTAAAATCTTTCCCAACTTGCCCATTGCCCATAATAACTGTTATATCTCTCTTCGTCTCTACCAGCTCGCAGCCTAAACTGCACAGAACAACTACCCGCAGACCATTGCCGCCAGATCACATCTGAGGCCGCCGACTCAACATATTGTCAGACCGCCCCCACTGGGTGTGTTGACCGAGCCGACAGCCCCACTGCACTTGTAACTCAGATTGTCACCCATGCCATGCAAGGCAACAACACCACCCCATAGAGTCGTCGCTGCATCGCTTCCTGAGGCTATCGCCTCGATGCACAACAACCATCCGGATTTGTGCCTCGACGTCCACCAAACATTGGCGCAAAAGGAGATCCACGCAAAACACACCAGGTAGTTCTCCAAAACGACGCCCCCAAGGGGAAGCGACGAAGGCATCGTTGTCGTCCGCTCTGAGCAACCGGAGCCTAGCTTTTCACCCGGACAACCTAGACCATTTTTCAGAAGCTTTCCACGGCGGTGAGTGGAGCCTGAGGCTCTTCCAGAAGCTTTCCATGGTGCGGCCAGAGTGGGTGGGCATGCCATGGGACCAAATTGGCACCACGCTCGTGCGTCTTCTTTACTCCTTCTAGATCTCCAAATGTTGATATTTCCATGAAATGGCATGACAAAAATATTACGTCCATTTGACTTCTAGAAGGTTCCTGAAAGTCAAAAAAATTGAAAACAAGGTTTCTACTTTTCATAGTTAAAATCAAAATAAAGATATTTTGTTGGAAATCCCCTAATAACATTAAAATTAGGGTGTAAACTCATGATATGATACAAATAAATGAGATATTAACATAATAAACTACAGACTTAATACATACGTTTCAGTAACAAGCAAGCCCAATCTTGCAACGACTTTACTGAAATTAAGACAATGGATGGGAATTTCTGTCTTAATGAATACCTTGATTGCGCACGAAAGTGGTCTTGGGACCAATTATAAGGGTATAGTCCCACGTTTACACGGGTGCATATAGCTTAGCATCCGTATAGTAAGAATAAAACCTTACAAGATATTTTTTTTTTTAGATAAGGGGGTGCGGATCCCCGGCCTCTGCATCAAAATGATGCACACAGCCTTCCGCAATTATTTAGACTCCAAAGTATCAAGTTTTACAATTCACGGATCACATAAGGTGGCTACAAAGATCAGCCACTCAAACCAAGATGTACTAAACATCGATTCTTCTAGTATGTAGCCACCCAGCCCGACTGAAGATAGACCGCACGATTGTCAACATACGGGTGCATCCGGCATCCATAAGGCCACGTTGGTCCACCGGCAGCAGGAAAGACCAAGAATGAATCCAGTAGCACGCCTTGTGTATAACCTGCAAATAATGAGTAGAGTTTGTTTTGTTAAACACAATATCATTTCTACAGTTCCATAGTGCCCACAAAATGGCCGCTACACCAATTCGAATGCGAGCCTTCGTCACTTTATCTATCCCATTTAGCCAGCTACCAAATAAGTTCGCAATACTAGTAGGCGGGTATACGTTAAAAGTAAAGTGAACTAACCGCCAAATGTCTCTAGCAAACGTACATTTGATAAATAGATGCTCAGCAGATTCATCCGCATCACAGAATACGCATTTTTTGCATCCTATCCAGCGCCTTTTAGTCAAATTATCCTTTGTCAACAATTCCTTTCTATGAAGAAACCATAAAAATATTTTAATTTTCAATGGTATCTTCAATTTCCATAGGTATTTACGCAGGTACCTAGTATGTCCGTTTAGAAGATCTTCGTAATAGGATTTTACCGTGAAAATTCCATTATTAGTAAGGGACCATCTAAACTTGTCGGGTTCATCAGTGAGGGTTATTCGCATCAACCTCTCTACTAAATGAAACCATTATGATCTTCGTTGTCCTAGTAATGTCCGTCGAAAGGGTAGATTAATAGGAGCTACCCCAATAACATCAGCCACCGTGCTGTGTTTATTCGAGGCAATGGCATACAACGCTGGATACTCAGTTTTAAGTGGCACCTGCCCTATCCAGGCGTCTTCCCAAAACTGAGCCTGATCCCCGTTTCCAATCAGAAATTTACCACGCTGAAAAAAATCATCTTTAACTTTCATAATCCCTTTCCAAAAAGGTGAGTCAAAAGGTTTAGCTTGCACTTGAGATAACGATTTATCCCCAAATACTTATTGACTAATATTTCTTTCCAAACTCCCTCTTCATTTAAGAGTTTATAAAGCCACTTACTCAATAGGCATTTATTTTTAGATTCTAAAACCGCAATTCCCAAGCCTCCTTGATCTTTCGGCCTGCATACTATATTCCACTTCGTAAGCCTATATTTTCTCTTAAGTTGATCACTTTGCCAAAAAAAACCTTGACCGGTAATAATCTAATCTTTTCCGAACCCCTTTAGGGATTTCAAAAAATGAGAGTAGAAACATTGGTAGGCTTGTTAGTACTGAATTAATTAAGACAAGACGGTCCCCGTAAGACAACATCTTGGCTACCCATGCCACCAATTTCCTCTCAAACCGATCTTCTACAATTTTCCACTCTTTGTTCAGAAGTCTACGGTGATGAATCGGAATTCCCAAATATCTAAAAGGGAGTGATCCTAGTTCGCAACCGAAAATGCGTCGATACTCCTCTTGATTATCTTTAGCTTTTCCAAAACAAAACAATTCACTCTTATGAAAGTTGATTTTTAAACCTGATAATTGCTCAAAAAAGGCCAAAATCAGTTTCATGTTCACGGCCTTCGCAATGTCGTGCTCAAGAAATAAGATCGTATCATCCGCATATTGGAGGATTGAAACCCCACCTTCCACAAGATGCGGTACCAGTCCCCCTACTTGTCCATCCTCCTTTGCACGTGAAATTAGGATGGCCAACATATCTACCACTAGGTTAAAAAGTAAAGGGGACAACGGATCCCCTTGTCGCAATCCTTTTAGAGTTTGGAAGTAATGACCGATATCGTCATTAACACGAATCCCAACGCTCCCTCCCTGGACAAACCGCGCCACCCAATCACACCATTGCGGTGCGAACCCTTTCATTCTTAAAGTTTGTTGTAAAAAAGACCAATTAACCTTGTCGTACGCCTTCTCAAAATCAATCTTAAAGAGGACCCCATCCATTTTTTTCCTACGTATTTCGTGGATCGTTTCATGTAAGACAACGACCCCCTCGAGTATATTACGTCCGGGGATAAACGCTGTTTGAGTTGGACGAATTACCCTACTCGCAATAGAGGTTACTCTATTCGTACCAACTTTTGTGAATATTTTGAAGCTCACATTCAATAAACAAATGGGCCGATATTGCTCAATTCGGCTAGCATCCTCCTTCTTAGGTAGCAAAGTTATTATACCAAAGTTAAGTTTGAACAGAGGCAAATTTCCCGTACGCAATTGGGTAAACATTGCCATTAGATCAACTTTGATAATATGCCAACATTTTTTATAAAACTCCGCAGGGAAACCATCCGGTCCTGGGGCTTTATTATGTTCCATTTGTTTAATCGCCTCAAACACTTCTTTCTCTGAAAACGGTTGAGTCAGGATTGAATTTTCCTCTTGTGATATTTGGGGCATATCCTGTGTTACCGTTTCATCAAGGTGAAAATTGTTTTGGACCGGCGCCCGAACAATTTTTGTAGTATTCAGAGATATATGTCTTTAATTTTCATGCCCTACTATTGTGCCTTCATCTTGTTCTAGCTGCAGTATTTTCTTTTTCCTATGTTTTCCATTTGCGATGATGTGAAAGTATCTCGTATTACTCCCACTTTCCTGAATATATTTTACCTTTGCTCTCTGTGCCCACTTAGACTCCTCGTCACGTCTTAATTTTGCTAGACTATCATCGGCCTCTCTCTTGGCAGCCCGCTCGGCTGCTGTCAACGGAGTGGTCTCGGCTTTAATGTCTAGTTCATTAATCAATAAGATTAATTTATCTCTCAACATTTTATATTCACCACTCAAATTTTTTGCCCATCCCCTAAGAAATTGACGCAAATTTCTTATTTTGTTTTGCCATCGTTCGACAGGGGTGCTCCCGGTTTGGATCGCATTCCATTCCCGGGCAATCATATCAAAGAATCCATCTTGCCGAAACCAAGATAATTCAAACGAAAATCTACTGCAGTTTCCGGCAAAAGCCTGATCCCCTGTATCGAGCAAAAGTGGCGTATGGTCTGACCCTGTTCTATTTAGAGCCTGAACCGTGACTAGAGGAAATTTGCTCTCCCAATCCACCGTGGCCAAGAAACGATCCAACTTCTCATAAGTTGGTGTATCTCGTCTGCTCACCCAGGTGTACTGCCGTCCCGACATTTGTAAGTCTTTCAAACTTAAGCTTTCAATTATCGCATTAAAAATAGTGGGCCACCTAGCGTTGAAATTAGAATTATTTTTCTCGTCTTGTCTCCTGATTATATTAAAATCCCCCCCAACCAACATTGGTAGTGTCTCTCCTTCACAAATTCTCACCATTTCCGCTAGAAATTCTGGTTTCTTGTCATCTTGAGCCGCACCATAAACCACTACCAACGCCCATCGAAAACTATCTGTTTTTGTTGTCAGGTGTAACTTAACGCAAAAGTCACCGGCAACCACATTTTGTACTGCCACCGTAGCATTATTAAAACCCAACAACATGCCCCCCGATCTCCCATGTGGAGGTATGCAGTACCAAGTGAAGTCCAAACCCGCAGCTAGAAAATTGAGAAAAGGCGTAGCAAAAGAAGATCGTCCCGTCTCGATAAGGCCCAGAAAATCAAGTTTATACTCCCTAACAAATTCATGACTGCCAGATGCTTCGCATTGTCCCCAAACCCGTCAGAATTCCAAATTATTCCTTTCATTTTTAGTGTTTTCGAAATTTGTTTAGAATAACACCCTTCTTAGCCGCACGCTTAGAACGTTGGTGTTTTTTCCCCCTAAATTTTATTGATGCCAGGGTCTCATTTAGATCCGCATGATCATCCGAGACCTCAGCCTCATCATCCTCAAGATCCTCGCAAAGGTTTATAGCTCTTTTTAAAACCAAGCTAGATTCCGACTCCTCGGAAACCGGTGGTAAAGAATTTTGAAGAAAAATGACCTCCCTCTCTTTTTCTAACTCCAAAATACCCAGAATTGACGAACCTACTTGCTCCTTATTTTTTCCTAGAGATATACCCAACCTATCCGCTCTACGCTTAATTTCAGAATTGGATAAAGAGCATAATGAAAACTTGGAATATAAATTAGTACCTGTCGGGGCGCCGTACATCTTGCGTGAAGTGAGATCCATCGCACGCTCAAGTTGAGGAAGCTCGGCGTTCTGCTGTTCCCTCAATCTCTGGCTTGATCTCACGTCCACCTCATGCATCCCCCCAAACGCCATCATATCCCTCTCCGATGGTCTTGCGAATTGAGCGCTTACGGCCTCGCAAGAAGTAGGCTGCGGAGACGCCACATTCCCCAGACGATCCATGTACAGGCCGCCGTCAACCTCCAGCGGAGAAGCTGGTGAAGTGCACGGATAGGTGTTGTCACCACTGAAGAAGTGACAGCCGCATGACCCTCCGTTGACCCTTGCCATGATCGGAGGCAACAGGGACAGTACCATCATCGCATGCACTAGGCGCAGCCATTCCTTTATCGGATGCAGCAACAGCATCGATCAAACCGTCAGTAGAAGCTGCAGCAGTAGCAGCACATGCAATGACACTGTCCGAAGCCACCTCCAGCTCGACACCTCGGATGCCAGCACCGAAGAAACAGACGCCTCCCCAACACAAAAGCTGTCTTGATCATGATCATTGGTGTCACGTCCGCAATCGTGACCAGCATCAACTATAACATCACAGTGTGTACTCTGAATCAGAGAAAGGGCTTGTTCTTTTGCCTCTTTTATTTGTTTCTATACCATCGGTGAGAAGACAACACCCGACACCTTTTCTTGCATCGCATCTGGGATCGCAGTACCCCTGTTATCTTTCCGACCCGAGTCTCTAGTGGACTCATCTGTGACCATGTCCTCTGCATTCTTGTTCTCCTTTTCACTCTCAGCATTCTTTTGGTTACTCGAACCCTCATTAGCACTGTCCTCATCATCGCTTGGCGGTGGCGGTCTTGGATCATCCTCTTCATTATCTCCAACATCAACCGGGTGTTCAACTTTAAACTTCAGCCTATAGAACCCATCTTTTATAAAAATTGGCCAACTAACTGGAATAAGAGTGTAATCAACGCAACCCACAAGGATACGCAGCACCCCGTTTGCGAGTGAATTTCATGTCCACTTTGATTGTTTTTCCGAGCAAAGACCCCAGACTCCAAAGGGAGAGGAAATCCCCTGTAGTTTTTGGAGGGATACCATACACTCGAATCCACTTCTTTGGCAACTTCTCAAATGGTTCTACCGTGGCAACCCAAGGGACCACAGTAATCTCACACTTGCTATTGGGCACCTTGCAAGCTCCAAAAACAGCAAGTCTTTCAAGTTCACTTTTGGAGGGAAAAGGCACTTTGAATATATTTTGTCCCACCTGTTGAACATCCCAATGAAACTGTTCCCATGGCACCAACCGCTGCAGCTGAGTCACAATTTGAGGAATTGAGAGCTCACCCTTAGTGACCGTCAACATAGCCATCCGGACGTTGTCAATCTTTGGTTTGTAAGAATCAGAAGTTGGTTGCTCGTAGAACATGAGTCCCTCATTGATCAGCCCGTGCACAATCACCTGTGGTTTAGGCGCATTCAGCAAGGGGCACACCTCCGACGCATGCTCCTTGTTCTCACAGATGTCGCACACTTCAACTGAGCATTCTTTTCCATGGTGTCCAGGTCCATCACATCGATAGCAACGCGTTTTGTGATCAGTTTTTGCCTTCTTAGCTGCGGTGGCATCAATACTACCATGTCCAGCAGCTCCACCACGAGGGCGATCCCCCCCGGTCTGCTGCGGTTTTGAACCCACATGCGATGGTATCGAGCTCCCCACCGGCGTGGCACCTTTGGCCAGCAATTCAGCCGCGGACATGGTGTTCCCAGTCTTGTCCGCAACAACGACAGGTGCAGTAGCATGTCCCTGTGCAACAGCCTCCGCCATAGGTCGGAGAGCCTCCGTCACCCGGCTCACAATTTTAGTCAGAACTTCCTCGGACAGGACCGGGGAACTTGCACTCGCACCTGCGTATCCCCCGCCCTAATTTCCACGGGGTTGATTTCTTCCCCCATTATCCGCCCGGAACTGATAGGGCCGGTTGTAAGTATTATGCCGATGCGGCTGGCCACCATGAGCAAAGCTCGAGCCCGCATTGTAGCCACCGAAATTTCCTTGAAAATTTTGCCGCCGGAACTCATTGTTGCCTGCCGTACCGCTCGATCCGCCAACCTCAAAAGTACTATGGCGTTGTTCACCTTGCCCTGCCGCGCCGTTTGGTCCAGGCGGCCCCGCACCACCGCGGTAAGGAGGACCATGTCCACCATAGCCACGGCCGGCGTTGTTGAAGCCACCAGAGCCCCGAGCAGGCGGAAATCCACGCCCATCACCCGCACCCCCTCGTCCTCCGCCGTTGTTCGCCATAGGAACGCACGGCGGTTGTGAAGTTTTGTTTGTGATAAACCCTACCTTCGAGCCGCGAATTGTTTGCTTCAGATCAATACGACCCCGAGGTTCACCCGGTTCACGTTCGTGATGGGCCGCAAACCCTCCCGGGGAACCCTTTCGATTGATACCATGAAATCCAGGAAGTCGGCCCGCAAGGCCCATCCTTTTTTGATTCGAATTTGAATTCCCTGATCCGCATCGCACGTTCTTCGTCACCGACGCCGGTGACGCATCGCCGGGTCGGCAACGTCGACGCCATGAAGGGAGCTGCCATCCTCCAGCGCCGTCATCAGCTGAGACCGACGGCTCCAGCACTGGCAGCTTGAGCTGTGCCACGGCGGTCCGCCTTGCACCTCCAGATAACGCAGATGGTGTGCATGCCTTGTCCGGCGAGATCGAATGCATCGTAATGGCCGCGTATCTCTGAGCTTGCCGACGGGCAAGGCGCCTTTCCTCCCTCGATCGGCGTTCGACCAAGGAGATCCCTGCCTCCGGCGATGGCGAGCGACATAAGTAACGAAACGTACCTGAGTCTTCGATCGCTCCCTCCTCGCCGATCTCCCCCTCCTCGCGCTCGACGTCGATGACCTCAGCGCAGTCTCCTTCGTCGCCGACAGTCGATTCCAGTTCGTCGCCGTCGGAGTCTCCGGTGAGCGCCCAGAATCGCCCGTGATTCGCCTCCAACGGGTCTCCGCAACTTACAAGATATTTATTATGCTTTATTAAGAGATATACGTGCTAAGTGAAACCATGCTGACAAACGTTTTCAGATATATGTATACACCCTGGCTTTGTGCTCTTGCTGCATAGAGGATTGAACTTTTTCTAAAAAAGAGATATTGCATTTTACTTTACCTCCAATTTAAATTTCACCAATTCTATATAACAAATATTTTCATCGGTTAGTCTTGGCGTTTCTGTGTACGTGACAAGTCTTAGGATCGAGGTGGAGATAAGAGTACAAATACTAGAAAATATAAAGGCAAATTACAAAGATAATCCTATCTCACAACTCACATGAGTGTGGTGCTGTGATACTAATTCAGAATAAACTCATAGCCCGAGAGAACTACTCACACTGTCACACATAGCGATTAGATCAACAATACGAAATATTTGTAGCGAAAATACTTAAGATGAATGATGATAATCATACAATGTCGATAATCACCAAGTAGTCGGCTGTACACAAGTATTATGGCTAATGAAGATGTCTATGGAGGTGGCTATGGCGTGGCGTAGAGCTTCTGTAGGGATGTGTTCGGTTGTGGAACCGAATGGAATGGTTTGGAACCATTCCATTCCACTATCACGGAACCGTTCCATCCCTGTGTTCGGTTTGAACAAAAAATTGTCACGAAACCGTTTCATCCCTGCGTTCGGTTTTGGAATGGGATGAGAATGGAATGGAATGGAGTGAGAATGGAATTATTCTAAACTCGATTAATTATTTCCTAAACTGGATTAATTATTGCTAAACTTAATTAATTAGTGCTAAACTAGATTAATTATTCCTAATCTTGATTAATTATAATTAATCTTGATTAATTATTGCTAAACTTGATTAATTATAGCTAAACTTTATTAAATTAGAGGGAGGCACTGTGCCGTTTCAACTCATCCGGCCGAATCGGCCGGACGGGTTGGTTCCGAATATTGAGGGAATATTCCCTTTTCTGGAACCACCTAATTTCGTTCCTCGCTCCAACCGAACGCAAGAATGAGTTCTGCGAATGGAACGGTTTCATTCCATTCTACTCCATCCCAGAACCGAACACACCCTAGCAGTTCCCCGCAAAAAAAAAAAGTAGGTTGCTCCTCACCAAAAAAAACAACGTAGCATCTCCCTCTTGGCCTTAATCAGACAAAAAAAAAAACAAGATGTGGCAGCTCCCACTTGGCCTTCCTCCTCACCACAAACTAAAAAGGGACCAAGCAACCGTGACTTCCATCCAGCAGCTGTATATCTTCATCCGCATGAAATTAGTGCTTGTCTCAGCTTCCGCGGCCGTAAACGATTTAAGAGCATGTCTAGGAGTACCCCTAAACCCCCAAACCTCTAAAAATAACTGCTTTTTTACGGGTTGGACCGAAAAAAACGCGTAGACTAGAACCCGTAAACCCCTAAACCCGTAAAAAAATTTAGAGGTTGGACCCCGGGTCGCCCTCCCAACCTCTAAAAGTGAGGGTTGGAGGGGGTTGGACTATCCTCTTCTTCGCACGCGCGGGAGGGAAAAATCCCAACCGCCCGCAGCCGCCTCCGCCCTCCTCGCCGGCCGCCGCCGCCATGGACCACCCCGCTGGCCCGCCCGCCCCGTCCGTCGCCCCCCCCCCCCCCCCCCCCCCCCCCCGGCCTCCTCCCTTGCCCCGCCCGCCCCCGACGCCGCCCCGCCCGTCGCCCCCGCCACCGTGCCCGCCCGAGCCACGGGCCGGTCGCGGCCATGGTGGCGACGACCCACGTCGGCGCCAAGAGGCGGCGTGCGGGCCAGCACCGCCTCCCGCCCCAGGCGTCCGTCGCCCCGGCCGCCGCCGCGAAGGGCCGGGTGAAGGTGGCGGGCCGGGGGCCGCGAGCTGCTGCCGCCGCGAAGGCCAAGGCCGCCGCCGCGAAGGCTCCGAGGAAGGCCGCCGCCGCCAAGGCCCCGAGGAAGAAGGTCGTGCCCACCGCCGCCGAAACTCCGTCCGCCGCACACGACGTGCTTGACGAAATGCCCGCCCCGTCGACGTCGTTTATGGACATGCTCCAACAAGCGGAGGTGGACATCGGGGCTCCTCCTCTAGAACCCTTTAGGGTTGGTGATGACTTGGAGGAGGAAGGGGATGATGAGGAGGAGGAAGGGGATGATGAGGAGGATGTCACCGAGATAGAGGAGGAGGCGTTCGTCGCCGTTCGCCGCCCCGCAATCCGCTCGTCGAACTACACCGACGCGGAAGACGTTCTCTTGGTTCGAGCTTGGGCTTCGGTGGGGTTGGATGCGGGCACCGGTACCGACCAAACCGGTAAACGGTATTGGCAACGCATCGAGGACGCCTATTTGAAGATGAAACCGAAGAATAGTGGGTTCATCTCTCGCTCATTTCAGTCGCTTCAAGGCCGGTGGGAGATGATGAAGCCCGCTTGTGCTCGTTGGAGTGCGGCCATGGACCAAGTGAGGGATGCACCGCCTAGTGGAACCGTGGAGAGTGACTATGTGAGTATTCATGTGTTGATTGTGTTTTTGTAGTGATAAATTGTGATATGTCAAATGACAGTTTTAAAGGTTGGGGTTGAGGCAAAGACTAGAACCCTCAAACCCAACCCTTATAACGGAATATTCCGTTATAAGGGTTGGGTTTGAGTGTTCTAATCTTTGCCCCTGTTTTTCAACCCTTAAAAGTGCCAAAAAATGTCAATTCTCAACCCTTAAAAGTGCTATAAGAGTTTGAGGGTTTGAGGGCACTACTAGTGATGCTCTAACAGCACTCACTTGGTCTTCTTCCTCCTCACCAACGCCACGTTGCAAGACAGAAACATGCAGCTTCCCCCCTCTTTCAACAGTGACAACACGTCGGGACAACTTAATAAAGCCATCATCATCAAGCGGCAGCATATCATCATTCAAATCCAGCAACGCTATTTCCACGTCACTGTGGCAATTGGTACTAGCAACAAGCACGCCTCGAAAATCACATGGCCATTGCCCTTCGACGACTCGAATGCTGATCGTGGCCTCAACAGCGCCACAGACAGTGCAGTATTGCATCTCCAGCGTGCAAAGCTTGCTAGTGTACTTAATAGGATTGAAGCAGCCCAAGCTGTACTCCCTCACAAATTTGCTTAGATACTTGTCCTCGGATTCAGTAGCACCACCTCTCACTTGGAGCAAAACCTCCAAATACGAAGGATCAACCGTCATGACAACACCACAGGTGGGACCGGTCAGTGTTAGATACGAATCCTGCAACATCAATTATAAATTTGGTAAAAAATAGCAAAACCATTTCATTCATCAATGATAGGAACTAGGGTATATTATATTCAATTTATCCAACACTGATAAAGTCATTACAGTATACTGAACCACATTGAAAATGTAACTTGATCATTAGCAGAATTCGCAAGAGGATATTTGAGATGGGAACGAGACATGGGAAATCCCTTGAGGTTGCAGGAATCAATAAAAGTCAAACTGAAGCCAAACAAGAGGTAAACCCTGGCATAATGGAAACAGAAAAGGGAGACTGTCTGTTGATGCAAAAGTGCATACTATAAACTGTGTGAGTTGCATATCCAAAAAAGAAGTGAGGAAATATTAGCCTGTGCTTTAGTGCAAATGATGATAAAATGATGATGATGATGATGATAATAATAATCATAAACAAAAGGATATGTAACATAGAAAATATTGCATTACATACAACGTTTTCCCCCTAAATTAATCTATGTTTTGGCATATGTTGTTTTGCATCTTTATTAATAATTTATTTTTATAATGACCTCGAGTTGTGGTCAGGTTTGTCACAGTTTTGGTCACAAGTCATACTAGCATTATGGGGGAGCTATAGCTGGATAAAGGATGCCCAATGATGAACAAGGAAAAGAATGATTCTCCACCTTGCTATTGTGTACTCTAATTCCATTCATTGAAGCATAGACTAGACTAGAGTGTGTTTATCAGCTACGAACCTTCTCACTGATTCTCTGATAGTCATCCCTTCTGCGATCCTGCAAATCACGAACAGCGACAATGCCGTAGACATCCAGCGGCCACTCTAAACCACCGGTTATTTCTTTCACTTGGATTGAGATGATCTGCAGAGTATCCGCGGGAATGACGGTGTGCGGGTAATTAGGCTGCCTGAAGTTCTCGTGCGTAAAACGCATGCAGGGGATTCTCGCTGCATCCATCAATCAATCGCATATAGTTAGTTAGAAGAGCAATCATGGGTGAATTGACACAGAAGCAATATACCAATCACATATATGAGTAGTTAGAAAACCAATATATCAATCAGACATAATCTAGCAAGTTCTTGGAAATGAATGAATACATCAACCGAAATGGAGCAATGGATTGTCGGTCCAAGGAAGTAAGAAATTTAATCTATAGCGGAAGAATATTGGGAGTAGCTAGCTGCTTACAGAGGGCGTCGAATGGATAGTCCTCGACAGGCCAAAGGAAGTTATCATGAAACCTTTCCCAAGATTCGCTGCGATACTTCTCCCAGGCTTCCTCGCGTTCTCGCAGCTGGTCGCTCGTCAGGGGGTTTGCCAGCACATGCTTGTAGTACGCAGACGTCTCCGTCGCAAATCCGCTCGCGTGCGCTATTTGTACCAACGCCGCCGCAGCAATAGGATCCGTCGCTGCCGCCGTAGCAGGTTCCGGCGCGGCCGCCGTGGGAGGTTCCTCCTCCGCCTCCGCCTCCCTGGGCCTTTTCCTGGGTTCCCCCTCTACCCCCAAATCCATCTCAACTTCCGACGAACCCATCTCCCCTCGCCGCCGTGCGCCGTCACCACTTGGATTATTGTGGAAGGAACCCTACAGTAACTGGTCTTCCGGGAGCAAACCTAGATGGGTTGGGCTCCTTCATGGGCTTATTCATATTCATCAACGAAGCACTACTCTTCTAATCAATGAATTTAGCGGTGACCTTGCTAACTTTCAAAAAAAAAATCAATTTGCCTCCCAAGCTTACATGCTCATGCGTGATTAAAAAATTCGAAAATAATAGAAAATACTTTGAAAAATACTGAATTTTTTGGCGATGGACATATACAATTTTGCGACAAACACGGTTTCGTGGTGAAATGACACTTGTGGTTATACCTCAATATGGCAACAGGGATACTAACCATCGGTTATTGCCTAACCATAACCATCCCCATCCAATACAAATTTCTCCATCCCCATCCCCATTAACTGTCACGGGGACAACTATTCTTCCATCCCCATCCCCATCGGGTTATCGGATAACCAGCGGCTAACCATACCCAAGAATATTTGGTGTAGCCAACAACATTGTATATAAAATTTGGACAGAACCTCCCCAGCAAATCGAGTAAAATATAGTACAGCGATAATAATAGAGCAAAAAGGGCACACAGTCACAAAATATGATGATCTAGGTTCAAATGGGCACACAGCCACACATAGTATTGGTTCAAATTGGCACACAGCCACAAATAGAACAGGTTCAAATGTTCAACACAGATTAAGTTCGGGCATTACATCACATAAATGGTTAGTTCCCAAAGGCACATAAGCCATAACACAGGATGAATTGTCGAATTTGAGAGTCCAGCTTCATGAATGAAGTGCAGGCTGCAACTAAGGCTTCATCATTGAAGTGCAAGATGTGACTTGACACTACAGTTTCAGGACTTGACACTACTATTCGCCCAGATGCATCGTCACAAAATATCAAATGCACAAAATTTCCTCACCGATTTGGACTCGGGGTAGGAAGCTGGGCCTTGCTGACGGTACCACTAGAGCTGGCCGACGGAGAAGCCATTTTCTGGCGTGGAGGACGTTGGGCACCTGGCCGACGACCGGGGGTGCTGGGAGTGTTTTAGCACTGATAAGATCCCCACGGGGAGTAATATGCAACCAAAACCAACCCCTAATAGGTGAATTAACCACCGGTTATTGAGGAATGGATATCCATTGCCAAATTGAGTTATACCTGGCTATGCCTCGGGCCGGGCCAGGCTTCGGGCCGGGCCGAGAAAAGCCCGACACAGAAAACTCAGGCCCAAGCCCCGCCCGGCCAAAAAGCCCATCGGGTCGTGGGTCGGGCTTCTTAACTAAATGGTCAAAACACAAATCTCAGGCCCGACCCAGCGCAGCCGTCGGGCCTACATTTGAGACCCAGGCCCGAGATTTTCGGGCCGGGCTTCCCATGGCCAGGTATACTTGTGGTGCTCGGTGGAAAATAAAACAAATCACAGACAAAACTGAGACTTACAAATGTAGTTTTTCAGAGCACTGATTTTGTGTTTTTACACCGAGCACCATGAGTGTCATATCACCACCAAACTTGGCATGTTAGTAAAAAAATTATATATGTTTATCAACAAAAAAAAACAGAATTGTTTTAAATTTTTTACAATTTGGATCGAATTTTTTAATCGGCAGGAGCAAGTGTGCCCGAGGACCAAAACGCCTCTCCACCTAGTAGGTCAATGGTGATGTCGAAGAGCATGGGGAGACTGGGTCTCCTTGGCACAGGCCGCGTGCATGGTAGAAAAGCTTGCTAGAGGATGAGGTAGACAGAGAACTTGGCGTTGATCATTTACGTCATAACCCGCCATCTTGAACCAAACTCTAAATGTTAAATAACTTAAGGCAAACCCAGTTGACAGAATCAAAAGCCCTATAGATGTCGAGTTTAAGGAACAAGTTAGGAGGTGTTGGCGCGGTGGAGTTCCATGATAATGTATTGAATATGCATGGCGTTGTGTGTATGTGTTCCGTACAAAGGCGCTGTAGCAATTAGAGACCAACTCAGGAAGGATCGAGGCATGCATATGTTAGCTAAGATCTTAGTAAAGTAGTTGAATTTTTATTCAGAAAAATGTTACTCGAAAACATTTAACTAGGCACATACTAACTATATAAAAGCACATCCGTTTAGCGAGCTGAGAGAGCTCGGGGTACTGTTCCTATGAACAGTATGTACTGTTCATGAAGAGTGTTCTACAGTACTCCTATTCCTTTTTTTCGAATTTTTTTTCTCCAAAAATTATATCTAAGAATATATGCGCGTCGACGAGTAGGTTTCATTCCCCCGAACGGTTTCAAGTTTTATCGACTCTAACTCCTCTTTTTTGATCCAAATTCGCACAAACATTTGACGAATTTTGTCAATTTTTTTGAGAAAAGTCCCCGCGTTGAAAAAATTTGTCAGATTTTTTACAGAAAAGTCCCGCGTTATCGCTTTCGAAGTTGATCAACTCTAACTCCTCAATTTTTAGATCCAAATTCGTACAAACATTCCACGAATTTTGTCAAATTTTTTGCATAAAAAAACCTGCGTTTCCCAAAAATTATATACACGAAATATATGCGCGTTGACGAGAAGGTTCCACCCCCATGATCGGTTTCGAGTTTTGTCGACCCTAACTTCTCAATTTTGGATCCAAATTCGCACAAACATTTGATGAATTTCGTCAAAAAAATTGCAGAAATGTCCCCGTGTTTTTCAAAAATTATATACATGAAAATATGCACGTCGGCGAGTAGTTTCCATCCCCGTCATCGCTTTCGAGTTTGTTCGATTCTAACTTCTTAATTTTTAGATCCAAATTCGCACAAACATTTTATTTCGTCAAATTCGAATTTCCTTCAACATTTATTATGTCATAATAACAAAACATTTCATACGTAAAATTTCTCTTAAAAAACGCGGCGTGCTCGCCGTGCACACTGCCACCATTGCTGACGCCATCCAGACATCACAGTGGGCCCCACCCGTCAGCGATTTATGCTTTTCCAAAAAAAAATAGAAAATACTAAAATTCCTGATAGGTGGGTCCAGTTTGTTTAGACAATTTCCAGAAAAAGATTAATATTGCAAAATCAATAGTTTAAAATCTAACCATCAGAAAAATATGAAAAAAATATCGAAATGACCAGAAAAATACATGCTTGCTATTTATGGCGTACGATCAAATTCTAGATTTGAATATTTCAAAATTTTGAATGCCTTTCAAATCTGATCATTTAATAAACGTAAACATAATTCAAAAATGAATACAACTTATATTTAGGTACAACCTAAATACATTTTCTCTAAATAAATGGAGTTGATTTTAAAAGAAACTTATATAGTGTATTCCCCCCTGATTATGAAGCTTAATTAAATATCTATGTCAAACTACAAACATATTTGAACATCTAAATTTGCTTCAAAATTTACAGATACTCCACACGACAAATTACGACAAATTTTAACATTTTGAATCACAACGTCCACGGTGGGCTTTACTAGGTGATGGAATATAAGAGCTGCTTTTATTTAATTTCGACGTTTATTTTTTAATGATCTACAAAAGATAAGAGAAATGTGAAATATTCCGAGTATTGTTTGAGCAAAAGCAAAAGATAAAAAAGGAAGTACTGTTTAAACAATGTTCCAATTCCTTAAACAAATGATAATGGAGTCGTTTTTTTTACAAGTACTGCAAACATTTCACATCTCTCTTAATAATGAAGTCATTTGTCTAAAAAACATAAGCAATGTTCCAATTTATAATAACGAAGTCGTTTGTCTAAAAAAAAATCACAAATATTTGGAGTATTATTTCAGCAAAGGAAAAAGATAAGAAGAATGTGAAATGTGAAGTATAACAATAACTTCAAATCTATCCGTCGGAGAAATATGACAAATATAACAACATGAACAAAAAAATAAATGCTAGCTATTTATGTCGTATGATCAAATTCTAAATTTGAATACTTTAAAATTTTGAATGTATTTCAAATCTGAGCATTTCATAAAGATAAACACAATTCTAATATGAATATAACTTATAAATGCAAACTTTTTTTGAATTCCAAAAGATTTAAATCCAACCAACTTTTGAATGTGTACAATTTCAAATTTGAATTATTTACACCGGGGTACTTACAAATATGAAAAAAATATCAAGATGACCACACAAAAAAAACGCTGACTATTTATGGCATATGATCAAATTCCAAATTTGAATATTTTAAAATTTTGAATGCATTTCACATCTGAGCATTTAATAAACACAAAAAAAATTCAAATATGACAAATATATCAACATGAACAGAAAAATAAACGCTTGCTATTTATGTCGTACGATCAAATTCCAGATTTGAATATTTCAAAATTTTGCATGCCTTTCAAATCTGATCATTTAATAAACGTAAACATAATTCAAAAATGAATACAACTTATAAATGCAAACTTTTTTCGAATTTCTATAGATTTAAATCCGAACAACTTTTGATTGTGCACATTTTCAAATTTAAATTCTTCACACCGCTGTACTTACAATATGACAAAGCAAGTGTCGCCGCTCTTGCTTGACCGCACCTCCGGCTGCGCCTCCCTATTCACAGCAATAGCCTCCTCGACTCGGCTCCATGTCGGCTAGGACCTCCACCTTGAGCCCCAAGCTTGGCCACGCCTCCTCTGTTTTTCTCTGCATCCGCTTCGAGTCTGGTGTGATGATGCTGGTATGATGTTGCTGCCACCTACAAACAACCCATATGCATACAAAAAAAATACGATCATCCACTTAATATACGATACAATACCATCAACAACATACACTGCCAGTTAAAACAAGCAACAACAACATACACTACTAATAAAAACATTCAAAAGAGTTGCGGCGTGACGCCGCACGAAATTCCACTAGTTAGGGACATTACAACTGAGCCAAACAGGAGGCTTCTCACGCTATCAGCGATTTGGGTGATTTTGACCGTTAGATCTTCCTCTGTGTACGTTTAGAGCCGTTGGATTTCAGTTGATCCCGCACTGGGCCATATGTCCCTGAGGGACGCTTCACTCGGCATCAAATTGGCCCACTGTGGTGCATTGGGCCGGATGACGCGCTAAAGCCCAAAGATGAACTGAGCTGAAAGCGAACGGGGCTCGGTGGATTTCTCCCGAGCCGAAGGGGTAGCGACGCGGTCTGTGAAAAAAAAATACTAGCAATCTTGTCAACGCAACCACGACTAGAGGTGAACGTGCGCGACACCGATGCGATGCGCCGGGCGTGAGGGCGTCCGACCCCGTCGCCGAGCGATGCGGCCTGCCTCCGATCCGATGCGGGCCGATCGCTGCCGGGCACTTCCCCCCGATGCAGGTCTTCACCAGTTGTAGCAATTGCGGGATGCGAAGGAGCCGTGGCCGCCGTTGAAAGAAGCAGTAATTTTTCAATTTCATGGAAGGGAGTAACGGCAACCATCATGCTGATTTCACCGGCGGTGAGTGATGAAGGCGCGCTACTCCTGCCTCATCTCGTTCACCTCCCGTCCCTATAAATTATTTCCTCGCCTGACGCCCCCTCCATTCTTGTTCTCAGTCTGGCGACAGAACCTGCAGAAGCACCTCTACCTCCTTGTGAATCTTCTTGGGCTTCCATTTGCCCTACCATGGCGATAGCTTTTTTTACCAGGTATGATATGATGGCCAGACAGTACTTCCCCCTCCGTTCGTCCGGCTGAACCTCAGATCCATGTACGTCTGATGCGCGCTGGGATCCCTCCTTTGTGCTGCTCTAGCATGCTATGAAGCAGGGGCCCAAGCTGGATCCTTTCCACTTTGGGGGTGCTGACATCATGTGAGCAACACGGATGTTTACCCTTGTTTCTGGATCATACCGTGATGTTTACCCTTATTTTCCCTGTTTTCTATGTTGTTAGGTACCAACGGTTTCTTTAGTTCATGCCTATAGATGACACATGTCCAGCAGTACAATTCTACAGTGCCAACCGTGTTCTTCTTGAAGACCCGGCACAAGAACTAAGTGTCTGGATTGTTCAGAATTCATAAGAATTCAAGATAAAATGAGGTAAATTAATACTAAATTTTACATCATATGTTTTTTTCCAAGTCTATCTGAAAGTGTACGCACACACATGGATGATTAATCCAGAACCAGATGTAGAGGCTGTTCAATGTTTACCGTTGTACATTTCGTCACTTTGCATGGATGCTAGCTTGCCCAACGTCCCTCTGCTACACATTTATCTTTGTTTGACGATCTTTTGTCTGCTCAAAGTTGGTTCAGTCCAACTAGGTTTTTCACATCCATCTTCTACTACCTAAATTTGAACGGTTATTTTTCGTAGATAGTGCTGGTAGAAATACTAAATAAAATATTCATAGCATTTTTTTGCCAAACCTAACACCTCATGGTTCTTTCTCACCAGCTTCTGCAGATACACGAAAAAGCACATAAGTGGATGTTGGATGACTTCCTTTGGCCCAGTCATGCATATGATGCTAATTTGTTATCTGAACTGGCATGCCAAGTTATTAATTAGTGCATGATGTTCAGATGTTGTGGCCACGTTGTGCTATCCTGAATTTGTTGCATGGTGTATGTAGCACTCACCTGAGCGTTCCCATGTTGTGTCCACTTTTACTTTCTGATGCTGCTGCTAATTTTCATCTATCAACATCTCATGGAGAACTTGAAATCTAATAATGGATAACGTTCAACGTACAAACTTGCAACGAGTAGGCAAGGAATGTGTGCGTCCCAAATATCAGCTAACATTGTCAATTCAACTATTCCATTACTAAAAGATATATAGGTTAAGTCAAGAAAATTCAACTTGCAGGCTTTGTTTTTCTATATACTTCTAAACTTCATACTGTTCCATCATACAAATAGATGGCCGCTATATGACCTGTGAATTTGTGTGACAGTTTTGAAAAAAAATATCCTTATTTTTTTGGATCTGAATTTGTTCCTAATTAGTACATGATGGTATGAACTGAAGTGCCAAATCATTGGCGTTTGTTTCTTTTTTAGAAAGATCCATTCAGAATTCAGTTCACGCTATCTTCGGTCTTTTGATCAGTTTGTGTGGAAATTTACTTTTGATCTGGTTTATGTAGTACTTTTCTTGAAGATAGGGTTGTGTACTTTTCCTGTGAGATGGATTTGGGTTACTGCTGCTGATTAGTAGGTTGATATAATAAGGGATCATATTGGTTCGCTCAAGACATGACAATGGTGATGGCGTATTGCCCAATGCTATTACTCCCTCCATTCCGGTTTATAGGATGCCTTTGGCAATTCTCTACAACCTAGGTGGCTAACTATTGGTGCCTAGAATAGCACAATTAGTGACATGCATTGGTTGCCTTCCTTTTATCTCTCCTAATTACTCATTAGTTGACCAAATTGATGCGCATGCATTGGTTATCTTCTCTTTCTTCTCTCCTAACAACTCATTAATTGCCTAAATTGCATCTTATTTTTGGAAAAATCTGATTTTGGGAATACATTCTATAAACCGGAATGGAGGGAGTACTATTTTCATTGTCCTCATGGATAAACTTTTGTTGAAAAAAATAGAAGCGGTTTGGATAGCTATGCCTGCTATTTATTGCCTCCAAATTAATTGGTCAAGGTAGTTCCAAGTCAATATGTATATTAGCTTTGTCATGGAGATCTGAGGAACAAACCTTAATACCGGGAAGCTCGGGAGTGTTGTATACAACTTCACATGGAGTTGAAATCACCTGCTCGAATGAACAAGTCTTTTTTCAACAGTCCGAAAGCATCAAGTCTAGGTTCAATATAGGCTTCTAATATTTAGTTAGTTGCTCGAAGTTAGTAAATTTTCTGCCACTGACCTTCTATATGGAAGCAATCAGATGTGAAGGGCACATACTGATATATGTACCGTAAGCATGGAAAAGCTGGCGCTATTTACTGGAAATATCAGTGTTAGATATGCGACCTAAGACTATCCTATTATGTGTACTTCATTACGTTAGTACTTCCTTTTTGTTTTGAGCTGTTTATCATGTGCTCTACATTTTTTTCTATGTTATTTAGCACTCTTGTTGCATTGCTATGCCAGTCTGTTAAATGGACAAGAAATTGAGATCACATATATTTGTACTATTAGGGAAACAAGTTAGAGGATCCTCTACCTTATCTTTACTATTAAAGGAGAGTTTGTGGCCGTGATGGTACGTCGGATGTACGTTGGTACGTCCTGCCACGTCGGCAGACGATCGGAGTCATCATGACCGTTGAATCATCTCTCCACGGCATACACCCTCCGATCATGTAGGTGGACCATCACGAAAACCTACCTCCCGACCCCCTCTCTCTCCTGTGCGGCCGTCGTCCTGATCCCCTTCCCTCACTCTGGATCCAAACGTGCCGCCGTCTCTTCTACCCACCTCCCCGCCCACCCCAGCTCCTCCAACCGTCGGCCGTCCTCCGACACCTTTGCTTCCCCTCCTCCTGGTGACCATGGAACACCCCAAACATGAGGAACGTGCTAAAGCATATGAGCCTATCGGCCGGCCGCGTCACGGCGATCAATCGAGGGCAGGTAGGCGGTGGAGCTCTATACGTGGCCCTGGTGTGGTGGCCGACGAGGACGACCAAGGCGTGACTGGGCAACGGTGGCTCTCGGCGACGGCCGCGACCGACGGGAGGTCTGCGGGCGGAAGGAGCTCGCCCTGGCGTAGGAATGGCTGCGGCCTACGGGAGGCACCGAGGACGAGCTGGTGGTCACCTGCCCGAGGTGTTGCTGCGCGCCATAGACTTCCAGTAACCATCTCCTCGCGGTGCTACTCATGCCGTCAACAATCTTGGAGATATCAATTGTAATCTCCCTTACTGAAGGACATAGAGTCATCCTAGATCCTACTCCATATGCTTCACTGCTTTCTGAACCATATGTTGATCGCTGATGCACGAAGTTAATTCTAGATCTTATTTCTTGTAACTTTATTGGCAATCTATTTGATTTTTTTGGGGCCTATCCTACAACTCACCATGGCAACACACAGGGAGGAGTCACACATGCCGCCGAGGAGCTGAACAGGTCATCGTCAACCTCTGACTTCCAGGTTACCACTCGCCTCTGGACAAAGACATTCTTCAGCTCTGCGGATTATCTGTTTTGATTCTGATTCACATTTATTGGGAAGACCTTGGTCCTGCTAGCAGTTAATTATTTCATCAAGTTTTATTTTTATCTGCAATATTGAATGATAAGAAGTGAACTGTTTTATCTTATTTGCTTTAATTTATTTCAAAGAAATGTGCAAATATATAGATATATATTTTTTTCCTTGCATAACTTGGAGCTAATTATTTGTGCGGATCAACAGCAACATGATTCTCGTCATAACCGGTATAATATTTTGTCTCATTCCATTGGTGCAGAACATATGTTTATTGTAGCAATGCATCATATTTCAGTCCCAATGTATGGTTACTAACAAGCTCATCTTGGTAGAATTAGATTATTATATTTCAAACTGTGAACTCACAGAACTACAAGTATAAGCAAAAAAGAAACTACCCCAACATGGATGATTGATAGCCATTACTGGTTCTTCCTCCTTTTGCTATGTTGGAACATCTATGTAGTCCCTGCTTGAGTTGTAGGATGTGCTTGCTTGTGGTTCTTCACCTGTTTTGGCAATATTGATTCAACTACGATGGGGTTGTATGCGTACTCATTCTTATACCTTGAGCTGAGAATAACATGAAGCTGACTGTTGTTTTCTGTTTTTCTTCAGGAGTTCAGACTGTATTTCTGAGGGGGCGTATTACTTTAGATGCAGTTGAGTTTCATCTGCTGCATTACTATTGTTACTTGCCATGGTTGAGAAGTTATCAATTTTAGTTCTTGCTTGAGCTATATGCATGTTCTTTTGATTGACTTTACCTCCGAGTATTATTAATCTTTACCGAGTTCTATAATGACACAATATTAATAATCCTCATGCAGGTAAATGATGCCATACTCGCAAGTGAAATTAATAATCCTTGTTTTTTAACAAAATTAATAATCCTTGTTAAACATGACATTCTGATTGCTTGCTCTTTATATGGTCGCATCTAAAACTGGCTGATTGTTGGGCTTTTATTTTACTTTTTCTAATCCTCACATCTGAAACATTTTTGTGTTTGCATTGGCATGAATGTGCTTCTCATGAGTCCCGGTCCTTTCGTCGGGGTGACCAGACCATGTATTTTTCTGTGATGTAGCCTCACAACGAGTTCTTAATTCCACTGACCCTTTGCAAAGACAACGACCTAACAATGTCATGGTCCTCATGCAGGTAAATGATGCCATACTCGCAAGTCACATTAAGAATCCTCTTTTTTAACAAAATTAATAATCCTGGTAAAACACCACATTCTGTATGTACTTTTATATTCTGAGAAGTGGACGAATAGGTGAGCAGGCAACTTGAAGGTGTGTACATTCTATGCAAACTTCCAGTTAGGATACATGTTTTGACTTTCTCTGTTATTTCAGTAATTTTTATACAAGCCTCATTTCATATCACTGCCAGCAAGTTTGTTCCTGTAGTATGCTATCAACAGGATACTTGATATGCCATCACTTTCTACATCTTAGTGAGAGCCAGAGTCTTATACCCTGTTGAACAGAAATGTAATTCCGAAACCAGCAAGTGGGTTAAGTCATCCTATAACTATAATTGAAACGTGATATGCCCTTGATTTTTCTTTTTATCATGTCGCCCATGTTGTGCTTAATGCTATACTTCTTTTAAAATTGTTATATCGCCAAGACAAGTGGCGAGGAAATGTTTCTTTCTTTTGTGTTTCGTGTGTCTTTTGTGATACATTTCTGAAATAAACCTCTGTTATGCATCTTCCCAAGGAAAAGTGGATCTGGGGTATTGTAGAATTCATTTTGTTGCCCCTGATTTTAGCTACCAAGATACCTGGAGAATCATGATCCTTGACGATTTTTATTTTTGACAGCTTGAATGCAGTTTGCAATTCTTGATTACATTCCGGTGGTAAACTGTTATCATGTGATATTTTCAAGACCTTACCTTTCCCTGCTACCACTTAACCGTGATATTGATGGCCACCATAAACAGTTGAAATAATATTACATTGGATGAAGTGATGCTTTAAATTTAGTGGTGTATATAATTTGCAGAGCCGGTCCAACCAGGATACCTTGCTTGAAAGTCTTGAAACCAGTATTATTATGGTAAATAAACATGCCTAATGGACTGGAGCTATAATTTCTGGTTTACACAGCGCTTTGGGTCGTGGGCAGATCCTTTTCCTGATAGTTCATTTGTAAGATACTGCACATTCTAAATGTGTCTTTTGTGTGGCCTAAACAATATATTTCTCTTGGCACGACAGGTTTTAAGAACTCAGAATGTGGGAATTCTCATGTCTTTCAATTGCGAATATTGATATGATTAGGCAAAACATAAAGCTTCAAAGAAGGCATTCAAATGCTCAAAGATTGATGCATTTGGTGTATCCTCCTCCACCAGTTCTGATATGTACATGTGGATAATTGTGTATCCCCTAAATTGTAAAGTCCTCGCATTGATCCACCAATTAACTACTGGGTTCTGAATCTGTGAGCTTTTTAATATTGGAAACAATATGCTTGAGATTCATAAGATTTGAGCAATCGGGAAAATGCATCTTGTTCGCTTTTGAATGTATGAAGGACACTTGGTTAATTTATGCTACTCTAAATGAATGATTTATTTCAGTTCTCACATTTGTTGGCAGAATTGATTCGGAGATCGTTATTTTTATGCTTTGCTCCATGTGTTTCGTTGCTCGGAATTTTAATCCAGTTTTTAAGCATTAAAAGTACAACAATATGATCTCAATGGTCAGTTTTTTTGAGGCACAAACAGATTGCGAGAGCATACTTTGATAATAATACATGATCAGTTAAAACGACCAAAATCATCCCCTCGAATTACCGAACTTGAACAATGAAGGTCGACAAGGTGACATCACAATATAGTGGAGTGAATGATGTAGGATTAGAGAGGGAGGAGGAAGGCAAAGAGAAATAAAATCTATAGATATGTACACACTGTAAGACACGACCTGCGCAATCCATCTATATTTGTAATCCGTAGCAACGCACGGACACTAAACTAGTGGTATTAATTTAGGTGTGATCAACTTAATTTGCCTTCGGGGACCCAATTTTACACTATGTCGCCTATTTTAGGTTTGTTTGAGTAACTTCAAGTTTGCGTACGGCTGCGGCGTTCAACTAAATTGGGAATATGTTGTAATTTTCTATGAAGTTCATGTAAAATCCAATTATATTTCGTCAGTTCATAACAATCTATTTACGTAATGGACGGGCGCGGCAACGCGCGCCTACATGATCTAGTACATTTTGTAGCAATTCGTAATAACCTACAAATTATTGAACTTGAACCAGCTAGCTCGCGATCTCAATAAAGAAACTCCAACCTAGCGCCAGAAGGAGCAAGGATCACGGGATCGAAGGTGTGATCCACACCGTCGGCGGGTAGAAGCTCCGGCACTCCTTCGCCAGCGCCTCTATCTTCTTCACCGTGCCGTCCAAGAGACTGTACACCCCGGCGTAGGAGGACGCCCACCTAGGCACCTCCGGATCCTCGAGCAGGTCGTCCGTATAGTAGATGCAGCCGGCCTCGATCTGCGGGCGCCCTATGGTCGGCACGCACAGCGAGTTGTTCATCCCGACGAACAGCGCGAGGTCGCCGACGTCCGTCGTCTCATTCCACTGCCCGTCGTCGCACAAGACATGTACCTTGAAGGAGCACGACCACTTGTTCTGGCTCTGCTCGGGGTACTTTACAACCACCATCAGCCGCCCGCCCGGTGCTGCTGCGAGGTACTTGCGGCAAGACGGCTCATCTACGTCTTCCTCTTCGTGTTCTTCGACGGCCAGCCTTGGCGCGACGGCCGTGCTAGTGTACGCGCCGGACTCAGCGTCGCGCTCCCAGGCCTCCACGAGGCCCGTGTAGGAGACGGAGTAGAACTTGTCGTCGTGGTGGATCGCGTCCTCGACACCATTGGGCGAGGGGGCCAACCTCCACGTGGGATCCGGATCCTCGGCCGAGACGAAGGCTGGAGCGCCGAACTCTCGACTCGAGATTAGCATGGCGGCGAAGGTGGTCGGGCGTGGAGACGACGAGAAGACCACCTTGCGGTACATCAACGTGCGCGTCATGACGCTGGACCACGTGAACGTGTTGCACCAGTAATGGTTGAACGGTGGCCCGTGGCCGTACCTGATGGTCAGGAAGGATCGACCTCGAGGGTGAAGTAGTTGTAGCACGTGCACGGCAGGAAGACGCCCATGGTGGAGAGGTGCGGGAGCTCGTGCTGCTCGCCGGTGGCCGGGTTCACGACGTAGATCTGGCCCCGGACGTCGGCCGTGGCGAGCCAGCCGCGGGAGGAGCCGACCACCATGTGATCCCGCAGCGCGTGTGCCGGAGCGGCCACGATGGCACTGCGCCGATCGGCGATGGAGAAGAGGCGGATGGTCTCTGGCTTGTGGTCGGGGAGAACGAGCCAGGGCGTGTCAGGCATGAACAGGTCATCGTCACAGGACGCGGCGAAGACGGCGGCGAAGGCGACGCGGTCGAGGAAGCCCAGGCGGCCGTGGATGTTGGCCAGCAGATCAGGCACCAGGCTGGGGCATGGCCTGGGGCCTCGGCTACGGTAATCTTGGTGGCCTTGGCCTCGGCTTCGTTAATCTTGGGGGCGTTAACTTTCCTGACGGCGTCGGCCTTCCTACGCCTGGCGGCGGCGCCCTTGCTTCTCCCCATTGGCACGTACGCAGATCGATCCGGTGGAGGCGGTCTGCCTAGGGCTGATGGTGGTGACGCGTGCTCATCTTTAGGGGGAGATACCGCCTCGCAATCTTTTCTCTTTGATTTTGTGGCATCTTTTTCTTTGAAACGAAAAAAAATGGTTTTTGCTCTGTGGCAGGCGTCTGTTTTAGTTTTCAGTCACAGTCGTTTTTGTGTCCGTCGGATCTGCTCCAAGATGCGCGCTTGCTCAGCCACGTTGTCACGGTCGTCTCAGCACGTTGCACCGCGCTAACGGGTGGGCTTTGCGGTTTTATTTGCCCGTACCCGTTATTTCTGTCGGCAGCTTTTGTCTTGTTTGAATTTTCTAGTGCATTTCCGGCCGCGTGTTGTTTTCGCTGCTCGTCTCTGTTTGAGGAGAGAGAGAGAAGCGAGGCAAACAGGGAGGCGATCCCCTTTTCCGCCGTAGTTGCTGCCTCGCCATGACGGAAATCCGCCGTCGTTGGAGGCGTCGTCGCCGTCGGGACAGGTTCGTTGATCTCTTGGCATCGTTGTTGCTTCTTATTCGCGGGAGAGTCAGTTGGTTTCGTTCGGCGATATCGTTGAGGTTGGGGGAGATCCAGCGGCCGTCGTCAGAGCTCTCCGTCGCGGCGGTGAGCTTTTCGTCGCAGCTGGTTCCTGACGTCGCCAGAGCTCTCCGTCGCGGCGGTGATCTTTGTATCTCTATTGTGCTCAAGGGGGGGTCAGTAATGGATGTGTGTGTCCTCGCGGTGATTGTCGGGGAGGAACAGAGGAAGGGAGATTCGTGGTGGTAGGTGGCGTCGCCGCCGGCGGCTGTTTGTCAGTGGCGTTCTGACCTCGTGGATTTTCCGCTCGCGGGGGCGAGCGTTTGTATCTCTGTTCATTCTGAGCGGGCAGCGTAGCATATGGGTCTGTTCAGTTTTTGGCTGCTTGATGCTTTGTACGCGGATGCTTTTGCTTGCTGTGTCTGCTTGGTGCTGATTTTAGGGAGATTTTATAGATAGTTTTCGAGGATGTTTGATTACTGCTGATGTTTAAATGTCGTGTTGAGCATGCGTCACCTGCTTTGTTGTCTGTATGTTGTGATGTTGGGGGGTTGTTGTTGATTTGTATTTTTACTCCTGAAGTATGTATTCCCTCTAGATTTTAGAGGATTTTTATAGGAAGTTTTTGAGCATGTCTGATTACTCCTCATGTCCTACTGTCATGTATGGTTTTGTTACTCTGTCGATGTGGCTCTGTTATTGATTTCGTCGGAGGGAGGATGTATGCGGCGGGGTTAGTGGTGTTCGATCCCGTCGTTAGCGGCATTCTGACCTCAGGGAGCTTATTGTCTCCGCGGCGAGCGTGTGTAGGTGTTCCTAGGGCTGGGGGTGAAGTGGATGTGTTTGATTTTGCTTGATTTGCTTTCTATTTTTCGCTGGTAGAGGATTCATGCATCGTGGTTGTTAGAGGTGTATGCCTTCGTTGCCGTGGAAGGTGGTGTGAAGGATTTGTCGGGGCGGTGTTGCACCATAGGTGTCTTCAGCACATGGGTAGTGTAGGATTTGTGTTGCTGTTTTTGTCTGAATCCATACGTAGTTGGTGCTCTGTTTTTTTGTTTGCTGATGCTTTTGTATGTTGGGGGATTTGCTCGTTTGTTGATCTCACCACTAGTTTGTTATAGCCTTCATTTCAAGCTTTTTTTATATCACTTGCTGGAATCTTTTTTTTTATGCATCTGTCATGATAAGGGTCTCCATCATTTGGTATTCCACCCATAGCTTTTTTTGTATAATTTCAGGTGTTTGAGTACACAGAGGGTTGCTTGTGTGTCATTTACTGGAACTTTATAGTATCGGGTTTAGCTTTATTTATTGCAGCACTATTCTGTTATTGTAGCTTTGTAGTCATTTTTGGTTATTATTTTTGTTCTCGGTAAAATGCCCACGATGTTGATTCTTCCGAGTTTTTATGGTGCGTAGATCGGAACGTGTTTCCAGTGATTATGGTGGTGATAATTATGATGGGTACAGTCTTTCCAGCGATCACGATGTGAGTTTTGTCTATCTCTGTTCCTTTTTCCTTTGCTTTTTTGTAATGAAGGTTGTAACATTTGTTATGTTTTTTGTATTGGTTCTTTCAGATAGAGAACTTTATACATTTGTGGGAAGTTATCATCAGCCAGAATCACAATTTCGGTGTTTTCAAACCAATATACCCAGATGTCCCTAAGCAAAACACGGGGTAAGACTCTCTACCATATTTTTGCTTTGTTTCATTATCACTGAAACTATCTATCTATTGTTTGTTCTTATTCCTTATGTTTCTTTATTTTGTTTGTGGCTCACAGTAGTCAAGATTGCGGAGTGTTTGTCATGAAGTTGATGGAAACTTGGAAGCCTGATGTTGACACTCGTACTATTTTTTCGCGCCGTGATGTTCTCAACCTGAGGATCCTGTATGCGAACAAGATTTACTTCTACAACCAGAACGACACAGATATGAGTTTGGTCACTGATTTTTATGCAGCGGTACATGTTTCTAGTCTTGCATCTTTTTTGTAGTACTTTATCGAATTTTTTTAGTCTTGTGGTAGATTTAATTTTTTGCCAGTTCAGTAGTATGTCTCTGTATTATGTCTCTTACTTTTCTGTATGTTTTGGGTTGCAGGGCTGATGTTGAGCTTGCGCCTGGGGGTGGGGTCTGATATATAATCTCTTTTGTCATTGAGGAGCCAAGTTGTGTTCTCTCCTGGAACATCAAATGCACTTGGGTGTTGTCTGATCTTTTTTGTTTTTTTTTTGCCCTTGGCTGGCGCAAAAACAAGATCAAAGTGTATGTGTCTTTGTGTGTGTAAGACTTTTTGCTGCAAGTGGGTTGTAGCACTTTGTTCTTTTGACGTCATGCTTTTTTGTTAGGTGTGGATGAAGTCTATCATTGCTATATCATTACCAATTTTATTTTTTCCTTTTTCAGTCCGTGCCCACCATCGCAATGAAATCAAGTGGTTGTTTTCCACGCGTAGTAAGCATGTATTTTGCTCTAGCATTTTTTTGACTTGCATCAAGGTGTATATATATCTAAATCACCAACTTTTTTTGTTGCACAAGTTAATTAGTTACAACCAGTAGTCCAATATAGCATACAACCAAAGCTTGTAGACCCTTTTTTGTTCTACATCATATCCTTCATGATAGTTACAACCAGTAGCTCAAAGGGAGCATTTTCAAAACAAAATGATGTGTTACAGGCCATCTGGACCCCTCTGGCATTGCACATCTCCTTGATCTTGCACGAACACGGAGGGATGTTCTTCGGTGTCTGGTCGTTTTGCAGTGTTCTTCTTCTGGCTCTTTTTTGTTGATGTTGGCCTCTTTGCTCTTGTATTGGTCTTTGGCGGCGCTGCTGTGGCATTCTCTGCGACTTGTGTTCCTGGTTTAACAATTTGTAAATGTTAGAAGCTTTTTTTAGTATCTGTTTTGAATTATCAGTTTTAACATCTATAGTTTTTTTCACGCACTCACCTGAATCCACCTTCTTTTTACGTGACCGCTTTGGGTTTGGCAAGTTGTACTGTTTATCCAGGTTGGTGCATTTCCTACGGGTGTGACCATATTTGCCACAATGGCCGCATTTGTAGAATTTTCCTGCCTTTATAGCTTCTGCAATGGTCATCAGCCTTGGCCTCCCCTTTGTGTTTGCATCATCAGGGTCTAGCAGTTCTATTGTCGACATATCATCATCCCCGACAGAAGGGTTTGCAAAGTTTGCTATTGTTCTTGTTTCGCTGCTTTCTTTTTCATTTCTTCTTGAAGCTCTATTTCTATGTCTTCCAGCCCCTTGTCTACTCTGTCCATCTCTTTTTGCAAGTATTCGTACTTCCTTGGATGTGTGGCCCCTTTTGTAGCTGTTGTGACCATCCTTCGGGCAAGCGCATTGTATCGGAGTGTATCATTGTCAGCTATTTTTTGTGGTATAGGTAATGGATTCACCCTCTTATATGTCTTGCGCCATCTGTCAATTATGTACTTATCCGGTATTTTGTCGATGTCCAAGTGTAGCATCACTTTTAGTATGTGAGAGCAAACTAATCCATTTTTCTCAAACTTGCAGCAGATGCAGTGGTATTCTTCCTTCTCCAAGTCAACCTCCACCACATAAGTTCTTGATCTGTGCTCTTTGATGGGATAATTTGGTGCTTGAAACACCAGGTACAGCTGTCCTTGTTCCTCTTCCTTAAGCCGTAGTCTTGTTGCATCAGTTAGATTTTTCTGAAACCTCCTGAATATGGATAGGTTATAGAGATCGTGCGCCTGTATTTCTATGTAGTATTTAGTCTTCATTTGCTCAGGAGGCACTTTCTTGTGTATTGCATTGTGGTCACATTCATTCTCTCTAGAATGAATTGAGTCCATGATTCTCTGATATTCTCGAAGGAAACTTGTCATGCTGTACTGTGCACCCACACCTCTCTTGAATAGCGAGTTCATCCCTTCACTCCTTGCTGTTGTTTGCAAGAAGGGGAAGAAATTTTTCTTGAAGTAAACAGGCACCCATCTTTTTCTGCTGTTCCATATGGTTTGGAAGAATTCAATGTGTTCTACTTTAAAATCTGATATCATTTGTTGCCATAGTGTCTCAAACTCTAGCTCTGTTAGCGAGTTGTCTACTACGTCTTGAAACTCTTCAAACAGCCCTTCATTCAGTTGGAATGTTCTGCCCACTTTCTGTTCTGTTTTGCTCTTCACATGATACACACAGCACTTGTGAACTGTCATTGGAAGCACGGCTTTTATTGCAACTTCCATAGCTCTGTCTTGGTCAGTAATGATTGTTTGGGGGTGTTTCCCTCCCATTGCATAAATGAATTCTTTGAAGACCCACTTGAAAGTTTCAGCACACTCATTAACAATCAGAGCACATGCAAATAGGTAGGTGTGTCCATGTTGGGACACACCAACTATTGGAGCAAATGGGAGGTTATACTTGTTTGTAAGAAATGTTGTGTCAAAGCTAATGCAGTCCCCACATGTTTCATAGTAGCTCTTGATTTTGCATCTGCCCAAAACACACTCTTCACCTTGTTGTTTTTATCTACCTGGAATGAGTAGTAAAAACTCTCGTTTTCGGATCGTTTCTTTTTGAAGTACTGCACAACTTGCATGACATCACTGTTCTTTAGTTCTCTGTTTATGATTGTCCCATAATTACTCACCTTCTTCCTGTTGTACGGTGTGTTTTCTGGGCCTCCTCGCAGATACGACAGCACTGACACTATCTTGCTTGTTGTTATGTTTGCTTGTCGCAGTGACCGTATCATTGCTTTCTCTTCATCTGTCATGTAGATGTGCGACCTGAAGAACCTGCTTTGTGGGCTTAGAGCATGGTTATGGTCCAGAAACAGGTTTGTGATACGCCAGACCCCATTTTTCTCAGCTACAACCATTTCAACTTTGCATTTTGTTCTATCAATAACTGTTGTCTGCCTCTGCTGCATCTGTTCTCTATCCTGTGGTGTATTGGTTCCATATTTGTTGCACTTCATCGTGACTCTTATGATTTCTCTATTTCTTTTTCTGCTAGTTGTCCTGGCAGCTGACACTATAGCAGTTGAGAAGCCAGCCGCAAATGCATACATGTTGAAGAAGTTCTGAGCTTTTTCTCGCGTTTCAAAATTCATCCCTATTTCTGGTATCTGATCTTTGTCAATTGTGTAGTCATTTTGCCCCTGCGAGTTTTGATCTTCATTTTCGATGAAGTTTTCAACATCTTCCTCACATATTTCTGCTTCTTCTTTTTCACAATCCCTCTGGTTTTGGCCCTGCTGTTCTGAGCTCTCAGCTTTTGTGTATCATTGTTGCGTGTTTCTTGTTCCAGGGTATCAGGCTGAACTGCATCATTTTGTACATTCATCTGCAACAAAAGGAAGTGTTAGAATTTTTTTTATAATTTTAACTGGTGTTTTTCATTTTCTTTTTTAGTTTGAAGCAAGATCAGAAGTATACCTCATCGAACTCCATGTTCCTAAATAAGTTATCTGCCCATGGATCCTCATCCCAACTCTCGTATGGTCCACTGCCACTTCCTGCCTGTAAGAAGTTCTCGCTCTCCTGCATAATAGTACATTGTTAACCATGTTTTGTTGTTATTTTCCTTGGGGATGAATTACAATAGTATGTCATATATTATATTGAATGAAGCACCTGTGTGTATGTTTCGGTACTTTTGTTAATGTGGCCAAGCATGTTTTGGGAGAAATTTGTTGAAAATTCAGTATCAGCCGGCGTTCAATCTGCATTTTTCATTTTGTATCCATGTCAGTACATCATATATGTTGTTCTAATTTTTTCACGCATTTAATTTAAATGAATTACCTGTATGGAAGAGAGATCACTCTTTGAGGAATATGATGTATCATATTTACCTTCAGCAGTTCTGTGAATGAGAAGTTATTGTCCTGTATTTTTTTGTAGATATGCTGTTAGATTTTGAAGTATGTTTTTTTCATGAACTTTTTTGTCATGAACTTTTGATTCGACGACATAGTTAATCTGAATGAAAAGTTTTTTGTTTTACATGGTTACCTGTAAGAACATGTCGTTGCATCTGAATGTTTCGTAGTTTTCGCTCTCATCCCTGAATGCATCATGTGTAACCTGCAAAACAAATTTAAATATATCAGTAATATTTCCCATATTATTGTTGTTTCTCTCTCTCTCTCTAGATTCAGGTCTCTCTCTCTTTATCTGTCTTTTTCTCTCTCTGTCTCTCTAGATTCAGGTGTCTCTTTCTCTGTCTCTCTCTCTCTCAGTGCAGGTATCTCTCTCTCTCTCTCTCTCTCAGTGCAGGTATCTTTCTCAGTTTTCAGTCCCTTGGATATGATTTTCTCTCTCTCTTCTCATTTCTGTGCATTTCAGTGGAGTTATCTCTCATGTATCTTTCTCATGTATCTCATGTATCTTTCTCTATCTCATTTCAGTGCAGGTATCCTATCTGTCTCTGTTTTGATTAGATGTTAGTCTCTGTTTTTCCCATTTTCTCAGCTATTCAGTGTTAAGTCAGTTAAGTCAGTGTCTCAGTCAATTCAGTGTTAAGTCTGTTTTAGTGTCTCATTGTTTAATTGTATCATTGTTTAAGTGTTTCTCTGTCTAATTTCAGTGCAGGTATCTCTCTCCTTGCTCTGCATCTTTTTTCTCAGGTATCTTTCTCTATCTTATTTCTGTGCAGGTATCCTATCTCTCTCTTTTTTGATTAGAAGTTAGTCTCTGTTTTGGCCATTTTCTCAGCTATTCAGTGTTTAGTCAGTTAAGTCAGTGTCTCAGTCAATTCAGTGTCTCAGATTACAGTCTAGTTCAGTCCTGTCAGTGTTACAGTCTAGTTCAGTGTCTCAGATTACAGTCTAGTTCAGTTCTGTCAGTGTTTCAGTGTCTCAGGTTCTCAGTGTTAAAGTGTTTCAGTATGTCAGAGTCTCAGTATGTCAGTGCTTCAGTGTTTACATTGTCTCAGTCATTTGGTCAGCAACCTTTGTTTTCATTCATTTTCAGTGTATGAGGGCAGTTATGTGTATGCTTCTTTTGCTCCTATATATATGCTTTCATCCATTCTACTTCTACATAACAACATACCCTCTCTTTTTTCCCCTTTGGTTCTGTCATTCATCCCACAGCTTCACAGTCGACAAGGTTGAGTGTCAGTCGACAAGGGTAGTTCCATGTATTTTTTGTTTAAACATATGGTTTATTAGTTCATCAGCGTGTTTAATGATTCAAATTTTGTACTCTTTTCATAATTTTGGATTTTCTTTTGTTCTTTTTTGAGTTCTTTTTTGGGGTGGGGTAACTCCGCCTACCATCTTTTTCTAAAGTTGGTAGCCGGTTCCAAGCCCGGGTAAAGGAGGAGGACCTTTTTTCAATCTCTATGTCTTGCATCTATCTATATGTCATGCATCTGTATCTATGTGCAGGCAGCTCTCTCTCTCTCTCAAGGTGCAGTAATCGTGAAGGTTGATGCGACGGCTGCCGTCTTGGGGAAAGGTTTGTAGAGTCAATGGTATATATTCCTATTTTTTCTTGCTGTCGTGTCTAATGTTCTTGTTATATATCTCATTTTGAGAGATGGAACCTAGGAAACTGCGCCGTTCGGTTCAAGAACGACAGATTCAGGAACTGCGCCGTCCGGTTCAGCCATCCTTCCATTGCTCCTGCACTGAGATAAAGGTTGCTTGTCTTTAAGTTTTAGTTATCTACCCACAAATGCTTTTTGAACCATCTATATGTTTTTCTGCCCTGTTGGCACATCCTAGGCTGTCATATCTATGTTGTTAGTTTCAATCTAAAATTGCCTGAACCTTCTAATTTGTACCTGTCCATTGGCTCTCTCTCTTTCTCTCTATTATTTATTTTCAGTGTTGTCTCTGTATTTATGTATTAGTAGTTTATATTTGGTTACATCAGTAGTGGATAGTTTTGATCTATATGTTGTCTATACAATGATGGTAGTCATTTTATCCAGTACTTGTGTGCATGTTTCTTGACCAATGTTTTTGTCGATAAATATCCGTCAGAATTGTCGACATGAAGACACCCAACTAGTTATGACTCTCAACTAGGTATTGCATCCAAGTTTTGTCTCTGTTTTCTATAATGCTCGATGATGATTCTTTGATTAGATGATGTCGATTTTTTAGCAGAATGGTGCATGATGCTTGATTATGTTGCATGTCCAGCATATCTTTCACTAATTGTATCATCTATTGACAGTCCTAGCTTATCATTATGTCATGGTTGGGCACCTAGTCTAGTCTGTGGACTTCTATGCCATTTTTATCTACTGTGATGCTTTGAACCTTCTATTTGTTGTGTCACCTAGTCTAGACAGGCCAATTTCAAACAGATAAGCATTTTCCTCTAGGGGTGGGGTGGGGGTTCAGTCACCTGTTGATTGTAGGGCTGGTCTGTGTTCATCTGGGTAGGGGATTTGCCCTTCAAGAAAGCTTGATCAATCCGTAGCTGTTGTTCCTGTTTCAGGAATGAAAAGAGGATGAAGAAAACTAGTCAGAGAAAGATTTTTTAGTCCTGGTGATGAGCTGATCGGGAGAGAGAGAGGTCTTTTTTGTCCAAGGACCTGAAGTTCCAGCGTTGGATCTCTGCTCTGGTGAGTCCTTTTGATGTCTGGTGGCTTCTGTAGCAGATCCTTGTTCTGGAGTTCCATGGATATCTGCTTCTTTTCTGGTGGAGAAGGGGGCGTGGTCGGGAGGGTGGAGAGGACGGCCGCAGCTGCTGGGAGCTGGTTGCGTTGCGTTTTCTTGAAGAAGAAGATGGTCGTTCTGATGTATGGGCTTTCTGTTTCTTTGCTTGTGTTTTGGGCCGTGTCAAGGGGGTTGTGTTGTCTGAATTTGTGTTGGGTCGGGTGCTGTTTTGAATTGTGAACCCGTTAACGCGCGGGAAAACAAGCGCGCGGTCGGGGCAAAAACGGCTGTGCCCCAAAATGAAAACAGTCGTTTTCCTGTGTTCTCTGTCAGCAACCTAACTCGGTGACGTGGCGACACGTGATTGGTCAAAAAAAACGACTGTGCCCCAAAATGAAAACAGACGACTGATGAATAGACAGTCCCAAAAAAATTCGTTCTTTAGCAATAGAATCAAAGTGTCTTCATACCTTTGTCAAACCAGAGTCAAGTCATTTTGTTCCAACACACTGTCGTTTGAAAAAATGTTGCTTCAGTATTAAAATTCTTCGTGAGGTTCACAAAATGTGCACAAGCTCAAAATAATATGTTCTTGGAATTAAAAAATGTTAGCAGATTAGAAAATTGTCTTTAGCTTATAAAAATTGTACACAAGATTTAATCCAATGTTCATGTGGTTAAATAAACTGTTCCAAGTTCAATAAATATAATCACAGAATTTAAAAATGTTCACGTGTTTGAGAAAATGTTTGTTTCAATTTAAAAAATTGCTCACGGGTTAAAAAAAACATTCCTAGAATTGAAAAATGTTCCCAGATTACAAAATCATGTCTAGTTTTTCTAAATTGTTCACGAGGCTAAGTTAAATGTTCATGAGGATAAAAAATTATCTCATGTCTCAAAAAAATACATTCACGGAATTAAGAAAATGCTCACGTATTTGAATAAATGTTGTTCAATTAAAAAATTCACGGTTTTTACAAAACCTTTTCACGGGCTAAAAAAATGTGTTACGGATAAAATATCAAGTTTCATTATTTTATTTTTCACTAGGTTTAATCAAATGTTCACGAGGTTCAGAAAAAACTTCACATGCTCAAAAATACGATCATAAAACTAAAAAAAGTGTTAACAAATTCCAAAAAAGGTTCACAGATAATAAAAAATGTCCAGGGATTCAAAAAATATTTATGGGTTAAGACATATATTCATGGATTAAAAAAAGTCAAGAGGATTGAAAAATATTCATAATTTTATAAATGCATGTTCGCCAGTTCGGAAAATATGTATGGTACAAGAAATGTCCATGTTCTGCTTAAAACGAAAACAAAAAAGTGAGAAAGCCAGAAAAAAGGAGAAAGAAAAAAAAATCATTTTACAGAAAACTGGAACACTAATGGGAGTAGCCCAACCGAGTTGATCATCAGCCTGGTTCGGTCTCCTTCAGCCGGCGGGGCATGAAGGAAAGTACAACTAGCGAACATGAACTAGCTAGACCTAAATGAGCTGAGCCCAGTCCGGTCTCCTTCAGCCGACGGGGACGCCGCGCGCCTCTGAAGGCGGCATATAGGATGTCCCTATTTAGACGGAGTTATCGCCTCACAATCTTTGTCCCGGCCACCGTGTGTCCGCGTCTAATGGAACAGTATTTGTCGGCCTCTTTGCCAGGTACCGCGTGAAGGATGTTCGGCAAGGATTTGAGATTTTTTCGCACCAATTTACCCCGCCGGTGCAATATGTTTCGTTTTCATTTTCCTTTTCTTCCACCTATTTTAATTCTTTGCCGAGGTGTTTTTACAATGGTCAAAGCCATTTTTAATTTTTGTTTCCCGCCTTCTCTCTCCTGTCATCTATATTTTCCAATCGTTGTTTATTTCTCTCACTAAGTAGTCATTATAGAATAACCACTTACAGTTTTAAAATATTCAACCCCTTACTATGAATAGACATGTCGGACATTTTGACCCAATTTATAAAATAAAGACATTAAAATATTAAAAATGCAATCCTTCTGTATGAAGCCTTTTTATGTGTAGTATACCTTTTATGTGTAGTAGTTGCAACGAAAAATCCCAAACTTCTAACATTCATAAATTTAAGCCAAATGATCAAGCTCATGGCTATATATGTGGCATATTTTATTATAGTGTGTCCAAATTGGGCACATAGGTGCATATTGTAATTACAGACAATGTTACCCAATATATTTTTCACTTTGTTTGTAAAAAAGCATTTTCCACTTTCTAAGCGTCAAAATTGGTTTTTTTTGTGTGAAGAAGTATAAACAGTGCAAAATTTGACCGGTCTAATTTTCACACAACATAGACCATATTTGATACAGAATTCCTTTTTTTTTATGAATTTCATCTGCATAGAGGATTGCAATTTCTCTAAAAAAAGATAGTCACATTTTTGTGTCAAAACTTGTACAGTTCTCAAATACCCCATGCAGCTCTTTAAGTACTTTTTTTTTGAAAGCCCACGTATATTCAACATAGTACCATATACATCGTACACAGTACAAACAACGAACAGAAATACATACGCAGGGGAACAGAACTCGAGCAGACGCCAGCACCATCACCGGCGGCGACGACGAAGACCACCGCCCCCCTTCTCACCACGGCCCCAGGGTGCCTCCATTGTTGAAGAAAGCCGCCGAGCCTACCCGCCGCGCAGCGACGGAGATTATGCCGATAAACGAGCACGGCCATCACCCTCCCGCACCAGCACCAGCACCTCCACCTTGCCGCAGTCGTCTTCAATCCCGCCGCCGGCAGAAGCCGCCAACCTCGCCCTGATCTAGATTCCAGCCACCGGATCCGCCGCCACCACGGATCCGACGGGAGGCAGCCGAACTGGAGCACCGCACCGGGCCTCGAGCTCCTGCCAGTCCAGCGCGACGACGAGGAGCCCCGAAGAACTCCGCCGCCGGAGAAGATCACGCCGGCACCAAACCGCCCGCCCGCAGCACCAACTCCTCCAGAGCGCCGCCGGCGAGACCCCCACCCTACCCTACCGTATATACAAGCCGGAGCCGGGGATCCCCCACCCTCCCGCCGCCGGAGCGGCCGGCGGAGGAGAGGAATCCCACGGCTCGCGGCGCGCACGGTGGATCGTCGGGATCGCCCCAAAAAACGCCTTCTTTCCTCTTGCTACAGTGGCGAGGAGGGGATAATGCCGAGCTGTAGTTTCTGTGGCGACATTCTTTAAGTACTTTTTGAACGAGCAACAGGTTAGAATCTGACCACCGTACCAAATGTACCAAAAATGATTATACTAATGTGATTTTTTTTTTCAATGAGCAAACAGGTAACACTTGAATTACATAGAAAACAGAGTAGGAGTATCGACTCTGTCTGAAGGTAATCATCATGCCTCCTATAGAGGTTGCTAACATCTCCCCGACCTGCAGACTGTAGACATCGCCAGCTCGGGCAGCAGCATACCGTTTGGTCAGGTGTACAATACTGGAGCCTGTACTTCATTGGTATATCACTAACGCTGGTATAAAGCATAGAATAACTCTACTCTTCAAGTTCCATAAACTACAAATTATATCGAACTTAACCTGCTAGCTAGAAATCTTAAGAAAGAAACTCCAACCTAGCAAAATATAATTCAAAACAGGTAAGAAAGATCACGGGATCGAAGGCGTGATCCACACCGGGGGCGGGTAGAAGTTCCGCTGCTCCTTCCCGAGAGCTTCTATCGTCTTCAGCTTGCCGTCCATGAGGCTGTACACCCCGACGGCCTGCAAATCAGAGTCATTGCCACCACGTCCTTTGCGCATCTCCGCAGCCGCAAGCATGTCGTCAGTATAGTAGACGCAGCCGGCCTTGATATGAGGACGCCCTATCGTCTGCACACACAGCGAGTTGTTCATCCCCACGAACAGCGAAAGGTCGCCGACGTCGGTCGTCTCCCTCCACTGCTCGTCGTCGCAGAGGACATGTACCTTGAAGGAGCACGACCAGTTGTTCTGGCTCTGCTCGGGGTACTTAATCACCACCATCATCCGCCCACCCGGTGCCGCCGCAAGGTACTTGCGGCAAGACGGCTCTTTGTCTCGCTCTGTGTGTTGTTCGACGGGGACGGCCAACCTTGGCGCGACGGCCTTGCTAGTGTACGCGCCGGACTCGTCGTCCCGGTCCCATGCCTCCACAAGGCCCGTGTATGACACGGAGTAGAACTGGCCATCGTGGTAGATGGCGTCCTCGACGCCGTCGGGCGAGGTGGCCAGCCTCCACGTGGGGTCCTCCGCCGAGGCAAAGGCTGGGGCACCGAACTGTCGCTTCGAGATTAGCATGGCGGCGTAGGTGGCGGCGCGCGGGGACGACGAGAGGACCACCTTGCGGTACAACGACGTGCGCATCAGGCTGTTGTCCCACGTGTGCGTGTTGTACCAGTAATGGTTGAACGGTGGCCCGTGGCCGTATCTGATGGTGAGGAAGGGACCGACCGACAGCATGAAGTACTGGTAGTTCGCGCGGGGCAGGAAGACGCCCATGGTGGAGAGGTGCGGGAGCTCGTGCTGCTCGCCGGTGGACGGGTTGACGAGGTAGATCTGACCGCGGACGTCGGCCGTGGCGAGCCATCCGTGGGCGGAGCCGATTACCAAGTGGCCGCGCAGCGCGGGTTCCCGAGCGGGCACGGTGGCGCCGCGCCGATCGGCGATGGAGAAGAGCTCGACGGTCTCCGGTTTTCTGTTGCAGGGGAGAACGAGCCAGGGCGTGTCAGGCATGAACAGGTCGTCGTCCCTGGATGCAGCGAAGACGGCGGCGAAGGCGACGCGGTCGAGGAAGCCCAGGCGGTCGTGGATGTTCGCCAGCAGGTCGTCAGGCAGGAGGCTGGGGCATGGCCTGGGGGCCTCGGCAACGTTAATCTTGGTGGCCTCGGCCACGTTAATTTTGGTGGCGTTGGCTTCCCTGGCGGCATCGGCCTTCCTACGCCTGGCGGCGGCGCCCTTGCTTCTCCCCATTGGCACGTACGTAAACGTAATCCTGCAGTAGGTGTAGGTCGATCCGGTGGAGGCGCTCGAGGCCTAGGGCTGATGGTGGTGCCGCCCGCCTCACAAATCTTTCTCTTTTTTATATCTCTTGCTCACATATATAGCGTATGAACACGATACAGTCCTTGTGTTTGTGTACAACTCGGAAAGAACGTCAACCAGGAAACAATGGCAGCAAGACCGGTAAATAAATTGCTCATCCCTAAGGGCGCCCGGCACCAATCTGGGCCGTCGGATTCAGCGATCCGACGGCCAGGATTTACCGACGGCCAGGATTTACCGTTGACTGGTCAATCCAGTCAACGGTAAATCCTGGCCGTCGGATCGCTGAATCCGACGGCCCAGATTGGTGCCGGGCGCCCTTAGGGATGAGCAAAATCCACATTCAAGCAAGACGTACTCGTTTTCAGTTCGGTCAGCCTAGTTTGGCAGATTTTATCTACAAAAAAATAGATATTGTACTGATGGAAGAACTGATGGACAAGGTCCATCTTCAAATAACCCAGTTTGGCAGATATTGTAGAAATTGCAAGTTCCAAGCAAAGTTTTTCTTATAAAAAAATGTGTGGTACCTGGAATTGTTTCAGAGATTATTAACCTGGGCAGATCTGGAAGTGCCATTATGGCAGAACTTCTCACACAAAGAAAGAAGCAATCATCTCTACTTGGTCATTTAGCAATGAAGGAGTCTCTAGTTGTTGCGGCTTGGTAAATCTGGTGGCAAAGAAGAGAAATAGTGAAAGGTGAGACAGTTTGGAACCTCAAAGTATAGGTTTTACTATTCAGGCAATCACAACAAATTACGTTAGTGCATCTTCTGTAAGTGAAGTAATGAAAGAAAGGTGGAAGAAATCTTCGGTTAACACACAAAAAATCAATGTGGACACTGCATATTTTGCAACTGCGGAAATGATCCGGAACATAAATGGTAAAGTTGTTGCTGGAGCCACTTGTTTACTGAACCATGTTCTTGATGCATCAACAACAAAGGCTACTGCAATTCAGAATGGGCTCGAATTTTCGATAATATTGTCTGCTCGCATGTTACCGTTGAATCAGATTCTTTGAAAGTATTGTCAATGGTCATTGTGGGGTGTATATATTTCGATTTATTTGTATGCCATGTCTAGTAATAAATCGATAAACTAAGAATGGTTCGCTATTGTACTAATAGTCATAATAAAAAAGAAGAACAAAAAATCTCTTGGGAAGCAAACGTAGCTCTAATCGAAGTGTTTTCCTTGAAGGAACACGCGCATAATGGCATGTGAACCTATTTTTTGAAGTAACTTTTTTTTGAATGATTTTTGAGAAGCACTCTGTCCATTCTTAAATATAACACTTTCCAGTCTTTCTAGATTTGTCCTGATTTGTTCCTAAATGAGTGAAACAACACACTAAAACAGTCTACATATGAATAATGGCAAAGTCAGAAATGGTAGAAAGTCTTATAATTTGAAGGGAGGGAGTAACTGAGATTTTTTGTTAGATAAACTGAAATTAGTGGAAGCAACTGGGCCCCCATTTATTGCCTCGTCCAGGCCTAGACAAAATAAAATACGCTGCTCCAAGAAGCAACAAGGCCGAAAATTCACAGAAACGCAAGCCCACAAAAGCCCAGGCTCGCGAGGCCCAGGCGCCGCGCTCTACATATACTGACCCCCAGAAGGCTAGGGTTTCTTCCTTCCCTCACGCAGCGCTCCGCCTCCCGTTCTTCCTCACCGAAACAGCGGCGCCGCCGTCGTCGTCGTCCTCCGCCCCCAGCGCCCGCCCGTCACCATGGTGAGCACCCCCGCGCCCGTCATCTACAGTCAGTCTCGTTGCACCTTACCATGAAATCTGACGACCTGACTCCTCTTGTCTCCCTCGCTCGCAGATCATCTCCAAGAAGAACCGCCGCGAGATCTGCAAGTACCTCTTCCAGGGTGAGTCCCTACCCCTTTCCACCCTCCCCTACACGCATCGCCGCCATTTGTTCTGGTGATTGCGGTCCGTATGCTATCCCGTTAGTGTTCCTGGCCCGATTCGTTCGATTCTAGCCTAGGGTTTTAGCTTGCTTAATCCGATTTCACCAGATTAATATGCGACTGCAGTGCATGCACCGATGCGGTTGTGCAGATATTTGATTGGTAGAACGACACGGTCATGGTTGTTTAGCATATAACTCTGATGCCAATTCGAACATAAACATTAGTTACAGCTACGATGTCACAACTACTTGATTAAGGATTTGGTTAATGAGTAGCAATTCTATACGCCCATATAATGCTGCACCTTGTGATGGACTGAAGCATCGTACTTACTGAATCCTCTTGATGCTATCTGTTCGTGCAGAGGGAGTCTTGTACGCCAAGAAGGATTACAACCTGGCCAAGCACCCGCAGGTGGACGCCTCCAACCTGGAGGTCATCAAGCTCATGCAGAGCTTCAAGTCCAAGGAGTACGTCAGGGAGACCTTCTCGTGGCAGCACTACTACTGGTACCTTACCAATGACGGCATCGAGTTCCTGCGCACCTTCCTCAACCTGCCGTCGGAGATTGTGCCCAACACCCTCAAGAAGTCTGCCAAGCCCCCGTCCCGCCCCTTCGGCTCTGGACCGCCTGGTGACCGCCCCAGGTGAGCTTTGATGTTTCTGTTCAGTCTGAGCTTCTGTTGCTGTGAAAATATACCTCGTTGATCTTATGTCTATGTACTGTTTGTCTTTCTGTAATGAGAGCTGATTGTGGTAGTCCTGTCACAGCATTCTGGTAGCCAAAATGAAATTATCTAACGAGTGTTCTTCTGCAAAGCACCACTTAAAAACTTACTATTATCTATTTACTCTGTTTTTGTGCTAGAACCATACATGAGAATTAGTTTGGCCTTGGTATGTTATCTGTGCAATCATGTATCCAGCCATTGCTCTGTTCAATTCCACCCTAGAATGTTGTTTACTAGTTGATACCGGTTCTAGTTACATTTGGTTAAGCATTATAATATGAGCAGTCTGACTTGTAGCTAATTGATTATATCCAACATCCGTGTCTGTTTTATTCGTATTATATTATATCTTGAAATCTACCAAGTAGTTTGCAGTCACAACTTTGTGTTTATGTTGTTAACACTATTTGCTCCGCAGGGGCCCACCTCGTTTTGAGGGTGACCGACCCAGGTTCGGTGATAGGGATGGTTACAGGGGTGGCCCACGTGGTGCTCCAGGGGATTTCGCTGGTGAGAAGGGTGGTGCTCCTGCTGAGTTCCAGCCATCTTTCAGGGTAAGAACTCCAGCTATTGTTATTACATTGCATATTGTTTGCGTGGTTGTAACAATTTGTTGTGTCGTGTTGGTGCTTGTAATTATATTTCGAAATAAATCATGACATCATTAGGGTTCTTATGTGGGGCATTTTTACAAGTTCGGCTGACTAGCCTTCTGATTTTCACATTGTACATTGAGCTGCCAATCTGTTGGCATTGTTCCGCTAGCATAGTGAGTTGCCTTGCTTATTTCACGACTTGCCATGTTTCACGACTTGCTTGTTTCATTGAACATTCCCGCATTGTAATCTCATTCGTGTCTACTGCTGATATTGTTACACTTATCTGTCAGATAATAGTGTTGTTTGCTTGATAGCATATTGTAGTGTTCAGTTCTTTTTTCCTACCATGCAAAACATGCCTGCATCTCCCTTTATCAACGTAAAGTCTACGTGAGCTAATTTGTTACCCTTGTCCGTTTGGCTGTTTCAGAGTGGTGGCGACAGCAGGCCTGCCTTTGGCCGTGGTGGCGGCGGCGGCACTTTCGGTGCCTCCAGGCCTTCTTCCATGGAGTGAAGAAGCCATACCTCTGCTGCTGGTGGGAGCACCCTGCAGCTTTTCAGATCCAATTGTGCACGGGGTGTCATCTCTGTTGATCTTTGAATCCTGCAAACGATGCGATTTTGTTTTATCGAATTGTAGCCGAGGTTGTTGAGACATCGTTTTTATGGGTGTTCGTTTTATGTTAGACGGAGCTCTTTGAAATTAAGACAGCTGTTGGTAGTCTGTGAATCTAAAACGTGGTGAACTTGCTATTTTATTATGGTTTCCGTGCTGTCCTGTTGGTATGTTGAATATGCTTGTTTCCATATTGTTGTGCGAAACAACTGAACTGAATCAACTGAAATATAGGTTTATTCCAAAATTAAGATGGTTGATGACAATGCCTCAGACAGGTAGATCTCTGATCCTGGGACATCTCTGGACAAGTGCTGCTATATTCATCTCAGCAAGTGATTGTTTTTAAGATGCCCAAGTTGGACCAGAGTATACTTATAGAGATTACAGCCTTGAATTTGCTACGGAAGCTCTGCGCATTTATGTCACAGGATGGGGCTTGCCTGCTCCCCCGTTGTGCTCCCAATCCCATCCGTGCGCCGCCAGCATCGAACGCTTCTCCTTGTTTCTAGCCTCCAGCGTTATTTTGAACGACCAAATCAAATCATATACAGGCACATACTAATTCCTCCGGTAATATTAGGACAAAAAAAACTGAGCGCGTCTCCTTCTGGCGCTAAAACATTAACGAACCGTAGGCTTTCCCATGCGCGTTGTAGCCTCCACTTCAACTGCGCTCAGCTACGGGCAGCCGGACTGCCGCCGTCGAGCCGGAGTAAGTGGCTGCGCCACCCAGGATTTGCCGCCTCCGCTACTTTGCTTCCGAGATCGAGCCGGTCGCAGCATCTGCGCCGCCCACACGGGATTTGCATACTCCAAGTCTGAGTTTCCGTGCTCTCGCCGGCCGGCAGCTGCGCCCACACAAGATTCACCACCTCCAGGTCTGGACTCTGCCTCGCTCGATCTGTCACCTAGCTTCGCGTCCGGCGAGAGAAAAAGAAGTCAGCGGCGGGGTGGAGTCGCGAGTGAGAAAGGGGACCGGCAAAAACGGGCCGGCGGAGGTCACCGCATCCCCTCCACCTTCCAGTGCTCAGAATTCCAAGTTCATATTGCGTTCGGTATTATTTTCTGATTTATTTTAGGTTAAAAACTGCCGCATGGGTGAACCGTCCGATGAATGCCACGTACGCGGGCGCACGGATGGGAGCACAACCGGGGAGCAGTCCACTATTTGAAAAGATTTACTGTCCACTATTTTAGAAGGTTTACTGTCCATCTAGCTAAGTTTGCTTTCGAGTCGAATGCATCTGCTTACACATACTGGCTTGTGAAATGCACCAATAAGGTACTAGATGCATTACACATACTGGCTTGTGAAATGCACCAACAAGGTACTACAAAGTAGAGCTGAGCCGGAGTCCGGGAGCGTTGGCCGGGCCTGGGTGCCTGACGAACGGGCCACAATAATCTTGGAGCAAGCAACTGTAGCAGAAGAGAGGTAGAAGCTGCAGAGAAGAAGTATTCTGTAAGAGCTTCAGAATAATTTTGTTCCAAAGTTCTATGTTTTGACCAAACCAAGTTTTCTCATATATATTGTCAGAGTCAGGTATCAATTTGGAACAAAATTATTTCTTTTCTCATATCGTGTAATAGTTAAGAACCACTAATCCGTTGTATTCTTGACAGCATTCAACTGGATTTGGGTTCTTTTGTCGAAGTATTTTACTTTGTCTCTAGTTTAATGTATTTTCTTGATGTATCAATTTTGCTATTTCTTCATCGGTTAGTCCATCGCATAATTTTATTTTTGTAAGATGGGTATTATAGAACCAACTCAACTACACGAAGGCGGTGATGATTGTGCCGAAACTCGGCAATAGAACAAATTCATTGCATCGGAAAAAAAGAGTGCTCGAGTTTTCTTATACCGGTCAATACCATCACTTAGACAAGGACAAACAAAGCGGTAGAAATTGTCAACAATCATCTTCTCTTCTCATTGTCGATATCATCGACAATCCAAACACCATTGTACGACACCGAGTCAACCGTGAGAGGGTAAAGAAGACCAATATGTTTGGCTTTACTTTTGTCAATATAAATAAGAGTATATTTACAAAAAAGTAGGGAAGTATATTTTAATAACTTTTTTAAGACAAAAAAAACTTTTTTCCTGTCCAAGCTCCAACTATTACTGCTGTTTTTTTTGCGGAAACTATTGCTTCTGTTAGAAAGCCCATCAAAGTAGAAAATTTTGGGAGACCTTGTTTTCAGCGTACACAGCTTGCAAGTTTTTTTTTTGCAGGCAGCCCAAAGGAGGAAGCCCATCAAAGTATTAAACCCTGTGATGCTGCTCTGCTCCCACGATTTTTACGGTCGTAAGGGATCGAATTGATCAGTTGTTCCGTCTACGATCTCACACAGATCACGCCGGCGGCGGCGGCCATGGCAGTCTCGGTCCCGTACGACGTGATCCTTGAGATCCTCCTCCGTGTGAAGGACGTGGTAACCATATTCCGATGTGCAACGACGTGCAAGGGGTTGTGCAGCCTCCTCGCCGCTGAGCCGAGCCCTCCTTCGTCCGCCGCTGCTTGACGCAAGACGTGTGCCGCTCGGCCCCCTTCGCCGGTTTCTGCACTGAGAGACGGCTCCGCAGCGGGTCCCCTTCGCCGTACCTTGTCCCGGCACAACGCCCGTTGTGCCGTTCTCTCAGCTTCTTCTTCCCCAACATCCAAGATCGCCATTTTTTCGACCATGCCATGCCCCTGGCCTCGCGCCACGGCCTCCTCCTAGTGCGGCTGGGCGGCCCCGATCAGAGCGGCGACCTCCTTGCTGTGTGCAACTTCCTCACCGGCACATTGGATGTGCTCCCCCATATAGAGCACAATTCCGAACTCGACGACCATGATGTCACCGGCTATGCCATACTGACCAGCCGAGACTGTTCGACAAGCAACGACCAGCAGTAGCAGTTGACCTTCTTCAAGGTGCTTGTCATCGGCATCATCCACATCGCGAACACGATGCAGTACCGTCTCCGCACCTTCTCCTCCTCGGCGGGTGAGGCGAGATGGAACAAGTGCGCCGGTACTGTCGACGGTGGCAACATGCTCACGCGGCTCTGGCAACATAGCGCCGTCGTGTGCCGCGGCATGGTGCACTGGCTCTTTTGGGGCTACGGAGGCGCCTACACTTTTGATGTAAGTGTTGAGACCAACCACTTCTCCTTTACATCCCGCTGGATGAAACTACATAACAGCACGTATCCCCACTGTGAACCATACATTAGCGTGGACGCCGAGGAAAGGGTCACATTGTTCTTCCTCGAAAGACGAGGTCCCGGGTTAGAAATCTGGACTCTGTACAACAATAGGTGGTGGTCGCATACCCGGATGGTCACACTAAAACAACTGAATCAACCCAAGGAGGAGTCTCAAGGTGTCTCATATACGTGCTTGGGAGAGAAGAGCGGCACATTGATCGTCAAAGACAACTATAATCATGTCTATTATGCGGATGCCATGACCGGGGTGATGCATCAAGTGAAAAATTGGCCACATAGGTGCAATCTCAGCCGTAAAAGGACGGTGCCCTTGGACATGGATTGGTCGGCCTTCTTTCTTTCTCGGCTTAGTGCAGCAGCATAGTGGATGGTGCAATTGTTTGTTTCAGTGATACCGAATTATTGTATGAACGAGATCATTCTCTGGAAATGAATGGACAAGATTGAATCATTTGCTCAGGCTAGTTATACCCATCAAACTTCTGTATCTTGTTACCCATATTATTCAGGTTCTGTTGTCATCTTATTTGGCAGAATTCTTGAAGCGACGCGGATGGACAAAATCAGAAGTTTCTCAAGCGTCATCTATTACAATAATTGTGCTATTGTTATAAGAAATAATTGTGTTCTGAGTTGTAATGAAACCAAAGCTTTCACATCATTCATAACATTGCCATGTGTTACTTAAATTTGTTTCAGTTAACCTCAGGGCATAGTGTTATGCAGATTGTTGTCCGCACACTATATACAACTTCAGAATTTTCAAACACTTGAATAGATGACGATCTATTATTTACAAATATTGTCGATCATGTAGTGTGGTTTGCTTGATCTTATATTCTAGTGTTCAGTTTTTGTTTTCTACTAGCTTGATCATGGCTTGGTATGGTTTCCTACCATGTAAAACACGCCTGCATTGCTTGCAAAGCAATCCTCCACGTGATGTAATCTGCTACCCTTGTCTGTTTAGATTTTCAGAGTGGTGGCAGCAGCAGGCCTGTCTTTGGCCGTGGTGGGTGAAGAAGCCATACCTCTGCCGGCGGGATCACCGACCCAAATAGCTTTTCAGTTGCAATTGCGCACGGGGATGTCTAAATTTCTTATCATGTTTAAATTCCGTGAACAATGCAGTTTTGTTTTATCGAATTGTAGCCGAGGTTGTTCAGACATGGTTTATGTTAGCCGGAGCACTTTGAAAGTAAGAAAGTAAGACAGCTGTTGGTAGACCGTGAATCTAAAAGTGGCCAACCTATTATTCAGACATGTTTCAGCTACTCTTCTGACAGGGGCTTTCTGTGGGATTTACAGTTTTCTTTCGATATGTTGAATGTCCATGTCCCCAGATTGTTGGCCTGAGGTAATATCTGGACAAGTGAACTGAATCAGCACATTGTCTCTGAAAATGGACTGAGTTAGTAGTCAATCAAGATTTTGCGTTGAAATTATGCTATAGCAGGTTGACTATCTGGTGGATCGTCACTCTAAATATGTGTTAGATTATAACCGTTGTATTTTCTTCCACCAACCTTTCTAAACCCTAGGAATGTGCTTGCCGTCGACTCCACTTTGCAACCTTAGGTTTGGCAGAGCAGTTTTTTGGTCAGCGCTGTGCGTCGAAGGTGGTTCCATGTTGCAACTCTAGCGAGTTCATAAGCTTTTATACTCTGAAATAATAGGGATCACCTAGCTTGAACTCAAATCCAAGAACTCGAAATCATTGACTAGGTCTATCGTCTTTATAAGGGTACTCTATAAGTGTATATATACATTTTATGTGACATAAAATTGATGCCATTAGATTTGTATTCCAAAGTATCTGCTTATGGTTATGATTTTGTATCATGAAAGTAAGTGTAATTGTTAGTCAGACCATTGTAACATAATATTTTGAGTCGGAGGAACAAGTCTGATAAGCATAGAAATTAGTACTCAACGCCATCTAAAAGATATTCCTGGGATTAACTTTAAAGGAGGCTCCTATAGAAAAAAAAAACTCCTCCAAAGGAAGCTGTTACCTTACCTTGAGTGACCAGCGAGGACACTTCAGTGCATAAACTATCTCGTACCAGTTTCCGTTGTATATAGTTTATATCCTTTGATGTAAGACACATAAAACGTGTCTTATTCCTTGGTTGCTAGCTGGACAGGTGCTGCTGCATTCAAGTACTGGATTCTAAACACAAGTTATGGAATCTAAATTCGGAAAGTGTCTTTGGTTCCCGAGTTTCAGCGCTCCCTCCATCTAAAAAAATATTGAAAATAAAAAAATCTGAAACAAAATCCAGTGTATCTCACAAACATGCATAATATAAATTTCAAATACTTTGTATTATGAGCTATACAAAAAATAACAAAATCTTGGGACTGAGTATGCATCTTATTTCACATGCTTAACTTGCGAAATGTGACAACAAGGTAGTACAAAGTAGAGCAGAGCCCTGATAACTGCATTTAGTCACTGAAATAACATGAGTACCAGTAACAAGGTAAGACTGCATACAATGATCTCAAAGAGATATGCCACAACGGTTTTTTACTAGTGTAAATGTATATTGTAGCAGAGGACACTCCCAGCCAGTCCCAACAGCTTAAATGTTCATTGAAGTGAAGTTCTTCAGCGAATGTGATGACCCAGCAGTACATTATTTGTTGTTGTGGATATGTTCGGCATGCCGTCAGAAGGGCGTGTGGTGGGCCGCCCGGGCCTGGGTGCCCGAGTAACAAGCCTACCAAATTCTTGGAGCAGGCAACATCAGCAGAGGAGGTAGAAGCTGCAGAAGAAACATTCGTCAGAGCTTTAGAGAATCAGAGGAAGAATGCTAACCGACAAATGTATGCTTCATCATTATATAAATATTGCAATTTGATTTGGTTCACCCCTGAACCACTAACCATTTGACTGTCTGGATTCCCTTATTCTTGTTGAGGTGTAAACTTAATGGTATTAGTTGGAAAAGTAAATTTTCATTCATCATTACTTGGCTTTTTCTTAGCATGTTTTCATTACTTAGCTGAAGATCCAACTTACCAGGACCACCAGGAAATCTAGGCCCTTCAGTTGGTACTGGACGCCAATCTCCAGGGCCTCCCGAACCTGGTCCTCTAGGGCCACCCTGAAATCCAGGCCCTCCAGGTGGTACTGGACGCCAACCTCCAGGGCCTCCCCAACCTGGTCCTCCAGGGCCACCCGGAAATCCAGGCCCTCTGGGTGGTACCGGACGCGACCCTCCAGGGCCTCCTCCTGGTCCTCCAGGGCCACCCGGAAGTCCAGGTCCTCCAGGTGGTACCGGACCCCGCCCTCCAGGGCATCCCCTGCCTCGGCCTCCAGGCCCACGCGGATCCATCCACCAACAGAAGCTGCTGCTGAATGGAACTACAAGCTTCAGAAGAACTCAACCAGGAATTGATGCAGCAGTTCTTCAAGGTGAAGAATTTATAGAAGTACAGACGTAGAGTGAGACTAGTAGCTGCACATGCAACTGCCGTTCCATGGATGACCTGCCACTCTCACCCACTGGTCTATGTTCCAACCACTACTCTGAATTATGTGCTTACTCTTGGCTTTCCAATAGCACATGGCACCAAATTGTTTCAGGTGAAGAGACTTCTCGATTGCTAGTTTCATATCACACACACACATATATGAAATTGCTTTTACAACTTACTTCTGCATTAATGATCAGAGTGAATCTCAACTTACTATCACACAACATGCCTGGTGCTGTCTTGCATGAGACATGGATATAACGTGAGAACAGAGCCAGACCATGGCACCTTTCTTGTGTTATTTAGTCAATTTGTTTTCTGAACTTAATCCTTAAAATGGTTAGCATACAAAGGGAAATAAATAACAGATCATTCCAAACAATGCAACCAAAAAACAGAGTCAGGACGGAAGCACAAAATAATAGATTTTATAGATTTTCAGGTTGCAGTACCCGTCCCTTCTACAAGAATACTAAAATTCCTCGGAACGAGATAAATATAACCATGCTCAGTTTTTGTTTTAGTTGCGAACTTATCAGTCCCCATAAGACGTACCAGACCAGATAAAACAGATTCATGCAGAAAAGAATTATAATAAATCATTTCTTTGAGAAGTTGCATATGGTGCAACCATTTAATTTAACGAGTGGTGCTCCCAGCTATTCTAATAACCAGATGATGCAGCTCGCAAGGCAACAAAGAGGAAATGAGCCTATTTCATCGTCAGCTATAACAAATGGGAAACTCCCTACAGGTTGCTATCAAGAAGACATTAGATAAAAAGGGGAAAGCGAATTCTTCAGTTCAAGAAATATGGACACGAGGCATATAGCACACACACAAAAAACAGGGACATTAGGCGAATCAGTTGGCAAATATTTCAAAGCAGAGAAAATATACCTTTTCATTTTAGCATGGACACACACAATAGTCACTTGAACCCTCAAAGGGTATATAAACAAGCATAGATGTGATGCAAACCATATAACAAGCAGAGCTTCTGATCACAGCTCTAGATACATCATTGCAAAAAGAAGAAGCTAGCAGGTTCATACTTAATCCCATTCATATACGTTGCAGCTCATGAAAGATACAGCAGGTAAGCCGTTAAGAATCAGTACCTCGCTCAGCATCCGTCCACCAGATGAAAGGTGGGGCGTTCACAGTATAATCTTCTAGCACCGTGAAGAAGATATGAGGAACAAGAGTTTGTTTCAGTCGAATTCCACAGGCAGACAGCTTCTGGCCATCGCGATGGAAGCTGTCGACCAGCTGGCCGTCAATGTCAACATAAAACATCCACTGGCCACGACTGAGCAGCAAGATGACGGCACCATCCGTCGACGACACGACGCTCACATCCCATTGGCCTTTCCGCTTCCAAACCGCCCGCTGACCATTTCTGCGACCGGCAACTCGATCCGGCACTTGTACTCCCAGACCTCGCCTTCATAGTCCGTTAGAACCCATATGTCAACAGCTTCCATGGCATCATCGTACCTGTAGATGCCAAGCTTGCCATCCATCTCAAAGACATACCAAACCAGATACAACAGATTCATGCAGAAATATGAATTATAATAAATCATTTCTTTGAAGTTGCATATGATGCAACCATTTAATTTGATGAGTGGTGCTCCCAGCTATTCTAATAACCAGATGATGCAGCTCTCAAGGCAACAAAGAGGAAAACCAGCCTATTTTATCGTTAGCTATAACAAATGGTAGAAACAGGAAACTCCCTACAGGTTGGCTATCAAGAAGACCACTAGATAAAAAGGGGAAAGCCGATTCTTCAGTTCAAGAATTGCAAAAGGAATACAGCAGGTTCATACCAATCAGAGCTTCTGATCACAGCTCTAGATACATCATTGCAAAAAGAAAAAGCTAGCAGGTTCATACTTAATCCCATTCATGTACGTTGCAGCTCATGAAGATACAACAGCTAGGCCGTTAAGAATCAGTACCTCACTCAACAGCCGTCCATCAGATGAAAGGCGGGGCATTCACAGTATAATCTTCTAGTGCTGTGAAGAAGGCATGAGGAACAAGAGTTTGTCTCAGATGAATTCCACAAGCAGATAACTTCTGGCCATCACGCTGGAAACTATCAACCAGTTGGCCGTCAACATCGACGTAAAACAGCCACTGGCCACGACTGAGCAGCAAGATGACGGTACCATCCGTCGACGACACGACGCTCACATCCCATTTGCCTTTCCTCCTTCCAAACCGCCCCCTGATCATTTCTGCGACCGGCAATTCGATTTGGTGCTTGTACTCCCAGACCTCGCCTTCATAGTCGGTTAGAACCCAAAGTTCAACAGCTTCCATGGCTTCGTCGTACCTATAGATGCCCAGCTTGCCACCCATCTCAAAGACATATGACTTGTCAGGAACAGCTGGAGCACGCTTTTGCCGGAATGACTCGGCTGCAGTGTCAAATACAGTCACTACACTTGTGCTTTTGCCTTGATGCTGAAGTGGAGACCAGTGCAAGCAATCTTGGACAAGGACTGCAGGCCTGTCGAAGCCCAACGCTGATGCTTCCTCCGGCCCCCCGACGTACCTCGGCGGCTGGTCGAAGCCCAGCGCGGAGACGTAGCATCCGGTCTTCGGTTCAGGCAGCAGATGCCCGGCGAACGAAAACCTGCTGCTCGTCCGGTACAGCAGCAGCCTGTACTGGCCGGACGGGCGGTGCAGGTACATTCCCAGCAGATTGAACAAGCTGGCGTCCCACGGTTGCTGGAGGAGAGCGCGCTGGCGCATGGCCGGGTTGCAGATCGCGAAGCAGGGCCGGTGGTCCGTTGTGCTCGCGGAGAGGACGAGGAGGCCGTCGCAGGAGTCTTGGAGACAGAATAGGTTGTCGTTGCCGAGCTGGGCGACGGGTTGGAGCCGGGCGGCGCCGGCGGCGGCCCGGTGGTCGAAGGCGAGGACGTCCTTGTAGTGGCCGTGTGCTTTGTCGAAGGCGCAGACGACGGGGAGGGATGGCTGCCGGCCGTGGTGCGCCAGGAGGAAGGCGCGGGTGGAGGTGGCGCGGCGCCAGGCGTGGCAGACGGCGCGGCATCGGAGGAGGGGTTTGGCGGCAGGCGGGCGAGGATCTCCCAGACGACGATCTCGTCGGGGAGGCCCGGGAGGAGAGCCGCCGCCGCCGGGGTCGCCGCCTGGGATGCCATTCTGGTGGCGACGGCGGCGGCGTAGGTAGGCGTGGACTTTGAGCTGGGATACGTAGGCCTCAAACGGGCTGGCTTATAGCCCAGATGGACATCTTTTCATACGAATAAAATGTCCCATACAACATAAAATCATCCTAATCTCAGAATTTTTTTTCCAAGTTCCTTTCAACAACAAAAAAACATAATCATCCAAGTTAAAGTAAGTAATTTTAGCATTTGTGCAAGTGAACTTGATTATTGAAATCGATGAAACCAACAAAGAGTTTGAGAAGTATCGGGTCCTCCTGTGAGAGTTGAGGCGGAAGAAGAAACAAAGATGACACCAACAGGGAAAGATCATTTTCAAGAAAAGAAAAGAGAGGAGCTAATCTGTTGTGACAAGCAGGGGCGGGGCGGAGACACCAACAAGTTTTATGTCTTGCTTCACAAGAAATTACCTAGGACACAATCATTATTCCGAGAAAAAACCAGAAATTGGTGCAACAGTTCTTCGAGATGAAGAATTTATAGTGATAACTGTTGGAAATATGAGAATTTTTTCATAAGGTTTAATCCATGAAATCAGTAGATAAAGCATGGCCATAAAAGTAGAAATAAAACTACTCATACAGATTAGTGAAGAGGACGGAAATAACATGTCAGTACCAATTGACATGAGCAGAAGTTGTAACATGATCTCGAACAGAAGAGGTAGAAACACGTACGGTGCTGAGGAAGTAGTTGCACGAGAACGCTCCCAAAAATATATTTCTTCTCTTTCCCCAGCTAAGATGATGATTACCCCTCTAATCAGCTTTGGAATCAACACTAGTTCTTTATTTCCACCGGCTAGACCCCAAATCAAACATTGCATCACTAAAAAGGTGAGGGAAACATTCTAACCCCAACCAACATTTTGTTTTCTCTCTGTGTTTATTTTGCAGGTGCAAAGAAAAGGAAATGAAGATCAAAGATTTAGTTTAGGTTTTTCTTTCATTTTATTTCTTCATGTAATCTTCTTTGTAATTCTTTGGACATTTGTAAAGTCCAATAATTATTGTAAAATATTCTTGAGATCAATACATGAATCTTGTATTTAAATATTATTTTTATCTCAATTAGATCTCTTGTAATAAATTATTGAACACTATAGAATATTATTTGTATTGAGATTTATATTTTAATTCCAAATTTAAACTTGTATTGAAATGTGATGATTTTATCTTTGCGATATTTCACATTCTGATTATTCAAACTGTTCCAAAAGATTCAAGTTTAGCAAAGATCATGTCGAATTCCATCTCACTCATCTCGATGATCTAACCCTAGTTTATCGATTAGAGCGAAACATCAATCACTATGCCCCTTTGATAAATAATTCAAATTTCTTCAAGTTTTTCATTTGCATGATTGCAAGATGCACAATTCTATATTCTATCCAGCAAGACATAAAACTACGAGATATGAAAATATCAGAGTCAAGCAAGTCCAATAATTATTGTAAAAACATTGAATGGAGTGAAGATTTTTGGCTCTCGGGTTCCAGTGCTCCCTCCTATATATATAAAAAAAATATCCAAAAATCATATTTATAAGTTTCAAAAAATTATGAAAATAAATGTGGAGAGAGTCAATGATATATCCCATGAGCGTGTAAGATGTTACACAAAGATCACAAAGTGTGGATCTAAGTATGCATATTTTCAAATCTCTAACTTCTATCAGATTTGTTATTTTTGTGTAGTCCAAAATATAAGGTATCTCAAATTGAAAATTTACACGTTCGTGGGATATAGCATCGGCTACATCCGTATTTGTTTTCAGAATGTTTTGAAACTCATAAATATGATTTTCGAAAATTTGTAAGTGGCAGGAGCACTGGTGCCCGGGAGCAAAAGACAGTTTCCGCAATGTTGTGATCAATAATCTATGCAAATTCCTTGAAAAATAATGCGTAACATCATGTGATTACAGCTTCCTAAAGAATGACTTGGGTGATTAATAATTAATTAGTTAGCGACCAGTAAGGGGAGGGAGTTCACTCGGGTGAACAGTAGAGACTTGCTGTTGGGGCCCCACTCAATCCGCTCCGCAAAAATTCCCCGTTCCGGAACCAGAATCCTAGCCCGCCGTGCTGCGAGGCGGCCGCCGGACGAGTCGGAACGCGCCGCCGGACGAGTCGCGCGGGACTCTCCGACATCCTCTCCAGGTGCGGCGTGAAAGGGCCTCGACACCGGACGACCTCACCTTTGCCCCTGGTGCTGGTCCGCACCGCCGGGCACGGGGTGAACCAGAAGGCGGCGCCGCCGCGCGAGCCTCTCCAGGTACTGCATTTCTCCTTAGAAACAGGCGTACAGGCCCGTATACCGCAAGCATGTGCAGATTGTGCACGGCCCCCCAATAAGGCCCCAAAATTTTAGATGCTGAAATAGGAATTCTAGAGAGCACCTTTCAAGTTTCAGCTTGAAGATACATTAGCAGTTGTTAAGAGCCTACAACTTCTTTTCAGCAGGATGTAGTTCCTCTATTCAAACGGTGACACCGGTCTCCAAGTGAGACTTCGTCTATTTTTGTTTGTAAAAATATATAAGCACAAACATTAGTTGACCTTTCGCATCCAAATCTATTTTTTAGTAATAGTTAAAGTCTAACATGATATTGAACCTAGGATCTCATGTATCATCATTCATGAAACATAATTCTTGGAGTAAAATGAAATTTCAATCTTTTGAGTAGATACTGAAATAATTTCCTTTCGCTCAAATTATTTGAGAACTAATTACAGTACATAGATTCGCATAAATTCCATGCTTCATCAAAATTAAGTTATATTTTAACTGAGTTCAAGTAACTATTCTGGTAATTTTCTTTGATATGGAAACCGAAATGTACAACTCAGCGAAATTCACTTGTTTTGGCTGGTACTCCCTCCGTTCCATATTAATTGACTCACATATATGTGAATATGGATGAATCTAACACTAAATATATGTGAGTCAATTAATATGGGACGGAGGGAGTATATCGGAGTATTTCGGAGCATGGATTCAAAATAAATACATATTTACGGGCATGATATGGGTTTATTTTGACAGTTAGATTTTCTATTATGTATAGGGCCGAATATAATATTTTGCACAGGGCCTCTAAATTCTCATGCTATCTCACACCTCCATTTCTCCCTCCAGGCACCGCAGCTCTTGTGTGCTTGTGTTGTCAGCTCTGAGCGTTCCAATGGCGGAGGTTGTGGCCACCTTGGTGGTCGGGCCACTGCTGTCCGTTGTGAAGGTGAAGGCGTCCAGTTACCTGCTGGACAAGTACAAGGTGATGGAGGGCATGGAGGAGCAGCACAGGATCCTCAAGCGCAAGTTGCCGGCCATCCTGGACGTCATCGCCGATGCCGAGGAGGCCGCGTCCCACAGAGAAGGAGCCATGGCTTGGCTCCTGGAGGTCAAGAGGGTGGCTTACGAGGCGAGCGAGGTCTTTGACGAGTTCAAGTACGAGGCGCTCAGTCTCCAAGCCAAGAGGAACGGCCACTACTGCGAGCTCAGCTTTGATGTAGTAAAGCTCTTTCCAACCCACAGCCGTTTTTTATTCCGTCAGAAGATGGGAAAGAAGCTATATAGGGTTGTGCAGGCCATTGAGGTCCTTGTGGCTGAGATGAATGCATTTGGGTTTAAATACCTGCAGCAAATGCCAGCATCCAAGCAGTGGAGGCACACGGATCATGTTATCTTTGATCCAAAGAAAATCATTAGCAGATCGAGAACGAAGATACTAAGAGTATTGTTGGCATACTACTTGGTCAAGCTAGCAATGCAGATCTCACAGTTGTTCCCATCGTTGGAGTAGGGGGGCTGGGCAAGACCACCTTAGCACAACTCATTTACAATGAACCTAAAATTCAGAAGCATTTCGAGAAGTTGATCTGGGTTTGTGTTTCTGACAGCTTTGATGTGGATTCCCTGGCTAAAAGTATAGTTGAAGTTCTTACAAAAGAAAATAAAGTTGAAGAAGCTTCCAAGAAAGGCCCACTGAATATCCTTCAAGATGTACTAAGGGGGTGCAGGTACCTTCTTGTATTGGATGACGTCTGGAACCGAGAGCCAGATAAGTGGGAGAAGCTCAAGTCTTGCCTTACACATGGTGCCAAGGGTAGTGCGGTTTTGACAACTTCTCATGATGATGGAGTTGCGAAAATAATGGATACAAACGCCTATAATCTCGCAGCTTTGGAGGATAAGTTTATAAAAGAAATTATCGAGACAAGAGCATTCAATTTGCAGAAGGAAGAAGAAAGGCCTTCCGTGCTAGTTAATATGGTTGGCGAGATTGTCAAGAGATGTCGTGGCTCTCCTTTGGCTGCAACAGCACTAGGCTCTATGCTGCGTACAAAGACAAGCGAAGAAGAATGGAAGGCTATATCAAGCAGAAGCAGCATCTGTACCGAGGAATCTGGAATTCTCCCAATACTCAAGCTTAGCTACAATGACTTGTCATCTCAGATGAAGCAGTGCTTTGCTTTCTGTGCCGTGTTTCCCAAGGATTATGAGATTGATGTGGACAAGCTGATCCAACTATGGATCGCACATGGCTTTATCCTTGAGCAAAAGGAAGTTCGTCCCGAAACCATTGGCAAACGGATTTTCAGTGAGCTGGTCTCAAGGTCATTCTTTGTGGATGTGAAGCAAGGAAAAGCCCCATTCGGCGAAACTGGCCGAAGAACAGGGAGTAGTTATTTCAAACATACATGTAAAATTCACGATCTTATGCATGATGTTGCACTGTCCACAATGGAAAAAGAATGTGCTCTCGCGCCTGAGGACCCAAGTCAGATTGAGTGGCTTTCAGATACAACTCGCCACTTGCTTTTGTCTTGTGAAAAACCAGAAACTATTTTGAATGATTCTCTGCCAAGAAGATCTCTGGCTATCCAGACACTTCTGTGCGATAGCGGTATGAAAGATCCATTGCAGCATATGTCAAAATACAACTTTTTGAAGGCATTACAGCTCTGTACATGGAGCAGGTCATTCCCCTTGAAACCAAAGCATCTACATCACCTAAGGTACCTTGATCTCTCAAGAAGTGCTATCAAAGCACTTCCTGAAGATATAAGCATTCTATACAACCTACAAACACTGAACATCTCTGGCTGCCGCAAACTTTGTCGTCTTCCAAGGCACATGAAGTATATGACTGCCCTCCGTCATCTCTACACTCATGATTGTCCAGAAGTGAGGAGCATGCCCGGTGACCTTCGGAAACTCATGTCCCTACAGACACTTACATGTTTTGTAGCAGGTCCTACTCGCTTTGACTGCAGTGGTGTTGGAGAGTTGCAACATTTAAATCTTGGTGGTCAGCTAGAGCTACATCAGCTAGAGAATGTGACAGAAGAAGACGCAAAAGTGACAAATCTTGAAAAGAAGAAACTCCGACAACTGACATTAAAATGGACCGTTGGTTGTAAGGAAGATGCAAGAGTGCTCGAGGGTCTAAAACCCCATGATCAGCTGCAGGCTATAATGATAAAATCCTACGGAGGCACCACCTTTCCAACATGGCTGGCTATGTCGCGGAACATGGTTGAGATCCACCTTTCTGATTGTAAAAAACTGCAGTGGTTATTCAGTTGTGGTACATCCTTCATTTTTCCAAATCTGAAGGAGCTTATACTACAAGGTCTCGAATGTTTGGAGAGATGGTGGGAAATAAGTGACAGGGAACAATTAGAGGAGATAATATTTCCTCAGCTTGAAAAGTTGTCTATTGTTGGATGTCCAAAGCTGACAGCGTTACCAGAAGCGATTCTCCTTGGGCAATCTATTGATACAATGGCACGGTCAGCATTTCCAGCAATGAAAGTACTCTACCTGCATACCTTGGGCAGCTTTCGGAAATGGGAGGCAACTGAAGGAACTAAAAGAGGACACATAATATTTCCTAACCTTGAGGAACTTACAATTGAGGACTGCCCTGTGCTGACAGCATTACCGGCAGCACACTCAACATTTCCTGCATTGAAGGTTCTCGAATTGAAAAACCTGAGGAGCTTTGAGAGTTGGGATGCAGTCGAAGGATCTCAAGGAGATGAGATAATGTTTCCTCAGCTTGAGAAGTTGCATGTTATAGGCTGTGAAAAGATATCAGCATTATCAGGAAAACAAAAGGTCTTTCCAAATTTAGCAACAAAATCACCAAAGCTCAGTGTGTTAGACATGCAGGGAAGTGAGGAAGAGATGTTTCTGTGGGTAACAAGACATATGACTTCCTTGACCAAACTGAAACTGCAGAACCTTGGAGACACAGAAACAACCTCAGGGGCAGCTGTTCATAGTTTGAAACAAGTGGTGGACGTCATGGAAAAAGGGAATCATAATGATTTCCCTCTGACAGATATGGAGTTAACTGGCTTTAAGTTGGGTGTAACTGAGCTATGTGCATGTTTTGTACAGCTTCATCACTTGTTCATTAATAATTGTGATGTGCTTGTCCACTGGCCAGAGAAAGAGTTCCAGAGCTTGGTATCCTTGAGGATCCTAGAGATTTGGCATTGCAAAGGACTGGTTGGATATGCACAAGCTCTTGCAGCTGGGCCATCAACAGCATCAGATTCCATAAGTCAGCTCCTGCCACGCCTTGAGTCTCTCAAGATATATAGTTGTGAAAACATGGTAGAGATCTTCAAACTCCCTGCATCCCTGAAGAAAATGAGAATTCTTGATTGCAGTAAGCTCGAGTCTATATTCAGCAGGAGGCTACAATCAGCATCACCAAATCTTCAAGGGCAGTCACCTGTATATTCAGAGGTGTCATCATCATCAGCAGCAGTAGCCAGGACGGAACATTTTCTCCTTCCATGTTTAGAAAATATAGACATACGGAGGTGCGATCGCTTAACAGGGGTCCTCGTTCTTCCGCCATCCCTCAAGGGAATAATAGTTTCTGAGTGTGGTGAGTTGAGATCAGTCGGATCACAATCGGGAGAGATGCCATCATTGGAGACCCTCTATATTGATGACTGTGGAACCCTTTCGTCCCTGCCGGATGGGCCACAAGCATACCCATCTCTCCAAAGCCTTAGGATAAGTAGCTGCCCTGGTATGAAGAGGCTCCCTAGATGCCTGCAGCAACGTCTAAGCAGCCTCAAGAGGAAATCTCTAGATGGCCATCTTCAAGGTATACATGCATCAGTTTCCCTCTCTATTAATTTGTCACATTTCAGCAAGAAATTTAGACATCCTTCCAGATATAGTACTACTCGAGCTGGATCGATTGCTGTAGCTAGCTAGATACGTAACTAAATGAAGATGCTCTTGATTTTTTGTTTTTGGTGTAACAGCAGACATGTGTTACATACACATGTACTACTTCACTAGAGGGTACATTCAATCAAGTACTAGTAATTAGCTAATGCATACCAAGGATAATGGTTACAGCATGACTTGTACTGCAACCCAAAATTGGTTCCTCTTACATAGATTCTTCGTTCTCAGTGAATGTTTTCCAGTATGATCTTTCATGCTACATCAATACTTACAAATTTTCTGTGACATGATTTATAAGCAGAGCCTAGTCTATTTAAGCCCAAGACATGGAGAAATGCCATCCACAGAGATTAGCGAGCAGTCAAAATGTAACACCGTCACTTCACTACGGGGAAGCTACAAAGCAGCAGCGCGGAATTTGATTTGATTATATGGATGAGCCAACGATCACAATATTCCAAGCTTTCTTCTGGCGTTGACTGTGACAATTAATTTTGCGTACACTCATGTCTGTGACACTTTAATGTTAGGTACGCCACTGCATTTCTTGTTCCAAATAACACGTGGCAAGTTGTGCCATGGCGATGATCCCTGTCTGTGATTCGGAACACGTTTTAACTCAGATAGATTTATCTCATTGTGATCTTCAGCATGCGCAAGTATGTGCAGAACCTGCTAGAACACTGTTATTTGTGTACTTTGTATTATTTCTCTATTTATATGCAGCTGCATCTTGAACCTGCTAGAACACTGTTGTTTGCTGTTCTATTCAGGTCCTCCAGTGAAAACTGAAGCACACAATGGTGAGACTGTAAATAAGTTGGCGGTGGCCGGATGGATGAGTCGTCGGCATTGGCAGAAGGGCGAGCCACATGTTCATGGACCTAGGGCCAATCAGCTCGTCAGCGCCTGCTGTCTGGGCAGAGGCGGCGACGGGCAATATGCTGGAGATGAGCAACTCTTATGGCAAGGTGCTACTATATGACATGAGATGCCAAGAACATTCAGCAAGAGAAGATGTCAAGTACATTCTCAGGATGGAGGGCTCCTATGACAAGGTGCTCCATTTCATTCAGCAAAAAAACCCTGTGCCGAACTGATGGGGATTCGGGGCATGCAAGACAACTCTTCTCAGGCTCATGCGGACTGACTGTAAGTTACTACCGTGTGTGGTCAGAAACATGTTGCCCTGTCTGAAGTGTAGTTCCAACACTTGACGAGCTTCTGTACAATTGAAGACTAGATGGCGTGGAATGCTTTTCCCCTGAATCAGTTTGCCACGCCCTTTTTCGGTGTAAATTACTACTGTGCTGGTACAAAATGCCGTCAAGATCGTTCACGTATTTTTCTAATTGTGATCTTCAGCATGTTTCAGTCGGAGCAAGTATGTACAGAACCTGCCGGAACACTCTTGTTTGTGTACTATGTATTCTCTCTACTTATATTCAGGTGCATCTTGAACTTGGTGCTTTCGTGTATAGTGTGTTCAACTAGTGATGCCAATGTTTTGTTTAGGGAAAGATATATATGCTTCAACAAACGCTGGTCTCATGATACATACAGGATACAGGTGAGCACGCCACTCTAAATTTCTGTTCATGTTTGAATTCTGCGAACAATGCGATTTTGTTTTATCGAATTGTAGCCGAGGTTGTTCAGACATGGTTTATGTTAGCCGGAGCGCTTTGAAAGTAAGAAAGTAAGATAGCTGTTGGTAGACCGTGAATCTAAAAGTGGCCAACTTATTATTCAGTCATGTTTCAGCTACTTTTCTGACAGGGGCTTTCAGGGGCTTTCTGTGGGATTTACAGTTTTCTTTCGATATGTTGAATGTCCATGTCCCTAGATTGTTGGCCTGATGGTAATCTAGACAAGTGAACTGAATCAGCACATTGTTTCTGAAAATGGATTGAGTTAAGTAGTGAATCAAGATTTTGCGTTGAAATTATGCAATAGCAGGTTAACTGTCTGGTGGATTGTCACTCTAAATATGTGTTAGATTCTAACCGTTGTATTTTCTTCCACCGACCTTTCTAAAACCTAGAGAATGTGCTTGCTGTCGACTCCACTTTGCAACCTTAGGCTTGGGAGAGCAGTTTTTTGGTCAGCGTTGTGCGTCCAAGGTGATTCCATGTTGCAACTCTAGCGAGTTCATAAGCTTCTATACTCTGAAAGAATATGGATCACCTAGCTTGAACTCAAATCCAAGAACTCGAAAATCATTGACCAGGTCTATCGTCTTTATAAGGGTACTCTATTAGTGTATATATATAATTTATGTGACATAAAATTGATGCAATTAGATTTGTTATGGTTATGATTTTGTATCATGAAAGTAAGTGTAATTGTTAGTCAGACGATTGTAACATAATATTTTGAGTCGGAGGAACCAGTCTGATAAGCATAGAAATTAGTACTCCTTGCCGTCTAAAAGATATGCGCCTGGAATTAACTTTAAAGGAGGCTCTCTATAGAAAAAAAAAATCTCCTCCAAAAGAAGCTGTTACCTTACCCTGAGTGACCACCGAGGACATTTCAGTGCATAAACTATCTCCTATACAAGTTTCCATTGTATATAGTTTAGTTTATATCCTTTTATGTAAGACACATAAAACGTGTCTTGTTCCTTGGTTGCAAGCTGGACAGGTGGACAGCGTCTTGCAAAGCCTCCAAGTGGAACCTAGACTGAGCCTGTGTAGATTTTGGTTCAAACCTATTTGTTTTAGGTTTGAACTGTTGTAGATCACTTGGGGTTTTCAGATATAATGGGAGACAAACTCGAAAAATCTAGCTGGGCTCAGCTTGAACGTGCCCATAAATCTGTCTAGTAAATTGGCACAACTTCTGGACAGGTGCTACTACATTCAGCCAAGTGCTGGATTCTAAACACAAGTTATGAATTCTAATGCAGATAGTGTCTTTGGCTCCCGAGGTTCAGTGCTCCCTCCATTAAAAAATAAATATCAAAAATCATATTTATGAGTTCCAATAAAATCTATAAAAATCCCAGATGTAGCCAATGTTGTATCCCACAAACATGCGAAATATCAATTTCAAATACTTTGTATTATGAGCTACACAAAATAATAAAATCTTGGGGCTGAGTATGCATCTTTTTCACATGCTAACTTGTGAAATGGAACAAGGTAGTACAAAGTAGAGCAGAGCTCTGATAACTGCATTTAGTCACTGAAATAACATGAGTGCCGGTAACAAGGTAAGACTGCATACAATGATCTCAAACAGATATGCCACGACAGTTTTTCACTAGTGTAATAGCAGATGACACTCCCCAGTCCCAACAGCTTAAATGTTCATTTTAGTAAAGTTCTTCAGGGAATGTGATGACCGAGCAGTGCATTATTTGTTGTTGTGGATATGTTCGGCGTGCCGTCAGAAGGGCGGTGGTGGGCCGCCCAGGCCTGGGTGCCTGAGGAACGAGCCTACCAAAATCTTGGAGCAGGCAACAACAGCAGAGGAGGTAGAAGCTGCAGAAGAAGCATTCGTCAGAGCTTTAGAGAATCAGAGGAAGAATGCTAACCGACATATGGATGCTTCATTATTATATAAATATTGCACTTTATTTTGGTTGACCCCTGAACCACTAACCATCTGACTGCCTGGATTCCCTTATTCTTGTTGAGGTGTAAACTTAATGGTATTAGTTGGAAAAGTAAATTTTCATTCATCATTACTTGGTTTTTTCTTAGCATGTTTTCATTACTTAGCTGAAGATATAACTTACCAGGATCCGAAGAAGCCACCAAACCAGGACCACCAGGAAATCTAGGCCCTCCAGGTGGTACTGGATGCCACCTTCCAGGCCCTCCCCAACCTGGTCCTCCGTGGCCACCCGGAAATCCAGGGCCTTCGGGTGGTACTGGATGCAACCGTCCAGGGCCTCCCCAACCTGGTCCTCCGGGGCCACCCGGAAATCCAGGCCCTCCAGGTGGTACCGGATGGCACCCTCCAGGTCCTCCCCAACCTGGTCCTCCAGGGCCACCCGGAAATCCAGGCCCTCCGGGTGGTACAGGATGCCGCCCTCCAGGGCCTCCCCAACCTGGTCCTCCGGGACCACGCGGATCCATTCCGCCAACAGCAGCTGCTGCTGAATGCTAACTACAAGCTTCACAAGAACTCTCCCAGGACACAATCCTTCTTCAGAGAACAAACCAAGACTTGGCGTGGCAGTTCTTCGAGGTGAAGAATTTATAGAAACACAGACGTACAGTGAGAAGTAGTAGCTGTGCTGCAACTGCCGTTCCAGATCACCTGCTACTCTCACCCACTGGTCCATGTTCCAAGTTCCAACCACTAAACTGAGTTCTCTGCTGCTTCTTGACATACGATGCCAGACCACACCAAATAGTTTCGGGTGAAGACACTTCTAGATAGCTAGTTTCACATCACACGCACATATATCATATGCTCTTGTTTGTCAAGAAGAACAATTGCATATTAATTATGAAATTCGTTTGAGGGCTGTTGTGGGTGTTGTCAGATTTCTACTTGAACAAGGTCTAGCTTTTCGTGGGCATGACGAGTCTAGCACTTCCTTGAACAAGGGCAATTTCCGTGAGATGTTGGATTGGTATGGCGCAAGATGCAAGGAGATAGCCAATGTGATTAATGAGAATGCTCCTGGCAATTGTCAATTACATCTCGTGAAATCCAACTAGATATAGCAAAAGCATGTGCAGAAGAGACTACACAAGTTATAATGAGTGCTATGCAGTGTTTCTCATGATGGGACAGATGCCGAGGAGAGAGGTTTGGCTTCAGGTTATATGATATACATGGAAAGCTTTGAATTTGTTATTATCTTGCATTTGATGCTTCGAGTGCTTGGTATAACAAATAGCTTGTCACAAGCATTGCAATCCAAGGATCAGAACATAGTGAGCGCTATGAATATGATTGTCTCAGTTAAAACTCTATTGCAGAAATTGAGAGATGTTGGATGGGAGCCTCTATTGCTTGCTGCCACAGACTTTTGTGTTGGAAGAAATATTGTGGTGCCGCACATGGATGATAACATTCTGGCAAGGGTTATTCAAGGAGCTCACGCAAGATGGTTACTAGCTACCATCATTACAAGGTACAACTCTTTAATGAGGTGCTTGATAGAAACATAAGTGAGATGAATCATAGATTTTCTGAAACCTCTACACGCCTATTGTTGTGCACTGCATGTCTTGATCCTAGAGACTCATTTAGCAGTTTTGATAATGATATGCTAGTTGAGCTTGCAACTATGTACTCAACTGATTTCACTGCACATGATTGTTGTCTCTTGGTTGACGAACTGGACGTATATGTTGATGTGATGAAGAGAAGTCCTGAATTCATAGCTTGTGATAGTTTGAGTGGTCTTGCTCTCAAGTTGGTTCAGAAGAAACACCATTTGACATTTCCATTGGTCTATCGTCTTATTACACTTGTGTTGACATTACCTATGGCAACAGCACAAGTTGAGAGAGTTTTCTCGGCCATGCATATTATAAAGACAGATCTTCGAAACAAGATAGGGGATGATTGGCTCAATAATTTGATGATTTGCTATGTTGAGAAAGAGATATTTACAAAAATTGATGACAAGAAGATTATGCTGCGTTTCCATTCCTACAATGATCGTAGAGGTCATCTTCCTCGACACTTTCGCCTTGCCAACATGGATTCAACTTAATGGTACTATCTTCTTATCAAAATGTAGCACTATTTTTTATGTAGTTTTTTTGTTCTTTGTAGTCAGTTTGTATTTGTTTACATTGTTCTTTCCGTACAATTGTGGATTACATGTGTTGTCAAAAAAAAATTCGCCGGTGGCACACCTTTTACTGTTCGCCCCCCCTCGTCTCAATTCCTGGCTACGCCACTGCATATATGAACTTGCTTTTACAACTTACTTCTACATTCTGAAGGAAATGATCACAGCGAATCTCAACTTATTATCACACAACATGCCTGGTGTTGTCCTGCATAAGATATTGGGTAAAATGAGAGACCTGAGCCAGACCATGAAAAACCTTTCTTGTGCTTTTTAGTAAAAAATTGTTTCTTGAACATAATCCTTAAAATGGTTAGCAGGCAAAGGAAAATACACAACAGATCATTGCAAACAATGCAACCGAAAAACAGAGTTAAGATGGAAGCCCAAAAGAAAATTTACTGATTTTCAGGCTGCAGTACCCATCTCTTCTACAATACGAGTATATAGTAAAACTCTCGAAGGGAGACAAATATAACCATATCTAGTTTTTGAGTAATCGCGAGCTTATTAGTCCCCATAAGACCCTATCAAACCAGATGAATGAATTACTCCCTCTGAACCGTTTTAAGTGTCATACGTACAGAACTAGCTATGTACAAATGAGTAGTATAAGCTGCGTCACTTAATTAGGATCGGAGTGAGTATAATAAAGCATTTCATTGAGAAGTTGCCTATGGTATAACAAAGCTATTCTAATAATCAGATGCAGCTCACAAGTAAACAGAGAGGGAAATCTGCCTATTTTCATCGTCAGCTATAACAAACGGTAGAAACAGGAAACACCTAAACATCGACTGTTAAGAAGACCACTAGACAAAAAATAGGGACATGAGGCAAATCAGTTGGCAAATATTTCAAAGCAGAGAACGGATACTTGTTAACTTTAGCATGGACACACACAATAGTCACTTGAGCCCTCAAAGGGTATATAAACAAGCATAGATAGATGTCATGCAAACCATATAACAATCAGAGTTTCTGAACACAACTGTAGCTACATTATTGCAAAAAGAAGACAGCAGGTTCATACATAATCCAATCCATATATTTTGCAGCTCATGATGATACCCAAGCTAGGTCGTTAAGAATCACTACCTCGCTCAACAGCCGTCCATCAGATGAAAGGCGGGGCATTCACAGTGTAATCTTCCGGTGCCGTGAAAAAGGCATGCGGAACAAAGTTTGCTTCAGTTGAATTCCACAAGCAGACAACTTCTGGCCATCGTGATGGAAACTGTCAACCAGCTGGCCGTCAACGTCAACGTGAAACAGCCACTGGCCACGACTGAGCAGCAAGATGATGGCACACACGACGCTCACATCCCATTGGCCTTTCCGCCTCCCAAACCGCCCCATGACCATTTCTGTGACGGCAATTCGATTCGGTGCTTGTACTCCCAGACCTCACCTTCATAGTCCGTTAGAACCCATATGTCAACAACTTTCATGGCATCGTCGTACCTGTAGATGCCAAGCTTGCCATCCATCTCAAAGACATATGGCTTAGCACCGGGAACATCTGGAGCACGCATTTGCCGGAATGACTCGGCTGCGGTGTCGAATACAGTCACCAGTGTGCTTTGATGCTGAAGTGGAGACCAGTGCAAGTAGTCTCGGACAAGGACTGCAGGCGTGTCGAAGCCCAATGCTGATGCTGCCTCCGGCCCGGCCCCGACGTACCTTGGTGGCTGGTCGGAGCCCAGCGCGACGTAGCAGCCGATCTTGGGTTCAGGCAGCAGATGCCCGGCGAATGAAAACCTGTTGCTCGTCCGGTATAGCAACAGCCTGTACTGGCCGGAAGGGTGGTGCTGTGGTGCAGGTACATTCCCAGTAAATTGAACAAGCTGGCGTCCCATGGTTGCCGGAGGAGAGCACGCTGACGCGTGGCCGGGTTGCAGATGGCGAAGCAGGGCCGGTCAGGTCAGTCGTCGTGCTCGCGGAGAGGACGAGGAGGCCGTCGCAGGAGTCTTGTAGACATAATAAGTTGTGGTTGTCGAGCCGGGCGAGGGGCTGGAGCCGGGCGTCGGCGGCGGCGGCCCGGTGGTCGAAGGCGAGGACGTCGTTGTAGTGCCCGCCGGCCTTGTCGAACCCGCAGACGACGGGGGGGAGGGCTGCCGGCTGTGGTGCGCCAGGAGGAAGTGGAAGTGGCGCGGCGCCAGGCGCGGCAGACGGCACGGCAGCGGAGGAGGGGTTTGGGGGGAAGGCGGGCGAGGATCTCCCAGACGAAGATCTCGTCGACGAGGCCCGGGAGGAGAGCCGCCGCCGGAGTCGCCGGCTGGGATGTCATTCTGGTGGCGGCGGCGTAGGTAGGCGTGGACTTTGAGCTGGGCTGCATATCTTTTCACGGGCTGGCTTATTATAGCCCAAAGGGAGATCACTTGATTCACTTCACTGTTATAGCATATCTTTTCATTATTTCATACGAATAAAATGTCCCATCCAACATAATCATCCAAGCTAAGTACGGAGTAGTAAATAATTTTAGCATTTGTGCAAGTTAACACAATAAACTTGATTATTGAAATTGATGAAACCAACAAAGAGTTTGAGTGAGAGTTGAGACGGAAGAAGAAAACAAAGAAGATGACACCAACAAGGAAAAATCGTTTTCAAGAAAAAAGAGAGAAAAAATCCATTGCGACAAGCTATTGACTATTAAGAAGACACCAAAAAGGGGTAAAATTCTACTCACATTCAAGGAATAGTGACGTCAGTCAAACAAATTTTGCTAACAATTGATCACGAGAAACCATTCACTAAAACAAGAGTATTTTACCACAAGATAATAATACAATAAAGCTAAATAAATTCACAGTCCAATAAAATGAAGACATGAGGCAGATTAGAAGGCAAATATTCAAAATCAGAGCAAATGAGTTGTTGAATTTAGCATCAACACATACATAGTTAATTCAGCCCAAAATAGTATGGGTGAATGGTCTCGTGGGCCTAATCAGACATTTCCGGCAGATGAAAAACCCTCCCACTTTGCTGCCAGAAAGAAACAATCACTGTTGATTGAGCGGCCATCCTCGCAAAACCTCTGACAAAACCCTAAAAATCCCTCTAGAACTCAGCCAACAAAATCAACATGCTGAATGCTAATCACAAGCTTCACAAGAACTTGCCTATGAAACAATAATTCTTCAGATAAAAAACCAAGAATTGGTGCAACGGTTCTTCAAGGTGAATAATTTATAGAACTATAAACATACGGTGAGAACTGTTGGACATATGAGAATTTTTCATAAGGTTTAATTCATGAAAACAATAGATAAAGCATGACCGTAAAAGTAGAAATCAAACTAGTCACACAGATAAGTGAAAAGGACAAAACCAACATGTCAATACCAATTGACATGAGCAAAAATTGTAACATGATCTCAAACTTAAGAGGTAGAAACACATATGGTGCAAGATGAAGAAGTCGTTTATGGTGTTTTCAACGGTAGACATGACACCCGAAGATGTAGTTGTCGTTAGGTCAGTAGTCGTTGGTGAATAAGTTAGTAGTTGCGCGAGAGCGCTCCCCAAAAATCTTATCGCCCCTTTCTCCCCAGCTAAGATGATGATTACCCCTCCAATAACCATGGGGAATCAAGATTAGTTCTTGATTTCCACTAGCTAGGCCCCAAATCAAACATTGCATCACCAAAAAGGTGAAGGAAAACATTCTAACCATAACCAACATTTTAATTTGTCTTTGTGTTTATTTTGTGGGTGCAAATAAAATGAAATGAAGATCACGATTTAGTTTAGGATTTTATTTTATTTATTTCTTCATGTAATCTTGTTTGTGATTCTTTTGGACATTTGTAAAGTCAAATAAATTATACAAATATTGAGATCAATACAAAATCTTGTATTAAATTAAATATTACTATATTTGTTTTACCTCCATTATATCTCATCTAAATTACTGAAAATTATAGAATATATCTCCTCTGATACGTAATAACTGTCAGTAGTACTAACACAATACACATTTCGCTACACTTAAAGCGGACCAGAGGTAGTATTTATTTTGAGATTCATATTTAAATTACAACTTTACACTTGTATTGAAATGTGACAATATCATCTTTGCAATATTTCATAATTTGATTTTTTTCAAATTGTTCCAAAAGATTCAAGTCTAGCAAAGGTCATGTCAAAGTCCATCGCACTCACCTCGACGATATTCCCTAGTTCATCGATTAGGCAAGCCATAAAACTACATGATATGAAAATATCTGAGTTAGGCAAGTCTATACTAGATCCTTGAAAAATAATGAGTGATTTTCAAATTCATAATTTTAGTGGATAACAATCACTAGTAGTAAGAAGAAAAAAAGAGAAAGACACATCCAAATTCTTGGAATTTTGATGGTACCAATCGACGGAAATTGTTTATTTTGTAAGAAAACTTAATGATACCATTTCAATTATTCCTTAAGAAAACAATGAGAACATTTAAAAGATAATCTTTGTACATCATGGTCAATTCTAGGAGATTTTATTATCTGCATATTTTCATGCACATACATGACTGTCCACTCAAGCTCCATCTTGCTCTCGTTTCTTTAAAGAACGACGAGTAGTACGTTTTCATGTACTTGTAAGGTCGGCATATATGTCAACCATGCTAATTGAAATGGCCGTGTACAGTGCACGCTTGCGCTCAGGACAGGCAGCTCCGATGCAATAATAAATCACTGAATCACTCGGTCAATATTTGTACATGATATATGCACCTCAATCCAACTTGAACATGAAAATGCAGTGTCGATTATATAAAAAGGCCAATATGTATATCCAACTGGAGCCAAGCCGCCAACAACTTGACCAACAAGGAGAGCCAATCCAGATTAATGCAACTCGTGGCATTCACTTCTTCAGCCTGTTGCATGATTATAAGTTGATTATAGCTAGTGTCATATGTATGATGAGTTGATGACCTCTCCTCAGGTTAAGCAAGCTTGCTTTTCAGCAATGAAGATCTTTATACTAGAGCTCCTTTTCTATTATTTCTTTCCACGCGGTTCGTAATAGCCGATTGATCATCTAAAACCCAAACAGAATCCAAGCCTTTGGTGGTTCAAAAATGCAAAATCCATTGCATCGGCCGGTAATTTTAAGTTAAATTTCCTTTGGCTTGGCAAGGACACTATGTTGTATTACCTTATCCTTGGGGTTGTGAGCCATTTTGACGTGTGCGTGAAAAATGTATGCTCACAACTCTGATTCGATTAATCATTTATTTGGTCATCCCTCTTCTATTTGATATTTTTTTCTATTTTTCATCTATATTTGGTAAAACTTTACAAAGTTATGCTAAAACAAAAATAATTTAAGAAATAGTGAGAATAATCTTCAATTATAAGTGCATTAATTAATGAAGTTCATGTGGGCATCTCAGATGCATGACCAACTAACTAAACTAGGTCGGTGGAGATCAGCACAAGTGGTGATGCTTAGTTTAGTCATCTAAGCTAGGTTTCATTGGCCAGAATATCCTGCTCAGAAAACTTTAGTTAATTATAGTTTGACATATTATACGCTGTCACAAAGCGCGTGCAAAGTGACCAGGGAACAACCTTCGGTTGTGACCAGGTCCAAGTAAAGTGGAAGTGACATACACAATCTTTTCAAGGGTGATGTCACCAAGGTAATTAACCGGTTTAATTAGCTAACTCCTTGTCTAGTTGCACGTCTAAGGTATTAACACTGGCTGAGGCAAATGGATGACAAGCCTACCACCACTACAATGCACATACCCAAATTGCATATTTTCTTTGTCATCAGCTATATATAATGTTGAGTTGAATATGCAAGCCAACAATACTTCTCCTGGCATAGAGTTGTGTCAAGAAACTAATAAATTCGCACTAGGTAGGTACTAACCCAATAATATTAGTACACTAGCATAAGTTGTACTATTACTCCAAAACTTGTACGAGCATTTTGCCGGTTCTCCAACTTGGATGCCATCTAATTATATAACCCTAATTAATTTGTTCACCATTTATGAATCTCTCTGATTATCTCTGTACATATGTTTCATCAAATATATATATGTGGCATGTAGTCGTCTGTATGCATAGTTATCCACTGCCAGAGCCTCTTGGGCTCAAACATTTTTTTTTAATAATGACAGAGAACTGCCATATTCATTAACAGAATAAGAAGATCAAGATGACCGATGACCCAGTTTATAAGGAAAATCGGCCCCAAAAACCGTATAGGGGACCGAGTTTATGAGGGAAAACGGGCCAGAAAAACCGCACAAATAGTGGGATCTCACCATCCACACGACGCCAGACCACCGTCCCATAATACACACACAACCGTATCCTGGAGCCGCCGCTCCGGCTTCCCCCGCTCGGACGAGCCGCAAACGGGATCTCACTGTCAATCATTCGTCTTAGTAGCTCTTCCATATTACCTCCGGATTGAATAGATTAACTTACTAGATTTTTGTATCCACACTAAGTGATCCTTCAGTTGTAAACCTTTAAACTTTGGTACTATGCAATAAAATTCCGGAGGCTGTGTGCATCATTTTGATGCAGAAGCCAGGGATCCGCACCCCTTTTCTTAGAAAAAGCTAATGTAGCTTGTGTTATGCAAAATACCGCAAACCATTAGTATGCCGATCCGTTAACTTATATTGACGCAAATGCAATGCCCTACAAACCTAACACCCCTACCTGCCTACAGTGAACTGAGCGGAATACTAAAACTGTCAATTTGGCTCTTGAGAGTTGTGTGGAGTTGAGACAACACATTAAGAAGTGGTATACTCTTTCACTGTAAATTTAAATGTATAAGCTCAGGACCACCCCCGGACACAACTGAACAATATCACTCCGGACTATCCAAGTTGTGATGCTTAATTTATTAAACCTAAGGTTTCATTGGCCATAATCAATTGGTCAATTGGCCAGGAAACATAGTTTACTTATTCATCATACATAAACAACTGTGCTCTACTAGAGGGAAGAACCTTTGGATGTGACCAGGTCTAAGTAAAGCAGAGGTGACCAAAACACATTTTCAAGGCTGACATCGTCACCAGGGCCAAGTACCAGACATCCCATTGCCAGCTTGATTAATTAAGGTAAAAATTAAAAATGTTTTATTTGGGACAGGAGGATGCATGACAAGTTCACCACACTGCAGTACTGCACCAACCCAAAGTGCATATTATCTTTCTAAAACTGTCTACTACATAATTTGGTGCTCAATTATGCAGGTTAAAAATACTTCTCCTGGCATCGTTGCATCCAAATTATAAGACTAGTCGCAAATCTTCAAAGGGTATACCAACCCAATAATAGTACTACTGGTAAGTTGTACTGCTACTCAAGACTTGAACGCATATTTTTGCCAAACACTCTCCAGCTTGCATCCCATATAGTAATGATTATTACATGTTCAACCTTAATTAATCAACATCACGACATTAGTTTCTCGGAGTTATATGCCTAGCATTGACTAGGGTGCCCGTCCATTTTCCACGAATCTACCGCGTTGACACTGCAAATTCATTATTCTTACAGTAAGTAAATAAGTAATTAAGTTGATGTTAGCTTGTAATCGGTGTTAGTCGCAGACGATCGCCTCATGGTTTCACATGCACCTGCTTCCTAGTTACACATCAAATTATATACGCGTGACACGTCAGACATGCACACTACGCAACAATGTATGCATGTTGACCATCCGATCACCAACAAGAAACAAGCTACGGCTCAGATTGGCCAAACAAGATATGGATGAGTACACTACCAGGCATGGAAAGTCAACACCTAGGTAGATGACTTGTCGCCAAACAGGATATGGAGGAGTACAAAGATAGATACTGTACAAGTATAAATAGTGCACACATGTGCAGGTGTATGTATGCATATCCATCAATCTAGACCAGGCAAGATATGGACGTGGGGAAGCTGAACCGGCTGGTGGTGCCCAAGCACTTCGCCGAGCGGCACTTCCTCCCGCGGCTGCTCGCGGGCGGCGGGGCGGCATCGGGCGCCGTGCTGCGGTTCGAGGACGCCCGGGGCGGCGGGAAGGCGTGGGCGTTCCGCTTCTCCTACTGGGGCAGCAGCCAGAGCTACGTCATGACCAAGGGCTGGAGCGCCTTCGTCCGCGACCGCCGCCTCGAAGCGGGGGACACCGTCTCCTTCTGCCGCGCCGGGGCGCGCCTCTTCATCGACTGCCGACGCCGAGGCGGCACGCCGGCCACGGACGTTTTGCGGGCGCCCGTCCTCGAGACGCGGCGGCTCGTGACGTCGACGGCCGACGACGTTGGGGCGCCGCGTGGCCGGCGGTGCGTCCGGCTGTTTGGCGTGGACCTCGAGCTTGCTGGCGCCGAGCCGCCCCTCGATTTACAGATAGCTCTGATGAGATGATCAATAGAGTAAGAGTGGTTCCATACTTCCATTTCATTGAAACAAAACCCTGTGGATCAGGTCAGGTTACATTAATTCGCAAAGATTTTATTTGCAAACTATATACTGTACAAAACTAGAGCAGCTTTTAAACTATATACTGTACAATACTAGAGCAGCAAAAGCACCCATATACACGGGAGTCTACCGCTCAAGCCACAGTCCGGCTGGCTATTGGCTAACTAGAAGGTTGTCTCTCCGTTCTCTATTGTTGCGTCGCCCAGGAGTTCATTGACATCCAGGAAGCTGACTGCTGGAACCTAGTCGTAGTGGTGTGTGGGTGGAAGTACTTTTCATTCCTGTCATCGATCTTAGCATAGGTCGTGAGTTCATCACACATGCATTTTTCTCATGCACCGTTTAGAGCAACTCTAGCAGTTATCAAATAATTCCATACCGGATAAAACTTATCCGATTGAGCGGAAAAACGTTTTTCGATACCGCGTGGTCCGCGGCAGAACAGATGCGGTAAACTCGTACCGGAAACGAGTTTACTGCGTACGAGTTTACCGCATCTGTTCTGCACAGCGTACCGGTACCGGATTTTTTTCAGGGTTTATCAAATTCATCCCATTTGACATGTCTCCGAATCAAATCAAAGTTCCAACATGCCACCGAAGCAAATCAAAGTTTAACATGTCTCATCACCGAATTAGGTCTATTACATCAAACTACTACACAATCAAAATCATGCACAACTACATAGCAATAAATTTGTCCAAAAGGATCAACATCAACCACATCCGAAGCTTGAGAAGTACCACCTCCGAAGCTTTCGGTACGGAGGCTTATCCGGCAACTGGTCGGGCCCAAATTTTGCCCCGGCCCCGGGAAAAAGCAGTTATTTTTCTGGTCGGAGACTTATTCGGTAACTGCTAGAGTTGCTCTTAATTAGCTAGGCACTTCTCTACCACGCCCAAGTGTGATCGTTTTTCTGTACAGAATAACTATATTGTATGCATCCATTCTATGCTGGAAAAGATCTAGAACAATCTTGCGACTTTATTTTATCGATTGAGTTTGGAAACACTTCATGCACTATGATTTCATTCCAACTGCCGTTCCATGGATCACCTGCTACTCTAACCAACTGGTACTAGTCTGAATTCTCTGCTCTGTCTTGCCTTTGCAAGGGCATGTTTGAGCATACACACCGCACCAAACAGTTTCAGGTGAACACGCTTCTTGAGATCGCCAGTTTCATATCACACACAACTTACTTTACAACTTACTTGACCGTTCTGAATGAAATGATCAGGGTGGTTCTCAACTTAATTACTTACTGCGACACAACTTGTTCTGTCCAGCACGAGATATGAACACAATGTTGGGACCTGAGCCAGACCATAGCAAGCCTTTCTGCTACTTTGCAAATAATTGTTTCTTCAATGCAACGAAAAAAGAGTCAGGATGGAAGCACAAAAGTACATTTATAGGTTTTCAGGTTGCGGTACCCATACTTTTTACAAGAATAATAAACCTCTTAGACACATATAATCAGATCTTATAATTGCTAAATTATTACTCCCCAACTCCCCCATAAGACTCTAATCCCGTAAAAAAAAAACTCCCCCATAAGACCTATCAAACCATGCAACTGAATCATCAAGAAATTGAATTATAACACAACATTACACTGAGAAGTGACTACGATGCAACCATTTACGTGTGGTGCTTCTAGTTCTTCTAGTAATCAAAATGCAACCGGCAAGTCAACAAAGAGAACCTGCCTCTTTTCTTCGCCAGCTAACTATCAAGAAAAACACTATATATAAAAGGTAAAGTTGATTATTTCCGTTCAAGAAATATGGGCACCAGCCAGCAGCCACCAGACATATAGATCAGTAACAGTTGAGTACTACAAAGCAATAGATAAATGAATAATACAAAATCAATTCCTCAGCCAAAAAAGCAGAAAATGAGGCGAATCAGCTGGCAAATAATTCAAAGTAGAGAAAAAATAATTATTAATTTTAGCATCAACACACGGTAGTAATCCCTTCAGCCTCAGAGGGTATCTAAACACGCATAGATGTCATGCAACCATATAACAATCGGAGCTTCTGATCACAACTTTATATACAACAGCGCAAGAAGAATAAGCCAGCGGTGTTCATACCTAACAAAACCATAGGCATTGCAGCTCATGAAAATACGGCAACTAAAGCCGTTAAGAAGCACTACCTATCTGAACAGCGGTCAGACAAAAGGTGACTGGTTCACAACATGACCTTCCAGTGCCGTAAAAAAGGTATGTGGAACAAGAGATTGTTTGAGCCGAAATTCCCAAGGACAAAATTGTTGGCTATCATGATAGACTCTGTCAACCAGTCTACCACCCGTGTTGACGTAAAACATACACAAGCCCAATCTAATCAACAAGAGGATGTCCCCATCCATCGACACAACACTCACATGCCAATAGTCATAAGATCTTCCAAACCCTCTGCTTATATCGGTGACCGGTAATTTGACCCGGTACTTGCGCTCCCAAACTTCGTCCTCATAATTCTGCAACACCCATATATCAAGAATTTTCATAGTATCGTTGTAGCTAGAGATACCAAGGGTGCCTTCTGTCTCAAAGACATATGACTTGGTGGTGAGAGTGAGAACTACCGGAGGATGCATCTGTCGGAACAACTCGGTTGTGGTGTCGAATATCAATACTAGCTCGCTTTCGTTTTGATGTTGTGCTTGGTACCAATGCATGCTATCGCGGACCAGGGCAGGTGCCTCAAGTTGCATCGTTGCAACCGTCTCCACGCCCCCGATGTACCTTAGTGGCAGGTCGGAGCCCAGCGCGAAGGCATAGCATCCAAATTTTCATTTCGGCAGTATATGTCCGAGAAACGACTCCATGCGGCTACTCCAGTGCAGCAATAGCTGGTAGTCGCCGGTAGGGCGGTGAAGGTACATCCCCAATAACCTCAAGCCCCACGCTTTCCGGAGGGGAGCATGCTCGCGCGTGGCCGGGTTGCAGACGGAGAAGCAGGTGCCGAATATGTCAGCATTGGAGAGGACGAGGAGGCCGTCACAGGAGGGCTCCAGCGAGAACTTCTTGCCAAACCAGGTGACTGGTTGGAGCTGGGGGTCCGCGGCGGCCCGGTGGTCGAAAGCGAGGATGTTTTGGTAGTTCGAATCGGTGTATTCAAATCGGCGGACGATGGGGAGCGAGGGCTGCCGGGCATGATGTGCCAGGAGAAAATCGCGGGTGGAGGTGACGTGGCGCCAGGCACAACAGACGGGGCGGCACCGGAGGAGCGAATTGGGCGGGAGGCGGACGAAGATCTCCCAGAAGACGATCTCATCCAGAGGCCATGGTGGAGAGGCGTCGATCTTGCCCTTGCACGCTTAGCCATGGTCGCCGCCGCCGGTCCAGATTCCGTACAAGTCTCCAGGAACGATTTGATTTTTTTCTTTTGTTGGACAAGAGGAGTCGTGGTCGTCGTGGACTCTGTTTATATATTGGGAAGCAACAGCGATGGACTTTGGGTTGGGCTAAGCCCACGTTCGCTTACGAGTTGGTATCCGCTCAAAAAATTATAGAAAAGTATAACACACCACTAATTCTTTTTTACAAGTATATAATAGAATTACTATGTCAGCATTTCTCTAGCCGCATAGAACGATTGTTTATATTTTGAAAAAAAAATCTTTACGTAGAAAAAGATCAATCAAGAAAATATACATTTGTTTTCAGTCGCAAGATGATCTCTTTGCAAAATAACTAGGAGCCTAAACAATGATTTTCTCGACTCGTTTGGCTCGGCTCGTTATGCTAATGAACAGAGCCAAACAAAGATTTTCGCTCGTTATCGTCAGTGAGCTAAATGAGCGAGCTAACGAGTCTCGAGAGCAGCTCGTTAAGCTTGTTAATTTGGATCCCATCTTTTTTGAGGGGTGGATCCCATCTAACTAGGAGCCTAAAAGGTGAGAGCCCAACACTGCTCAACAGCCCCATACCTCAGTCGAGATTTACGGTCTACATATGTAGGCAACATCGAATCCCATTTACTCCTTATCAATCATCAAATACCGTGTCAACTTCGACGCCTCAGTCTCCTAAAACAAAATACACGAGGTGCAAGGATCCTAGGGTTTAATCTTTGTATTTAGCTGGACCTATACATGTTTGTATGCATGATGGCATGATTTCTAAATTCAGATGCATTTTCTTAACGAGCTGCTCGCGAGAGCTCCCGGACACTTAACGAACCGAGCCACTCTTTATATTTAGCTCGTTATCCTTGACGAGCCTTAGCAATCACGAGTCTTAACGAGCTGAGCCTTAGCGATCACGAGTCTTAACGAGCTGAGCCTTAACGAGCCGAGCAGCTCGTTAGTCTAGCCCTAATTAGTCCCAATAAGACATATCAAACCATATGCAATAGAATAATGAAGAAACATGAATTGTAACACAACATCGCTATGATACAACCATTTAATTTTGTGATTGTTGTTCCAAGTTCTTCTAATAGTTTGATGCAGCTTGCAAATAAAAAGAAGAAAATCTGAATGTTTTCATCATAGCTGGAACAAAAGGCACAAACAGATAACATTTAGATGTCGGTTCACCTCTCTCCCCCTCCCCGCCCCCGCAAGGCGATCCCCGATCCCACGAAAACACCCACGAATCCTTCGATTCAACAGAGTATACGAAGACCCGAACCCAATCCCATGAAATTACCCACCAATCACCACACCTACCAATCCTCCCACCCCAAAAATCCACCAAATATCCACCAAAACCGGGCTTCTGGCCCCCCGAGTTCAAGAACAGATTGAAGTCAATAGTCCGGCGATCGAGGGATCCACAGCTGTGCCTACAGATCCTCCGATCCAAGACTAAGGATCTTCTCCACACCGAAATCACGCCTTCCCCCCACCACCCCGCTACAATTCAATGCGCAAATCCTCCCCACCCCCGCCGCCGGCGCCGGGATCCCAGTCCCCACCCAACGAAATCCATGCGATCCCCTGCTACGCGCAAGCACACCGATTGCCAGCTCCTTGCAAGAGGATCTCCGGAGCAATCACCGCCCCGGAGGACATCAAAGCTGCCCCGGTGATCACGCCTCACCGGAATTATTCCTCCCCGCCTCCGGCGCCCCCCGATCCAGGCGGCCACGCTATAAAGAGCGATGACGACGACCACCCTCCCCACACACCAGAGACATCCACCACCACAGCCAACCCCTCAATGGAGCACCCAAGCAAGATCAACGCCAACACCCCCGCCTCCTCTGTCGCCACGCCGTTGCCCTCTCCCACTGCCGTGGGCGCGGTGATCAGCTCCGAGGTGGTGCCCGTCGGGCGCCCCGGGAAGGAAGTCATGGTGGATGACCGCACTGAAGAGGAAAGAACGCCAATCCTCGTCAACTTCGCCGCGGCGCGCGGGGCAGCGCCGGCCCGCCTGCTCGCGGTGGGCGTCCTCCTCTCCGTCATCGCCATTCCCTCCAGGCAATTGGTGAACTACATGAAGAACGTGTGGAGAATCAGAGGCCACATGGAGTCCAGCCAGCTCGCCGACAAGAGGTTCGTCCTCAACTTCTCGGAGGAAGGAGATTTCGAGCACGTCACGAAGGGAGGCCCTTGGAGGTACCAGAAGGACGCGGTGCTCATCCGCGAACTCAAGGTCGGCGAGGACCCGAACACGGCCCGCTTCGAGCATATGCCGGTCTCGGCCCAGTTCACCGGCATCCCTTACTACCTCCTGTCCAAGCAGCTGGCGAGGAACCTGGGAAAGAAGCTGGGTGAGTACGTCTCCATCGACAACAAGGCCAGAGGCGACCTCGACAACAAGATCCTTCGATCAAGGGTGCGCCTGCCCGTGTCTCGCCCGCTCCAGCGCTGGATCACGCTCAAGGATGAAATCTCCACCAACAAACAAGAGGTCATCGTCGGCGTCCTCTACGAGCGCCTCCCCAATTACTGCCTTTTCTGCGGCATCGTCGGGCACAAGGAGGAGTCGTGCAACCTCCCGGAGGAAATGAAAAGAGTAAGGTACACTAACAATTTAGGTGTCCAGGCTACTCACCCTGATGATCCTAGGAAGTGGATCATCCCCGAGTCGGTGGTGGACAATGGTCGCACGCTTCGGATGGACCTGCCCTGGCGCAACATGGTGGCGCTTGGACCCAGAACCACTTCCTCCGCCACCGAGCATCTCGCATCCATCGAGCACGTCACCGAGAGAGTTGAACACCTCTCGGTGCGGGATGACCCGCTGAGAACCGATGGCATCAACACCGACAACGCCGGCTCTGCACCCATGGACACCGTCACGCCACCGATCGCCATCGCCACGACACCGATCGAGGGAGCGACGAACAACGACACCGACAACCCGAAGGACAACACCACCGCGCTGGACACCAAGGACCCTGCCTCAACCATTGTCCTTGGTGGCCCGCCGGATGAGCTCGCAGGAGGCGCGGGACTGGATGCCAAGGATGACAAAACGAGCACGGCAATCGACAACAACATGAAAGCGACCAGCCCTACTGCAGCTGCTACCAAGACGGCTCCAACAATGAAGCAGTGGAAAAGGGTGCCAAGGAGAAAGAAGAAACCCAGAGCAAACAGGCGGATGCCCTGGGCTCGGGAGGCGAAGGCTCGATGCTGGGCAAGCGCATGATCAGGGCCAACGATACAGAGCTCACTGAAGACAGCAGCACGGTCAGCTGCACACCGGATGGGAAAAAGCATAGAGGAGGACACCCGGCCACGAGGTGAGGAAGGAGGGCAGCACTGAAAACAAAACGGAAGCAACTAGCCCTGGGGCTGCTGGTCTACTGGCAGGCGCGAATGAGCGTGCCTGCCAGGAGCAATGAGTCTCCTAGGCTGGAACCTCCGGGGAGCCGGGCACCCCGGGACGGTTCATGAGCTGGTGCATCTCGTCCGCACCCACAAGCCCAAAATCGTGTTCATTAGCGAGACTAGACAATGTGATGAAAAAATAAAAAACCTTAGGTGGAGGCTCGGCCTCAAACACTGTAAAACGCAGCAAGGCGTAGGCAAGAGTGCCGGCATTGCATTGTTCTGGGATGAGCATGTGGAAATAAAGTTTTTATCCAGTGGTTCGAGGTACTAGCTGGATCGGTTTGGTTTAAACCGCTTACAAACAAGTTAACATGGCGGTGCGGTCTGGGTTGGTTTGCACGGTTTGGCACCGTGGACATGCACGCATGCACTTGATCGGCACTTTGGACATGCATGCACTTGATTAACCAGCCAGCTAGCACCAAAATATCTAGAAATGCACAGTTTGTTCATCATATACAAGACCTGACGAGTCAAAAAAATATAATGTTCATCATTACCGTAATTATATATATGGACAAAAAAATACAGAAAAATAATACACACAACATGTCTCTAGCTGAGTCATGTAAGATGATTATTGACGTAGAAACAATATAATATTCATCTATATGCACGAAAAATATATCCCCCAAAAAACATTTGTCTTTGAAGGGTGGCGAGATGATTTCCTTAGTAGAAAATAAGACAACCCGCTCCATTGTACATGACCCCATGTTCTATAAAATATTTTCTTAATTAAATTTTGATTATCACCTTTTTTACATTCGTAGAACCATTAAATACACCATATTTATGTAACATTATTTCGGTGGAACACGTAAGAAAATGCCTGTCCGCCACTCAACATGCCCTAATAATCCTCTTGCAACAATTTTAGGATACTCACTATAAATATGGACCCTAATTGCACAAAGATGTGAGCAACGTAGCAAAGAGAAATGTTTTGAAGCATCTCCAATGCTACTCCTTGTTTTAAGAGTCCCAGAAGGCCAAATGGGGTCCGGAACCAATTTCTTAAGCCCCTTTCTGTTAGAGCATCTTCAATAGATGATGTAAAATAGGTCACCATATTTTTATGTTAGGCCATCTCATTTCGGGTTATAGGGCATCAAAACTTGTTTTACTCCGTCATATCAAGTAATTTAGGGGACTAGAAAAAAATTGAAATCCAAGAGATGCCCTAAAATAGATACGACGGTGGTGAGGCAGGGAGGTGCATCTGCCGGTTGGCGCCGAGTTCAATTTCGGCTACGCAGGTCGCGGGAGACCGAGGAAAGGTGGCGAGGGTGGGGCAGGTCGGCGGTGGCCGAAGGGGAGGCAGGGGATGCAACCAAATCTGGCGGTGCGACACTGATCGAGCACAAAGAGCTCGGAAAGGAGCACTGGCTCGCCGACGATCGCATGGGAGTCACAGCGGCCGCTCATCGAAGTTAGTGGGTTGTGGCAGCAATGGATGGGGCGAGGAATGGCCGGAATCGGGGGATTTGGGCGGCGGCGGCCCGATATTCAGCAGCGGTCGCGGGGTTGCGGTGGACATCCTGAGCCGCGGGAATGAGCGGTGAGGTGTCGGTGGGGCTAAGGGAGGCCGGTAAGGTCGTCGTGGCATGTGGCAGCGGCCAAAAACGTCTGAAATCAGTGTGGGGGGGGGGGGGGGGGGAAGTGATGGTCGGCGGCGGGGAATTCCCTTCTGGGCGTGCCCTATCGGTGATGTATTTTTGCATCACCAAAACCAAAAATTTGGGGGTATGCCTAAAAAAATATACATGATCCGTTTTAGGATAGGTCATTTCTTGGAGCTGTGTTTTTACCGTTTGGTGATGTAAAAGACAGATATTTGGACACGTGCCCTATTTTTAATCATCACGTATTGGAGATGTTGTTCTATAACCCCTAACTTTCATTCACACGAGCTCCATTGTCTCTCAATACACACTGACCTTTAGGACCCACGATGTTATGATTTCTTCGCTCTTTCTTTTCCTGGCCTCTTGTTGGTGCTGGAGCTCGCGGAGCCTGGCCTCGCGATTAATTGGCCGGAGGAGGAGGGTGTAGATCTACGGGAACGGACATTGTCAGAAAAGTAAGGCAGAGCTTCATGAGTAGCTAGACAACATCGAAGGGTTGTACAACCTCTTTTCCCTTCCTAAGGAGGCCAGGAAGAAGGGGAGACAACGAGAGGCAACTTTTTTACGTTGGTTTGTGTCAGCATGGACCCTGCAAGATTTGGCTTCGGCAACAACTACGCTGTGGAGAGTTAGCAAATTTGACACCGATGTCAAATAATATTACGTGACAAATTTGGCTTTGGTACCATTGTGGGTGCTCTTAAAATCTTCCAATAATCAACCCGTTTTTTAAAGAAACTAGTACACATGCCCGTGCATTGTAACGGGAGGGAAAAAATTGCCCGTGTTGCTACGGTGCCACATTAGTTTGGCGTTGAGTTCTCTGTATCATTCCAAATTTATTGGAGTCAACCATTAATGTAGTAATGTTTGAATTTGGATTTCAGTTCTGCACATGGCACTGTTATGCATGTGAATTGGACTGTCAAACATTGTCCAGCATGTCAGCATGTTTAATACCCGTGAGGTGTTAGTAATTCACTGAATGCGTAGCCCATGTTGAAATTAATGGTACCTCTGAATCTATCCTTCCGTGCACATAGTTCTGATGCTGTGTGGTACTGCACTTCACATAATCCATTTGTGAAGCATTATGCCTCAATAGTCACAACACTGAAGTTACTTTGTACTCCCTCCGTCCTAGTTTGTAGGGCATAATTTGCAAATCTCTTTGACCAAGTTGATAGCTAATTGGGGCTAAAGATTACATGCATTGGTGAGAGAGGCAACTAGCCAATTATTATGAGGAAATTAAATGCAATTGTACCTTAGGAGGTGGGGGGGTTTTAGGACAAATTGTTTTTAAGATTATGCCCTACAAATTGTTTTTAAGAGTATTTGTTCTGGGCCGCGTAGCCTGACGGCGTAGCTGATCAGGCAGATCGGGTGGCGTCAGACCTGGATGGCAACATCGTCGACGTCCGGGAATGCGGCCTCCTCGCGCTGGCCCCGCACCTGGATGGCTGCTGTTGTTCACGGACCTGATTTATGTGCCGCCCCGGAAGACAGAGGCTAGGCAGATCGAGGCGGCTACATGGAGACGAGGTATATATATATATATATATATATATATATATATATATATATATATATATATCGGTAACAATTGAGTACTCGAACCACTAGATAAATAAATTGTACGGAGTAGAAAATTATTTCCTTGAACCCAAAATAAACAGAAACATGAGCCGAATTGGTTGGCAAGTATTTCAAACTACAGAAAATTACTTATTGAGCATCAACACACGCAGTAGTCACTTCAACCTCGAAGGGTATTTAAACAAGCATAGTTGTGATGCAACCATATAACAATCAGAGCTTTTGATCACAAAGGTCGGAGTTATAGGTATTGGAGCTCTTGAAGACACGACCGCTAAGCTGTTAAGAAGCAATACCTCACTCAACAGCCATCAGACGAAAGGTGAATTGCTCGCAGTATAGCCTTCTAGTTCCGTAAAGAATGTATGGGGAACAAGAGTTTGTTTGAGCCGATGTTCACAAGGATAGAATTGTTGGCTATCATGATGGAAGCAGTCAACCAGTTTGCCACCAGTGTCAACATAAAACATCCACAAGTCATATCTGATCAGCAAGAGGACGTCACCATCCATCGACACAACACTCACATGGAAAACGTGATCCCAGCCTCCAAACTGCGCCCTGATTTTTCCGACGGCAATTCGACCCTGTATTTGTGCTCCCAAACCTCACCTTCATAGTTCCGCAACACCCATATATCAACGAATTTCGTAGCATTATTGTAGCCACATATGCCAAGTGTGCCTTCCGTTTCAAAGACACGTGACTTGGTGGTTGGACTCGGAACTACTGGAGGACACATCCGCCGAAACGACTCGGCTATGGTGTCGAATACCAATATCAACTCGTTTTCATTCTGATGTTGTGTTTGGTACCAATGCAGGTTATTACGGACCAATGCAGGTGCTTCCAATTGAGCCACTGACGCAACCTCTGTCCGCTCGATGTACCTTAGTGTCTGGTCGGAGCCCAGCGTGAAGACATAGCAGCCAATTTTTCCTTTAGGCAGCATATGTCCGAGAGACGACCTCATGTGGCTACTCCGGTGCAGCAACAGCCGGTACTCGCCGGTAGGGTGATGCAGGTACATCCCTAATAAAGTCGAGCCCCACGCTTTATGGAGGGGAGCATACTCACGTGTGACCGGGTTACAGACGGAGAAGCAGGTGCCAAACATTCTAACCGCGTCGAAGACGAGAAGACCGCCGCAGGAGGCCTTCAACAAGAAGTTCTGGCCAAGTCGGGCGACGGTTTGGAGCTGGGCGTCCGCGGCATTCCGGTGATTGAAGGTAAGGATGTTATAATATTTGCCTGCGGTGTGTTCGAATCCTTTGACAATGGGGAGGGCGGGCTGTCGAGCGTGGTGTGCCAGGAGGAAGTCACGTGTGGAGGTGACATGGTGCCAGGCACGACAGACGGGGCGGCACCGGAGGAGTGATTTAGGCGGCAGGCGGACGAGGATTTCCCAGAGGATGATCTCGTCCGGGAGCCCGCTGTGGAGAGGTGTCGCTCCTGTCCTTGGGGCCGTAGCCATGGTCGCCGCCGCCGGTCCAGATTCCGTCCCAGTCTCCATGAACGAGATGAGTTTTATTTTGTTGGACGAGAGGAGTCGTGGTCGTCGTGGACTCTGCCACTCTCGTATATATTGAGAAGCAACAGCGATGGACTTTGGGTTGGGCTAAGCCCACGTTCGCTTACGAGTTGGTATTTATATAGAAAAGCACCGCTCCAAAAAAATTATATAGAAAAGTATAATCCACCACTAATTCTGTTTACAAGTATATAATAGAATTATTATGTCAGCATTTCTCCAACCGCATAGGACAATTGTTTATATTTGTAAAAAAACTTTATGTAGAAAAAGATCCATCTAGAAAACATATACTATATATATATATGTGTTTTCTGACAGTCGTGAGATGATCTCTTTGCAAAAAAGTAAGACAAGTCACTCCACGGTGCCTCTTAGAGCAACTCTAGGAGACTACCTCTATAATATTTTTGCGGTCATGTCAATTTTGTAAAGGCTTTGAAGTGCTCTCGCGCATCAATTTTTCTAAACATGACATGGATATTAAGCCACTTAGAGCAACTCTAGGAGACTACCTCTATAATATTTTTGCAGTCCTGTAAATTTTGTATAGGCTTTAAGGTGCTCTTGCTGATCAAATTTTCTGAACGATGTTAGGGGGGATTACCCAACGGGAAGACACATGACGTGGATATAAACAAGCCAATCAGACTGTCAGGCCTTGTTTACTTCTGGGGTATTTTGGGGGATGGAAGTTTGGGGATTGGAGGGGATTTGGTGAATCCCTCCCTTTCACCCAATCCCCAGATTTCCCCTAATTTCCCCTCTTTTCCCACTGTTTACTTACAATTTCGGGATGAAAGAGTATTGTGGCGTTTTGACCACTGATAATAAAAACTGAATCTTTACCAATACATCAACATATTCAGTTTACTAAAAAACGGATCTTTGGACTGGATATATGTCAACTCACAATTGCGATAAATTATTACAGACATGTCACGCACAAGTCTCAGAATACACTAACATTTGGGATAATTCAGATACTAGACATGAATAATTTAGAACATTGTAATAGGAATTCAGATACTTAATATTGATCTACTGGTACTCTAGACAAGCAGTCCTCTAAATATATGGAGAGCCGGTCTGTGTTTCTCTCTTCGCTTTCCTGCAATCAAAGAGTAGCATGTGAGCTGTTAGATAAAACCAGCCAAAGCAATTGTCTGTGTATCTTATTCTATATGGAATTACACAACTATAAGGAAATCTCCTTTTCATAAAGAGCGCTGCTATACATCCGACGATTTCCGTCCGACGTCTGTACGACAGATCAGACGGACCCTTGGATGGATCACAGAAGCAAACCGTAGACCATAGAAGCAAACTGTGGACCGAAGGATGGAGCGTCGGACGGAAATCGTACAGCAAACGTCGTACGCAGAGCAGATTCGTTTCATAAAAGATGCTGTTATACATTTTTGCAACAAAGCATGTGAGGATCAATAACAATGGCTGGAGTTTGTAGGGAATCTTTACTCTACTAGGACATAATTAAAACACTGCGGAACAGAAATCAACATGGCAGTCAGTTTCTCTCATCAGGATGTCGCAGGAACAAATTGTAGCACACACGATTAAACAAACCATTGTAGCAGGAACAAATTGGCACACCTAAGATTCAGATGTTGTACTAAGTAGCAAGTACAGGTCACAAGCAGATGAAAAGAACCTAATTAGCTTCATGTGCTCACATATAGCTTGTTCTAGAAAGGCTTGACAAAATAGAGTTTCCGGACAAGCATGCAGCAACAAGATATACAGTCATGTAAACAGCAAGGCTTGTATCAGTTTGGACTTGCAAGACATGGGGTCACGGGACATGAGCTACTGTACTTATTTTCATAGATGGACGACATGTAGTGGCAAACTTGGTCGGTCGTGGCAATCAGAGGTAAAAGGAGAAGCGAGCAAGGCCATGGCGGGATCCTGTGATGACGCGGACGCCGGCGGCGGCGGCGGCGGAGATCAAGAAAACCATGATCTCCGGCGGCGTCCTTGGCGGACGACGTGCGGCGGACGCCGGCGGCGACGGGAGGGAGGGGAGGAGAGGGGAAGAGCTTGGCTCACCGGGCTGAAGACGGATGCGGAGGATGCGTCCGTGGCGCCGTCGCCGCCGGTCTGCGCCGTCACCTCCCGATCCAGAGAGCCTTGCGCCTCGATCCCCGAAGAAACGCGAGCCTATCCTCGCGTGTGTGGATGACGGGTCGTGAAGTGCTAATGCTCGGGATTTCTCGGGATGGGCCGGGAAAATACTAGGAAATACACCGGAAGTAAACGGGCTTCTCGGGATTTTTCGGGATTTGCGGGTGGGCCGGGAAATTCCCGTGCGAACCCGGAATAAACCTGCGTAGTAAACAAGGCCTCAGTGTGTGGATGTCAACTAGTGATACCCAGAGACCCATGGAGAGCAGAAGAACCAAGTCGGCCCTATCGACTTGGAGTGGAAGACGTCGAACCCTGCAGGATTAGTCCAAAATTAAGTACGTACGCGGCTACGCCGACCAGAACATACCTTGTAAGCACTAGGCCGACTCGTTATACTTACTGGAACTCATTGACATCCACGAAGCTGACTACTGGAACCTAGTCAGGTGGAAATGCTGTACCACATCGGGACTCGTTGCAGAAGTGCTTGTTTTTCATTCCCGGTATCTTAGCATATATTTCGTAGGTGGTGAGTTCATCACACGTGCATTTTCTCATGCAACTTTTACTAACTTTTCCATCACGCGGCCACGCCCAAGTGCATTGTTTTTTATGTGCAAAATAACCATGTAATGCATTTGGAGAATATTCTGAATCTGCTTAATTTGTCTTTCCTTACATGGGCATGTTTGAGCAGACACAAGGCACCAAACAGTTTTAGGTGGTGAAGACACTTGTCGATCGTGATCGCAAGTTTATATCAAACACACATATGAACTTACTTTTACAGGGTTACTTCTACGTTCTGGAAGGAAATGATCGAGTGGCTCTCAACTTACTCCTACACAATAGGCATGGTGATGTCCTGCACGAGATACGAACACAATGTGGGACCTGAGCCAGACCATGGCAAGCCTTTCTTGTGCTATTTAGTAAACAATTGCTTCTTAAACTTAATCCATAAAATGGTTAGCACGTAAATGAAATAAGTAATAGGTCATTCCAAACAATGCAACGACGAAAAAGGAGCCAGGATCTCTGTCCAAGAAGAAAAACATAAACATGAGGCGAATCATATGGCAAATATTCTAATTAAGCATAGAAAAATACTTATTAATTTTAGCATGAACACAAGCGGTAGTTACTTCTGCCCCAAAGGGTATCTAAACAAGCATAGACGTCATGCAAACATAACAATCAAAGTTTCTGATCACAACTTTATATACATGAACGCAAAAAGAATAAGCCAGTAGGTTCATACTTAATCGAACTCATAGATATTGCAGTTCATGAAGATACATATGACAACTAAGCCATTAAAAAGCACTACCTCACTAAACGACCGTCAATGAAAGGCCAATGGTTCACAGCATAACCTTCTAGTGCCCTAAAGAAGGTATGAGAAACAAGACTTTGTTTGAGCTGAAGTCTACAATGAAAGAATTGTTCGCTATCACGATGATAGCCGCCAATCAGTTCGCCACCCGTGTCAACGTAAAACATCCAGCGCGTATGTCTAAGCAGCAAGAGGATGTCACCATCCACCAACAGGGGGCTCACTTGCCAGACGTCTTCCCAATCTCCGAACTGCCTCCTCATTTCGGCGATCGGCAATTGACCCGGTACTTGCACTCCCAAATCTCGCCCTTGTAATTCTACAACATCCAAATATCAACAATTTTCATAGCATCGTTGTAGCTAGAGATGCCAAGGGTGCCTTCCGTTTCAAAGATATATGACTTGGTAGTGGGACAGAAAACTACCGGAGGATGCATATGCCGGAACGACTCGACTATGGTGTCGAATACCAATATCAGCTGGCTTTCGTTCTGATGCTGCTCTTGGTACCAATGCAGATTATCATGGACCAAGGCAGGTGCCCTGAATTGCGCCATTAACAGAGTCTCCGCACTCCGATGTAGCTCGGTGGCTGGTCGGAGCCCAGCACTAAGACAAAGCATCCAATTTTCCCTTTACGCAACAAAGATCCAATAAACTACTCCATGTAGCTACTCCTGTGTAGCAATAGCCGATACTCGCCTGTAGAGCGGTGCGGGTAAATCCCCAATACTGTCAAACCCCACGCTTTCAAAAGGGAAGCATGCTCACGCGTGGCCGGGTTGCAGACAGATAAGCAGCAGTTGAACATGTCACCCGTGGAGAGGACGAGTAGGCCGTCGCACGAGGCCTCCAGCGAGAAGTTCTTGTAGGAAATTGTGTCTTGCAACATTTTATTTATCTACTACATTGTCCGGAATTAAACTTTAGCGTGGAATTATCACGGAAATAACAGGGAATTATTGATGTTGAATTGTACTTAAGGAAATATACTTAAGGAAGCCGGTACGGCTATACTGGAACACGGTGTATATTAATACGCTGGAATTATACCCGGGAACAGTATAGAGCGGAATATCGGGTTGTCCATAGGATTGGCTCTATGGATTGTTAAACCCTGCGAGTTTGATTTTATATTCGAAATCGGCGCATGACTCACACATGCGTGTTGGGACCTAATTGTCGAACAGTAATAGGCTCGGTAAATGACTGTTAATGACAGTGGTTGGTTTAACAAGTCACGAGTCCTATCTGGATACAGATTGAGTTATCTGGAATTGGAGTCTATATAAAAGTCTCACCCTCTAGGCTCAATATGCATTGTGAGCGGCACCACCGATAATCTGGTCTCACCCTCTAGCCTCAATAGACTCAACATGGTAAAAGTCTGGTCTCGTTCTGGAAATAGTACCAACATAAACACCACAAGGTGATTAATTCGAATAGACCAAGTCAATTCCCCTATCCAAGAAAAAAGAGACAAGAGGCAGATTTATAGAAGGCAAATGGTTTCAAAATCAGAGCAAAGTGATCCGTTGTTTCAAAATCAGACAGTGGTGGCTTCGACCCGGAACAAAACTCTGCAAGATAAAAAACCCTCCCCACTTCGCTGCCAGACCACCGCCGACCGAGCGGCCGCCACAGCTAAACCCTAGAAAAATCCCGCCGCCGCCGCCGGCCGCGCTCCTTCCTGGCGCTCTCCCCCGTCCTCGGCATGGAGGGGGAGCCGACCTCCAAGGCCGCCTCCGCCTCCAAGGGAGCTCCGTGCCAGGAGTGCGGGGAGCAGCCGTGGAAGTACCGGTGCCCCGGCTGCTCCCGCCTCACCTGCAGCCTCCCCTGCGTCCAGGCCCACAAGCTCCGCGCCGCCTGCTCCGGCAAGCGCCCCCGCACCCACCCCGTCCCCATCTCCCAATTCGACGACAACCAGCTCATCTCCGGTACCTACCCTCGTCCTCCTCCCCATCCCCTAGCTCGCCGTACACCGGCGTAGTTGCTTACTTACCGCGATCTCTGTGTAAACAGATTTCAACTTGCTGGAGGAGACGAGCCAGGCCAGGGAGTCGGCCCACAGGCTGATCGCCGGCTTCGGCCGCAACTACATGGGAGACAGCGCGGGAGCCACGCTGCCGGCCTTTCTGACTATCCTCCGCAGGGCGGCGCAGCGCAGGGGAGTCCAGCTCTTAATCCTCCCCAGGGGCATGACCAGGAGAGAGCAAAACCGCTCGCATCATATCATCAGGTATCGTTTGCTCTTTTGGATGATGTTGTTGCTCTTTGGATCGATCCTGCGACGAGGTTGGTGATTAGTTTGTGTCACTGGCCTGATGGGATATAAGTCAGTTTTTGTTAACCAGTGATAACTGAATTTTAACTCCGACATAAGGCCAAGCAACATTACAAAGAGATAGAGAGCAATTCATTTTTCAACAGCATCTATCTACTTTAACTGTCTCCAAAATTTTCCGTGATCAGCTTATTGACATCAGGGTGATTTATGTGCTCTACAAATATAGCTTGCCAAAAGTTCAGTATATCTGCTCTAGAATCCTTGAGTTTGAAAGTACTTATTATTAAGTTTGGCCTTTGTATGATTCCACAGTTGGGCCCTTGGACCCACACTAATAAGTTTTTCCACTCAAATTTGTCCTCTCGTTGTTATTGGAGCAGTTAATACCACGACACTGTCAACATGCATAGTACAGCATCTTGAAAATTGTCAACAGTATGTTTCATTTTGTTAATAATCTGTGCAAGCATCCTAAAATCTTATATACATTTGAGTGAGCCCTACATGTAGTCTAACCCCCTCCCCCTCGTCCTATCTTTAAACCGTATGAAAGGCCCTTAACCAAGCTGCGGTAAGGTTGGTGATTAATTCGTGTCACCGACCTGATGGGATATAAGTCCGTTTTGTGTTAACCAGTGATAACTGAATTTGAAGACAGTGATAACTTGGCCTATGTATTTCGGTGATCAGTTAATTGACATCAGTGTGATTTATGTGATGTTCCATTATTGCTCATCTGAAGTTCAGTGTGTTTGCTCTAGAATCCTTGACTTTATGGTTCATTTTATATGTTTTTAAAGTAATTATGATTAAGTTTGGCCTCTGTATAATTCCACGGTTGGCTCCTTGGACTTACACTGACAAGCTTTCCACTCAGTTTTCTCCTCTCCTTGTTATTGGAGTAGGCAATACCACGACACTGTCAACATGTATAATACAGCATCTTGAAAATTATCAACAGTATGTTTCACTTTGTCAATATTGTGTGCGAGCATCCTAAATCTTATATACATTTGAGTGACCCCTACATGTAGTATAATCTTCAAACCGTATGAAAGGTGCTTTATCTGTGAATGTCTCTCCGCAGGAAAGACTGCATATACTGGACGCTTGAGTGGAAGTTTAATTCAACTGATATTGTCCTGACTGACCATGAGTAAGTTTATGCTTATCTGTCTCTCATTCTCAAACTGTTCTGTCACATATATTCTGATTATACACTTAGTACTACGGTTTTTTTAAGCAAAGATAAACATCCATATACATGCTGCAATTGTTAGTTTGAGCCACACACGTATAGATTATCTTCCTTTCCTTTCATGCTCATTATGCCTTCTTTTCCAGGATAGATGAGCATGCAAGCTTGCTATCTTTGTTGGAAAAACATCTGAGTCCTACGCCTTTGAAGGACCATCTTACACCATTTCGCAATACTGAATTGCGTGATCTGAAACTGTTCATTCAAAAGTCTGCCAAGGTATTGTAGCCAAGTTACCCATGCATCTTCCATGGTTATGGATATTTGCTATAAATTGGCGTTAAACAACGACTTCTGTTTAACTTGCTGTAGGATTCAAAGTCACCATACCGTCAGATCAACATAGAAGATCCCTTGCGGCCCCAACTACGGGACATTCTTATTGTCGAGTACCCAACTATTAATGTTTTTCTGCCATCAGATGCTTGTGAGTTTGAAGTCGAGTTTGTAAACAAGATCAGAAACGAACATCCCCCTGGCAGCTCAAATGATAGCCCCCCTATACAAGGCACTGAGTTCCATGAGGAAGAAATAGAGGAAGGCGAAATGGTACCAGAGACACAGATTATAGATCTCAAGGATTGTCGACCTTCACGCACCACTAAACTTTCTCCAGTGAAGTTTACAAGTGAACCTAAGATAGATAGCAACAAGAGAGATTCTTCGGTCCTGTCATATATCCGCAGTCTGGGATTAGATGGTCAGCGGAGAAAACTTAATCAACATAGCAAGATTGCACCTAAGACACCTTCCTGGACTGACGAGACTAAATCTTGCATGAAAGTCTATCCGCTGGACTCAGAGGAAAGTGTTGAAGGTGGGAGTTTAGAGAGGCAGGTTATTGACCTCAAGGACTATGCAACTTCACATCCTGCCAATATTGGTCCAGCTAAAGTTCTGAATTGCAAGACAGATTCTCCAGTCCTGTGCCCCATCGGTACTCTAGCATCTGATGACTTGGGTGGTCCTCAAGAAGAATATAACCAACAAAGCAAGATGACACCAAATACAACTCCCGAAGCTCTGAAAAGGAGATCTCACGTGAAAGTTTATCCGCTGGACATGGACACTGAGGACGCCCTGGCGCTGGGATCGGAGGTGCCCAACCAGGAGTTTGAGCTGGATGTGCAAGATGCTTATGAAGAGCTGTTTGGGGACATGAATCCCGACGATTTCCTGAACTTTGATCTCGAAATAATGGATGGAGATGGATCTTTTGAAATAAGGTCCCCATTCAAACTTTGGGATGACTTGGAGGAAGGAGAGATCCCTTCACTGATGTGAAGAACCTGGTGCCTGGAATCGATGCGACACCTTGGAGTTTGTTCAAGCATTGCAATGATCCTGCCAACTCAAGTAGCTTTTCCCATCAGAAGCATGCATTTGCTTTGCCAGGAGTATGTCTGGAGCACTCTGATGTACTATCTATTAGCAGTAGCACCACATTAAGTTTTGGGATGCCACATTTTCTTCTTTTTTCGTTCCGTTCTGGGAGCAGCATGGAGTTGTTCCCCTAGCTTGCAGAAATTTTGGGGCAAGGCTTGTCAGTTGTAATTGCTACTACAAAGCAAACATGAACTGAAGAGAGTGGGCAGTATCAGAGATGTATGTAAAATGTCATCTTGCAAAAGTTTGTCACTCTTATCCATGATGAATACATCCATCTGTTACTGATCAGGTATATACATCTTTCGCGTAATTCGCCAAAACTGCAGTTTCATAGTCCTAAGTACGAAGTCCTAACCTGCAGTTTCCATTGGTGCTGGCCTTGCGATACTTCACCAAGTTTCCTTCGAACTACGTTCTGTTTCAAATTCATGAATTCATTTCACGATGGTTTCAATTAAATTTATTTTCTAACTTGAGAAACTACGGTATAGGGAACCAGCATGCGGAAGCTTCAAATGAGCCTGAGCTTCGTGTAGCCTTTTTTCTTAATGCGAAAACTTTATTTTTTGACTTACAAAACCTGAAAAAAAAATCACACATGTACGTATGGATATCTAGCACGTGCGTACAAATTTGCATATGTTTTAATTTGTAACCTACACAAAACAGGCCTATGTAAGACCAAAGATGATTTTTACTGCCTACTTAGAGTCATGTTTTGGTTGATTTTCATGTAGCCCAAAATCCAACTTATTTCTCAACAAAATTTTGCACGTCCATGGAAATGACAGCCCACCATTAAGGGCGGCGCTACCGGCTTATTTTGTTTGAGCACTAGCTATGAATTTGTCTCGTCGGTATAAGCTATGAAGATCATTTGGTTTCAATGTCTTGCGGATGAATCTATATGCCGAAATATCAGATTTTACGGCAATGGTGAATTCAACTAACGTTCCTTGCCAGTAAATATATAGTACTGCTGTCAAATCATTACTTCCTTGTTATTGTGTTACACAGCCACGAAAATGAGCTGATGCTCTCATAGCATACTAAGATCTGGAAGAGGGGTTTTCCCTAAGTAACTAGGGAATGCAGAATGTGCACAAACACCTCCGTCGACGCACTCGCCGGTTCCTCGAAACTCAAGCGACATGCGACCCCACACCCGCCCGCCTCACACTGCCCTGGTGGAATATCCGGATCATAGAATGCATGCGTTTTGTGTGGACATCTATCAGGCGATACGCCGACATGATCATCAGCCGCTGATAACGCCTTAGCTGAAACATCTGCAGATATCCACAGAGAGATGATCAATTACTGTGTTCAATATTTCGCTGACAATGATTACCATCACCTTACAACAACGACAAAATCTAGGAGGCAACTTATAATTAGAAAAACATAGCGAGTAAGGCATCTAAATGTCCAAATTAGTTATAATATGGTATATATTATAACAGGTGAAAGCTGCTTGTAAAGTTGTAAGTACCTGCAGAAAGCACGAGCACAAGTGCTAATATCATCATCTGGAGGGTTCACATATTGTTTAAGAACTTCGACATTGGTGATCGATGTTGTTCAGACTAATGGGAATCCAAGGGACTGTCCTGTTTTTATAGTACATAATGTTTACATATCATTATTGGTATAAATGTTTTGTACTTATTACATGTTAAATATGTACCAAACTAAGCATATTCTGATCATGACGCATTTATATGCTTATTGTTTGACAAATTAACTATAGTAATACTTTATAAGTTAGCAAAAATTAATATTTGGAGAAATATAGTGATTATTTTTTGTTATAGATATCACATAAAACTTTTAAAATTACTATATTGTTGATAGAAAAATTAACTACATTAGATAAAGACGCCTTACAATCCTAAATTCAGTAGTCCTTGGCTCATACGTTCCCCAATGTCATCTAGAGTCGATAAAAAGTTAATTCATATAATAGGATGTGCCACATCCCCAAGTTTGAGATTTCTTCTCTACATTACCTATTTCCAAACTAGGATCTAAACTTGGAAGGTTGACTCTGACAAGTACGGAGAAATATTTCAAACTTTTTTCCAAAAATATATTTCCAAGGCAATCAATTAGTTCAGAAATGTTCTACCTTCCAAACCTTCAAAATCTTTCCTATGTGGGCACATGTATTTTTTACCAAAATAAAAATTATGAAAAATCACATTAGAAATCTACAAGGCATATGACCTTACTTCTGGTGATAACATTTCTTAAGCAATATTTTTTATTGAAGTTTCTAATTAGATAAAAAGGGAAAACGTATTTTCAGTATTATGTTTATAACCAAAAAGTCTTGGTAAAAATAACCAAGATATGCAGGGGCGGACCTAGAGAGAAAATGACCTGGTGTCCTAGTGTAAATATTTGGACCCGGTGTCCTGTGACACCCCTAGCTTGTACCTAGGTATACAGGTGGTGGAATATCGTAGTACTTTATAAGTTATCCAAATTTGAATCATGAATTGAAGTCTGCCCTAATAGCCAAATGAAACCAAAGGTACACAAATAAATTCTAAATATCAAATAATATATTTGACCACCATCCTTGGCCTTCTAGAAACAGTGCATTGCAAATATCTATCTCCATCTCTATATTATATTTATATTATTATTATTAGTACCTAAAAAGAAATTAGTCTGCCAATACGTCATCCATTTCGTCCAAAACCACCGTAGCTTCTCGAGCTTTGAGTTTTTCCCCCACCTACTTCCCGGGGTTTTTTCGACGGTTTTTCTCGACCGATTCTTCTCCCGGACCCACCGCTCGCTTGCTGCACATTCACCCTCGACCCTGAGCGTGCACGGCTACCCGCCACGGCGACCAACCGCGGCACGCCGCCCCCACAGGTGTCCTTACCCGCCCTCCAGCACCAACGGGCTTCTTCCCATACTCCAATCCACCGACCAGAATCCAACATCTCCTTCCAACTCAATATCTAGAGTTCACACTCAAGAATCCCTAGACCAATCAACCCATCCACGGTCGCGCCAGAGTAGAAGTTGCGCTGCACAATGTACGGCGGGGGGGTATCGGGTTGTTCCTAGGCCAAGGCGGTGGCTGCAGTTCGTCCTCCTCTCCCAAAGAACATGATGTGGATAGTGAGGATGGAGAAGCGTCTTAATCCAGTATGTGAATGATCATATGCAATATGACTTTCAGATTCCTCTCGTCGATTTTGATCAAGACGTGCCAACATATTTAGCTGATGTTTTTGCAATGCATATAGAGATTCGTGCAATCATTATCAAGTTTAAAATTATATATACGAGCATTTGTGGTAGCACAGGGAATGGCAGCGGCTGCCCCGGAAAGCCAACATGTTTGAATTGTAATTTTATTTTTAATTATTGTGAAAGTTTATTTTATATGTTGAAAACTATGAAACATTCATATATATAAATTTGAATTGTCTTTGTAAAAATATTTAATTTAGGTGATTTTTTTCATCTTCCCCTTGGTGCTGACCTCGTGATTTTTACAGGTTTCCTTCAAAAAAAAAACTTCCCAAATTCTTGATCTCGTTTCACAATGGATTTGATTTAAATCTATTTTCTGACCCGAAAAATAACGGTACTGGTGAATAAGTGTTCCTAGTTGGAGAATGGTCTTGTGAGTCTTCACAGTGGGGACCAGCTACAGATTTAAATTTGTTCAAATATATGGGTTCAATAAATATGGCAAATATGTACACATTTTGTAATATATTTTCTTAAACGAAAATAATAGAAAGAAAAAATGACGTGGAAGAAAATCTGGCAGCGAATAAAGAAGGGGCAGCCAGCCAGGAGGACAAGCCCGAGGCGCATCGATCACCGAACCCAAAATCTCCGGCGGCGGCGGCGAACCTAGACACCATGGCGGCGACGGCGGGCGGCAGCGGCGGGAAGGTGTCGTTCAAGGTGATCCTCACCTCCGACCCCAAGCTCCCCTTCAAAGTGTAAGCACCGCCCCTCCTCGGACCTGCAGATCTCGTCTCGCTGATCCTGATCCGCATCGCTCCGTGGCTTCGCAGGTTCAGCGTCCCGGAGGCGGCGCCCTTCACCGCGGTGCTCAAGTTCGCCGCCGAGGAGTTCAAGGTCCCGCCCCAGACCAGCGCCATCATCACCAACGGTACGTCTCTCGTGTAGTCGAGATCGTGCGTTTGGTTCCTGTTCTGCGGGTTAGAGGGGTCTCCTGAGACGATTTGCTGGGTCGTGAGGGGTCTAGCGGGCTGTGATTTAATTTTGAAGCGATGATCCGTACACTAATCCTTTCGTTTGTGCATTGTATCTGCGTACTGAAATGGTTGATTGCTTAGAAATATAGGTGTGTTGTAGGTCAAAATATGCCTGTGAATTGAGAAAATGAATTAGTCTGTAGTACGTATTATTGACGTAGAGGAGCACATTCCAGTGAGGAATTTGCATGTTTGTTTAACACAGGTAGACTCGTAGCATGACATTGGTTTCAACCTATAGTCTGGTCCACAGTGGTCTGATCTATTTGGGTTTCGGAAGGTAAGCGCTGATTCCGGGGGTGACTTGGATTGGATCGCACGTTTTCTAGGATATGGATAGCGCGAACAAGCACCCTTGTGCTTTTTTACTTTGCTTTCCAGGGCATATCCGAGGTTTTCCAGTCATAGATGGAACTTCATGATCTTATGTCCTTAACATCATGGGGATGGTCGGTGGTGATTTGTGCCGTTTGAACCTTTTCATCTAGACGCAGCCCACTACGTGTTATCAGACTTCTAGTGCTTGATGATTGACAACATATCAAATATACCTTACCCTTTTTATGGTGATGTGGTGATTAGGAATGTGGGAAAACAGTCCTTGTATTTTTCCCTTCTTAGTGAGTTCATATATGATAAATCTTATTTTAGCCTATCAAAGATAGAATTCTAGGTCAGCATGCAAGAATAAAGGATGTATTCTCTCTGCTTTTTTTGTGCTTTGTGAAAAGCCTGAGGTATGGTTTCGAACTGTTAGTTTTGCCTATTGGTGGGTGGTGGTGAGGGTAACATACTATACATGAGCCTTTAATTTGTCATTTGATTATGAGTTGTGCAGCTTGTCACCAGCTTCAGATGCTTAGAGCAGAAAAGTGTTGCTTGCTTGTTTGACATACAGAGTGTTCTTACTTGAAATAACGTTGCATTTCCTCCCTTTGCAGATGGAGTAGGCATCAACCCGCAGCAAAGCGCAGGTACTGTTTGCAGATACCTGCACTTACATTTTATTTCAAAGTTATGCTATTTTCCAGTTCTTTCCTGAAATGCAACAACGTTTTCTTAGCCACAGTAAGTTCACTATGATGTTTTGGGCACACTATTTTGTTCCATAGAAATAGTCGTGTTACAGGACGAAGCTGGTTGTCTAGGTTTACAAGATTGATTGAACTGTTTTAGGATACTAATTTTGTGTGTGTTCATATTATGTACCATTTGATTTGTGCTTGCCTGCTGGCACTGAAATTCCCTACTAGAACTCGAATAGGGTGGCCAGCTTGGCTGTAAAAAGGGGTAGACGATCACCATGAGTGAAACACTGTGCATAAAATGCATTTCTCTGTTTACTTGAAGTGCATATCATTAGTATTTACTTCACTTTAGCTTCATGAATTTTCTCCAAGCTGCCTTGTTGAGCTTGCAAATCGTATGCGATGTGCTGTACTGTATGTTAGGGAGTACTTTTTAACGAGTCTAGCGAAAATGACGCCACTTCCCCAGTTTGTTTGCCTTTTGTCTTCCATGGTTGCTGATATAGAACTGCTTCTCTGTTTCCAGGCAACGTGTTCTTGAAGCATGGCTCGGAGCTGCGCCTGATTCCCCGCGACAGAGTCGGAGCCCCGGCAATGCCTTTCTAGTTTCCTCTTACAGTGGACAGTGAAGAAACCTATATAACAGAATAAAATCAGCGTTCCATGATGCTCGCTTGTATAATCTGACAGTTGATGATAATTTGCCATGAACAGCCATTGACTGGTTGAAGATATAGTTCTGCGAAACGTGGTCATGTTCTGTGTGCTTTTCTTGAATGTTTAATTTCTTGGCATGACTCGTACTGTAACTCTCATCTATAACCTCCGATCCATATTAATGGCCTCAACTTTATCTAGATACGGATGTATTTAGTTAAGTGTTTAGACTAGGTACATCCATATCTAGACAATGTTGAGATCATTAATATGGATCGGAGGGAGTACTTGAAAAATACTGAAACTGCATGGTTTTGGAGTATTCAATATCAGATTGCATTGGCATGACGCGTGGTGATGCTGATTTGATTATATAAAAAAAAGGATATCCACATGCTGAGATGTACTGTTGCATAACGCGTGGACCTCATGCAGTACGTGGACCTGACACGTCATCATATAGCAGTTCTGCTATTACACGGACGCCCGCCAGCCGTCCAGATCGCGACAGGTGGCCTAACTACTACTCCCTCCGTTCCAAATTAATTGAATTGGGTTTGTCCAAATACAGATGTATCTAGACACTAAACAAGTATAGATACATCCATTTTTGTACAAACACAAGTCAAGTAATTTGGAAGCAAGGTGGTTTCGTCTTCGTCTCCGATAGAAAAAAGTCAAGCCGTGGAGCGGACGAACTGACACAAGGCAAAAGCATCTCTGACTGCATCCGAAGCGGAGGAGAGGAAGAAATTTCTTTCGAAGGGGGAAGCGAAAGCTTAGCGGCGGCGGGCGGGCGGGCGGCGATGGACGGGCGGAAGAAGAAGTGGGTGGCGTGGGCGGCGGCGGCGGCCATCTTCGTGGTGCTCATGTTCGTCACCCCAGCCATCCCGCAGGACGAGGACTACCACGACTTCGCCGACCAAAGATCCCTATTCCTAGGTACGTACGCTCCCCGCCCACCCACCTGAATCCAATCGTCGATTTGACTGAATCGAATCGCCGGACCTTCTTCTGTTGCTCCGGGCCTAGTACGACAGACTGGAGCAGCTGACAATGAAGGATTTGGGCGCGGTTTGTGGTTCCGGCACCGATTCTGCAGTTTTAGCACCTTAGGCTGCTGATTTGGTAGGTCGAGTCCAGCGAGCACACCGAATGTTAGAATGGGGAGATTTGGGAGCACCTGGAGTGCAGATTCGGCTCAACTATGCTCTATTCATGCATTCTTGATTAGTACAAACGAATTGCTTATGATTGCTAGCATTATATGTTGCTTCGATTATAGATTTATATCAGCTAATTGTCTGCTAGATCGAGTACCTGTGCCCTCTGCATACTTGATGCATGATGACAATGGATAATGCTACAGACCAGAGCAAATCCTTGTGGGCAAATACTCTCGATAATAATCAATACTGTTTCATTTTGTTACGCAGGGATCCCTAACACGTTGAATGTGCTCTCGAACATCCCTTTCCTCTTTGTCGGTCTTGCTGGGCTCATCCTGTGCCACTACAAGAATTACTTCAGGCTATGGTGCTGAATCGACTATTCATACTTTGTTCCTGTTCTGAATTGAATTAAGATTTTGAAGCACTCTGAACGTTGGTCCTGCTGGCAGCTCGCAGGGGAGCTCTGGAGCTGGACGCTCTTCTTCACTGGTGTCACGGCTGTCGGTGTTGGTTCAACCTACTACCATCTCAACCCTAACAATGCCACGCTAGTTTGGGACAGGTTGCCGGTAAGTCTGTCCTAGATCTTCTGTGCTGTAGATCTAGCATTCAGAACCATGGTTTCTGCATCAACTCTTATTATGGATAGTCCCTAGGAGTTGCAAGGTGTTTGGTCCCATGACATGTACACAGTCTATACTATATAGACCCTAGTTCCCAAGAGTTGCTCTGTTTTTCCTGATTTTTAATTTTGTGAGGGCTGACATGTTGGCTTGTTTGTGTAGATGACGATTGCTTTCACATCCATTGTGGCCATTTTCATTATCGAAAGGGTCGACGAAAGGGCTGGAACAAAGTCCCTTGCGCCCCTTGTTTTCGCTGGTGCACTGAGCATCCTGTATTGGAGGCAAGCTCTTTTTATTGTTTATCTGTCATTCTCTCAGAAACAGTTCTTTCCTTTCATGCCTGACATTTTTATTTGTCTTAACTCTATGTAGCTTCTTTGATGATCTTCGCCCATATGCCGTAGTTCAGTTTGTTCCATGCATTGTCATACCTGTGATGGCTATAGTTATTCCACCAATGTATACGCATTCAAGCTATTGGTTGTGGGCAGCAGGTTAGTGCTATCCTTCCTCATTATGACCACGACACATGCATTTTCATTTTTTGGGTGTTAGTGAACTGTTTTTTTTTTTATTGTCTATTTTTTCTCAGTACAATAACTCATTGTGCTTTTTTCTTTAAACTGAACTTATGTACTTGATTATAAACCATAGTTACAAACTTATAGAAAATTCAGTTGAATTTTTTTTGTTTCCTTTCTTATTTTCTAATACTTGCCAAGATGGTTCCGTTCCCTAAATCATTTCTGTTGTTATTTGGAAATTCGTAGAACAATCAACAGTCCAGCTAATATAGACCAATCTATGCGTTGTTGTTTTTCAGTTGTTCGACTTTGATGAAGTTGCTATTCTTCGAATCATAATTTAAACGATGTAAGATATGCAATCTGGAATATTATTATCTGGGTCCTGACTTCTCAAATAATTACAGCATTTTATCTACTTGCCAAAGTAGAAGAGGCTGCGGACAAACCTATCTTTAGGTGGACACATGAGATTGTTAGTGGCCATACTCTGAAGCATCTTTGTGCTGCGATGGTACCTGTTTTCTTGACTCTCATGCTAGCAAAAAGGACAATTGAACCAGAAAGGTATGCAAAAACAGTTTAGTCCATAGATCGCACTATATTGTTAAATATAGTTTTTTCAGTGCCTTGAACTGTTTTTAACTGTTCTTACCTGTTAAGGGGAACTTTAGACAAACTAATCTTACATTGCTATCGTTCTTTTGCCTTGAGGAATAATTATGTCATAACATCATAGTTCATCTATTCCAATACAAGTATATTCCAGTACAAGTGCACCCAGTGCTTGACCATACAGAATTGATAAGAATTCTCTTTGCAGTTGCACATTGAAAATATTTATAAGATTTTGTTTTTGTATAACCGCACCTCATTGTCATCTATGTGTTCTAATAGAACATGTTTTAACCATTAATACTATCTTGGAATAATGTTTCAAGCTGCATGTAGCAAATCTGCACCATAAACTCTGTGTTTGGCAATGGTTTTCTTCCATCAATTCAACCGTGCACTGTTAGTTTGTGTCAACTTATGTGGCGAGCTTCTACTGAAACTAACATGCCCCTCGTTCCGTTCCAAAGATCAGTGGTTGCATTCATCATGTGTAGTAGTTATCATTCCCACAACACATTCAACTGATTGTTCACCTTTATCGTGATAGCAGTATGCAACATGTAGAAAAAAAGCCTTGCATCTCCCTATCTGCGTGTCTAGTAATGGTGTTTTTCTATCTGTTATGCAGAGTAAGTTTGCTCCAGACGTGGAAGATCAGCTGGGTTAATATGAGAGAACGTCGTTCCAGCAATGGCAACACTGTAAACGTTAACTACGATTATGCTGCAGTTTCAACTACATCTGAGCAGTAGATACATGTGTATATATTCAGTTCATACTTGCAAGGAATAACATGAAAATGGTGTTGCAACGGATATCAACTGTTTACGATTGGATGTTGCTGCTAAACGAAGGGGTTGATCTTGACGAAATATTGTACCAACAAAGTAGTAATTTGCACTGAAAAAGGCGCAGCAAACTAATTCGGGGAAAGCATTCCATGACATGATGTCCCAGTTTAAGCCCATATTAATTTGCACGAGTCTGAGAAGAGTCGTCATAGGAGCCCTCCATCCCTGGGAATGTACTTGACATCTCTTTTCATAGGAGCGGTACTGCTGCCGGTGACTCATGCTGTCATGCATCTGGCCATCTTCAACTTGTATTCAGTCTCAGCATTGCGTGCTCCAGTTTTGACTACAGTAGCTGCAGGACCTGAACGACCACATATTGAGATTTCTGAGAGTGGTTTTTACATAACAGCGCACTAGCTGAACACACAATACATGAAAGCATCAAGTTGAAGCAGCAACTGCATATAAATACAGAACGAATACATAGTACACAAACAAGAGTGTTAGTTCCAGTAGGTTACATACTTGCTCCGACTGAAACATGCTGTGAAAGATCACAAAACATTTTCCGAATCACAGACAGAGATCACAGCCATGGCACAAGTTGCCACGTGTTATTTGGAAGAAGAAATGCAGTGTCATACATAAAATTAAGTGTCACAGACATGAGTGCAAGTAAATGAAAGCAGGACCATACACAGTCGACACCAGCTCGGAATATACTGATCGATGGCTCTGTTAGAACAGGGTTATTAGCTGTGTGTGTAGTTAGCATATTGTATAGGGGCTTCTTTGCTTATTTCCCTTATGTACCTGTTCTGGCCTGATGGCCCCGACTGAATAGAGAAGCTCGTTTCATAACATGGTATCAGGCTGGGGCTAGGTTTCCCCCCGCCGCCGCCGCTGCCGCCGCCGCCGCCGGTCGCCGCCGCCGCTGCACCCTCTCTCCATCGAGCCTCTCCCCTTTTCTTCAAGCTGCTAGGCCGCCGCCGCCGTTCCAGGCCGCCGCCGCCTTCTGCCGTCCTTCCCGGCCGCCGCCGTCCTCCCTGGCCGCCGCCGCCTCCAGTCTGGCAGTTGTTGCTAGCTGTCTTCAAGCCGCTGCTGAAATGGCGCCCTCCACCACCACCGGTGCTGTAGCAGTACCCAGATGTCTTGTTATCTTCAACGGACAGAACTACAGAGACTGGGTGCAGCACATGAAGCTGCACATGAGGGGTCAGCGGGTCTGGGAGTATCTCACAGGTTCTCTGCCATGTCCTTCGCTGCCCACTCCTCCTGCTGAGGTGGTTTTCCCTGCTGATGCTGATGATACCAAGCAACGTGAGGTGTTGGATGCCTTTGAGGAGGCCACTGAAGGGTACCAAAATCAGCTCCACCTGTACAAGCAATGGACAGATGATGATGCTCGGGCCTCTGCTCTCTTGGTGTCGAGCATGGATGTTGATCTCACCATGGATGTGGTGTCCCTTACAACTGGTCATCAGATGTGGGAACACCTTCGTCGTCGCTATGAGCCTACGGGGGATGCCATATATCTCTCTGTTATTCGTCAAGAGCAACAACTTAAACAGGGAGATGCCACAGTTGATGAATTTTACAAGGAGCTGTCAGCGGTGTGGCGCCAATTGGACTCTATGGGAGCCGATGTGTGTCGCACATGTCAGTGCTGCGTGCGGCAACAAGCCAAGCTGGAGGTTCGTCGCCTCTACGATTTCCTCACTCGCCTCCGAGACGAGTTCGAGCAGAGTCGTGCCCAGCTGTTGGCACGCCATCCTCGGCTATCTACTTTGGAGGCTCTTGCTAAGTGCGCTCTAAGGAGCTGCGTCTACGCAGCACGGGCATGTTGCCGTCATCTTCAGCAGTCCTGGCTGCACACATTTCACAACCGCAGCAAGTTGTGCCTTCTACACCGGTGGCTGGGATCTCGACTAGAGCATTCTACACCTACTGCAAGCAGGATGGTCACTTGATCATGGAGTGCATAAAGAGAAGAAACAGAATCGCCGTGGTGGCCGTCCTCATAAGGACTCGGGAGGCTCCTCTGATTCTCGTGAGGGCTCCCTTGAGAAGGTTCACCAGGAGATGCTCAGCTTGCTGCGCCGCCTAGCTGCGTCGGCGCCCTCCTCAGGCTCTGCTGGTTCTGCTGGTCAGACATCTGGTCCGCCACCACACTCTTCTTCAGGTACAACTTTGCCTTGGATTCTTGATTCTGGTGCATCCTTCCACATGACACCACACACTCATCACCTTAGGGTGTCAACTCTGTACCTTCTCCACTTACAGTTCAGACTGCAGATGGCACTTGTCTTCCTGTTGCAGCACAGGAACTCTTTCCACATCTTCTTTTCATGTCCCTGCTGTTTCTCATGTTCCAAAACTGACTATGCAACTTATGTCTGCTGGTCAACTCACGGATGTGGGGTGTCGTGTTATTTTGGATTCTGACTCGTGTTGTGTTCAGGATCGTCGTACGGGGACTCTGGTTGGGATCGGTCCTCGGCGCCATGACTCTCAGCGCCTTTGGGAGCTCGACTGGCTGCGCCTTCCTTCCGCTGCGTCCTCCAGCCAGTCGGACGTCACCAACCCTTTTGCTTCAGCTGTCACCTCCACTACTTCCTTCGCTCAGTGGCATCATCGGTTGGGTCACATTTGTGGCTCTCGACTGTCTTCTTTGGTTAGGAGTGGTGTTCTAGGGTCTGTATCAGGTGATAGTTCACTAAATTGTACAGGTTGTAAGCTTGGCAAGCAAATACAACTCGCCTACCCCTCTAGTATTTCTGTATCTCAACGACCTTTTGAACTTGTTCACTCTGATGTATGGGGCCTGCCCCTTTCGTTTCGAAAGGGGGTCACAAATATTATATAATCTTCATTGATGACTTTTCTCGCCACACTTGGATCTATTTTATGTCATCTCGCAGTCAAGTGCTTCAGATTTACAAGTCTTTTGCTACCATGGTTCGCACTCAGTATGATTCCTCTATTCGAGTTTTTCGTGCTGATTCGGCTGGTGAATACCTATCTCGTGCGCTTCGTGGTTTTCTTGCTGAACAAGGCACCCTTCCTCAGTATTCATGTCCTGGTGCCCATGCTCAAAATGGGTGGCTGAACGCAAACATCGCCACATCCTTGAGACTGCTCGAGCTCTTCTTTTATCTTCTGCTGTTCCCCCACACTTCTGGGCTGAGGCTGTCTCTACTGCCGTGTATCTCATTAATATTCAGCCCTCTGTTGCTCTCAAGGGGGGATACCAGTTGATCATCTAGGTGATGGTCCAGCTGATTATAGTGGTCTGCGTCTTTTTGGTTGTGCCTGTTTTGTTCTTCTCCACCCGCATGAACGCACCAAATTGACTGCTCAATCTGTTGAATGTGTTTTCCTCGGCTACAGTTTAGAACACAAAGGTTACCGCTGCTGGGACCCTATTGCTCGGAGAGTGAGGATCTCCAAAGATGTGACTTTTGATGAGTCTCGCTCCTTCTACCCTCGTCATTCCTCTACTGCCACCACATAATCCTTAGTTGAGCCTCTCTCTTTCTTGACTCTACCTGATTATCCACTTTCACCTGCCCCTGTTAGGTCCACTCACCCTTCACCTATGTCTGCCCATGAGATTCAGCTTACACAGGATGAGGTTTCTGTTCCAGGTTCCCCTACCTCTGTCGAGCCATTCACTCTCTCTCCTTTTCCTTTTACCTACTCTCGTCGTGCTCAACACCCTTCTCCCTCAGATGCGCCACCTTCCACTTCCACTCCTTCCTTGTTGGGTCCGGTTCCTTCAGGGCCACCTACTCCCCTTGCTCCTAGATATAATCTGCGTGATCGCAACACTCTCAAGCGTCCTGCCTTCTATGCTGCCGCTGCTTACCACCGTTATTGAGCCGTCTACGTATCGTGAGGCGGCCACTCATCCTGAATGGCAGCATGCCATGGTAGAAGAGATTGCTGCTCTTGAGCGGACACATACTTGGGACCTTGTACCCCTTCCTGAAGGTGTTAGACCCATCACTTGCAAATGGGTCTACAAGGTTAAGACACGTTCAGATGGTTCTCTCGAGCGTTTAAAGCTCGACTTGTTGCGCGTGGCTTCCAACAGGAGTATGGTCGTGACTATGATGAGACTTTTGCTCCTGTTGCTCATATGACCACTGTTCGAACTCTTTTGGCTGTTGCTGCTGTTCGGAAGTGGTCCATTTCTCAAATGGATGTCAAGAATGCTTTCTTGAACGGTGAGCTGCGGGAAGTTGTCTATATGCAACCGCCTCCTGGATATACCGTCTCTGATGGGACCGTATGTCGCCTTCGGCGTTCTCTTTGGGCTGAAGCAAGCTCCCCGTGCATGGTTTAGCGGTTCTCCTCTGTTATCACAGGGGCTGGGTTGTAGAACCCCCACCTTTTAACAAAATTGGGATTCCCCGTGTAACGTGCTAGTCCCTGGATCGACTTGCTAGCACACACAGTTTGAGATGCAATATCATAACATTGTATCAAAGTATATTACACGATGATCCAGAATTTAAAAGATTCGATACAAGGTGCATAGCCGAAGGCTAGCTCAAACCAAAGTAAACACACAGCGGAAAGCAAATGATACAGTGAGCCCATCATCTTCATGTGCCACAGGCAAGCATGTTGGTTGTAGACTCGAAACCCTGTCGCAACCTCACTCATCGTCTGACGGACCTGCAACGGTGAGTTACAGCCCAACTATATGGGTCAGCACAATTGAATTGTGATGGCAAGATGACACTTATGTGGATATAAATGACAACCTATCTTCTATATGAATATTTGGCTAAGTGGAGTTTGAGGCTGGTTTGCATAAAGCCAGTTTTATCCTATCATTTGTAAAACCATTTTCATCTTAGACAAAGAGTACCACTGATAGACATCAGTGAACACATTTGACCACTACTCATGGCAAGCACCACCGATAGACATCAGTGAGCTCCCAACCCTTGTTCACCCTCAAATTTTAATTTAGAAGTTAGGATGAGGAGATCTTCAACAGCTTCCCGAGACAGTTGCTCAAAATGTCCATAACCGGGGACACGGCTAAGTATACTTAGTTTTTAACTCTCGAGAGGGTGTGCACTTTCACCACAAGACCCAATCATTCCATCCTCCATTGCAACCAATTATGCAATGGAAAAGAGAAGACCGAGACGAGATCTTTCAGAAGTAATTCCCCGGAGTCAACGTCGGACCCACTCCAACCTATCATCCCCTACATCTGCTGGTCACGACAGAACCAGGGTCTCACAACCTAATTGATAAAGACAGAGCCCATATGACATGTGGCTGCACTAGAAGCTACTGAACAAGGAGAGTCTACAATCTCTTTAAGCCTGGGTGACTTTCCACAAGTGTGCACTTCCACCAAGGGCAAATTACCATAGACATGAACCATAGACATGGACCCCCTGAGTAGTCACCCACCATGGTCCACCAACCAGCACCCAGGTAGTTCATTGATTAGTTATTAGTTTTCTTCACTATCCAACTAATCAAAACATTTTTTTTTAGCATGACTATACTAAGTTCCATACTACAAAGTTCTGGGTGGGGGATGGCTACACACTAATAGGAGCATAGCATAGCATAATATTCAGTAACAAGCCTATCATGCATACTACTGAAAACACTAAGTGCATAGTAGTAAAGTAGTAGGACTTTTATGGTGTCACTTGCCTTGGCCAACTGAAGAGTTGAAGTTACACTCTTCACAACACGTGAGACACTCTGTACAATCTAAACATAGAGATAACACAATAGTAAACAAACAATTCAACAACATCATCACATACAAAAGCAAACATGCATATCAGGTCTTCACAAAACTTTGGTCGAGGTTCATCACATAATTCAATATGCAAAAAGAATTATTATGATTAGGTTTAGGGTTTGCCATTTTGGTTAAAGGATGGTCAAGCAATTATGTATGAACATCCTAGATGTCATATATAACTTGCTATGGTGTTCCAAGGGTTCTAAAAGGTTGGTCTGGATCAACATGGTCACACAAGGAATTTTGGAAAAGGTTTAACATATTTTAAAACAAGGATTTTTGTAACACCATATCTTTAGAAAGATCCCAAACACGAACCTTAATGATTGGGTTGGCAAATATCTTCTAAAGATGGGTTTTGGTCTTTCTGGACAGAGACAACTAGTTGGGTCACTTTTCAAAAGGAATCATATTATAATGATTTTTAGGATTTAAACTATAACCAAAATACTTCAATTGAGCATCTGTTTTTTTACAACAGTTTAAAAGTATTCAAAAATATTTTTAAAAGTGACCAAGTTATGCTACAGAACCTAAGGTTTCCAAAAAATTTTATTTGAAATTTTTGGACTTATAAAAATAAAGTTATGCCAAATATACTCAAATCTCTCATTTGAAATTTGAATGATTTAAATTTTGACAAAGCAGTAAACTAATAGTTCTAAAAGTTTCTACAAGTCCAGAGCTTTTTAAAAATGTAAAGTTTGCTAAATTTGGCTAAACCAAATAAAAGTTGTGATGGTTTGAAGTTGCAGGGGTTTTTCTGTAAAACTGCCAATTCATTCTAAATAGAAAATTTAATTTCCACGCGGGCGCTGACTGGATCTGACTGGATGCTGACTGGGCTGCTGACGTGTTTAAGTGATCAGATCTGGGCCGTTGGATCTGGATCGAAAGGCCTAGATCTAACCGTACCTCTTCGTTCTAAAAGATCTAATCCTAACCGTTGAAAATCGATCGGATGGTTGGGAGCGAAAGGCTCACCGGGTGGCGGTATTGGTCGCCGGAAATGGAGAGGAAGACGGCGCTGCGGCTCGGGCGTGGACGGCGGCGGCGCTCCGGTGGTTACCCGAGCGTGGAGAGGCGAGGACGGCGTGCAGCGCGACACGTGAACTCGAAGGTGGCTACGGCGTCGTCGATTGCGTCCTCGAGCGGCGGCGTGGAGCGGACGGACGCGCGGTGGCTCCAGCGAGCTTCGAAACGAGGATGGACGCGATGTTCCGACTGCAGGAAAAAATTCGAGAGAGGGTCAGGGAGGTGCGCCTCGGCGTGTTGAAGGGCGTGAGGGGTATCTCGGGGTCGGGGACTTGCTCTCGTTGTCGGAATCGAAGGTACACCGGCGGCGGCGTCGTGGAACTCCGGCGAGCTCGTTTGGCGCCTCCTTTGCACGATGCGACGTGAATCAAGAGGGGGAAAGAGGAGGGGTACGGGGCTACTTAACGGAGGCATTGGCTCGGCCGGGGGCGTGCGAGAGCGAGCGGGGCGAGTGGGTGGAGTGGGTGCGGTTCGTGGGCGTCGTGGTGGGCAGTTTGAGGTCAGAGACGACCCTGACGGGTGGGGCCAGGTGGTCAGAGAGAGAGAGAGAGCCGGGGTGGTTCGGTTTAGGTGCTGCGGGCGCGCCGGTTCTTTTTCTTGTTTTCCTTTTCTGTTTTCTTGTTTCTTTTCCATCTTTTGTTTCAAAATTCCAAATCAAATCAAACCAATTTCTATAGATTTGAAAAGTTAACACCTTTCTTTTAAAACTCACAAACATACTTTTCCAAACATTTTTAAATTTGAAAATCCAACTAATGTATAAAGGTTTTATATACAGCTTTATGTCATTTTCCAAATAGATTTTTATAGATTCTTTTTGGACTTAGAATCAAATCAAATAATTTAGTATGAGTAATATCATTTAATATGATAAACCCAATAAAATAATTTGGTACAGAACATTTTATTTTTAATGGGTTTGGTAAATCATTTTAAATAAAACATCCATTTAAAATATGGGTTTTATAAATCCCAAAATAACTACAAATACAATTTTGAAAAGGAGTTATTAAACTCATCTCAAAATCCTATAAAGTGGTAAAACCAATTTTTGAAATTAGAGTATGTTTAAATAACCCAAAACAATTTATAAATAGGGTTTGTAAAGTAATAGAAGTAATATAATAGATTCCATTTCAAAATCGAGTATTTTATGTTATTCAAACAAAGTTTTAAATTTTAGTGATTTTTAAAACATCCAAAAATCTGGGATGTTACATGGGTTCTCTGTTAGTGCTCATGATCCTGCTCTGTTTATTCACACTTCTCCTCGTGCTCGCACCCTTCTGCTCCTCTATGTTGATGACATGATTATCACGGGGGATGACCACCAATTCATCGATTTGTGAAGAAATGTCTCCATGAGCAATTCTTGATGACTGATTTGGGTTCTCTTCGCTACTTTCTTGTACTTGAGATCATTTCTTCCCCCGAGGCATTTGTCTCTCTCAAGAAAAGTACATACAAGATCTTCTCACTCGTGCCTGCCTCACTGATCAGCGCACGGCTGACACTCCTATGGAGCTTGGCCTTCATCTTCGTCCTGGTGAGGTGAACACCTCGCAGATCCTACTCGCTACCGTCATCTTGTTGGGAGCCTTGTCTGCCTAGGCATCACTCGCCCTGACATTTCTTATGCTGTGCACATTCTAAGTCAATTTGTCTCTGCTCCCACTCAACTTCACTACAGTCACCTTCTTCGTGTTCTTCGTTACCTTCGTGGGACTGTGACTCGGCGCCTATTCTTCTCTAGTTTCAGCTCCCTTCAGCTTGAGGCCTACTGTGATGCGACCTGGGCCAGCGAGCACACCGATCGCCGCTCTCTCTCCGAGTATTGTGTTTTTCTTGGCTCCTCGCTGATTGCCTGGAAGACCAAGAAGCAGACTGCTGTATCTCGCTCTAGCGCTGAGGCTGAGCTGCGAGCTATGGCGTCGGTGACAGCTGAGATCACTTGGCTACGGTGGCTTCTTCAGGATTTTGGTGTTTCCGCTGCTGCACCCACCCCATTGCTCTCCGACAGCACCGGGGCGCTCAGCATTGCCCGTGATCCAGTGAAGCATGAGCTCACGAAGCACATCGGTGTTGATGCCTCCTACATGCGTTCTCAAGTACAAGAGAGGACTGTGGTCCTTCAGTATGTGCCCTCGGAGCTTCAGCTTGCTGATTTTCTGATGAAAGCTCAGACACGGTCACAACACAACTTTTTCCTGTCCAAACCCAGTGTCCAAGATCCCCCTTGAGTTTGAGGGGGGGAGGGGGTGTTAGAACAGGGTTATTAGCTGTGTGTAGTTAGCATATTGTATAGGGGCTTCTTTGCTTATTTCCCTTATGTACATGTTCTGGCCTGATGGCCCCGACTGAATAGAGAAGCTCGTTTCATAACAGGCTCATCCATAAAATCTAATAAAATCTTCCATCTGCTGCCTTGTAGGTGGCGGTGGTGGATTGATGCTGTTACGTGTTGACAGCTTGCGGATGGCGTTCCTCCATGTCTTCCTGAATAGACTACGCTCTGTTCACAAATGATGTCACACAAAGTCAGTCAGTATTAATATAACATGGAAGTTTAATCTGGAAAACATTCACTGAAAGAACGAAGAATCTATGTAAGAGGAACCAATTTTGGGTCATCTATATAATCAAATCAAATTGGTTCCCGTGGTGAGTGAATTGATGCCGTGACATGTTGACAGCTTGCTAACCTCTGCGGATGGCGTTCCTCCTTGTCTTGGGCTTGAATAGACTACGCTCTGTTCACAAATGGTGTCGCAGAAAGTCTGTCAGTACTAATGTAGCATGAAAGTTTATGCTCGAAAACATTCACTGAAAGAACGAAGAATCTATGTAAGATGACCATGGGTTGCACTACTAGTCATGCTGTAACCATTATCTTTGGTGTGTTCTATTACCACTATCTAATTATCACTTGATTAAATATACCCTCTAGTGAATTTGTACTAGTAAGTGTGAATGTGTACCTAACCATGCCTGCTGTTACATGCAAAAAACAAAATCAAGAACGTCTTCATTGAGTTTGTATCTTGCAAGGTAGAGTGTAGTTACGCATCTTGCTAGCTACTAGCTAGAGCAATTGATCCAGCTCAAGTAGTAGTATATCTTCAAGGATGTCTAAATTTCTTGCTGGAATGCGACAAATTAATAGAGAAGGAAACTGATGCATCTGTACCTTCATAACGAGCATCTAGAATTTTCCATTCGAGGCTGCTTAGACGTTGCTGCAGGCATGCAGGGAGTCTCTTTATACCAGGACAGTTTTCAATGCAAAGTTTTCGAAGATATGGGTATGCTTGTGGCCCATCCGGTAGGGATGACAGGGTTATGCAATTGGTGACGTGGAGGATCAATAACGATGGCAACTCTCCTGATTGAGATCTGACAGATGTCAAATCACCGCACTGATACATGAATATTTCCTTGACTGACGGGGGAAGATTGAGGACCCCTGTCAAGCTATGACACTGCGATATGTTGATATATTCTAAACACGGTAAGGAAAATGATCTGCCCTGTCTACTGCTGCTGATGATGACACTTCTGAATATACAGGTGACGGCCCTTGAAGAATCAATGATACTGACTGTCCCTGCTGCAACCTCCTACTGAATATGGACTTGAGCTTACTGCAATAATTAATTATCATACTCGTCAGGCAGGGAGTTCAAAGACCTCTACCATGCTTTCACAACCAGATATAAAGAGAGACTTGAGGCGTGGCAGGAGCTGACTCGAGGGTGCTGATGCTGTTGATGGCTCAGCTGCAGGAGCTTGTGCGTATCCAACCAGTTGATTGCATTCCGAAATCTTTAGACTCAACAATAATACCAAGCTTTGGAACTCTTTCTCTGGCCAGTGGACAAGTATATCACAATTGTTAATATTTAAGTGCTGAAGCTGTACAAAACATGCACATAGCTCAGTCACATTCGACTTAAAGCCATTTAACTGCAGATCTGCCAGAGGGAAATTGTGATGATTCCCCTTTTTCACGACGTCCACCACTAGTTTCAAACTATGATGAGCCACAGCTGCCGAGGTTGTTTCTGTGTCTCCACAGTGCAGTTTCAGGTTGGTCAGTGAAGTCATATGTTTAGCCCACAGGAACGTCTCTTCCTCACTTCCCTCTATGTTTAAAACACTGAGTTTTGGTGAGATACCTTTTGTTGCCAGCTTTGGACAGCCTGTAACATACAACTTCTCAAGCTGAGGAAACATTATCTCTTCACCATTAGATCCTTCGACTACATCCCATCTCTCAAAGCTCCTCAATTTTTTAGCTGGAGAACCTTCAATGCAGGAAATGTTGAGCCTGCCATACTAGTATCTCCATCAGAGGCAAACAACAGCTGCGGTTTCTGGAGAGGAGAAATGGCGTTTGAGCTAGCTAGCAGATGCTTGCTGCTGAGGAGAGATGGAAGCAAACGTGAGTACTGCCTTTCAACAATGCAGTACCTGTAGAGGAGGCCGGAGATGCCTGTGTCGCGCGTGGCTCGCCGACGAGCTCTGGGGGCTAGCTGCGGTCCGTGTGTGGAGGCCGAACAGGCTCGCGCCGTTATGGTTGAGCGCCGCGGTCGGCTTCGACCAGCCCGGCAGAGGGCGTCAGACAGTCGGAGAGTCCCGCGCGCCTCGGAGCTCAGAGCTCAGAGCACAAGCACACGTGGGCTCTGCAGTTCCTGGAGTGAGAGGAGAAATGGCGGTTTGAGCTAGCTTGAAGATGCTTGCTGCTGAGGAGAAATGGAAGCAAATGTGAGTAGTGCCTTTGCAATGCAGTACCTGCCTGTAACTACTAAGATTTTGAAATAAAAGCTGTGTGCATCAATCGATGTAGAGGCTGGGGCTTTTCCCCTTTTGTAAAAAAAAATGCAGTACCTGTAGAGAGGCATGTGCCGCGCGGCTCGCCGACGAGCTCCGGAGGCTAGGTGCAGTCCGTGTGTGGAGGCCCTTCGGCGCTGAACCTGCAGAGGAGGCCGGACAGAGGAGGTTGGAGAGATTCGCGCGCAGGCCTTCTGGTTCACCCCGCACCCAGCGGCGACATCGGCGAGCTGGTGGTTCCGACTGGTCCGGCGGCCGCCTGGCGCCTCCGGCAGCATGTCGAGCTAGGGATTGTGGATCCGGAGAGTGGAAATCTTTGCGGAGCGGGGGATTGAGCATAGTAGCATGCTAGCCGAGCAGCGCGAGAGCATTGATTCATCAGTCCTCTGCCTCTGCCTCAACAGTCTTTACTAGTAGTACTCAGGGCGAGGGACCACGCGGGGCCCAGATCTGGGGTGTAGCGCCTCTTACTAGTACTCAGGGCGAGGGCGAGGGACCACGCGGGGCCCAGATCTAGGGTGTAGCGCCTCGTGATCCGGCGCTATGGTGCGGATGAAGTAGCGCCCGGTCACAACGCTACTCACCTGTTACTTCTAGTGCCCGACGCGCCCCGTCCCCAACCCTAGCCACTCGCCCTGCTCTCTCCACCCTAGCTCCTTCTTCCGCCCCCGGCGCCGCGCGCGGCCGCCCATTGCCGTTGCTCGCCGCCGCCATGGCTTCTTGACTCACGGACCGAGCCGACCCCCCACCCTAGCCACTCGACCCAGTCGACCCGTGCGACCCATGCGGGTTCGGCCCAGCCGGCTTCTTCTTCCCGAAACCGACAGAGCAGTATTGTCGGCTCCTACCTCTCGAATCCTCCATGAAGTTGGCCAAATCTGGCGATTTCTTCCGTGGATCTTGCCCCTCTTAGCTATTAGAGGTAATGTCTCTTGTTTCCCTTTGTTTTTGACCCATTGGTTTTTGTACTCCCTTGATTTATGTCTAAATGTTGGAAACCCTAGAAATTCGAATTGACCCAAAATTGAATGGTATATGCCTAGTGCTCTGTCTTACGTTGGTGTTGTTGTCATTATGCTAGGGATGGCACGAATTGTTCATGTCATCATGTGGATAAAGATGCATTCTTGAAGGGCAACATGGAACCGGACCCGATGAGCTAGCCTTGGTGTTCGAGCAAAGTCCTAGCTATGCCGAGGTTGTGAAGCAAGTTAGGACTGAATTGAATTTGCTGAACCAAAATAATGTTGTTGAGTTGGAGGGAAGACATAATGCAGGCCATGGAGTGCATCTCCGTTGGAAGTTCTTGCGTATCAACTCCGAACTACATTGGGAAGCTTACAGGGAGACTGTGGCCGAGTCACTAGACAAGTCTCTCGAGTTATTTGCCACTATAAAGATTGATGCGCTGGTGAACTTGGACTTGAACGACTGTGCCTCCCCATTTCGTGGTTCGAGTCCACCACTCATGAACCAGGATGGCATGCTGAGTATGATGATTTGAGGAAGAGACCATGGCTCCTGATATGCACCACAACAAGGTTGGCGATTTGGACCTATATATCGAGCAAGAGACCATGGATCCAGATATCCCTTATTCTAGGTGCTATGCATCGGAATCGGATGAAGATGGTCCCGAGGAAGAAGTTGATGAGGAGGGGTTCACCGCTAAGGAGGCCGAAGCGTACGAGAAGGTGATGGGGCAGGATCATCGGATTCCATTGTTTTGTGACCTTACTCAGGCAGATGACGCGACTGTTGATGGCGGGAAGGGTATAGTGCTTCAAGCTAGGCCAATTTCGTACCGCGATATGAATCGTGCGGACAATGGGATAACTCCCGGTTTGAAGTTTGCAACCTTGTTGGAATTTTAGATATGGATCAAGGAGTTCTCAGTTAAGTACCATCGTCCGTTCAAGGTGGTACACTCAGATAAAAAAAGCGGTACACGGTCAAGCTTGGAGAAAGGATGGCCGTGGGAGGTTCGAGCAAGACCTTGCAAGAAAGGTCCAGATTGGCACATAACTAGCTGTGTAGCAACACACATGTCCAGGCAAGAAGGTTGACGGCAAGGATGTGAACCACATCACCGTCAACTCACCTCCGAGCTCATCGGTTATAAGGTTTCCAACTCCATCTCGACACTACCAACAATGAGTATTAGAGTGTCATTGAAATTGTGGAGAATCTATTCCACTACAAGATCAAGTACGAGAAGGCATGGAAGGCAAAGCAAGCAGCATTCAAGATGTTGTATGGTGACTGGGAGGAAGCATACAACCGAATCCCTAGGTTGTTGAGCGCCATGGCCACCACCAACCCGGGGATGGTTCATGTGGTTGACCCGTTTGGACAGAAAACAAGGAGTTTACGACGGCAAGACTGTCCGAATATTTGGCCGTGCATTTTGGGCATTCGAGCAATGTGTCCGTGCTTTGCAACATTGTAGGCCGGTCATCGCAGTTGATGTCACCTTTTTGACCGGTCCATACAGGGGCACTCCACCGGTTGCAATTGGAATGATGCCAACAATCGTCTGGTGCCAGTGGCTTTTGCTTTGGTTGAGGCGGAAAACAACGATAGTTGGGAGTGGTTTTTTCATATTTTGAGAACGAAGGTACTTCCGCTCAAAGGGAAATGTGTGTCATCTCGGATCTCCATCAAGGCATTCTCAGCGCGGTGGAGATTGAGATTCCCGGGATTGCTCGTTTGCACCACCGATGGTGCATGCGGCATTTTTGCTCAAACTTCTATAGGGCATGTGGGAGCAAGGAGTTTTCCGAGGATCTTCAGGATTGTTTCTTGCTTTCTCCGAGCGTCGGTTTGCACGCTTGTACAACAGATTGCTCGCTGACAGATCGTTGAACGCCGGAGGGCAAGAGTTTCTCCACAGGCACATTGAACTTAGAACGAAGTGGGCAAGAGCTTACGATGAAGATGGTCGGAGGTACGGTCAAATGACAAGCAACATGGCTGAATGCTTCAACAATGTGCTCAAGGGTGTGCGTGCATTGTCCGTGACTGCAATAGTTCAATACACGTTCACCAAGTTGAATGAATATTTTTGAAGTACTCAGTTGAAACGGACCAACAGATAGCTGGAGATAACAAGGAGAAACATGAGTACGAATACCCACCAAAGGTTGATAGTTTTAGGGAATTCGAGTCAAGGAAGGCGGACTCCCAAGTTGCAACACTTTTTAATAACGAGGAGTTGATCTATCAAGTGAACGAGCCGAGAAACCACGTCTGGCGGTGTCCAGCACGGTGGTCGGGCATTCAAGGTATCACTCAAGAATTGTGATTGCACATGCGGGAGGCCTCAACTGCTTCATCTTGCTTGCTCGCACTTGCTAACGGCGGCTCCTACACGATATGTCGATATCAATAACCTGCGTACCGTGAGAGAGTCCGAGTTCACTATCGAGGTGACCAAACACATGGGCTTATAGATTTCACCCATATCTAGACCAATCACAATGGCCAGAGTATCACGGAATTCAACTTTGGCCCATCCCGCTTGGAAGGTGATCAAGAAGGGAAGACGCAAGACAAAGCGTTTTAGGGGCGACATGGATGGTTGGGGGGTGGTGGTAGAGAATATCGCAACGACCAATTCCAACAGCCTCTGAGAGACCTCGTTGTGGCAAGTGCAATGGTGGGGGCACAATGTAAGGAAATGCCCCCAAAGGAAGAAAACAAAGGGAAATGAGCTAGCACAAGCCAACAAGGTAGTGGCCAAGCAAGAAATAGCCAACAAGATGTTCCTAGCCAACATGGTGGTCCTAGCAAGCAACCTCCAATGCAACAACCTCCTAGGCCACAAGCTCCTACGCAACAAGCTCCTAGGAAACAAGCTCCTAGGCAACAAGCTCTTAGGCAACAAGCTCCAATGCAACAAGCTCCTAGGCAACAAGCTCCTAGGCCACAACCTCCAATGCAACAAGCTCCTAGGCCACAACCTCCTAGGCAAAAATCTCCTAGCAACAACGAGGCAGGCAACTTGGACTTACAAGAGGCTATAGAGGTCATGGTGGTGGTGTTGGCAGCGGCGGTGGTAGGACTGAGAGTATGATAGGATACCTTGCTGGGCCGTTTCCGTATGTATCGACATTTTATTTAAGCATTCATATTGTTTCAATCACTGTTGGAAACTTACTAACTTTCGTCTTCCAAATGTCTGTAGGTATGGCAGCGGTTCAACCCAACAAGGCAACAACGAAGGCGGTCAATGACTCGGACGATGAAGGGGCAAGGGAAAAGGAGGACGACGAGGAGTGCACATCTCAAGAGGAAGAACACGGAAAAGGGACCTACCGGGACACAATATGATGAGCTTATGATGTTGTGACTTATGACATGTGGATTTTAATTTGAGCTATGAACCTTGTTGTCTATTTCACTTTGCTATTCGATGTGGTTGTGAACTTGTTATTATTAAGTTAGTGTGCAATCGATACTGCTGTGTGATTTGTATATTTGCTGGATTCTAGTAAATACCTCGTATGGTCTGCCTGTTTTTCGTATTTGGCCTAGTTTGTATGCATAGCGCCTTAGGCTAATGCGTTATGGCCATAGCCCTTTTGATCGGGCGGTATGCCATGGAAACTAAATCACCAAGAGAACAACAGAGCAGCCCAGCGACGGAGCCCGGGAGAAAAATCAAAGTCAATGAGTAGCGCCTTGTGATCGGGCGCTACTCCACCCGCACCATAGCGCCTGATCACGAGGCGCTACACCCCCAGATCTGGGCCCCGCGTGGTCCCCCGCACGCCACGGTGGCAACATGTATAGCGCCTGATCACTGGGCGCTACCCCGTGTAGTGTAGCGCCCGATCGTTGGGCGCTACCCAAAAGGGTTAGATGCGTGAAATAGTTTTCGGCCGAAGTTCATTTTGTGTTAAAGTTTGCCCTCGAGGTCAACAGTGTCCATTTCGCCCCTCGCATGCAAGAGATACGGGGCGGGAATAGCCTGGTCTAGCGCTCGCCGCAAGCTGCATGCCGGCTGTAGGTTTTCGTAATGTGTGCTGCAAGCCGGCGATAAATCAAGCGCCGGCTCCCTTCTCTCTCATCACTCCTCTCTCCTCCACCTAATATTTTGTTGAGCTGGAATGGCTTATAGCTTGCTGAGTCAGCCTTATTAGACTTGCTCTAAAGACATGTGCAATGATTTGTTAAGATAGTTTATTTTACATTCGCCATGTAATATAGATATATATCAATAAAATATGATGTATACCGGTAATTTTCGCCTTATCCCTGTTAACCTGATATTTTGAAATTTGTGGTGATATTAAGAGATCAGCTCTTATCTATAATTTTCCATTTCTTTCTCATTCTATCTCAGTGATCAGCCTACGTGGCTTAACGCAAAAATAACCATTATACACGCCTAATGGTTCCTCGGATAAATTTCAGCCATATTTGACCCCTCTCAAAGACGCCATTCACATTGATTTATTTGTAGTAGTTTTTTTTTTGAATAGCCATTACTAGATAAAAGTTTGGCAAAGAGCCATTAGGAAAAACTATACTAGTTTGTCACTACATCTGTACATCCTAAAATTTATTATTTATTCAAATGTAGATGTAAAGATTTCCCTACACGTAAATAAATAAAAATTCTTGATTTATTTACAATAAAAATGATTTCTCAAAATTAATAGAACTGTTTTTTCCTAAATCGACTGTTATGCGCCTAGATTACCATTTTCTTAAATTGGTCATTGTTTCCCCCAAGAATCGTGAAAATGGTACATTCATTATTTTCTTACAAGGTAAACAAATCTCGTGAATTAGTACAATGAAAATTCCAAGAATTTGGTTGTGCCTTTCTCTTCTTTCTTTTTTGCTTGTTATCCACTAAAGTTATGAATTTAGAAATCATTCACTATTTTTCACGGAATTAGTACAATGAATTCTTAAATTTTCTTACAAGAAACAAGTTCTAGGAATTAGTACACGGAAATTCCAGGAATCTGAATGTCTTACAATTGGAATTGAAGTGTCGATGTATCAAAATCATGAAATTTTGAGCTGTTTCACTGGTTCTTCCAACTTTTAAAATATGTCGTTGTTTGGAGCTAATTCCATCTAAGCTACTCCACACGGCCACACCTGAGCCCTGGGATGGGCCACCTTCATCTGATTCCTCAAGCGTGTTGTAGCCTTCTCTTCATTTTTTCCCCTCAATTCTGGAGGACACCACTTGGGCCGTGTGTAGTTGTATCTTTGCCTGGCCTTTCTAGCTTCTTGTTCACTAGCCGCATGATTTAGCGCAATAGTAACTATCTTCCCACTTCTCAAAAAAAAATCTTCCCATCACGACTAGCCTGATTAGTAATTCAATCAGCTCTATGAGTTTAACCACCTAAGGTCATCTCGAATAGGTGATCTATTATTAACCACTTTTTAGTTATCATGGGACAAAACAGACCTAAACAGCTATCCGTGATATATATTTTGTCCTAAAAGCTCTAGATAGCGATATAAAATAAACCATTTATGATCTAAACTTATACCACTTCGGCTTGTGCCCAAAAACTCGAAACGATGCGCGCAGAACCATTCCGCCCGCGGTTAGAAGCAGTTTTTGCCATCAGCACCCCTCCACCACCGGTATCTAGACATCCCCGGACTCCACTACGATGGTCGGCGGTTCCCTCAGATCGACCTGCTTTCTTCCGCCGCCTCTTTCGTCCATGGCCATCGTCACCGCCTCGCCCCTCCTCCTTCTTAATTCCCTCTTGGCGACAATCGCCATGACCTTGCGCCGCCCTCGGCCATCAGGACGCCCTCATTATTTCAATACCATGTTCATTTTCAATTGATTTTTCATGTGAGTGTTCTCTATGTATGGATTTTTGGGTGGAGGTTGTCGCACGGCTGCGCTATTATACATCAGCTACAGGGAAAGTCGTGACCTATAAATACATAAGTTGTTGGAGCTGGACCTTGTAGGTGATCTAAAACCAAGAGCAGCAAAGAACGAAGGTTGGCGGCGGCGCAAGCGACATTGATGGAAGTGGCAACCGGGGCTGTGGCCGTGGAGGACGACGCAGGAATGTAGTTACATCGACAATATGCATTATTCTTGTAGACCCTATCTTGCATCACAATACTGTTTTGTTAGGCGGGTGAAGAAGATCAACAAAAGCGAGCAAAACAAATCATGTGCAGTCGTGCAGATAACTAGATAAGTACTAGCTCTAGAGCCAATCGGTTTGAAAACAAATGGACTCCATAGCACCAGTGATCAATAAAGTGATTGCTTGGACTCTAATCCGATCCAAAACATAAAAGGAGAGACGTGAAGCAATAACTCGAAAACGAGAACACATCGTGAGATGTTACATTGTCCACTCTATAGATTGTAGATGACGTGAGGGGATAACAAAAGAGAGTGATACTCCATGTTAGAGAAAAAGAGAGAGTGATAAATACACCTGCTGAGATCTTTGTATCCGTGCATCACGGCATTGACCTCTGCAGCAGATGCATCGCGCACTTCATCTCTTCCGACACGATCACGTAACCATCACTTGACTTCCAGCGCTCTATTGCACGGACGTGCGGGACACTGCGACCTCGCGTGTGCCGACGCCAGCCGTCCGATCACACCCAAGCGCAATCACAGCCGTTCAGACCGGCACAGCGTGTGATGCTTTTGTAGGGTAGCCGATATAAAAAGAAGAAGTTCTTAGAGCCAAACCGTGAAGCGGACCAACTGACGAAGAGCAGGAGGAAACATTTAGAGGAAACATGCTTTTGTTATTCTGGACCCAGACCCTTTTCGCTGCTTCCAAAATGGGGTTAGGGAGCAACCTAAATTTGAGGCCTTCTGGCTTGAGGAGGACCAATGTGAGGAAGTGGTGCACAATGCTTGGCACTTGGCCTGTCTGTCTGGTGATGCGACTATTGCTGATGCCATTAGGAAAGTGGGAGCTGAGCTTCAGTCCTGGAGTAAGGAGGTCTTGGGTGATCTTCAGAATCGCATTAAGAAGGCAAAAAAAGACCTCAATCGATGCAGGAAGCGTGCTATCTCTCAGGAGCAGGTTTCTCTGAAGCAGATGCTCAGATACAAACTGGATCGTTTACAGGATCAGAAAAACACTTTTTGGAAGCAAAGGGCCAAGGCCCACTGGCTGCAGGATGGAGATAAAAATACAAGTTTCTTCCATGCCCGGGCCTCGGAGAGAAGGGGTTGAACTCTCTAAAAATGCTTAAGTCGGATGATGGCGTTGTGGTTGATGGGGATGAGAATCTCAGAACTTTCATTGCCAATTACTATCAAAACTTATTCACCTCTAGTGCTGGCACCCGTGAAGCTGAGATCCTTGAAGCTGTCCCTTCTGTTGTCACTGCGGAAATGAATACGTTTCTGAGAAGGCCTTTCAATGTGGATGAGATCAAGATCGCTCTTGCTTCCATGGGTGATCTCAAGCCTCCTGGTCCGGATGGTATGCCGGCGATTTTCTTTAAAAGATTATGGGATCTTATTGGTTCTAAGGTACAGCAGGAAATTCTGGGAGTTCTGAATGGTGGTCCTATTCCTTCTGGCTGGAACGAGACAGTGATTGTTCTGATTCCAAAAGTCCTGAATCCTGAGCGCATCAAGGACCTGAGGCCAATAAGCCTTTGCAATCTAGTTTTCAAAATCGTTTCCAAGACAATTGCTTCCCGGCTCAAGGTGGTGCTGGATGACATCATTTCACAAAGCCAGAGTGCCTTTGTAGCGGGGAGGCTCATTACTGACAACGTTTTGTTGGCATATGAAACAACCCACTTTATGCATCTAAGAAAGGGCGGCAGAGATGGTCTTGCTGCTGTGAAACTTGATATGAGCAAAGCCTTTGATCGTGTGGAATGGTCTTTTCTGGAGAATTTAATGTTGAAGCTGGGTTTCAACTCTCACTGGGTTAAGCTAGTGATGAACTGCATCACTTATGTTACTTATAGAGTGAAGGTGAACAAGAATCTGACTGAGGTCATTATCCCCCAGCGTGGGCTGAGGCAGGGATGTCCCCTCTCCCCTTATCTTTTTATCTTGTGTGCTGAAGGGCTCTCTGCCCTTTTCAAGAAGGCTGAGGAGGATGGCTTGTTGCATGGTGTGCAGGTCTGCCCTGCTGCCCCGCGTATCAATCACTTGTTTTTCGCGGATGACTCTCTTATTTTCTTGAAAGCAAATGAGTCCAGTGCCAGGAAACTTCAGGACATCCTTGCTCTTTACGAGGATGCATCGGGCCAAGTGGTGAACAAGGAGAAGTCAGCCATTATGTTTAGCAAAGGCACCGCGGCTGCTGCTGCGAAGAGAAAGTTCAAGGATATTCTCCACATTGCCGATGAGGCCTTCTCGGATCGCTACCTGGGCCTGCCAGTTCATCTTGGCAGGTCAGTTTCCACCGCCTTTGGCTATCTAAAAGAAAGGATCTGGAAGAAAATCCAAGGTTGGAAGGAGAAGTTTCTCTCTAGGGCAGGAAAGGAGATTCTGATAAAAGCTGTGGCTCAGGCAATTCCCACTTATGCCATGTCCTGTTTTGATATCACCAAGTCTTTCTGCGATGACATCAGCTCCATGGTCTGCAGGTATTGGTGGAACAATCAAGAGGATGATCGTCATCATTGGCTGAGCTGGACTTGCCTGTCTAGGGCCAAGTGCGAGGGAGGTTTAGGCCTCCGTGATCTACATCTGTTCAACTTGGCAATGCTGGCTAAGCAGGGCTGGAGATTGCTCCAAGACCCTGACTCTCTCTGCTTTCGTGTTCTCCGAGCCAAATACTTCCCAAACGGCAAGCTTCTGGAGGCGGTGGCCTCACATGGTATCTCATACACTTGGCACAACATTTTAAAAGGCGTGGCCCTTCTCAAGGAAGGACTCATCTGGCGTGTGGGTGACGGCACCAACATCAATGTGTGGCGTGATCCCTGGCTCCCCTCTGGCGACACTCGTAGGCCCACAACTGTGAGAGGCCGCACTCCTGTTACTCTGGTGTCTGACCTGCTGGATCCTTACACTGGGGATTGGGATGCTGAGATTGTCCGCAGTTTGTTCAGGCTGAAGATGTGAAAGCGATACTGTCTATCAGTGTTCGGGATGGCATGGAGGATAACCTTGTTTGGCACTTTGATCCAAGGGGTCTTTTCTCTGTTAAATCTGCTTACAAGCTGGCTGTCTTGTTGAGGGACAGAAAATCTGGTTCTGAGGCTGAAAGCTCTGACTCTCACGAGTCTTCGAACTTCTCTTTTGACTGGAATTGCATTTGGCGTTTAAAAACCTCGAGGAAGGTGCAGATGTTTGTGTGGCGCCTCGCCCACAACAGCCTCGCGAACCGCATGAAGATCCACAGGCTGGGCATTGATCTTGACACTAAGTGCCCTGTGTGCAACAGGTTAAACGAAGATGGAGGGCATGTTTTTCTGAAGTGCAAGAAGGCCAAGTCTTGTTGGATCATGCTTGGGATGGGTGAGGTCAGAGAGAAGCTTCTTGCCTGCACTTCCCCACGGGCTCTCTTGCAGGAAATCTGGAAGCAGGATGAGACCACCCAGGTGTGCGCTGTTACTCTCATGTGGGAGTGGTGGAATATCAGAAACAAAGCAAATGCCGGTGAGGGCAGCTCGGATCCTGCGGTGGTGTGCTCTAGGGTGGAGAGGCTCCTGATCGATTTCATGTCCCTCAAAAAGCAGCCAAAACCTCCAAAACCACCTGATATTCACAAATGGGGAAAACCACCTGAAGAACACGTCAAGGTCAACTTCGATGGCTCCTTCAACGCCAATTCTGGTGATGGCGGGTGGGGCTATGTTATCCGTGACCATGCTGGCAATTTCATTGCGGCCGGTGCGGGCAAGATAAGGAACCTGGGAAGTGCTCTTCAGTCTGAAGCGACGGCATGCCTGGCTGCTATCCAGGGTGCGGACAGGGTGGGAGCGAATAGAGTCATCTTCGAATCTGACGCGTCGAACTTGGTTCAAGGTTTGAAGAGCTCGGAGCTAGACAAGTCCGAGGTTGGGGTGCTGGTGAAGGAGGCAAAAAGTCTATGCCTTGTAAATTTTAGTTCTGTTCTTTTCTCCTTTAGTCGTCGCACCGGTAACAATGCTGCCCATGAGCTTGCAAAGCTGGGAGCAAACTCTGAGTCTGAGGACTCCTACTGGGATGTTTCTGCTCCCAGGTGTATTGTCACCATTTTGGACAGCGATTTAGCTGGGCCAGTTTAATAGATTCCTGTTAAAAAGTCAAAAAAAAAAACATTTAGCGGCGGCGGCGGGCAATGGACGGGCGGAAGAAGAAGTGGGTGGCGTGGGCGTGGGCGGCGGCGGTGGCAATCTTCGTGGTGCTCATGCTAGTCACCCCCGCCATACCGCAGGACGAGGACTACCACGACTTCGCCGACCAAAGATCCCTATTCCTAGGTACCTACGCTCTCTCCCCCGTCCCGTGCCCCCGCGCCCACCGAATCGCCGGACCGTTCTCTGTCGCTCCGGGCTTATTAGTACGACCGGCTTAGAGTCGCTGATTTGGGCGCTGTTCTGGCTCCACCACCTATTATGCTGCTTTATTACCTGAGGTTGCTGATTTGGTAGGTCTACGAGTCTAGCGAACTCAATGAATGTTTGAATGGAAGTTGGGAGCAAGTGGAGTGCAGATTCAGCTATATTATGCTTTGTTCATGTGATTGTGAATTTGTGATTAGTACAGAAGAAATACATCTCATTGCCAGCATTATATGTTATATCAGCTAATTGTCTGCTTTAGTACCTGAGATTGCTGGTTTGGTAGGTCGACGTGTCCAGCGAACTCGATGATGGTTAGAATGGGGGAGTTTTGGGAGCAGCTGGAGTGCAGATTCGGCTGTATTATGCTCTGTTCATGAGTTGTTGATTAGCACAGAGGAAATGCTTCTCATTGCCAGCATTATATGTTATATCAGCTAATTGTCTGCTAGATCGAGTACCGGTGCCCTCTGCACAATTGATGCATGATGACACTGGATACTTCTACTGACCAGAGCACAGTCTTGTGGGTAAATACTCTTGGAAATTATCACTAATAATTTCCTTTGTTTCACAGGGATCCCTAACACGTTGAACGTGCTCTCGAACGTCCCTTTCCTCTTTGTCGGCCTCGCCGGGCTCATCCTGTGCCACTACAAAAACTACTTCAGGATATGGTGCTGATCCGACGCTGATACCGATTTTGGTTCCTTTTCTGACTCAAATTAAGGTTTTGAAAGCAAACTGAATGTTCGTCCTGTTGGCAGCTCGCAGGGGGAGCTCTGGAGCTGGACGCTCTTCTTCGCTGGTGTCACGGCTGTCGGTGTTGGTTCAACCTACTACCATCTCAACCCAAACAATGCCACGCTAGTTTGGGACAGGTTGCTGGTAAGTCTTCCATACATCTTCTGTGCCTAGATCTAGCATTCAGTGCCATGGTTTGTACATCAACTTCTAGTATTTTGTATGGTCCCTAGGAGAGCAGGGTGTTTGGTCCCATGACATGTACACACTGTATGCTATATAGTCTCCTGATTTTTAATTTGTGAGGGCTGAAATGGTGGCTTGTTTGTCTAGATGACGATTGCTTTCACATCTATCGTGGCCATTTTCATTATCGAAAGGGTCGATGAGAGTGCCAGAACAAAGTCCCTTGCGCCCCTGGTTATCGCTGGTGCACTGAGCATCCTGTACTGGAGGCAAGCTCTATTGTTTATCTGTCATTCTTTTGATTGTTTATCTGTCATTCTCTCAGAAATATTTCCTTCCTTTCATGCCTGACTTTTTTCTTGGCTCGACTTTATGTAGCTTCTTTGATGATCTTCGCCCATATGCAGTAGTTCAGTTTGTACCATGCATTGTAATACCTGTGATGGCTATAGTTATTCCACCAATGTATACACATTCAAGCTACTGGTTGTGGGCAGCAGGTTAGTGCTATCCTTCCTCAACATGATCGAAATGCATGCATTTTCATGGTTTCGGTATAGATTGGTATTTGTGACGTGTGTTAATAAACTGGTTTATGTGATTGTCTATTTTTTCTCAGTACAAGAAATCATTATGCCTTTTTCTTTAAACTGAACTTATGTACTTGATTATAAACCATAGTTACCTAGAAAATCATAGAAAATTCAGTAGAAATTTTGTTGTTTCCTTTCTTATTTTCTAATACTTGCCAAGATGGTTCTGTTCCCTAAATCATTTCTGTTGTTATTTGGAAATTCGTAGAACAATCAACAATCCAGTCAATATAAACGAATATATGCATTGTTGCTTTTCAGTTGTTCGACTTTGATGAAGTTGCTATAAAGATGCAGAAGTCTTCTTCTAATCATAATTCTAACGATGTAAGATATGCAATCTGGCATATTATTATCTGGGTGCTGACTTCTTAAAATAATTACAGCATTTTATCTACTTGCCAAAGTAGAAGAGGCTGCGGACAAACCTATCTATATTTGGACACATGAGATTGTTAGTGGCCATACTCTGAAGCATCTTTGTGCTGCGATGGTACCTGTTTTCTTGACTCTCATGCTAGCAAAAAGGACAATTGAACCAGAAAGGTATGCAAAAACTGTTTAGTCCATAGATCGCATTATATTTTGTACATATAACATTATTCTTCATCTATTCCAATACAAGTATATTCCAGTACAAGTGCACCCAGTGCTTGACCATACAGAATTGATAAAATGATTTTTGAAGTTGCACATGGAAATTATTTATAAGATTGTGTTTTTTGTATAACCACACCTCACTGTGATCTATGTGTTCTAACTTCTAATAGAACATGTTTTAACCATGAATACTATCATGGATTATTGTTTCAAGCTGCATTTAGCAAATCTGCACCATAAAACTGTGTGTTTGGCAATAGTCGATTGGTGTTTTTTCCATCATTCAACCGTGCACTGTTAGTTCGTATCAACTTAATGTGGGGAGCATCTACTGAAACTAACATGCCCCTCGTTCCGTTCCAAAGATCAGTGGTTGCATTCATCATGTGTAGTTCTGACAACAGTTTCATCACCACATTGAGTCTGCATCGGATACACATTCAACTGATTGTTCACCTTTATCGTGATAGCAGTATGTAATAATGTAGAAAAAAAAAGCCTTGCATCTCCCTATCCGCGTGTCTAATAATGGTGTTTTTCTGTCTGTTATGCAGAGTAAGTTTGCTCCGGACGTGGAAGATCAGCTGGGTTAATATGAGAGAACGTCGTTCCAGCAATGGCAACACTGTAAACGTTGACTACGATTATGCTGCAGTTTCAACTACATCTGAGCAGTAGATACATGTGTATATATTCATTCATACTTGCAAGGAATAAAATGAAAATGGTGTTGCAACGGATATCCACTGTTTACGATTGGATGTCGCTGCTAAACGAAGGGGGATGCCTCAACACAGTAGTAATTTGCAATGAAAAGGGCGCAGCAAACTAATTCGGGGGAAAGCATTCCATGACATGATGTCCCAGTTTAAGCCCATATTAATTTGCACGAGTCTGAGAAGAGTCATCATAGGAGCCCTCCATCCCTGGGAATGTACTTGACATCTTTCTCTTGCTGAATGTACTTGACATATCTTTTCATAGGAGCGGTACTGCTGCCACCATCCTGTCGCCGCCACCACCGAGACAACGGACGACGGTGACTCATGCATCTGGCCACCGTCAACTTGTATTCAGTCTCAGCATTGTGTGCTCCAGTTTTGACTACAGTAGCTGCAGGACCTGAACGACCACATATTGAGATTTCTGAGAGTGGTTTTTCCCTTCTCTCATATATCTTTCCGTAAATAAAACAATAACAGCGCACTAGCTGAACACACAATACATGAAAGCATCAAGTTGAAGCAGCAACTGCATATAAATAGAGAACGAATACATAGTACACAAACAAGAGTGTTAGTTCCAGTAGGTTCCGTACATACTTGCTCCGACTGAAACATGCTGTGAAAGATCACAAAACGTGTTCCGAATCACAGACAGAGATCACAGCCATGGCACAAGTTGCCACGTGTTATTTGGAAGAAGAAATGCAGTGTCGTACGTAAAATTAAGTGTCACAGACATGAGTGCAGGTAAATGAAAGCAGGACCATACACAGCCGACACCAGCTCGGAATATACTGATCGATGGCTCATCCATACAATATATCAAAATCTTCCATCTGCTGCTTTGTAGGTGGTGGTGGTGGATTGGTGCTGTTATTTTCCATCTCCTGCTCTGTAGGTGGTGGTGGTGGATTGGTGCTGTTACGTGTTGACAGCTTGCGGATGGCGTTCCTCCATGTCTTGGGCTTGAATAGACTACGCTCTGTTCACAAATGATGTCACACAAAGTCAGTCAGTATTCACGTAAAAAAAAAGAGTCAGTCAGTATTAATATAACATGGAAGTTTAATCTGGAAAACATTCACTGAAAGAACGAAGAATCTATGTAAGAGAAACCAATTTTGGGTCATCTATATAATCAAATCAAATTGGTTCCCGTGTGAGTGAATTGATGCCGTGACATGTTGACAGCTTGCTAACCTCTGCGGATGGCGTTCCTCCATGTCTTGGGCTTGCGCTCTGTTCACAAATGGTGTCACAGAAAGTCTGTCAGTACTGATGTAGCATGAAAGTTTATGCTCGAAAACATTCACTGAAAGAACGAAGAATCTATGTAAGATGAACCATGGGTTGCACTTCTAGTCATGCTGTAACCATTATATTTGGTGTATGCTATTACCACTATCTAATTATCACTTGATTAAATATACCCTCTAGTGAATTTGTACTAGTAAGTGTGAATGTGTATGTAACCCATGCCTGCTGTTACACGCAAAAAACAAAATCAAGAACGTCTTCATTACAGACGACGCGCTGGTCGTCCCCCTCCCGTTCACTGTAGCGCGAGAGGCGATTTTTAGATCTCCCCGTTCGTTCCACCTCCTCGACATCGATCCGCCGGATCCCTCGCCCTCCGGCGGCCGCTCCGGCGGCGGGAGGGTGGGGGATCCCCGTTTCACGTGTGTAGATAGGGTAGGTTCTTGTGGGGCTTCAGCCGACGGCGCCGTGGAGACGGCGGAGTCGCCGGTGTCGTTTTTGGTGCAGGTGCGCGTCCTCTCCGGCGGCGGCGCTCGGCAGAGCTCCGTGGCGGCGCGTCTGCGGCCCTGGCACCCGCGGATCGTCGGATCCGTGCCGTGCTTCGATCCCCTGCCAGATCCAGCGTGGCGGTTTCCGTGCTGGAGGGGGATCCGGTGGAGCTTCAAGGCGGCTGCTGCGCGGAAGGGTGGAGTGGTGGTGGCCGATTCGTGGCGTTGGCCATGGATCTGGAGCGGGTGGTGCTCGGGGCCCTGCCCCGGCCGATGCGGCTTCTTCGTCGTCTGTGCCAGCTCGGTGGAGCTGGCCTCTCCTGCGGCTCATCAACGCCTCCGGGCTAGGAGTACTCCCGTTCCTGGGATGGCGGATTCCGGCGGGTCCCTGCGTCGTCGTCTTCGACGGTGGTGCTCGTGCTCGCGGTTCGTCTCGAGGTTGAAGAAGGTGGTGCGCAGCAGCGGCGCTCCTTGTTGCTTTCCCGATCCTCTCCTTACTTGTTGTTCTTCTTTGTTTCGATCTATGTACTCTGTATGTGGTTCGTTTGGTGAATAGATGTGGGAGTTTGGATGTGTCAAAAAAAAAGAACGTCTTCATTGAGTTTGTATCTTGCAAGGTAGAGTGTAGTTACGCATCTTGCTAGCTAGAGCAATTGATCCAGCTCAAGTAGTAGTATATCTTCAAGGATGTCTAAATTTCTTGCTGGAATGCGACAAATTAATAGAGAAGGAAACTGATGCATCTGTACCTTCATAACGGGCATCTAGACTTTTGCATTCGAGGCTGCTTAGACGTTGCTGCAGGCATGCAGGGAGTCTCTTTATACTAGGACAGTTTTCAATGCAAAGTTTTCGAAGATATGGGTATGCTTGTGGCCCATCTGGTAGGGATGACAGGGTTATGCAGTTGGTGACGTGGAGGATCAATAACGATGGCAACTCTCCTGATTGAGATCTGACTGATGTCAAATCACCGCACTGATACATGAATATTACCTTGACTGACGGGGGAAGATTGAGGACCCCTGTCAAGCTATCACACTGCGATATGTTGATATATTCTAAACACGGTAAGGGAAAATGCTCTGCCCTGTCTACTGCGGCTGCTGATGACACTTCTGAATACACAGGTGACGGCCCTTGAAGAATCAATGATGCTGACTGTCCCTGCTGCAACCTCCTACTGAATATGGACTTGAGATTATGGCAAAAAGAAATTGAAATTTTCGTCAGGGATGCAGGGAGTTCGAAGACCTCTACCATGCTTATACAACCAGATATACTGAGAGACTTGAGCTGACTCGAGGGTGCTGATGCTGTTGATGGCTCAGCTGCAGGAGCTTGTGCGTATCCAACCAGTTGATTGCATTCCGAAATCGTTAGACTCAACAATAATACCAAGCTTTGGAACTCTTTCTCTGGCCAGTGGACAAGTATATCACAATTGTTAATATATGAGTGCTGAAGCTGCACAAAACATGCACATAGCTCAATCACATTCGACTTAAAGCCATTTAACTGTAGATCTGCCAGAGGGAAATTGTGATGATTCCCCTTTTCCACGACGTCCACCACTAGTTTCAAACTATGATGAGCCACAGCTGCCGAGGTTGTTTCTGTGTCTCCACAGTGCAGTTCCAGGTTGGTCAGTGAAGTCAGATGTTTAGCTACCCACAGGAACGTCTCTTCCTCACTTCCCTCTATGTTTAAAACACTGAGTTTTGGTGAGATACCTTTTACTGCCAGCTTTGGACATCCTGTAACATACAACCTCTCAAGCTGAGGAAACATTCTCTCTTCACCATTAGATCCTTCGACTACATCCCATCTCTCAAAGCTCCTCAAGTTTTTTAGCTGGAGAACCTTCAATGCAGGAAATGGTGAGCCTGCCATACTAGTATCTCCATCAAACGGTGCTTCCGGTAATGCAGTCAACACAGGGCAGTACATAATACTAAGTTCCTCAAGGTTAGGAAATATTATGTGTCCTCTTTGAGCTCCTTCTATTGTCTCCCATTTATCAAAGCTGTACAAGGCCTTCAAGAGGAGTACCTTCAGTGCTGGAAATGCTGAGCGTGCCATACTAGTATCTCCATCAAATGGTGCTTCCGGTAATGCAGTCAACATAGGGCAATTCTTAATTTTAAGTTCCTCGAGGTTAGGAAATACTATGTGTCCTCTTTGAGTTCCTTCTACTGCCTCCCATTTATGAAAGCTGTCCAAGGACTTCAAGAGGAGTACCTTCAGTGCTGGAAATGCTGAGCGTGCCATACTAGTATCTCCATCAAACGGTGCTTCCGGTAATGCAGTCAACACAGGGCAGTTCATAATACTAAGTTCCTCAAGGTTAGGAAATATTATGTGTCCTCTTTGAGCTCCTTCTATTGTCTCCCATTTATGAAAGCTGTCCAAGGCCTTCAAGAGGAGTACCTTCAGTGCTGGAAATGCTGAGCGTGCCATACTCGTATCTCCATCAAATGGTGCTTCCGGTAATGCAGTCAACATAGGGCAATTCTCAATTTAAAGTTCCTCGAGGTTAGGAAATACTATGTGTCCTCTTTGAGTTCCTTCTACTGCCTCCCATTTATGAAAGCTGTCCAAGGCCTTTAAGTAGAGTACCTTCAGTGCTGGAAATGCTGACCGTGCTATTTTACCATGAGATTCTCCAAGCAGTGTTGCTTCTGGTAACTCTGTCAACTCTGCACACTCAACAATAGACAACTTCTCGAGCTGAGGAAATACTATCTCTTCTCCTTGTTCCACTTTACTTACTTCCCACCATTTCTCCAAACATTTCAGACCTTGTAGTGTAAATTCCGTCAGATTTGGAAAACTGAAGAATGAATCACAACTGAATAACAACTGCAGATTCTCACAATAAGAAAGATGGATCTCAACCACGTTTCGCAACATAGAAATCCATGTTGGAAAGGTGGTTCCTCCGTAGGATTCTATCCTTATAGCCTGCAGCCCATCATGAGGTTTCAGGCCCTCAAGCACTCTTGCATCATGCTCACAACCAACAGTCCATATTAACACCAGTTCACTGAGTTCCTTCTTCTTTCCGATGTTTGCTGCTTTTGCATCTCCTTCTGTAACATTTTCTAGATGGTTTACCTCTAGTTTTCCACCAAGGTTTAACTGTTGTAACTCTCCAACATCACTGCACTCAGAGCCAGTAGGACCTGCTACAAAACACGTAAGTGTCTGTAAGGATGTGAGTTGTCGGAGGTCACTAGGCATGCTCTTCATCCGTGGACAACCATGAGTGCAGAGGTGACGGAGGGCAGTCATGTACTTCATTTGCCTTGGAAGCCGACAAGATCAGAGCATCTAGAGACGTCCAATGTGTGCAGATTGTATAGAATGCTTATATCTTCAGGCAGTGCTTCAATATAATAACTTCCTGAGAGATCAAGGTACCTTAGGTGATGAAGATGCTTTGATTTCAAGGGGAATGATCTACTGCATGTGCGGAGCCGTAATGCCTTCAAAGAGCTGTATTTTGATAAATGCTGCAATGGACCTTGCATATAAGTATCACACATAAGTGTTTGGATTGCAGGAGATCTTTTTGCCAGAGAATCATTCAAAATAATCTGTGGTTCTTCACAAGACAAAAGTAAGTGCCGAGCTGTATCTGGAAGCCACTCAACCTGACTCGGTTCCTCGGGTGCAAGAGCACATTCATTTTCCATCACAGATAGTGCAACATCATGCATAAGATCATGGATTTTACATGTTTGTTTGGAATAACTATCCCGGTCCTCCCTTTCTATGAAAGGGACTCGTGCTTGTTCCACATCAACAAAGAATGACCTTGAGGCCAGCTCGCTGAAAATCCGTCTGCCAATGGTTTCAGGACTAGTTTCTTTTCGGTCTTGAATAAACCCATGTGCGATCCATAGTTGGATCAGCTTCAAAACATCAATCACGTAACCCTTGGGCAACACAGCACAGATAGCAAAGCACTGCTTCATCTCTGATGACAAGGCATTGTAGCTGAGCTTGAGTATAGGTAAAATTCCAGACTCCTCGGTGCAAATGTTGCTTCTGCATGATATATCCTTCCATTCTTCTTCGCTAGTCTTTATACATAGCAGAGAGCCCAGTGCTGTTGCGGCCAAAGGAGAGCCACGACATCTCTTCACAATGTCATCAACCATATTAACTAGCACAGTAGGCCTTTCATCTTCCTTCTGCAAACCGAATGCTCTTGTCTGGATGATTTCCTTTATAAACTTATCCTCTAAAGCTGCGAGATTGTAGGCCTTAACTGTACCCATTATTTTTGCGACTCCTTCATCACGAGTAGTTGTTAAAACCACACTACCCTTGGCACCATTTGTAAGGCGGGCCTTGAGCTTCTCCCACCTATGAGGTTCTCGGTTCCAGACGTCATCCAATACAAGAAGGTACCTATGCCCACTTAATACATCTTACACTTGGTTTTTCTTGGATGCTGATGCTTCAACTATTCTTTTTGCCAGGGAATCGACGTCAAAGCTGTCAGAGACACAAACCCAGATCAGCAACTCGAAATGCTTCTGAATTTCAGGTTCGTTGTAAACGAGCTGCGCTAAGGTGGTCTTGCCCAAGCCCCCTATTCCAACGATGGGAACAACGGTGAGATCTGCATTGCTAGCTTGACCAAGTAGTGTATCAACAATATTCTTAGTATCCTGTCCCTCGATCTGCTGATAATATTCTTTGGATCAAAGATAATATGATCCGTCTGCCTCCACTGCTTGGAAGCCGGTGCTTGCTGCTGAAACTTAAACCCAAACGCGTTCATCTCTGCCACAAGGACCTCAATGTCCTGCACAACCCTGCATAGCTTCTTCCCCATTTTCTGACGGAACACAAAACGGTTGTGGGTTGGAATGAGCTTTACTGCATCGATGCCGAGCTCACGGCAGTGCCCGTTCTTCCTGGCTTGGCGGCGGAGCGCCTCGTACTTGAACTCGTCGAAGATCTCGTCTGCCTCGTAAGCCACCCTCTTGACCTCCAGGAGCCAAGCCTTGGCGCCTTCTCTGTAGGACGCGGCCTCCTCGGCGTCGGCGATGACGTCGAGGATGGCCGGCAGCTTGCGCTTGAGGATCCGGTGCTGCTCCTCCATGCCGTCCATCACCTTGTACTTGTCCAGCAGGTAGCTGTAGGCCTTCTCCTTGACGATCGACAGCAGTGGCCCGACCACCATGGTGGCCACAACCTCTGCCATTGGAACCCTAAGAGCTCACAGCAGAGGCAAACAACAGCTGCGGTTCCTGGAGTGAGAGGAGAAATGGCGGTTTGAGCTAGCTTGCAGATGCTTGCTGGTGAGGAGAGATGGAAGCAAACGTGAGTGAAGTACCGCCTTTCCAATGCAGTACCTGGAGAGGAGGCCGGAGAGGCCTGTTCCGCGCGCGGCTCGCCGACAAGCTACGGGGCTAGGTGCGCTCCGTGTGTGCAGGCCGGACAGGCTCGCGCCGTTATGGTTGAGCGCCGCGGTCGGCTTCGACCAGCCCGGCAGAGGGTGTCGGACAGTCGGAGAGTCCCGCGCGCCTCAGAGTTCAGAGCTCAGAGCACAAGCACACGTGGGCTCTGCAGTTCCTGGAGAGGAGAAATGGCGGCGTGAGCTAGCTTGCAGATGCTTGCTGCTGAGGAGAAATGGAAGCAAACGTGAGTAGTGCCTTTGCAATGCAGTACCTGGAGAGGCCTGTGCCGCGCGCGGCTCGCCGACGAGCTCCGGAGGCTAGGTGCAGTCCATGTGTGGAGGCCCTTCGGCGCTGGACCTGCAGAGGAGGTTTGGGAGATTCGCGCGCGCGCACGCCCGGCGGCACCGCCTTCTGGTTCACCCCGCACCCAGCGGCGACATCGGCGAGCTGGTGGTTCCGACTGGTACGGCGGCCGCCTGGCGCCTCCGGCAGCACGTCGAGCTAGGGATTCTGGATCCGGGATGGGGAAATCTTTGGGGAGCGTGGGATTGCGTAGAGTAGCATGCTCACCACAGGCATCTTCAAGATCGATTTCGTACTAGGCCGAGCAGCGCGAGAGCATTGATTCATCAGTCCTCTCCTCTGGCCTCTGCCTCCCTCGACAGAGCCTTTACTACACTACTGTTCTTGTGCTTGCCTGACCCACCTGTGTCGCGTGCCATTTACTTCCCCGCTTCCAAAATATTTATTTCGTTCTAGCTCTGTGGCCATGCTTTCATATAGTGCAGGAATGCAGCTAGTAGGCACCTAGCCTCGTAATATTGGTTTGTCGTATAATTTGTGCCAAATGGCTCTTTGCAATAATAGCTGTTGAAGACTTGTACAATGATTGTTAAGACAGTTTTATCTTACATTCGCCACGTACTTTAGATATAACAATAAAACATCATGTGTAATTGTAATTTTCTCGTCTTATCCCTATTAACCTGATACTTAAATTTGTGGTGATATTAAGAGATCAGCTCTTATTTAAAAGAAGACAAGATCATTTTTCATTTCTCTCTCATTCATCTCATCTTTCATCCTACGTGGCTTAACACTAAAATAACCATTATACACGCCTAATGGTTCATCGGACAAATTTCAGCCATATTTGACCCCTCTCAAAGACGCCATTCACATTGATTTATTTCTGGCTACGAAATGCAAAAATAACTAAGTCATTTGAAGTAAGCCATTTTGAATCGTGTATCTTTAATTCAAGAGAGCCTGAAAAACAGGAAAATGTAGGAGATACGCCATTGCGAATGGCATACTTCAAATGACTGAACTATTTTTTGCACGAGGCAGTTTCACATAGGCCAAACCGAATGGTGTGTCTACATAACCAAATAAGCCATTGTGAATGCCGTTTTTGAGAGAGGTTAGATCTGGTTAAAAGTTTTTAAAATGGCCATTAGTAGTTAAAAGTTTGGCAAAGGGCCATCACGACAAATTATACTGGTTTCTCACTATATCTATACATCCTAAAATTTATTATTAGTTTGAATGCAGTTGCAAATATTTCCCTACATGTGACTCAATAAAACATCTAGATTTATTTACAATAAAAGTGGTTTCTCAAAATTAATAGAATTAATTTTTCCTAGAATCGACTGTTATGCGCCTAGATTACCATTTTCTTAAATCGGTCATTGTTTCCCCAAGGAATCATGGAAATGGTAAATTCATTATTTTCTTACAAGGTAAACAAATCTCGTGGATTAGTACAATATGAATATTCCAAGAATTTGGCTGTGCCTTTCTTTTCTTCCTTTTTCGCTTGGTATCCACTAAAGTTGTGGATTTGGAAACCATTCACTATTTTTCATGGAATTATTGCAATGAATTCTTAAGTTTTCTTACAAGATAACAAGTTATAGGAATTAGTACAATGGAAATTCAAGGAATCTGAATGTCTTATAATTGCAATTGAAATGTCGATGTATCAAAATCATGAAATTTTGGGGTGTTTCACTGGTTCTTCCGACTTCTAAAATATGTCGTTGTTTGGAGCTAATTCTATCTAAGCTACCTCCCATTCCATATCTATGGCACGGAACTCAACATGCAAATAACGCACCACATGTTCATATCTATGCATGTCTCCATCGGTGTTGTCCCATAATATTTTCATCTAATATTCTGATGTATATTCGCCGATTCGATTCGAGATGGTGCACCTGAACCGGTGATCCCGTTATAAAAAGAAAATCGAAAATGATACTCTTGAGTTAAAAAAATCTGAACGTTAATACATATGTTTGGCATATATATTTGTGCAAAGTTCCGGTTGAAAATACGTTTTATATCTTTTTTTTTTTTGACAATTCTAAAATTTATTTCATTGAAATCAAATACAGATTACAGAGAGTAATGTGCATGGATGCACATTAAGGTTGCTGATAACAGCAATTACAGGACACTGATCTGAGGGATGTTTAGTACATTTGTAAAGACAGACCCCTATTCTATGTAAATTGAAAGCTTCTTGAGCCTGATTATGAGCAGCTTTGTTGATATCCCTCCTGATCTTGAAGATATTGGCTTGACAACCCTGAGTATGATGAAAGAACTGATAAAGATTCGGTCTTATACTCCAGTGTCCAGGAAAAGCTATAGGATCTTTTTTCTGGATTGCTTGAACTAATGTGAGGTTATCCGATAGAAAGTTAGCTTCCTGGAATTGAAGAGATTTTGCAATATGCGCTGCTAGTTCCATTGCCTGGGCTTCTGCTTGAAGAGCTGAGCATGCAACAGAGGCTGCCTGAATATAGATAGTTTGATGATCTCCTCCTTTCCAGTCGATGTAGATACCAATACCAGATTTCTCTTCTTGTATAAGATTTCTGTTTGTTGGTAAGATACTATGTTTCCAAGCTGCATCAGTGTAAAAATTGGGACCTCTTTCGATATAATTCAGATCTGGTTGTAAGAAATTAACTATTTTTTCCTTTTCTTCTTTACTAGTTATCTCTTGAATTTTATCTTTTGAGAAATTTTCTTTTTCTGCTTGTAAAGCTTTTGCTTTAAAGAGTACCTGCAGAGGAGTACTTTTGATTCTTCTGAAAATTAATTCATTGCGAGCTTTCCAAATGCACCAAAGAGTACAAAGGACTATTTTGAGAGCATCTTCATTTTTGCAAGAACTAAGAATGAAGCTAATCGTGTTCTGAATATGTGAGTTGTCCAGTTGATATAAACCTTCAACTCTAAGCCCAAGAGGAGATGCGAACCAGACAGCCTGTGAGAACTTACAGTCAAAGAAAAGATGGAAGTCATCTTCGTTATTACCACATCTGATACAGAGTGGATCTATGTGTTTGGATCTCACTGCAGCTCTCAAACCTGTTGCTATTGTTTCTCTTATAAGTCTCCATCCAAAAACCTGTATTCTTGGTGGAATATTTCCACTTTTCCAAATTTCTTGTAGAATTTTCCTTGTTTGTGGTGATAGAGGATGATATGATCCAGCATTTAAACCATAAAAAGAAGGACAGAAAACTTGATAAGCACTTTTTGTGGTGCATATGCCAGAAGGGGTGTGCTTCCAAATTATCATGTCATCACTACTGTCTTTATTAATGGGAATATTTGCCACCAAATTTGCATTATGAGCACCAAAAAGAGTAGTGAGTAAGGAAATGTTCCAGACTTTCATATTAGGGATCCAAAGATCAGACACAGTAGCAGGGTACACAAAATTCTTGTCCTGAATATTCAGATGATTGTGAATTTCTTTCCAAAAAGGACACCAAGGAGTCGACCAAATACAAGTATTGCCTCTATAGAATTGATAGCTAACTGAATCAGCAAGTTGATTTTTAATTTTGAGAATAGAGGTCCAGAAGGCAGATTTGGGCACTTTGGGATTGGCTTTCCAAAAAGATGTGTTATGGAAATATTTAGCCTTGAGGATTTTGGAGGTATAGCTGTCCGGAAGATAAACAATTTTCCATGCAGCATTAAGTATTAGAGCCTTATTAATAGCTTCCAGATTTCTCACTCCTAAACCACCTTCTTTTTTTGATTTACAAATTTCTGTCCAGGCTTTGAAATAAATTGGTTTTGACTTAGAATCTTCCTGTATGCCTGTCCACCAGAAATCCCTAATAATAGCATTGATTTTTGTCAACATCTTCTTAGAAAGAAGAATGTTAGACATATAATAAATAGGGATAGAGGATAAGACAGATTTAATAAGAACCAGCCTTCCCGCATGTGATAGCTTGTTTGCTTTGTAACAGCTAAGTTTAGATTTGAATTTCTGAAGAATAAAGTCATAAGCTTGAGATCTATTCTTAGCTGGAAGGACCAAAGGATGACCAAGATGCACTGACTGAGTGTTCATATCTTCGACCATGAAGATTTTTTTGATAATTTGCTTTTGGTTCTCTTCCACATGCTTGCTAAACAGAATTGAGGATTTGGACCAATTTGGGATTTGCCCAGAGTGTTTGCAAAATAGATTGATTACATTCCATATGTTCCTTGCCTCTCTTTGATTTGCTTGTCCACAGACTAAGAGATCGTCAGCAAACATCAGAGCATAAATTGAAGGACAATTTGGGCCCAATTTAATTCCCTGGATGTTTGAATTTTGAAGCTCCTCTTGAAGTTGAACAGCAAGCTCATTAATGGCTATGACAAAGAGGTAAGGAGAGAGAGGGCAACCTTGTCTTATGCCTCTCTGGCTTTTAAATTTACCATGATGATTCCCATTAATGATTACCGAGAACTTAGAATTGGATATACAAGCCTTTATAAGATTGATAAAATGATTGCTGAACCCCTGTTTTTGAAGAGCTTTCACAATAAAGCCCCATTCTAGTCTGTCAAAAGCTTTTGCCAAATCTATTTTAATCATAAAAGCTTTTTGTTTCCATGAGGAAAGAGAGAAAGAATGGGTAATTTCCTGGGCCACAATCACATTATTAGATATTCTCCTTCCCTCTATGAAAGCTTGCTGAGTATCCATGATTTTATTAGGAAGATGCGGTTTGATTCTGTTGGCAAGAGATTTTGCAATAATTTTATAAATCACATTACAAAGGCTTATCGGCCTAAAATCCTGAGGTTGCAAGCATTGTGATTTCTTTGGAATGAGCGCGATGCTAGTATCATTTAATTGCTGAGGAAGGCAAGCATTAAGATAGAAATTGTGTACCAGATTTGTTATGTCATCTCCAATCCAATTCCATGCTGCTTTGTAAAATGCTGCATTTAATCCATCTGGTCCTGGGGAAGCATCACTTCTCATACCTTTCAGAATGCTCCAAATCTCCTCCTTATCTGGAATAGAGTTAGTATAATCATCTTGAATGGTTGGAGTTTGAGAATAATTGAAATTATGCACTTGGCAGGGGGTAGCTGAAGAAGAAAAGATGTTCTTAAAATAATTGACAAAACAATGAGCTATTTCTTCTGGATCTAGAGTGACTTGACCTTTGGAATTGTTAATGGAGACTATCCTGTTTCTTCTTCTTCTTTTTAGTACCGACATATGAAAATACTTTGAGTTTCTATCCCCTTCAATAGCCCAATGCTTCTTTGCCCTTTGCTTGTAGAATTCTGTTATTCTTGTCATAGTTTGCTCATAGGCCGCTAACAGCTTCTCTTCTTCATTGTGGTCTTGTTCATGAAAAGGCTTTTCTTGAATATCTTTAATCTTCTCTTCTATGTCATTTAGCTGAATCTGAAGTGGCTTCTTTTTTTGCCTCCATTTCCTTAAAGCTCCTGTAAGATGCTTGGATCTTAAGTTGAAGGGCTGATTTTGTGTTGCCTTCCATGCCTGCATGGCTGTTTCCTGAAAATCATCTTCAAGAAGCCACCAATTCTCAAATTTAAAGTGATAAGTGGGTTTTTTATATTTGGAATGGAGAATAGCCAAAACAGGAGCATGATCACCTTGCAGTATAGGGAGATTGTATATGTTTGCATTTGGATAAATATTACACCATTCAGCATTTGCTAAAAATCTATCAAGCCTTTCATATATAGGCTTAGAAGAATACCTTTTATTGCACCAGGTGTAGGCAGGTCCGTTGTACCCTAAATCAAAAAGACCACATTTTTTTACCAGAGAACAGAATAATTGCATTCTAGCATGGTTGACATAATTTACATTGCTTTTTTCATGAGGGTACATGAGCTCATTCAGGTCTCCCATACAAAGCATTGGCATGCCACTATTTTCATTAACAAAAGTAAAGATCTGATCCCAAAGCTCTTTAGTTTTTAAATGGCTAGGGTCTCCATACATACAGATTAAGCAAAAAGCCTCTTTTGTAGAGGTAATTACAAGAGAAGCTAAGATGAGATTAGAGGTTGCTCTTGTGATCTTCAAATCAATGTCGCTGTCCCACAAAAGCCATAGCCCTCCAGATCTTCCTTGAGATGGAACTACAAAGCTATGGGCTATATTAAAATGGTTGGACAATTGCACTCTATTGAACTTAGAAGTTTTTGTTTCAGAAATGAAAGTCACCTTAGCATTAGTAGAGTGCATTAGTCGGGCAAGATAGTTCATTTTATTACTGTCAAGGCTCTTGCCCGCTCCTTGACAGTTCCAACTGATGAGACTCATTGCGCCCGTGGCGCCTTAAAGGCTGGCGCCGCTGCCTGTTCTTCATATTGTGTAGATATTTCTGATTCCAGCATGTTACTTGCTGCACTGTTGTTTATAAGATCCTCTTCATCTTGAACTAGGATATGATTTGAATCATCTCTAGTCAAATTGGGATGGTTTGCTGCATTGGGATATGACTGTTTCCAAGACAAGTTACCTTCTGTATCAAGTCCCATTGAAAAGTTTGTTCTTCGCTGCATCCTTCGGTACCTCTTGATGGGTCGATTCTTTTTCCTCTCATATTGGACAGTTTGTGATATTCCTTTATTGAACGAGTAAGGACCTTGGGGCTGTTTATCCTGTGAATGTTCAGAGTGATGTATACTGTCTTTGGTTCCTGAGTCCAACCGAAGATGTGTTTGTGGAGGTCGGGCAACACCAATATTACTAGAATCCAGTAAAGGCAAATGTTCAACCAACAACAAATTTTGTGAAACAGGATGGTTTAATTTAAACCTTGTGCGGCTGTGTTCTTTTTCTTCCCCTTCTGTCCATAAAATCCCTGTTTCTGCTTGTCTTTTGAGCCCCTTTTGTGAAGGTTGATTATCTTTTGTTGATTTATTGCTATCCAGGGTGTTCCCATTCCGAGGAGGCTGTTCTAAAGCAATGCAATGACGAAGCTGATAACTTGAACTGCTGATATTATCTGATGTCTTCCATATATTCTTGCTTTGATCTGCTTGCTTCTCTGAATTAGTAAGCCTAGGCGGAATAAGACAATCTGCATTTTCTGCTCTAACCAAATTCATATCTTTTCTGAATTCTAAAGGAAGTCTTCCTCCAATACTTGCTTGCTGAAGAGCAACCTGAGGTATTTTCGTAGCTTGGGAGGTCCAGATTCCAATATTGGAAAAAGGAACCATGGAAGTGTTAGCTTTAATACTTTGCAGATGTCTGATCAGCTTGCTCCTACTAGGACAGTTCTGAACTGAGTGAAACATCATACCACAGAAAACACAAATTCTTTTTACTTTATCATAATTCAGATAGAAATAGATGAAGTCATTGGAAGACTTATAAAATTTGACCTTGTCTTTCACTGGCTTTTGAATGTCCATTTTTGCATAAGCTTGTATATAGTCCTTTCTAACTGTCATAGTAATCTCTGGAGGAGGATGCAAGTCAGAAGGCTGGGCTGAGTTATCTATGACAAATCTCATTAAATTTGATGTTCTGAACTTTTCTGGCACACCATAGACTCTAATAGGGACATAAATATACTTGAAGAGATAATCCTCAAAGCTTTTATTTGCTTCATCCGGATTTATCCATTCCAGCAACAAGTTGTCACTTTCCACAGACCACGGCTGTCTTTTAAGAACAAAGTCCATTGCATCTTCATTTCTAAAATATGCTATGTACAGTGCTGGTCTTACTTGATCAATGATCCAATATTTTTCACCCCAAGCACTAGACATGGCATCATTCAAGGCTTTTAGAGGAATGTTTCTTGGTGTACCTGACGAGCTTGCAACCTTGATCAACAGTCTGAATGGTGAATTTTCTTCTGGCCTCTGAATTTCTTCGTCCTGATATCCAATCTCAATGTCCTCCGGAATCGTGATCTGTAAGCTTTTCATGATGGCTGTTAAGTCCACTTCCTCATCTGATGAATGTTGGTCTGCTGATGCTTTGATACACCTATCTCCCTCTGCTTTTCCTGCATCTTTGCCCTCCAAGATAGAAAATTGCGCTAACCTTTCACCTGCTTGCTGAAGTTCTTTGTTTCTTTGATGAGCTGGATTTTCTTCTTGATAATCCTCCGATTCTTCTGCGAAATTTGACTGAGAAGTTGAAAAAGATGGCACGGAGTGATGTTGCTTGTTCAGTTGAGTAGAGAGGAAGGAAGGGCAGCTGGGATCTGGAAATGGCGGTGGGCGATTGGGGTCTGGAAGGAGAGGGGGGTTCTTGAATGAAGGATGAGAAGGGGAAGCAGGGAATGATGGTCGGATTCTCGCCGGTGGTTGATTTGTCGTCGTTGGAATGGGTGAGTGTGGAAGTGGTAGCAGAGGGCGATTGGGATCTGGTGGGAAAGGAGGGGATTTAGTGGGTGGAGGAGGAGGAACGTGGAGAGGCGGGCGGACCATCGCCGGCGGCTGTCTTGTCGTCGGCGAGATGGGCGGCGGCGCAAGGAGGTTTCTAGAAAGTTTGAGAGAGGGGATGAGTCGCCTAGAAGGTGAGAGAGGAGTTACGGCATCCGCCAGACAGAGAGTTCTGCCGAAAATACGTTTTATATCAGGCTAAAAAAATAACAAATGTTCAGGTTTTGAATTTTTTTCAGATTTTGATAATTGTTCAGGTTTTGAAATTTGTTTAGATTTCGAAAATTGTTCAGGTTTTCAAATTTGTTCTGATTTTGAAAAGCTGCGGGGAGATATATAGAGGAATCATCCATTACCTTTCCAACCCACCAACAAGCTGTGCTCTGCCCGGTGCACTGAGGTCATGGCTTCCATCAGGCCTCATGGGCCGAATCATCCATTACCTTTCCAACCCACCAACAACGTCGATTCTACACGCACATGCCGAGAACGGTCGAGGATCCAGGGCATCGCGAGCAAAGAACGGCGGGCTCGGCGCCGGCATATCCTTGTCCAACATAGGCACACGACAGGCGCACGGGGAGGTGCGGAGCGGCGCCGGATCGAGGCGAAGAGGCCTCGAGGCGGCGGCGAGCCACGAGGAGAACTGGAGCAAACCCCGCGAAGAATTTCCACTGTATCTCAAAACGCAAATCGACACGGCTACAGTTTCGGAATCCGACCGTGTATGTAACTATGTATACAATACAAAGTCTAGTCCTAGTAGAACAAGAACTTATCGTCTCTACATATACCAACTAGTCCACGGTCATTGCCTCATAGAAGAAACAATTGCATACAGATAACAGGCACTTCCCTCGCAAGAATCTGCAGCTGGTTCACGATGTTAGCCGAATACCTGAAACTATCTCTCACGTAAGTGTTGATTTTTTTTCGAACAAAACGGGCAACATTGCCTCATTTTATTTAAAAAGTAGAAGAGAATTGACCGGTTCATTTGCAGGGGAACCGGCCGAAAACCCGTACAATGCACCAATGTCGTCATGGAACACGACCACACTGGGCACACCACCACAGCCAACCCGGCTACCCACACGAAGCACAAACACACAAGGAGACCATGTCGAGGTTGCCACGAAGTTTCATCGTCATCACTCCTCCGCGAGCCAGCGACTCCGACTTCACCAGCAGCTTCCCAAACGGAGCCTCACATAAGCATCGGAGCCCATGCCGGCCTATGCCAACAATTGGCCACACGCGCCAAGGACAGACAGCTCCGAATCTGACGACGAGCTTCACAAGGGAAATATGCTGAACCTGCGCCGATCGAGAACTCTGCGAAGCCACCGGTGGCCGGTCATCGTCGCCGCCTGGACACCCTCCACCGCAGCTCCGACTCCACAGCAACACAACGGAGCAGAAGGACCCATCGAACACGCCGAGAGACTCGACTACCAAAGTCCAGCCGCGACCCATCTTCCGCCCAAAGCATCCCCTTTGCCAAACTGCACACTTGGACCTTGCACAGCTATCCGACAACCAGCCACCTTCATCGAACCCCTAGGCGACTCCGAGCCGATGCCCCCAAGAAGGAAAGAGACGCAACAGCGCCTCCATCGCCCGATCCCAGATCCGAGGTTTCCCTCCGGAGCCAAGGCCGCAGGAGGAGGAGTGAGCACCACACATGACAATGCTTCCAAGGAAGTCCGCGACACCCACGGGCGTCACCACTGTCAGCTCTGGCAGGAACCGGAGCAAGAATTTCTTCCGGTGATGCTCAACAAACACTCCACCATGAACCGGCCGCCCACAAACCACCACCGAACGCGCCGAAGCCGCCGGCCAACACACCCTGCCGGGATAGCCCTGCACCACCAGGCCGAAGACACCGGCGCAGCACTTCGCGCAGCACCTGCATGACACCGGCGCAGCACTTCGCGCAGCACCTGCATCTCGCCACGCTGCCAGCCGGCCGACAGCACGTCACCACCACCTCTTCCCCCTCCCGCTCTGCCAGCACCACCACGCCGCAGACCAGCGCCTGCAGAAGCCCCGCAGGGCGCCGCCTGCTGCGAACCCACAGGCCGCCGCCGAGCCGAACTCACCGGCCCTGGAAGACAGAACCAGGAGCGCCGCCGGAGGCCGCCTGCACCGCCCTCGCCACAGCCGTCTCCTCCTCAAACCTCAACGTGGCGCCGGCCGCCGGCTCGCCACCGGGCACCAACGCCGCACCACCGCGCCCCGGGGCCGCCGCGCACCTCCCGCGCGAAGGTCGCCGACGCCGTGATTGAAGTCTTAGAGGACACGAGCATAGTAGAGTATATGATACTGATCCTCGCATGCATGAAACTCGCTGATCTGACGATTTTCTTTGTTTCAGTCGCATGATTACGACTTATCATCTCCTGCGACAGTTCGTGCAGTACTTGACAGATTATGCGGTCTTTTTTCTAATTGACGTAACTATGCAGTAATGAGTTTACTTCCTTGCACCCCCTTCTGCATTCTGTATGCTTTCTTCAGTGTTCAGTCAGGCGTGGTCACCAAAGAGATATCATTTAAGCAAAATCATCAAAGTAAAATATATTTGGAAATCCATAAAAAAATTAGTTGGGTTGCTATTATGTTGTTGCAGTTTGTTTGCACAAGTTAAAACTTCGACGGTTGATATTCGTGCAATGAATTTTAATTTTTTAGATTACCGTGTTTTTCCATGTTGTGACCTATTGACCGTGTTGATGCTCTGAATCAGGGCACTGCCACTATGATTGAAATCATTATTTTTTTGTGGGAATTCGGTGTTTGTTTAGTGACTCGTCCCGAAATGCCAAATTATGCTCGGGAGCTTGTCCCGCAACAACTTGGACTTTGGGGGATGGAAATATACAAGAACAAGGCGCATGATTTCCTAGAGAGTGAGCAGTCACATGATTCGGTCCTGGGATTGTGGGGCACTTCAGGTGTGGGTAAGACGTCGTTTCTTACACTCATGGTTAACTGCTATGCCGGTGATGGTCTCTTTCACCATGTTTTACCTATACAAGTTGGCACCGTGGAAGATACGCAATACTATTTGGCTTGTATCTTAAAGTTGGACTGGGATACTATGTCGTTGTTAGAGGAACATGAGCGAGCCAAAATCATCTCCAATTATTTGAAGCATAAAAGTTTTCTAGTGTTGTTGGATGATGTGGAAGACAAAAACCTAGATTTGGAGTCCTACGGTTTGCCGATGCCGCTTGGGCGTAGGCAAAAGTTGATCATGACATCGAGGAGCCAGGCTGTGTGTAGTCACATGGGGTGCACCGAGGCCAACACTATTGAGATGAAGGGCTTAGGGGATGAAGATGCCTGGAACCTTTTCAAGTACATGTCGAAAGTCAAAATCACCGAAGCTAATGTCGAAGTTTACAAAATGGCAAAAGAGGTAATCTATATTTCTATAATACCTATTCATCTGGACTTGTAATTTACAAAACATTATCCTTGTACTAACTTACCTGATTCCGCAAGCAGATGGTTTCGGCATGTCAAGGCTTGCCTAGAGCCATCTGTGCCGTCGGCGTAGGTGGCACAACGTTTTGTGGAACAAATCTGGATGGTTGGTGGGTCGCCTATGAGTATTTCAAGGATAAGGCCAAGAATCTTCCACCGGAGCGAATGGAGGAAATTTGGGCTCTACGGGTTTAGGTATATGTGAAAAGTCGTCAATTGTACAGATTCATCTTCTCCTTCATACTGTTATCATCAAAGTTTTCGTAAATTTTTGCCATTCATGTCCCTGAACAGTTCTCGTAACCATCTTTTGTTCCGTGCTCATAGTGCCTGGTTGGGCAACCACTATGCTGTCTTTCGCCATGTCCTACCTATTCAAGTTGGCACGGTGAGACATATGCAGTATTATTTGGCTTATATCTTGAAGTTGGACTGGGCCGGATACTATGTCGTTGTAAGAGTTGCATCAACTAGCCAATTCAAATTATTTGAAGCATACAAATTTTCTAGTGTTGCTGGATGATGTGGAGGACAAAGTTGCATGCATATCTGAGTTCCCAACTATCTAGTCTCAACCAAATAAACGTCAATCAGTCGTACGTTCGTCGACCATGTCCAGTTTTTGTTTTCATGGTAATACGTGTCACATTTATAAATAAATATCAAGTTATAAGGCACGTACATACCGATGTTACAAAACTGAAAGGATAGGATAAGCCTATGCACAAAACCAGCGCCTATCTCACTCCTTTGACACCACCGAAGCGACCACCAAAGGAACGGTAGACAGACAGATCACCTATTCATCAGAGCTCGACACGGCTGCGTCGCCGATTAGCAGCTTTACATACCTCAGCTTGCTAGCATACTTTAAGTAGCAAATCAAGTCTGCAACTAGTACAAAATACGCGTACACGTTTGGAATTTGGAAACCTGATTAATCACCTTCGATGGAAGAAGAGGCGGCGGCCATCTAATTTTTTTTTTTGCGAAGAAATACAGAATTGCATTACACCAAGATTCTTACAGAAAAGTCCAGCGAAACAAAGAAATTACAAAGAGGCCCTTGCTGAACTCTGGCTTCGTCTTCCACGGCACAGAACGTTGCGTCGGCGAATCCTGCCGCCATCCCTCCGCACTCTTGGACTCGGAGGCTCCCCTCGGCGACAAGGAAGTCAACGCTCCTCGGCATGACACCTCCACCCTGCTCCACGGGCGGCGAGGCCATCTTGGTGAACCGCAACCACTCCTTCAGAAACTCCAAAACGGCGCCGCCTCCACGCCGGCACCGGAAGGGGAACGACGAGCTCGACGCACCGAAGAACGCAGAGCTTGAGGAAGTCAATCCGCGCACGCCCGAGCTCCAGAGAGCGCAGACGCCAGAGGAAGAGCAGATCGACCGCAAACACACCACCGCCAGCGCCTCCACCTCCCTAGCGCCACCGGCTGAAGACCTACCTACCCCTACGCTATGTACAGACGCGATTCGGGGATCCCCCGACCTCCCGTGGCGGCCATCTAATTAACCAACAGAGCGCCACCGAAATTAGAGATATATAAGACGTGTCTGTAAACCTTGATTGAGTAATAAAGAGCGAAATAGAGCTCGGCCGACTGCTCTCCTCTTTCTACAGTAGATCGAGGCGATTTTTGGACGCTCCCGTCAGACCACCTCGCTCGCCGGCGTTCCCCGGGTTCCCTCCTCCTCCGGCGGCTGCTTCGGCGGCGGGAGGGAGGGGGAACCCCGGATCCGTGCTTGTACATAGTGTAGGTCGTGGTGGGGTTTCGGCCGGCGGCGTCGTGGAGGCGGCGATGGTGTCGGTGGTTGGTTTGGTGCCAGCGCGTCGCCCCTTCTGCGGCGAGGATCTCCGGAGCTTCGTCGAGGCGCGCAGGACTTGCGGTGGTCGGGGATCTACGGTCCCTGCTTCCACCGGCTCCAGGTCGTCGTCTTCCGAGCCGGCCGGCGAGGTAGGCGTTGCCCTCGTGGTGCTGCTGCTCCAACTTTTCTCCTCTCCGTCGTGCGAGCTCGCCATGGCTGAGAAGGGCAACTTCCCGTTCGGGAAGAAATCGTCTGCGGCGTCAAGGTCTGCGCCGGCACCGGGAGGGTGCCGGACCGGCGATGCGGCGGCGCGTTCCCCTTCCGCGTCGGTGGAGGATGAGGGTTGGGATCCCAGGGACCCAGTTGTAATTTCTGGTTTCTTCGGGGTGTGTTGTATGCACTGTGTTGGCTATTAGATCTGGGGTGTAATCCGCAAAAAAAAAGAGTAATAAAGAGCGAAATTGGAGATATATAAGACGTGTCCGTAAACCTTGATTGAGTAATAAAGAGGGTTGCATGGTTTGTTAATTAAAAAAAGAAAAACGGAGAGCCTGCTTACCAACGTACCCCTCTAACCGACAAACGTTGAAACGTATATGATTTGCTGAATCTGGGTCTAAGAAAAGTTTGTTCCAAATCTAACACATCAGCAGCGCCTCCAACCGAATCGCCTAGTACTCGCTACTAGAATAGATCGATCCATGGAGGAGGAGGCAGTGTCGCTCCCGGACGATGTCCTTCTCGAGATCCTCTTCCGCGTAAAGGACGTCGTTCCGGCCGCGCTCTTCCGCTGTGCCACGGCATGCATGCATTGGCGAGACCTCGTCGCCGAGCCGGCCTTCCTTCGGCGCTGCTGGCCGGATCAGGACGTGTCCTCCTCCTTGGTCGGCTTCTTCACCCCGCCATATACCTGGCGGGATGCCCCGACACCGTGCTTTACCCCAACGCCGCGATCGGCTCTGCAGGTTCCTCGCCGCCGTGACCTCGAATCCTTCATGACCGCTGCCGCTCCCGTGGGCGTCTTCGACGGCGCGGTGCCTCTCGTCTCGCGCCACGGCCTCCTCCTCGTGCGCCTCAATACGAAAGCCTCGCGCGGCTACCCGAACCCGATCGTCCTCGACATGGCGGTATGCAACTTGCTCACGGGCACCTGCCACATGCTCCCTACTCTCAAGTTCGGCCCCGTCTTTCTTGATGAGTGCAAGTGGAACGGCTATGCCATTTCAACCGCTACGGACTGTCGCTCTAATCAGAGCAACTCATCCTTCTTCAAGGTGCTAATTGCCAGCACCTACAACAAAAATGGCATGCAATGTAGTCTCCACACGTTCTCGTCCGGGGAAGAAAGCTGGAGTGTGCATACCAAGTGCTTGCATGGTGCAGTGCAACCGTACAAACACGGATCGTCCAGCCGTGCCGTCATGCGGCGTGGTACGGCGCATTGGCTATTTCGCTATTGGGGACGACCGTATCTTAGTGTCCTTAACATAAACATGGGGACTGGTCACATCTCTTTCGTGAAGCTCCCGTTCCAAGTAAATTGCGACCTTCACAATCAACCGTGCCTCACTCTAGCCGCCAACGGGGCCCTATCACTGCTTTGCATGCAAAACACAGGGACCAAACTGGAGATCTGGGAGCAGAAAGACGAACAACCAAGTAAGGATGGGGGTTCAGAATGGGTATGCATAAGAACCGTCGAGCTTACAGAACTCAGGAACAGGGAGAATGAATTAAGAGAGCTACGTGTCTTGGGTGAGAAGTGCGGCACATTACTCATCAACGACACCATCCAAGCCATGTACACTGCTGACCTACGAACCGGGATGATGGAGGAGGTGACTGATTGGCCTCGCAGCGGCCGCATCATCCCTAGGGAGACCGTGCCCTTGGAAGTGGATTGGCCCGGGATCTTTTCTTCTCGACTTGATACCAGGTATAGCTAGCCATTTGGTATATACTTCTTTGTTGTTTTTTGCTGCAAAGAATATACACTGGATAAATAAACTTATTAAGAATTGATGAATCCCTATGGCATTAACTAGAACGATTAAGTGTTTGTTATGTTAATCGATCAACTGAATCACGACATCATTATTATTCAACTTGTTGAACTGTCCATGTATGGAATTCAATTATGATTTTTTTAGACTCCAAACATGCAGCGCGGCTGTTACTAGGTTGTTATAGTCAAGTAACCAAGTATCAATTGTGAACGAAGTAACCAGTATTGCTGTATATTCTTATTGGTCATTGTAAGTCTCAAGGTTGTGCATTTTCATGAAGTAAGGTTTGACATAGTTTGTACCATATTGGTATGCTTGATCGAGAAGTCCTTTTGCTGCACGGGCTCCTAAACCCTTTTAAAAAAAATGAAAAAAGATATAGATACATATAAATTATAGTGTGTACGAACCAAGTTTCAACAAAATACATCATTCGTGATCTACACAAAAAGATATATAGATACATAGAGTATTTTGATTTTTTTTTTCATTTTCAGTCCACAAATTCGATATTTTTGCTTAGCCACATAATAAGATGGAATTTTTGAGTTAAACTTTGTAGATATGTATATTACATTTACTGCATCCACGTACAACCTCTAAATATCACCTTTTTTTTCAAATATACGCACTATATGCTTGCTTCCCTTTCTTGCATTTTATGGTATGCCCCCTTTATTGTGCATTATTATAATGTATTTGACTTACCAATTGAAAAGGAAATCGAAGATGGAAACCCTTGTGACGTATGCACCTGGGTGGGAACTAATGTATCTAAAAGGAATCAAAAGACGGAGAACCCAGTGATATATCCAGGGGATGGGAACTAAAGTATCTTCAAAAAAAGACGTACCTAAGGTGAGTTCACTGCCCCTCTTGGCTCCACCCTTGATAGCTAGTAAAACATATCGGAGCAAGAAACAACCTTATTTACATTTTAATTATGCTTGAATCACAAATGCAATTTTTATCTGTGATTTTTTACGTCTTGGGCCTGGACTGGACTGTAAAGTTGTGCATTTGGCATGGTGATTGTTGTTGTTTTTTTCATTAATAGTGCACTATTAGTTCGTAGCAACTTCCACAAATTGGTGGTTACATTCATCATGTGTAGTTCTGAATCCTGCGCATTCAAACCTGATTGCTCACAGCCGTCTTCTTAATAGTTGTATAGTATGTACTATGTGATGTACAAAGCCTCACATGTTTGTACCTGTGTGAGTAATAAGGTTCTTTTGTTTGTGCTATATGCAGAGTAAGATTACTACAGACCTGGAAGATCAGTTGGGTTAGCATGAGGGAACACCGTTCTGGAGATGGCAACACTGTAAATGTTGACTACGATTATGCTGCAGTTTCAACTACATCTAAACAGTAGATATATGTATATTTCATGGATACTTGAGGGCAATTAAAATGGCGTCGATCTGAATATCAGGAGCTCCACCGTGCATAGCTGTGTGTTATGTCTGCTAATCATGGGCCGATCAAATCGTAGTACTCACAGAGTAGTATTACTAGTGTACATGCCATCGATTTTTTAATTATATACTAATAATCTGTGAATTGTTCTTGATCAAATCGTAGTACTCACGGAATAGTAATTATACTAAAGTACATGCCATCGATTGTTGAATTATATACTAATAATTTGTGAATTATGAAACCAAACATAAGATATGACAGTCTGTTCTTTTTTTTATCTTGTACTCCCTCTGTCCACAAAAGGATGTCTCCACCTACCTCAAATTTATATGTATCTTGAGACATCCTTTTGTGGACGGAGGGAGTAGTATAAGAAACACCGGAAGCCCCCTTTTTTTAGGGAATCAGTGAGCTTTCTTTCTTAGGAAACAACATTATTAGAATCATCAGTTATCAGGGCTGGCGCTGTACCAAATAGCACAGTCACACCACTAGAATCACGCTATCCTAACTTCGTGAGACATCATCTTTTAAAAAAAACTTCCTCAGACATCTCATGATCAACTTTGTATAGCTCGATGTTCGGTTGAGTTCGCAGAAGTTCTCGGATCTCCTCTAGTAGGTTGCGCGGTCAGGCACCGGGGATGAAGCAGTTTTGAATAACTCTGAATCTATCAGACTCTACGATGCCCGGCCATTGTTGCATGTTGATGATGTGCCGCAGCAGCCCTTCCAAGTTCCAAGCACCGCTGTCCAGAGTTGAAAAAGAAGGAAGAAACGTCCATTCGGTAGGCAGTAGCAGTACTGAGCCCGTGTCGTCGAAAGGAGAAGTTTTAGTGCTTCACGCTTGGGTCCGTACGGGCGTGACCTGACCGTAGTGGAGCCTGACCAAGGCCGACGCGACGAGGGCTCTACGGTGCCGACTAGCAGAGAGCGGCAGACTGGGACGTGGAGCGACGCCGGCGCCGGGCGCCCGTGGGGGCATCGGCGAGCATAGAGCGGCGGGCTCGGCGCTGGCGCGTGTTTAACATTGTCGAGGCGGGGAGCGGCATAGTACTGGAGGAGTGGAGCGACGCCGGCGCCCGGCGAAATTAATGGGTGATTTTTTTCTCCCGATGCAAATCCAGGCCATTCGATGGAGACGAGATGGAGGGTGTTGGAGAGGTCCGGCCATTTTCTTCCCATCGGATTCAGATGGGTAGTATCTACCTTTTTGTATATCCGGTATCCAAAACCATTGCTGCGTATACCCTAACTAAATTAAATGAGGTCATTCATGAGATGTGATATAACGATCCTGTGATTTTTTTGGGTGATGTTCTAGCAAGGGATGTTTCTCTTATGCCTAAATTACTATAAATAATCCGTGGCGGTGGCTTTCTCTCAAAAAAAATAAAAATAGAAGCATGAAACGGCAAACCAAGCAAGCAGGACGACGCACAATGGCCAGTTCATCCTATTCACCAATTTGAAGATAAACATGATTCAACCAGGCCTGGCCAGATAACCTAGTATCCAATTGTGAGCTGCAAAGGCCGATTCTGCCATCGATGTTGTTGGGCGCCTTTTCAACGTCTGTGTATTTTCCAGAACATGGATCATATACATGTAAAACCGCCGTCGATCCGTGAATATAGTCACTTGTGTGGTAGAAGAGCAGCTTTCCACTGGGACGCATCACCCTCAAAGGCACAAATTGGACGATACGGTCCAACGAGATGGTGTACGCCTTGACCCAGGCGTCTCTGTTACTAAGGTCGGTACTCAAGAGCCATAGGTTAACCATGTGCCGCTTTGCATGTGTGATGCACACGGCGCCGTTGAGCTCGGTCAACCCGATATTGTCCCAGGTACTCGGAGCTCTTAATGGTCCGCGGATCGTCGTCGTCCACTCCTCGCCGTCGAGGTCGAAGCAGAGTATGTTACTCCGCGACATGGAGAGAAAATACAAGACCCCGTTAGCCACGACTCCGTCCTTGTAGTCATATGATATTCCCCAGGGCGACCCCGTCTGCCTCCACCCGGAGGCACTGGCATCTCCTATAGTGAAGACCTCGCATGTATGATGGTCAGCAATGGACAGAAAACGGAAGACAATGCGGATGAGCTTGAGCATGCCAGACCCGGCGGCGCGACCAAAGCCGAACCAAACATGGTCGGCTTTCTTAGCAGGTCTCGGGAAGCTGGCGATCGTCTTCCTGGCAACTAGATCGACCACTCGGATCTCGGGAGAGTTGTCATCGTCGCTGGAGGTGAGGAGGATGATGCCGTCAACGCTCGCGCGGAACGTCCAGTAATAACCTAAGTCGACGAGGCGCGCGATGTCACCCTCCTCGTCCATGATCTGCAGGGTTGAGCTGGTGACCATGCCGCGGACACCGTTGGACGCAGCCACAAAGAGCGGCCCGGCGCGTGACCTGTGCAGGGCGATGAAGGCTGGGTCAGAGATGACGGCGCGCCACGACGTGCACACGCACCGGGATCGGCTCAGGGACCTGGCTGGCAGCCATGAGAGAACCTCGAAGACGACGTCCGCCGATGGTGTTGGGAGAGCCGTGCTGGCCCCGGCGCCGGCGGTGGAGCGACGACCAGTGCGGCTTTGCTTTGGTGCCATGGCGGCGCTCAATAGGTCTGAGATTGATTAAGTAACGTACGGTGGTGGGTCTATAGTATTTGTCTTAGAATTTGGAAGTTTAATTTGGGTACGACAAATTGACTGGATTGTTCGGCTGCACCCTTCCGGCGGAATCCGATTATCATCTACGTACACGACTGGCACCTACTACCTCCGTTTCTAAATGCAAGTTTTTTTTTAATTTTTTCTTGATTCATACACATGTTGACGTATTTAGACATATTTTGATGTGAAGGTTCACTCATTTTGTTCCGTATATAATCTATTTTGACCTTTATGTAAAAGGTCTTACATTATAGAAAGGAGGGAGTAGCTACATATACTACAATACCGCTAGCTGCAAATTATCTAGAAGAACAGTTGTCAAAGTCTACCACTGGTAGGATGGTTAGGAGCGTGGTTGTACCCCCAGCCCATCAGAGTTCAATACGCCGCTCAAATTGTTCAGATTTACAAAATTGTTCAGATTTGAAAATTGTTCAGATTTACAAAATTTTCAGATTTGAAAATGATTCATATTTTGAAAATTGTTCAGATTTGAAAATTTGTTCAGATTTAAAAATTGTTCAAATTGTTCAAATTTGTTCAGATTTGAACCAACGTCGGAACCTGCTGCGCTATTGGGCCAAAGCCCGAGATGCCAGCCGCCATCAGCCCATGTTCGTGTAGTACTTTCCGCGAAGAAAAAAAACATACAGTACGTCCGCCGCCACGCCGCCGAGAGACAGAGCAGAGGCAGAGCAGTCCCTCCCAAATGGCGCATCCCCTTCTCCTCCTCCTCCTCCCTCTCTTCGCCGCCGCGACGCCGCCGCCCGCCCACCCACACGAGCCTCCGTCCTGCCCCGCCGAGTCGGCGCCGGTGCCGGAGCGGCGGGAGGCACATGGCGGGGGGCGCATCCTGGACATCACCCACTACTACCGGGAGGACATGCCGTCCTGGGGGTCGGAAGACGGGATTGGCCAGTTCCTGTGGCTGCCGGCCTCCACGCGCAACGGGTCCCTCGCCAACAACTCCGAGATGCGGATGCCCACCCACACCGGCACCCACGTCGACGCCCCCGGCCACGTCTTCCAGCACTACTTCGACGCCGGCTTCGACGTCGACACCCTCGACCTCGGCGTACTCAACGGTCAGCTCCCGCCCCCTAGCTAGAAATTCACGAGTGCCAGTTGATGTTGGATTCTGTGGGATTGCTTCGACCTTCGAAGTCTGTTGCACGTCTCCGTGGCGCAAGCAGAGATTGTAATTGGAAATACGAGTTTGATGTCCACGTATCCAATCGATATGGGAATTAATTTGGGGCCGGAATTTTGTCTGAAATGAACAACACGGCTTTGATGCACAAGACTGCAAGTTAGGCAACTCTGTTTTTGCTTCATTATTGTTCTTGGTGGGAAACTGGAGGCCTAAGGCAGAACTTCTGTAGCATGATTGTGCAAGAAAGTTTGCTCATGAAAGACATTACATTCATGATTCATCAAAATATATTGCTCGAAAGTTTCTAGTGAAACTAGCTCCATAGGAGTTTTATAGAATTGTCACATATATCTGGCAGGGAAGGGAGAGAGCAGTCGAGGAGACGCCGAAGATGGTTGCTACATCATGGTTCCTTAATGTGTTGATACCAACCAATCTATAAGAGTTTCAGTTCTTGTAAAAATGAATATTTATTTTCTTGTTCCAATAGTTTAAGCTTACTTAGTCATCTAAATTTTTCATGTTAACCTTCTCTCCAATAGTTTTCTCTTATGTATTACATCGACACAATCATAGTTGAGTCCTCAGACTTGCAAAAGTGATAGAAAAGGCATTGCAGCTTGCCATGTGCGGGTTACAATTGGATCTCCGTATTTACTAGACATAAATTTATTTAAGTGGTATACATCATTCTAACAACTGATTTTGCGTTCTTAGGTCCATCACTGTTGGTTGATGTTCCAAGGGATGAAAATATTACTGGTAAAATTCCTATTGTTCGTTCCCATCGCTTACTTTGTTAATGTGTCAAAAGGCTAGTGGTGTTCACTTATCCTAATTATTTGCTTGTGGACTATTATATTGCTCATCTATGATTGGGTAAGGCATGCCACACCTTTGGGCCATTAAATTGATGGCCACACCTTACACAAGTTTTAGATAAAACAAGAGTCTTTGACAGGTGGTCTATGGCCAAAGAAATATGGTAATGAGTCAAACACCCACAACGGGAAGTCAACCTTTCCTAACTAATGTTTGGCAAAATCTAGTAGTGAACTGAACTTGCCTTGATATCTGTCTAAATAGAGAGGAAATCTACATGTTGAGTATTTTTTTGCGATGAATCTACATGTTGAGTTGATCTATCATTGCAGCTAAAACAATGGAATCTTTACATATTCCTAAAGGGGTTCATCGTGTACTTTTTAGAACATTAAACACTGACAGGTAATCTCCTCATTTGTTGTAATCATACTCACATATTTTGTACGTGAACATATTCTTTTCATAATTCGCACACGAGCATATATTTTGTACGTTCAGTCATTCAAATTTTTCATGTTAACTGTTGTATAAGGGATAAATTGAATTATTTCCATTCCACTTTAATACGTATCCATCCAAAAAACCCAGTGACTGCACCCTGAATAGGTACATTGTGTGCCTACTATTCTTTTCTGTTTCTAGACAAGAAACCTTGTATAGGATGTACCTTTAACATTTTGATATCCTATTTAATTTGGCTGCATGCCCATATCTTCCAAACCTATTTGGCCTTCTAGACCATTTCCCTTATATTTGAACAGTAAAGCCCATTCAGTTTGTTAACTTCTCCTTGGCGTGCAATTTCCATGCCCCGCCTTTATCTATCTAGGATTACATTTTCTCTATGTCTGTCTTCTGCCTAATCATATTTCCTTGGATTATACTATCCCTGAATAGTGTTCACTACAAACTATCCTATTATCCTATATTTTAACTATCTATTAGGCAATTTCTTAAAGTAAAATACTGCGCTAATTGCTATACTTGAGTTTAGAATGATATTTCATAAATGGGAGAGTGAAATAAATGGAGCTATATTTTGCAGGCAGCTAATGTGGAAGAAAGAGTTTGACACAAGTTATGTGGGTTTTATGAAGGATGGTGCCCAATGGTTGGTAGATAATACGGATATTAAGCTTGTTGGTGAGTTCCAACTAGCTGTGCATTCTCTTAAGAGGTCCTTCAGTGTATCTATTGACAAATATTTTATTTTGTTCTGTATGGATTTGAGTTTAGCTCATGTGCATGCTGATTGTTTGTGTCTGGTTTGAACATCAGTTGTTTCTTTTTTCACCTTTAGCATTTAATATACTAAGATTAAAAGTGTGGTAAAAAACCCAAATTACAACGCTAAACGCCTAAGAGCTAGACACCCCCAGTAGTAGTGTGAAGCTTTCACATTTTCTTCTGTCAATTCATCAAGACGCGAAGCTTTTACATTTTCGAAAAAAGAATAAAAGTCTGGGACTTTTTTGCGCACCCAGTCTGCCATACACCATGCACTCATCATTCCATAGCACTTGGACCGTAATTTCATTATGAATGCATGCCTTCTGCTCCCCCCAGTTTTTTGCCATACTATTCCTGTTTGTTGCTCCTTCCATATCAATCATTTTCAGCTTGGTTTGGCTTTGTCATTGTGTAATTATCCTCCTTAGAAGCGATGCAACATTGTGAGTTAGAATCTACTAATCTTTAGTAATATATGGCGTTGTTATATTTTGACATTTTATCTTAGATTGGGTCTTTTCTCCAGTTCTTTCACTTGGTTTGTATTTACTGCCAATACAAACTTCTTCACACTTTGATGTTACTTTGGACAGCTTAAATAATTTGTCTCACAGTTCACAGTTACTCTTGTTATATTTGTCTTTTCACTTGTATTGTCGGAAAATACTTATTCCCTTCACTTCGGTGTCATGTTTTTGCAGGAATAGACTATTTGTCCGTTGCAGCTTTTGATGACTTGATCCCTTCACATTTAGTTTTACTCAAAAACCGGGTATGAAGTTACTTCTTCTAATAACTTTATTTAGTTCACGTTTACTGCACTGAATTCACTTTGCATTCTTTTTTTCTTATTTCTTGTTCTACATTCTGTTTGTGTCCTGTGTCCAGAACTTAGTTTTCCTTGTGTCTCCTATAATCGGAACGTACTGTCTCCAACAGTAATTTTATATGAATCTGGTGTTCACCCAGCAATATAAAGAAAAAATATACTTGTCCATATCTCCTTTTATTCGAAAATTGACTCGTAATGCAGCAATCTTATTAAGCCACGCCACCCTCTAAATTACAGCAATTGACTTTCATCTCGTCATATTTCTGCTAGGTTATTGTGAAACACATGTTCGGGTTTTTGAACGTGTACTATAATTCACGCTGCTAGAGAAGCATCTGTGCACAAATTGTCACATCCGAACAACCATTCACTTTCCGTGGCATGTCCTGTCCCTCGCTCTTTGCTGCTGTATTTATACGAGCTGCCAACCCAAACCAGGCTGCAAACCTACCGCTCAAGCAGAACGTGAGCGAAGCCCGTGAAAAATACGCCCCAACAAGTGGGGAAGACACAAACTCAAATGCTCAGGAACTCCTCCACGGCACTGTTCACATTTTCCTCCCGTCCTCTGATGCTCTAATAGGTGATCCTGACATCCCATCGACCAACCGTGATCTGTCAAACACGTTTCATACTCGTGAAATGTGTTGGGCTAGTAAACCACTGAACTGGTCGGCAGTTGGGTAAACATTCCATGGCCGACAATGGCAATTTCTTGGACACTCGGTTCAGCTGAGGAATGCTACAATGTAAGACAAGAATCACCAATGGTACTTGAATCACCAACGAACACTACGAGTAGACTGGCCATTTTCTATATAAACTCCTCATCCACCTGTTATAGTTCGTGAACTCTTTGTAAAATTACAATAGATGCCATAGTGCATCGTATGTGCAACTTTTTATTGTCGATAAAAAGGTTACTACCATAATCTATTTCCATACCAATGTGAAGAGCATGAGTGAAGCGAGACATCCAACAATCATTGATCTAGCTTGATAATTTTCCATCAGTATATACACTATCGTTACTTCAGAAGCGTATTCATATGAAACATATTGCAAGACCGTCTTCCCCATCAGTTTGCCAATGTTTGATGGATGCCTTTCAACCGATATTTACCATGTGTCTACCATGTTATACCCTATAAATATTAATAGCATTAGATAAAATAACCACGCCGATATCTATATTGATTTGTGAAAGATGTGAAGTACCATATCCAAAGTTCATGTATTCCTGGTGAGCTTTCAATTTTTTTGCTTAATGTGGTAGAACTTGAGATAGTTTTCCCCCGACCCTGATCTAAGGTCGTAAGGGTGCTCGATGGGAGGCCGGGGCCTGTAGCCGCGGCGCCCCAGAGCTGCTAGTTGATACAAACGAGAAGGAGACTGGGACTTAGATCTGTTTTGTGTTTATTTCATTGCTTAATCTGAATAACGAGCCCAGCGCATAGTATAGCCTGTGATGAGGAAAAGGGTTCCTCTAGGGTGGCCCGATCTTCACGGATTGACGAACAAGTGGACGAACTCACGCAAGAACACGAAGAACACGAGGAAGAACGCCAAGAACACAAGAACACGCACAAGATACAAGAACCGTTTCCCTTACCGGTCGGTCCAACCGGTCCAATAGAATCCACACGAAGGTGGAGAGATTGGCAAGTAGTCAAACTACAAGTAGAGGTCTTGAATCCACAAAGGGATCTTCTCCACTAGGGGAGGAACCATCCCCACAAGGGGAGGAAGGAGACCTTTGAGAAGGAGTCTAGCTCTACTCTAATCTCAAAACATAGTCTATCTAGATCTGGAGGGGGTAGGTGCCTATATATAGGTTTGACCCAAAGGGGGTAGGTGGGAGAGGGATACAAGGGAATATTCCCTGCTTCTGCACGCAGGCAGCGGTAGTACCGTTGGGGCAGCGGTAGTACCGTTCCAGGTCAGGTAGCGGTAGTACCGCTGCTCCAGCGGTAGTACCGGCGGACTCTCACGAATAAGATTGATGTTCTCCAGCGGTAGTACGAGGCAGGTACCGGCAGGTACCGCTGGCGATCCAGAGAGCATTTGGCGCGGCACGGTAGTGGTGGCGGTAGTGCTAGCGGTAGTACCGCTCCTGGGACTCAGCGGTAGTACCGCTCGGCTGGCGGTAGTACCGCTGCAGATGCTGCGGCTTCTCTTCCTTCTTCTCTTCCAAGCGACCGTCTTGGCGTCCTCCATTCCTCTTGCACCTTGGTCACCCTCTCGTGTATCCGTAGTCATCGTGGCGAACCTAGTATCAACAAGGTACGGAGGATGACGTAGTATACCATTCAAAAGGGTGGGAATTGAGTTATCCAAGAGGAATGAGTTCACCTTTGATGTCAATGGTGACTTGTGGTATGTTGGAGTGCTTAGGGCAGGTTGCACTACATCATCTCCCCCCCTTTAAAAAGAGTCGTCCTCGACTCTTGCTCTTCATCATGATGGCAAGGAGGTAGATGCGTAGAGCTTGTCGTGTGGTTCACCATGTAGTCGATGGAAATGATGTGGCGCCTCTTCAACGTCCCTTCGCCTTTCAAGTAACCTACAAGACTCACAAGAAAGACGAAACAACACTCAAAGAGTAGCCAATTCTTGAAGGTCATCGCATGAGCGCTTATGTAGAAGGAAGTCACCTTAGCAAGATGCCGATGTGCTCTTCTTGCAAGATCTTCCATCATAGGAATGCGTGGTTGAAGCAACTCATGGAGGCTCATCCAAAGGTACGACCTACACATCAAAGACCAAGCAAACCATGTGTGTGCAAGATAGAGGAGCATATCATCAATGACATGTCCATTCATGTTCATTACACCATTAGCACAACACAAATATGTGAAAGCCAACGCATATGCAAGGTCAATGTTCAAGCAATTTCTCGAAATAAACTCATGACAAGACATGCACAAAATGTCATTATGGTTGCAAACAAACCATTGGAAAGAACAATTGTTCATCATATTTGTGGCAACACATAAATCATCCATGTGAAAGATCGAGGAAACATGCTTGTCATAGGAAAGACCAAAAACACCATCATGATTGCAAACAAACCATAAGCAAGAGAAATTGTTCAACTTGTTTGATGCAAAACATGGAAAGATTTGAGTTGGATTCAATCCACAACTCACATGTATGCTCTCAAGAGCTCGTATTGTCAACTCATGCTCAAGAGAGGTTGACATTATCATGCGGTTACCGGCACACACAAGACAACATATGAAGAAGTTATGTGCACGGTATATGAACACATCATCCATCATGAAGTGTCTCTTCATTTGCACATCACCAACCACACAAAAATCAATTGGAAAATATGACATATGTGGATGGTCACTATGCAAAGTGAAGGATGGAACAAGGTCCATAAGAGAAAACGAAACATCTCCAAAATTTGAGAAAGCTATGGGGGCAATCTCATTATCAAGCATTGCAACATTAGTGCAAGCAACACATGTGAAAGAGAAATTGTTCAACATGTTGCAAGCCACAATGGGAGAAAAATGGAAACATTCGTAACAAGGCATGCTCATGGCAAAATCATCACAAATAGGTAATTCCACTTGATCAACATTGGTTTCAAACAAAGTATCACAAGGGAATAAGAACGAATCATATGTGACCTCAAAAGAATCATCCATAGCATGCAAGCAATCATAGTTCATCATGTCCACTAGCGGGATCATGGTCACATCAACACCCATACCTTTGTAGTCCCACTCATGTGAAGTAGGTGTTGAAGTAGTAGGGGCTTCCATGTAGCCGACTTGTTCATCTTGAAGTAGACATGGGGTGGCATCATCATCATCCTCCATGTACATCTTCTCCATTTGAGGCACCGTCAGTCGAGGAGTGGCGTCTCATCATGGAACCTAGCACACAATGAGAAAACACACTAGAGGTAGAGGTTAAGTTGTTAGAAATCGAAATGGCCTCACAAGACCTATCAACTACCTCTCTCAACTCAAGTGGTGTATCACTCATTCCCTCAAAGTGAAAGCACTCAAACTCACATATGGTGGAGGCACTCAACTCACTCTCACTCTCACTCAAGTGGGCTAAGTGGCTCTCATTCTCACATGGGATTGGTACCATCTCATAACTCAAGCTCATAGGGATAGGCTCGGTTTCCTCATCTCCATACGCCTCCAAGGTTGAAGGGAAACTCCCATGCTCAACCTCCTCAACCATCACGCCTCCAAAGGTCAATGCCATAGTGTAGGCATCATCACTCGACTCCTTTGCGGAAGGGAAAATCCCATGCTCCGCTTCATCACTTGACTCCATTGCCGAAGGGAACATCCCATGCTCGGCATCATCATCACTTGACCCATGGTCATAGGTGATAGCATTCTCCATGCTCGCCTCCTTGGTCGAAGGGAAAATCCCATGCTCGACCGTCTTCTCACCATCTTGGTCACCGTCTTGTTCACCAACTTGGCATTCCCACATCATGTGACCTCTTCTATTGCATAGTGGGCACAAGAGATTGGGACATTCTCGTGGATCATGGTCTTGGCCTTGGCAATTGTCGCATAGGAGGTCTTCATCTTGCCATATGGGGGCCAATGTGTGGTGGCACTTGGTGTAGACCATATCATGAGAAGTGCTTGAGAAGGGCGCTCTTGGTTGTGGCCTCACGTTGTGACCATGCTTCTTCCGGCGTCGACGTTGGAGTTGCTCGATGAAGATGTCGAAGTTGGCCATGATCTCGTCTGTTATTGGCGCACTTGGAGTGGTAGCACTAGGGGACACCATAGGATGCGCCTTTGTCGCCGTCTTCTTCTCATGTCGACGTTGGCTCTTGAGTTGTAGGGTGTCGCCGAAAGTCATTGGATGCTTCTCCTCATGTTGACGTCGGCGTGCTTGTTGCCTTGGTGACCTTGCTTGGAGCTCCCACTCGAGCTTGGTGATATGTTTCGAAGCTTGGCGAGTGAAGAGATGTCGTCTTGGAGCTTGGACAAGTTGTGGTCGACCTTGGCATCTTTCTTGTGGCGCCTTGATGAGCTAGATGGGCCTTGACTTGGCTTGGCCTTGTCGATGCACTTCTTTGGGCGCCTTGTTGTTGAAGGAGAATGTCGAAGCTTGTCGCTCTTGGCGACGGCCTTGTCATGGCTCCTTCTTGAAGTTGATGGCGAATGGCGAAGCTTGGCACTCTTGGAAGTAGATGGAGCTCCATAGATGAACTCATGGTGGTCTTCTTGTCGGAGCACCGTCTTGAGCTTGAACCATAGAAGTAGGTTGTGCCATGACGCTTGGTGGTGCCGCTCTTGAACATGGTGGTGATGGGGGTCCTCTCCTCTTGCATGTTGTCGAAGTCGCCGCACATGCTACAAGAGTAGTAGTCGTAGACGTTCTCCACCATGTCATCGGAGTGGTAGTCGTAGTAGTGGCGCTCCACCATGTCGTTGTAGTCGAAGTTGGTACCATGTGATGAGGCGTGTGAAGACACTTGCGCCTCATTGTCGTTGGAGCTCATGTAGTCGGAGTCGTGGTAGATTCGCACGTACTTGGAGTCGATACAATTTGATGAAGGTTGCTCGACGTCATGGTACCGCTCCTTGTCGTGTACGCTCGAATAGTCGGAGTCGTAGTCGGAGTAGTTGTAGCGGAAGTCTTGGTGATGATCCATCATGTCATGGGGGTCATTGTCGGTGTAGTAGTCGTAGTAGTCCCCCATGTCCTCAAAGTTGAGGCATCATAGTTGTGACTCATCGTGTACTCAACATCATCTTGGCCTCCATAGTGGCATTCGCTCTCCCTAGACATGTCAACTCACAAGACAAGTGTATATATGTGGAGTGGAAAGGAACTAGAACACAACCTCTCACCTTGTAGATAGTATTGGACGTCGTGGACAACCAAGGGAAACGATCACAAAGTAAAATGCTTGTGTTCAAGTATCCAAAGCAAACTCCAAAACACACACGGCTTAAAAGTTGGTAGGAAGGTATGGTAGGTGGAAAGCAAATTGAACCAACCGGAAACCAAGATATTGTCAAAGCAAGTAGAGAACCACGATGATCACAAAGCAAATACAAGTCAATCTCAAAAGATAGGAAAGTCACGGAAACACACGCGGAGAGATAAATGGGACTTATGCAACCAAGAAGTGAGCTAAAGAACCATATGATCCTAGCGAAGACTATAAGCTCGTGTTGCACAAGTACAAGGAGAGCTACTAGCTCGATTGCAATTTATTGGTGGGCTACAAGATTTGCACAACAATGCACCACCTACTAGATGTTCATCGAGCTTGCGCTTTCCTACAAGATATGGCAAGTGGTGTTTCTTTCTTTTCTTTCTTTCTTTTGATTTGGCACTTTTTGCTTCTTGTCTCTTTGGACTCTTTTCACTTTTGCACACTCACTTCTTTTTGATGCCAACAACAAGATATATGATATATGATAACTAGCGCACAACTTTTGCTCGGAAACTACACGGTGCAAATGTGCAAAGCCCAAGCAATCATCAAGAGCTAGCCTCAATAGGACATGGTAATCGCAAAGATATAGTGTGGCTTTCAAAGGAATGGCAAGGGGTAAAGGTTGGCGATGTTATACCTTTCGTCGATGTTCTTCACCCTTTGTTGTAGAAGCTTCGTGCTTGCCCACGGATTTTGGTGGTGGTGGATGATGGATCTTCCGCAATGGTGACGAAGGCCTTGATCGTAGCTTCGAAACGAGCCAAAGAACACCAAAAACGGAGTCCAAAAGCAAAAGATATGGCCAAAACCGTGGCGCTGAAATGCTGTTTTCGTGTCTGTTCCAGGTCTGGCGGTAGTACCGCTGAGGTGGCGGTAGTACCGCTGTAGCGGTAGTACCGCTAGGCCAGAGGTAGTACCGCTAGCTCCAGAAACTACACCCGAGACGGAAATTTCGCGATTTTGGGCGAAAAAACGGAGCTCAAAACAGCAAATCGGAGGGCCAAATGATGGAATTAGGCTATGGGAACGCAAGGGAAGGTAGATCAACTCGTAAAGCAATAGATCTGTGGATCAAAACTTGCAAAAACGCACAAATTCACAGATCGATCCAAAAGCAATTTGGGGCTATTTTTGGTGGAAATTTTCGAATTTCTCAAAATCAAAGAAAAATTTGGTGGATTTGGGGGTGGAAACACAAGTCAAATCCGTGGCAACCATGCTCTGATACCATATGATGAGGAAAAGGGTTCCTCTAGGGTGGCCCGATCTTCACGGATTGACGAATGAGTGGACGAACTCACGCAAGAACACGAAGAACACGAGGAAGAACGCCAAGAACACAAGAACACGCACAAGATACAAGAACCGTTTCCCTTACCGGTCGGTCCAACCGGTCCAATAGAATCCACACGAAGGTGGAGAGATTGGCAAGTAGTCAAACTACAAGTAGAGGTCTTGAATCCACAAGGGGATCTTCTCCACTAGGGGAGGAACCATCCCCACAAGGGGAGGAAGGAGACCTTTGAGAAGAAGGAGTCTAGCTCTAGTCTAATCTCAAAACATAGTCTATCTAGATCTGGAGGGGGTAGGTGCCTATATATAGGTTTGACCCAAAGGGGGTAGGTGGGAGAGGGATACAAGGGAATATTCCCTGCTTCTGCACGCAGGCAGCGGTAGTACCGTTCCAGGTCAGGTAGCGGTAGTACCGCTGCTCCAGCGGTAGTACCGGCGGACTCTCACGAATAAGATTGATGTTCTCCAGCGGTAGTACGAGGCAGGTACCGGCAGGTACCGCTGGCGATCCAGAGAGCATTTGGCGTGGCACGGTAGTGGTGGCGGTAGTGCTAGCGGTAGGACCGCTTCTGGGACTCAGCGGTAGTACCGCTCGGCTGGCGGTAGTACCGCTGCAGATGCTGCGGCTTCTCTTCCTTCTTCTCTTCCAAGCGACCGTCTTGGCGTCCTCCATTCCTCTTGCACCTTGGTCACCCTCTCGTGTATCCGTAGTCATCGTGGCGAACCTAGTATCAACAAGGTACGGAGGATGACGTAGTATACCATTCAAAAGGGTGGGAATTGAGTTATCCAAGAGGAATGAGTTCACCTTTGATGTCAATGGTGACTTGTGGTATGTTGGAGTGCTTAGGGCAGGTTGCACTACATCAGCCTGTGGGTTACAGTTGACTTGGAGGAAAAGAAGGAATCCTAACTAATTGACCAACCGAATTGGTACCAGAGGAGAAACCTCCTACGGGACTAAAACTCCTCCATGTCCTATCCTTATTTTTATTAGACTTGACTAACTAATCTAACCCTGGTACGTTTGGCCCCACATAACATATCTCCCGCCTCGAAAAACAGCTTGTCCTCAAGCTGGAATGCACGGTTGCTGTGACAAAGCCTAGCCTGGCTTGTCAACCTGTTCATCATCAGAGTCAGCAACGATGTAGAGAGCAAAGATCTGCTTGCAGCGATGCCCAGCGGGGAACTTCTCGTCACAGTTGAAACAAAGACCTTGGCTTCGACGCATGTTCATCTCTGTAGGAGTCAGCCGTTTGAATGACTTTGACCCGATGAATGCTGCTGATACCGAGCTCTCTGCTGGTGTTGCTGGTTCTGCTGGTGGCGTTGTAGTTGTAGTCCTGGAACGAGCTGAACACCCTGGGACTGAAGCTGCAACCAGGTGCTCGTAGGAGTGGGCTAGGTCCATGGCCTCGTCGAGTGTTGCTTGTTTGGGGAGCTCCACCTGAGTCTTCACTGGGTCGAGGAGGCCGTTGGTTTAGATGTCACGTTCCTGTGCATCCGGTAGCGTCTCGCAGCGTAACAGGATGGTGAGGAATATCTCCTTGTAGTCCTCCACTATACTTGTGCGGCCAGAGCGAGATGAGCTCGCCGAATTGGTTGCTTCTTGACGGAGGACCAAAATGGGCGTTGATGCCGAAAACAAAAGGAGGCCATGACGGTCGTCCCTGCTTGTGCTTACAACAGGCTAGCCACCCCTGTAAGGTGAACTGCTGCCATCCAGGTTCGGTTCGTTTCTGGAACTCGTCGCAGCGAGTCAGCCAGGGCAGCGGGTCCTCCTTGCCATCATAGGTAGAGAGGTCGATTTTTGGGGAAACGAAACTGCCCATTGTTGTGTTCCGCCTCCTTGGGGTCGTTCTCCTGAGGGTATAAGTTTGCCTTGGCCTTGTTGCCCATCACCATGGACGCCGATGGCAATGATGGATCTCCCAGCTTGGAAAGAAGTGGAAGATGGGACAGAAGACCCTCTTGATAGTCCCGGTCCCCATCTCCCCTGACCTTTTTCTCTAGGAGAAGGATGGCCAACCCCTGTGCCTTGGTTTGCTGGTCTAGCTCACGTACATCCTCTGAGAGCTTGCAAACGTCAGCCGTCAGCTTGCCCACTGCGCCGTCAGGGGCAAAATAAGAGTCCAGATGTGCTATGAGCTTATCGAACGAAGCCTTGACCGTTGTGTTGATCTGCTCGCTAACCTGCTCGCGGATGAGTTCCTGCACCTCAGCCACTATGGCATCGCCAAGCTTATCATCAGGATTCATGGTGAGCGGAGCAGCGGAGATCGCCGAATCTGATACCAAACTGGTAGAACTTGAGGATAGGTTTTCCCTCGACCCTGATCTAAGGTCGTAAGGGTGCTCGATGGGAGGCCGGGGCCTGTAGCGGTGGCGCCCCAGAGCTGCTAGTTGATACGAACGAGAAGGAGACTGGGACTTAGATCTGTTTTATGTTTATTTCATTGCTTAATCTGAATAACAAGCCCAAGGCATAACATAGCCTGCGGGTTACAAATTTTTTTTGAACCAAGGCAAAAGACTTGCCATTTTCATTAATTAAAATGTGGGAATTGGCCGGTTAATTAACGGGAAACCGGCCTAAAACCGAAACAACACACTCGACGACCGTCGTGGAACACGACCGTCGCGAGGGCGCACACAGCCACCCTGGCTACCCACACAAGCTGCACGCACACCACCGAAGCTATAGTCGTCGAGATTGCCCACCGTGTCATTGTCATCACTCTCCAACGACTCTGACTTCACAAGAAAATCACTAAGGAGACTATTGCCAAAGCGGCATCGAGAAGCCCACGTCGGCCTATGCCAAACAGATGACTCTTCGCGCAGAGATAGACAGTTCCGATTCTGATGAAAAGAAGGAATCCTAACTAATTGGCTAACTGAATTGGTACCAGAGGAGAAACCTCCTACGGAACTAAAACTCCTCCCTATCCTATCCTTATTAGACTTGCCTACTAATCTAACCCTCGTACGTTTGGCCCCACATAACATAATGACATTTAGTCCCTCTTCATGTTTGGTGCTTGGTCCTAGCTATGTCGATAAGTGTTCCGTGTTCCGTACAATTGATTTCAGTGAATAAACCACAATGTATCTATATAATATTTCCCTGTTCTGTGATTCTGTCCAGGATATCATTCTCGTCGAGGGTCTCAAACTGGAGAATGTCAAGCCTGGGCTATACTCATTGCATTGTCTGCCACTTTGGTTGCGTGGAGCTGAAGGTTCACCGATCAGATGCATCCTTATAAAGTGAAAACAGCGTTATGTCTCCTGCTGCATTCTTGTTCATACGACCAAGCAATCTGCCTGCTCTCTTAAAAATAATGTAAATAGCTAGTTAATATTTGATGTTCCCTTGTGTTAGAGTGTGCTAGATGCTGAGTGCATTACCTTATTATCATGCACATATGATGTGAACTGGTTGTTATAATGATGTACTGAGCAATCCGTTATTTTGGGTAAATCCAGCACGCATGCTGTTCAAGGCATATTTATATTTCTCTTTCATGTATGTCCTCTTTGATTTAAAGGAATTTTATATCATTGATGACTTTGGAGAACCCTTATCATTGGGAATTTATCTATGTAGGTTCTTTGACTTGTAGGGTGCAACGTACATGATTGCACTCTGCCACTGTTATATTTTCTTTTTGCACTTTGTTATACTTTTTTTTTTGGGAATTGTGATGTTGCAGTCAAAACATTATCTTCATCTGTAAAGGCTGAAAGGTTACATGGCTCGTGTCATATGTTTATGGAATTAATTAATGGCAGTAATAAAAGTTTTACCTGTTTTTTTGTGTGCTTGTTTTGAGCTAAAAGAGGGAAATTATTTGTCAAACTGCGATGTTAGGATGATGGAAACATATCAGGTGTACACAGATTGCTGATTTTGGCATGCGTGAGCTTATGCACCTATTAGTTATAACTGATAATTTATAATCATTGAAATTTTGTGCCAAAATATGCATACACTCATACATGTATCTGTAGTTTCTGTACACAACGACTAAATATGGCCAATTTGTAGCAACACTATAAGTTTGTATGTTGCTTCCAAAAAACGACAAAGTACTCATAGTATTGCCAGAAGACAATGCATGCCTCATGCGTCGAACCTGACTGAGCATCAAGTGCATGCATGCATGCATGTATACAGTTGAAGGACAACATCAATTTGCACGAGTGTAAAAAAAGTTACATTCTCAATAAAATTGCTTAAATGGCGGAATTACAATAATAAACTATTATTTATATAAGAATTTGAATAATAAAAATAAACTAAGACGTTGCCCACACATTTTTTTACTACTCCCTCCGTTTTTATAAGACACTCTAGATATTTAATATGGAATAGATATATATCAAAATAAGTGAACCTACACACTAAATACGTCTAGATACATGCATTTTTGAAAAAAAAAAGAAGCTAAAATGGCTTACTAAAGTGAAAGGAGAGAGTAGTTTTTGTTTTGTTTTGAGAAAGGTGTTTCCCCCCGATTTTCATTAATGGAAACCATTTTCGTACAGATAAAACAAAGGTAAAAGATACAAGAAAATACATTTTTTACTAGTGATAAAATAATAATATAAGGTAAATGTTAACAAGGTTAAATATATTAGATGTATAATATGATTTGAAAAGACAACTAAAATTAAGAGCCTTTCCCCCCCCACTCTGGATCGAAGAAATAAGAAATTCGCCTGCGCCTAAGAAAAATCTTGTTGTGCTCGTCAATTCGACGTTGAATCCATGCATGATTTCAAAAATAAGTTTATAAATTCAAAGAATAAATAGTATTGTTTACACTAGATGGTCAAATTAAACAGCACGAATATTTTTTATTGATATGAAAACAAAATCTGAAAATCGATTGAGAAATATGATTTGAACAGGGAAAATACTGCATATTTGTTTACACAATGTGAACAAATTATTACTATACAACAAGATGAAAATTGTAGAGCGTATATGGCTACTACATGCATATATTTACCAAAGTCCTTACCAAAGATTCAGATTATCGCCTCCTCTCGCTTACGTGTAAAACAAAGGTAGAGTATTCTAGTGCCTACTTACATCAGTCCCCATCATTTTTATTTGGTCGATCGTAACAGATCAGCAATCTTTCATCCCGGGGCACTTCTCGCGGCTTCGTGGCCACCCATGTGGAGTCGCCGGCGGAAAAGCTTCCTGCCCACTATGCCACCGTCTCCGCTTCCACCATTGAGGCCTCGACCTATACCTCCTACTTGTTCCACTTGAGTTGTGACCTGGCTCACTCACCCACCTGCTCTTGCCCGTTAGTGCCCTGGCCCTCACTGCAACCATCAGCAGATTTGTCGACCGGCTCTAATAAACTCCAGAGAAATCAATGACTAATAAGCTTAGGAAAATTCTAAACGAAATCCACAGATCATCCAAGATAGAGAAAAGATACACGTCTTTTTCACCTTATAAGATTATTTGCGTGCTTACAAATATGATTTTCATAAACTAAACGCTAAAGATCAAATAGAAGCCTTCTAGAAGACATAAAAAAGAACTAGAAATATACATTGCTTAATAATAAAAAGTGAATTTGGGAGGATGCTATACCTGCAGCCTCGACGCCTGGCCTAAGCAGCGACCCCTAGGGTTCATGTTTTATCATTTTCGTTTTCCCTTGTGTATAGCCAGAATCGGAAAATAAAAATCTAAAACCCCGAAAACGAATACAGGAGCTGAAACGAAAATGGAACGGATACTATACGAAACCGAACATTTGTCAGGACACAACAGTGTTATAATACACTGGTCCGTACACCAAAAACGCATACAAAAGTAGCTAGCAAGAAAAGCAATTTTGCATATGATTTAACTCGCGAAAACAGTAAACAAATCATGACTAGAATAACAGAAATTAAACTAATCATGCGATCTAAATACGTAGATAAACGGATCGAATCTAGAGCAACTACTATAAATAGAAACTCTAACAGTACCTCAACCAGTAAGATCAAGAACACGTACAGTGCAGCAGTAGCAGAACCGTTGGCGTTGATGTTGTCGCCCATGTTGTCGATGAAGAGGCTGCCGATGTCGGGAAAGAAGTCGTCGTTGGGAAAATACTCGAAGCCAGTAGTCGCGCGAGTACGCTCCTAAAAAACCGGAAACAGCTGAGTAGTTAACACGTCTGTTAATTATTAATCAATGACTCATTAATTTTCTCGAACTGCAAAATATAGGCATCGGCTCGGCTCATTTCCGCAACCCGCGGCGAGTCGTGACGTGTCGTGGCGAGGAGGAGGAGTGCGCGAGAGGCTCTCCTATTCTCATGCTCATACAAGTGCTAGAAGAGCTACCTATATAAAGTGGTATTGCTCTCTCTCAACTAGCAATGTGAGACTAAACTTTAGTTCCCAAAAGCCCATAAAATCGGAATTTAATTAGGCCATGGGCAAAAGCCCACAAATTCCAATAGTTCACAATCTCGACCAGCGAGCGCTGAACATAAATTACCATACACATTGTTAACAAGCCGGCTATTCTCGTCGAGACGATCGCGGAGGCGGCGGTCTCGAAATCTAGTCGCACCCTGCATGTACATAACTGGATTACTTAGGTTTTAGATTAATGGAGTTAACTAGGATATGTAGCCATACTGGGTTGTAGGACATGGTCTTGCATGGTTGTATGTACGCTGGTCTGGCTATTTGTTTTTTCCAGAATTTCTTTTTATTTTTGTTTCTGTTGGAATACGCCCTCTCGTTTGCTTTGTTATTTTCGTTTAAAAATATTACGTTTCGTTTCCGCAAAATACCATTTTCGTTTTTGTTTTTTTCTCTGTGATTTATTTTTCTACGAAATGACTGGAAAATTTCCTTGCCATTTTTCACCCTAGCGTCACTATTGATGCAGATGCACATATATACTAGCTAGGGATTTTTGACACGGCACGGTGCCGAGGACAGGAGAAGTGCAATTGTGCTTGTGGCTTGCTAAGAATCGTGAATGCATACTGATTTTAGCACGCGGAGAGATACATCTACTGAAAAGTCATGTACTCACATGCTTAGTATGCAGTTGTATAGCCACCGTGTTTCATGAGTAAGAAAAATATGATCAAGAAATTCGTGACAAAGATGGACACGCGTACAGAATTTGGCGTGTGTGGAAGGAGCGAGGAGGGCGTATTTTCCAGGACGAGAGCGTGCCAGCCGCTGCGTTAATATCCATTATGCAGTTAGAGTAACATACACTACACTATTATCATTATCATGTGTATGATATTACTGTATGTTACTTCCCAATGTGAACAGCCTACAAAAGTTGTCGCTTTTGCTAACTAATTGCACCTGACTTGAAAAAAAAAACGTGCTTAATGAAATATATACACAAAAAATAAGATCAAAATCTTTGGTTGGCTACAATCCCCAATTGCCCTCGGTGTTCTAATGTTGTCGAAGACAAAGAGCGCCTATTTTTCTACTGATGTTGCCCAGGCGGCCATTTGGCAGCAACTCGATCTTGATCAACTCCCAAAACCTATCATTCACCAATCTTTGGAGTTGGTCTATGCCAACAAATCTTTCGCAGAAAGCCTAGCTCTCTGTGCTCCTTGCTATACTATGGAAGATATGGGACACTCAGCAATGCCAAAATATTCAGTGATGAATCATACCCTACTTTTTTTAATATAATCATACCCTACTCGTATCACAGTTGCATATATTGTACCCGACTTTACCACATGGATCCATTGTTCTAAGAAGCGAGACCAAAAGAGAAGCCGCCTTACGTTTGCGTGACTACTTATCGAGGGTTTAGGATCTAGGGGTACGATATTCCTAGGTATTAATTTGAATATCCATGATATTTGCAAAACAACTTTGATTTTGGCAAAAACAGTGTCGATCTTAACAAAACAGCGATGATTTTGACAAAATGAATAACAGGTTGCAAAATAAGCCTATTATGTTGTAGTGAATAATTTCTGACACTTGCAAATACCCAAACCTCTAAAATATTGTGAAAAAAAGACATGATATACAATGAAAAAGGTTTTTTAGCTTTGCACCTTTAATTAAACATCACCTTTTCAAGGGGAATTAAACATCACTTTTAGAATAATAACTTTAGTGGACCATGGTCTATGTGAGTATTTGGTTGGTGTATGAGCTCTGTGACTCTGTGAGCTTTATGTTGGTGGACTATGGGCCATTTCGATCGTGTATGCTGATGGATGGAACCTAAATCCCGCCCCCTTTCTTGCTTCTGTCTCTCACAGAGCTTCAGACTCTTCTTCGTCTCCAAGAAAACAAGGAACTAGCAAGCTCCGCCGCGTGCCAGCGGCCAGCGCCAGTCAGACGTCAGAGTCGACTCGTCGCCGACGGCTCGCGCTTTTGTCGATTCGCCCACGCCTCCGTCGACTTGCAGCAGAGCTGGCGTCGGCGCCGCCGTCGACGACGGTGAATCGCCCGCGGCGCCTGCGTCGACTAGCCGTGCTGTTATCCACGTCTTTGTCGCCGAAGGTTAATCGCCTGCACCTCTGCGCGCGCCTCCGTCGCTGACGGAATCATCCGGCGCTTCCACCCCTGCTCTGCATCTCCTCTGCTTGTCCGTGAAATTAGGTAACTATGACCCCAATTCAAGCTTAATTGCATACTTTCAAGGTTTCCAAAAATTTAGAATTCAGTTTGACAGGAATTAGTTCGCGATTTGTTTCACAATACTGAACGAACACAAAATGCAAAAGAATCAGACTAGTTCTGCAGCCCACTAACATAGTAGCAAATACTCAGTACATGCTTCTGAATCTTATTCTAAGAGAACGAATAGAAAACAGTAGCATCCAAATATTTACAAAGTGCTGATCATAATCAGAATGTATCGTCGTCGTTGATGTCTTCAACAGTTGGAGCAGTCAAAAGATCAGCGAAACTTCCAATATTTTTTTTTAATGGTCCCCATATTTTTTTAGAGCCTGGTTCGTTTGGTGTTTTCTGAATTTTTGGAGGCACCATTCTCTACTGAATCAGTCTGTGTTGGCATGTTCTTATTTTTGTTTTCGTTGCGAGCAGATGGTGTGTCCCTCTTTATCTTGTGTTACCAATCAAGAAACTCATTCTTCTTTTTGAGCTTTTCTTCTTCATTAATTTGTGAAAACAGACCGACAACGTGGACATCCATGAGTGATTTTTGAGAAATTCAACATGCACATCAATGAGTGATGCTGAAATGCTATCAAATGTGCTGACTGGTTGTGCTAACTTCCAACTCACCCATCTGTCCCATCTTGCAATTTATTTGCTTGAGTAAATAGTTGGTGTTTAGGTTTTACTTTGCAGTTTCTGGCCTTGTACACCCTTTTTTCCATTTTGTTCTAGCTAGTTGCACAGCACAGCAGCAGATCAACTGATAGGATATATGAAAACATTATCTAGCATGTCTTATCCATGAAGCACTAGCTAAAATCGTAATTGTGAAGTGATCAATTGTAAAACATCATGAGTTAGAAAGATTGTGATAGTTTAATTTGCCACATATGCTAAACGAAATGCTGGGACTGGTTCTGAATTAGATAGCCCCTTTTTATATTATCATGTCCGATACATGCCTGAGTCTTACATTAGTTACCTCATTTCCTTATTTTCTAGCTGTGGTCACTTATGTTCTCTTACTTAAGCCATCCTGTTACACATTCTTTTAATATATTGAATATACATATTTACTAAAATTGTTTATTTGACATGTTCCTGTAGACATTTTGAGGAGCATAGTAATGGAACCAGGAGTAAAAGAGGCTGAAAGGCTAGTGGACCTGTGGAACGAATGGGGGATACAAATCCTGGTCCTTGTAAGCTTTGCGTTGCAAGTATTCCTCCTCATTTTTGGGGGGATCCGCCGGCGTAGCTCGTCCAATGCACTGAAATTCTTCCTCTGGTCTGCGTATCTGTTGGCCGATTCGACGGCAATATACACCCTGGGCCACCTATCCGTCGACGATAGGTCGGACGAGCATGACCTGGTGGCGTTCTGGGCACCATTCCTCTTGCTGCACCTTGGTGGCCCAGACAACATCACAGCATATGCACTTGAAGACAATGCGCTCTGGCTTCGCCACCTGCAAACACTCGCTGTGCAGGTCCTAGCAGCTATATATGTGATATACATGTATGTTTCCAGCAGCGTGACCCTGCTTCTGCTGGCCTCCATCTCAGTGTTTGTTGCTGGTGTTCTCAAGTATGGCGAGAGGATATGGGCACTCAAGTGTGGCAACATCAGCAGCATCACCATCTCGAAATTCAAGCCTAACCCTTATCAATTATTGAGCATGGGTACCAGTGACGAGGAACTTCTGCTTGGAGCCCACTCCCAGTTTGATATATGCAAAGGTGTCTTTGCTGATATGATAATGTTACCAAATCCCTCGGTTCTTTCACAATCTAAACCACGTTCTGTAATATCTTACATGGGGAGGATCTGTACAAGTTGGTCGAGATGGAGCTGTCTCTGATGTATGACTTCCTGTACACCAAGGCAGCAGTAATCCACACATGGTATGGCTTCTGCATCCATTTCATTTCGCTACTTGGCACAGCCATCACGGTCTTGTTGTTTCAAATCATCATCAGCAGTAGAGGAAATGGGTACAGCAGAGTAGATGTGATTATCAGTTATATTTTGCTGGTTGGGGCTTTGGTCCTGGAGATCATATCAGTGTGCAGGGCTCTTCTATCCACCTGGACATGTTCTTTGTTGCACCGCAGGGGCAGGGGATGGGAGTGGCCTCTCCATATGATCACTTCCTTTAGTCGGCGTGTCCATCCGGCGAGTAGGAGACTGTGGTCAGGCTCCATTGGGCAGTATAACTTGTTCCACCTGTGCACCCGCAACAGGAATGAGATAGGAAACAGACTGGCAATGAAGTTGGGGCTCCAGGACTGGTGGAACAAGAAGCACTTCTCGGGAACTTTCTCTCACACCAACTCTTTGTCAATACAAGATCTCAAGAAATTGGTTTTGCAAGCGTTGCAAGACAAAGATCAAGCACGAGACAAAGATGATACTGATTTGGACTCAAGGGGGAGCTTTATACTGAAAAGTATGGAAGTCTATGAGGGCTTCGCTCGCTGGAGCGCCAACATTGACTTTGATGAGAGCATCCTTGTTTGGCATACAGCAACCGAGTTGTACATCAGGAAATCCAAGGCTCAACATGCAGAACATCTTACTGAGGCTACCGAGGTGCTATCTAATTACTTGATGTTCCTGCTGGTGGTAAAACCTGACATGCTGCCGGGAGCTGCACGCAACAACGTACACCTTGCCTCGTGCGAACAAATAGAAGGACAGTGCCATAGGTGCTCTGATGATAAGGACAACCCAGGGGCGGCATCTCCCATAAGCTGGCAACTGTACTGTATTCTTAAGGAATTGTTCCACCATGATGGACCCAATCACTCCAGGATTCCACAGAGGGAGAAGCTTGCGGAGATGGTGTGGAGTTCCTCCCAATTTGCACTGGTATGAGCTGAGTGGAGCCTAAAGTTCATTCATATTTTTTGAAAATTATTTCTTATTTTTTAAACAATGGCTCAAGCTCTGCCTCATTTGACTGTTTGCAATTTTAATTTCCAGGTATATACCTTCCATGAAAATTCATCTCAAAACACATTTTGCTAGTCAATATGTTTGCTAATTAATATGTTTGAGATCAAAATATCTTAACCAAGTTTCAATTTTCTTACTTCCATACTTCACTAACAGCAACAACATGTGCCTATATTCAAAATTGCTCCTAAAAGGCAGTTCCAATTTGATTTTCTAATCTTTGAGCGAAGTTTCATTTTGAATTTCATAGTGCTCCGCCAAACTTTGTTTCACTATGGTCTAATGAATATGAAAAGGCTGACTCATTTTGAATTTCCTTCGACCTTATTAAAAAAAGTCAGGACTATGATACCACACACATATACTGGCCCCACAGAATATTGAAATAGATAGCTGCATGTCTACCCTGAATTTGTGTTTGGGCTTACATACTAAGATATATTAAATGTGCACTATTTTCATCTAATCAGCTCCTCTGTCTCAGGGAACTGTAAAGCCACCAAAGCCCCATGGAGAATCCATCCGTGACAGTGCCAATATGTATGCAGTCTTGCTGGCCAACGAGCTTCTCAGCATAGAGTTGCGCTGGCATGAGCAGCGTGACCCTTTGGAACTGATCTTAGGGGTATGGGTGGAGATGTTGTTGTATGCCGCGAAGCATTGCAGCCAAGTGTCCCATGCCAGGCAGCTCAGTAATGGCGGGGAGTTCATTACCATTGTGTTGTTGCTGGCACATCACTACAATTACTACTCTGGAGTCTCCAGGGGCATCGACAACCTTAGTAAAAATAACCGCGTAGGTGAAAATAACCCCATATGTGAAAATGATGAAAACTTGGTTTAGATGAGTTTTACATTGTTTTCACCAAAAGGGCCATGTTACAGCTGAAATGACCCTCCATAGTTTAGGAAAAACTGAGGAAATGAAAAACACAATGTAGGAATCTGTAAACAAACATATAAAGTATTGATGGGATTCACAACAGCACATCAGGCTGCAAGATTGATCTTGTCTTTGCATTCAAGCATCATTACAAGGTGAGTCTGGTGTTCCTCATAATGTGACATGTTACTTGCAAGCTGGCAATTTGAAATCAACAATTCTTAAAAGTGTACCTACCTGTTGTGTAACCATAAGAAAATATATATGGTATCCAACAATCTTGTTTTTTGGTCGTGTTACAATGTTCTTCCTTGACGTGCATCTTTCTGTTTGTGCACCGCAGTTAGAGTGCCTGATCATGTTTTCTGATAAATTCTTCAGGCATAACACTTTTAACAAACGTCGAAGTCAGAGTTTTATGTCATGTTTGATCCTATTAAAAACCCATACTAGTTTCTTGGATGAAAGCTGCTGCAATCTGGAGGCAACAGCTCCCCCACCTAAGTCGGCATATCAATAACAACCTTGTAGGATTTCTTCTGAAATCAGAAACCTGTGGGCTGATTGAACAGCTTAAGTGATTACTGTACTTTATTTTTCTTGGCACAGTGGTCACAATTATGAATGGTATGGTTTTTCTTCACGGTTTCACATTCAACTTAAGAGATTATTATGTATATCTGGTTCCTTATTGTTTTGTGTTCTAATATAAATTTCGGAACCAAATATTGTGCATCATATATTTGATTCTTGACTCATCCTGATAGAGGTGGAGAACACAAATTGGATTCTTGTTGGAGCAAGTGCAATAGGCTGGGCAAGTACAAATAATATATTGCAGGTCGCCTTCAGGAGGAAAAGAGACACCACAGGGTAATATATTACAGGTCACCTTCAGGAAGAAAAGAAACATATAAAGTATGGATGGGGATATATTGCATGTCACCTTCACCGGCGATAGTCACCACAATAGAAATCTTCGTCATAAATGGATGGCTTTGTACATCGAGATAGGTAGAGGCTGAGAAACACCCTTTGTTACATCTGCATGGGTAGATATGATATTCATCATGATACGTTTGATGGATATAATGCAACTGATATAATATTACATTTAAGTTCTACTAGTTGAATGCCCGTGCGTTGCCACGGGCTTTTAATTTTTTCTGTCATCTTCGCCCTTAAAATGCTCAATCATGCACATGTTTATTCCGTCGACATTTTTGTTCTTTGTGGAGAGCATCATTCGAAAAGTTATGTAACCCACGACGCATGCATGCTTCTGTCGACGCCTGAACCGCCTGCCACTTTGTCATGTTTTTTGTCGGGTTGTTCGTCTGCGTGCATTAATCTCCTCTTTTTGCTCGGCCGCAAAATTACTTCGTCGAGGTCTATCAAACATCTTGTTTTTTTTTGCTCTGCCATTACCAATCTGGAGGTATCGCCGCGTCGGTCTTCAATTTTCGTGGGAATTTTATTTATATTTTTGATTGGGAGGCGTCTCTGCGGCGGTCTTAGTTCAACACGAATATTCTATAAAGTCCGTTTTATGTGAAATAAACTGAAAATATTAGACTTTGTTCCAAATAAAAAGGCATAAAGTTTCCCTTACTTTTCGTCCTTGTCAACCATAATCCTTTTTCGACCAAAGCTGCACCAAGACTGCTTCTCCACGCGAACATCCTAAGTGCACAAGGCAAAACCCAACTCTTAATAGATGAGCTACTCACGAGTCACGAGTGACGAGAGAGCTTTTTTTAAAAACTTTTGCTTCTCTCACTACGGGAAACAGACGATACGCCGACGGCCGGAAGCCGTCGGCGTAGGAACGATCGCCGTCGGCGTAGCGGCATGTCGGCGTAGACAAAATGCCGTCGGCGTATTCGTCGCCGTCGGCGACGTCGCAGTGGGACCCACAAAACGGAAGCCGTCCGTCTCCGTCTGCTCCACCCATACGGCAATGCCGTCGGCGTAGCTTTGACCATATTTCTAGTTTATTGCTGATTCTTGCTGCTGGTTTCTAGCACAATTTAAATACAATTAAAATTGCACAAATTATAAAACATGACAGAAACATCACATAAACATCACATAGATATCCAAAATGACAGAAACATGATTCAAATTCACACACGCATACATACAAACTCAAAATGACACAAACATAGTTCGAATTCACACACGCTACACCCGAACACATCCTACACCTCCCGAGAGCCCGAGGTACCCATTTCTGACGGCGTGAGAATAGGCGACCGACCGCGTGGGGCAGTCGAACCACACATGGAATCCGGCGAGGCACGGGACGGTGTGGTCAGAGGCGACGAACTCGGCGAGGCACCACCAGTGACATGCTCCACGAGCGCGCGCGTTGAAGTCGGTGAGGCGGAAGCACGACCAAAGGGTGCCATGGTCCTGGAGCATCCCGATCCCTACATGTTTGAGTCCAAGTTAGCAACTTGGAAAGCACAACATGGCGGTAACAACTTGTTTGGCAAATAACTTACCGGAGTCGCTGGCTTGTATGTGCGAGCGACCGACTCCCTCGTTGGGCCGACGGGCATGATCCCCGGCCTAGGTGGACGCGTAGGCAGCTGCGACCGCTCTCCAGTGGCATGAAACTTCTCGTCAGCCTACAAGATAGTTTAGATGTCAGGAGTTGTAGAAAAAGAAGGTTCAAACTAGAGAAAATGGGACTTGTCATATTTTGCAAATATAAAAGTTGAAACTTACAGCATCCCTCAACTCTGCCCACTCCTCATACTCCTGGCTCTTCTGTACCCACAACTGATACTCTCTCTCATAGTCGCGTAAGCGGCATCGAAGGCCGCCTCGAAATCAGCCTACAGTTTTAAAAGGGAACGCATCTCGTCAACTTAGCCACTTAGCTAGGAACGAATGTCGGAAAGAGAATGAAATTGAGAAAAACTTACATCGGGGCGAGCTCGGGAAGGCCGACGAGGCAGGACGGGAGGGTCGTCGGCGGTGAGGGTAGCCTTGACACGCGAGAGGCCCAACTCAGGAGTACGCGTGAGTACCGCACTAAGCATGAGAGGACGGCCATGCTCCCAACCGTTCCCGGCAAGGACCACCGCTCTCTCGTCGGTGTCATGCTCAAGAGGGTTGTCCACCTCCGGATTTATACCCTTGAACGTCTCGACGTATGCCTTTAGCCCCTCCTTGGCAGTGCCGAAGTAATCGGGCTGCGAGGGCTGAGGCTCAGAAAAATTGGGCTTCTTCATCTTCATCCTCTCCCATGTTTGCATGTGCGTAAGAGGCTCCCCGAGATCGGCCTCCTGCAATGCCAAAGAAGTGTCATGCGTATCAAGTAGGAACATGAGGGGAAATAAATGAAGATTGTTTCATGTATATATATACCAGCTTTGCCTTGAAGCGGTCATGGTTGCGGGCACCCGCACAATGTGTCCCCCCGCTCCCGCGGTTTAACTTGTTTCGCTCGCTCAAGGCCTTGAACTCGGGGTCCTCCCCAGCCCACCTAGACACCAACGCCCTCCACGCGTCATCCTTGCCATAGGCCCATGAGGGCTTAAACTGAAAAAACAATACTCATGTGAAGAACGGATAATGCAATTGCAACTTAGCAGCAACATGTAATCTCATTAACAATCTACTTACCGCCATGTAGTCATCTACGGTCACCTCAAGTGGGTTCTCCACAATCTCATGCTTCACCGCCGTCTTGCCTAACGTCTCAGTACTGAAATGATTGATCATGGTATGCTTTGCATTGTAGAACTGCTGTCGTGTCAACTTCCTACAAGCCCCCTCCAAAGTCTTGTCCGCATCGCCCCGCTGCTCAGGAAGTACCCTATAGAACTTCTTTAATCATGCACAAAAAACAAATTGTGAGAGCATGGTGGGGACATCAAGTATGAACGAAATTCGAAAAGTTCAACTTACCCAAAACTTGTTGATCACGGCGTCAGAACATTTCCCGCCGCTCGCGTAATTGGCGGCCTGATAGTCTACCCAATGGGTGGCTAGCTTCGTCGCGCCGTTGGGGACGGTACTGTACAAGCCCGGCCAAAACTTCCTAATCAAAGCTCCAACCAGGGTGTTAGGCACACGGGCTCCCGCAGGATGTATCCAGTTGCTGCACAATAATTAAACATTAGTACATGTCAAATTGTCCTGACCACAATGAAGTTACCATGTTCAAAATTAGTATATATAGTCACTTACTCTTTCCCATTAGGCGTAATGAGGATCTTCTCCTCCTCGGTAGCAGGTTCCTTGTCCTCATCAGGGACCTGGGATTCCCCTCGAATCTTGGCTTCTTCGGCGGCGCGGAGGGCCCCGCCTCCAAGTCCGTGGAGGGGCCCGCCCCCACGTCCGTGGAGGGGCCCGTCTCCTCCGAACCCTCGTCGACAGAAGCAGAGGGTATGTCCGAAGACACGTCGCCCCCACCTCGCCCTCGTCCTCCCTCACCTCGCCCTCGTCCTCCACCTCGCCCTCGTCCTCGTCCTGCACCTCGTCCCCTCGGAGGAACTGGAGCATCGGCACCTCCCCCTCCTCCAGCATCTCCACCCTCACCTGCATTGAGAAAGGGTGAACAATTAAGCATAAAGACATGATCCAATTAAGAATTGCATCACCTCTACTCTCACCACTGTCAGACAGGTAACGCGGGTTCGGAATAGTTCTCTTCCACTTTTAGTAACTTTCTTCTGGCGTATCTTCTTCAGCAAGGAGGCCGATGATTCCTTGCCTTGGCTCATCTTGGTCAATCACCTGCATTGAGAAAGGGTAAACTTTTAAGCATAAAAGACATGATCCAATTAAGAAGCATGAAGACGTAATGCAATTAATAAGCATGTTGAAAGACTAAGCATGTTGAAAAGTAAATACTACGCAAAAGGACATAAAAGACCCTCACCCCTAATCATCACTCTCATAGTTAAGTCCTGGGTTCTCATCATCACTATCAACATCACTATCACGAGTGTTGTATATTGGAACCTCCTCGCACGATGGAGGCTCATCATCGTCATCACTATCACTTTGTAACTTGTTGAGCATATCTATATCCTTTAGATTCACCACTACGTCACCACCTGTTTGTGCATTGTCCTCGCGGTCCTCAAGACCTTGTATGCCAAAGTCCCCAAAGGTTTGTTCCTCTTGATAGAAAATCCCCTCGTATGTTTTAGGGTCAATGTTGTTGTAATCGTCTTCGGAGGGCATGGGTAGCTTACCACGTGGCGATACATGGAACACGACTTCCCAACCAATGAGTCCCTCTTTCTTGCATGGGTAGGGCAAATAATAAACTTGAAAGGCTTGGTGAGCCACAACAAAGACATCGGATCCATGGTAGGTGGTTGAAGGCTTAACTTCAACTAACCCAATGGAAGGGGTACTTTTGGTTCCATGCTCAGGGTCGAACCAGTGGCATTTGAACACAACAAGCTTGAGTTCTATGTTCGTGTTATTGAACGTCAGCTCGTATACGTTCTGTAACCTTCCGTAGTAATCATAATTACCGGCTCCTTTGGTGAAGACCCCGGTATTTATAGTCTTTGCATTAGGCCGACTGTTCTGGTGATGCTCTGTATGGAAGCGGTACCCATTCACATCATACTTCTCATACTTCTCGACTCTACGGTTACAACCTTGGGAGACACATCTCAACTCATCTGACATCACAACGTTGGGATCAGCTCCCTACAAGTACAAATTGTTTTGTGCATTAGTAAGAGGGACAAGACACGGATTGCAAGGTAGAAGGGACAGGTTTGAAATTACCTTTTCCCTGAACCAAACCGTGAATTTTTTCTTTCCGGGGGCAGGCTCTTTCAAAAGAGTGTCCAACGCGGCTTCATCGGGTCCATCTGATGTTCCCGACCACATTTCATCCGTGAATTGACTAAAAGGAGAAAATACGTATTAGACCGAAACCGTGTTAGTAGTTGCAAAGTAATTTGTTCCCCATTTTACCTAAGGAAACTGCCCTCTTCTCCCTGCTCGTCGTGGGTCACTTCCTTCATGTTCATAAGCACATAGAGCATTATGCACTCCAGCTCATCATTGGTCAAGTTATACCTTGTTGGGCCACCGCTCTTGCCACCGGGACACTGGAAGAGGACGAGCTTGGGGTCTCGCTTGGGCTCGTCGACATTGTACCGAGAGGCCTGGTTATGCATAGTGGGAACATCATCGGGGTAGTACGTTAGCCTGGCGTCTGCCATCTCCTGAAGGATAGTTGCCTCGGCTATGGATGACTCAATCTTATTTTTGTTTCCACATTTGGTTCGAATATACTTAAACTCTCTCTCAATACAAAACTGCCAACGAAACTGCACCGGTCCACCCAAGAGTACCTCGTTCGCAAGATGCACAACAAGATGTGCCATCGGAGTAAAGAAGCCTGGCGGAAATATCGTCTCTAAGTTGCACAGCAACTCCGGCACTAGTTCATGCAGCTTCTGAATAATCAGGGGACATACTTGCTTAGCACAGAGCGTGCGGAAGAAATGGCTCAACTCCGCGAGCACTCGCCAGACACTGTCGGGGAGATACCCTCGAACCATCACCGGTAGCAGCCGCTCAATCCATATATGATAGTCGTGACTCTTGAGCCCGGTGACTTTTCCCGATTGTATATTGACTCCCTTACTTATATTCGAACAATAGCCATCAGGGAACATCACGACGAATTTGAGCCAATGGAATGCCTCAGACTTTTGCATACTATTAAGGCAGAAGTCAGCATGCGGCTTGAACCAGTTCTTTTGACGGCCTTCAGGAGGCTTCATGTGCATTCTCTCCCTATCACAGAGCTTCTTAACATCAACTCTAGCCTTAACATTATCCTTCGACTTCTCAGGAATGTTCAGGATTGTGTGAAAGAGGGACTCTCCAACATTTTTTCGGTGTGCATCACATCGATGCTATGGGGAAGTTCGAGGTCCTTGTAATATTCGAGTTGCGTCAAGCCTGCCACGTGAGTCCAGTTGTGCGACACACCATATCCCACATATCGTGGGCCTTTTCCCTCAGCAGGCACGAGAGCACTTAGCTCGGCGTCAACAGCTGCACCATCGAAAGTTGGTATCGCTTTTTCTTCACGCTCAACTCTGCCCTTCTTGAAGTTCTTTTTGTCTTCTCTAAACCGATGCCCTCTTTTGAGGAACTTTCGATGTGTGTCAAACGCGGAATACTTCCGTCCCGCCGTTAGCCACATGAACTCAAGTCGGTTCCTGCACACTGGGCATGGCCACTTACCAGCTGTACACCATCCGCAGAATAGGGCGTACCCGGGCATGTCATGCATGGAATTGTGATACCAAACTTTCATCAAGAAGTTTGTCTTCGATGCACGATCATATGTCAACGTCCCGTGGTGCCAAGAGTGGTTCAGATCATCCACAATTGGCTGCATGTACACACTTAAATTCTTCCCCGGATATTCAGGACCTGGAATGATCAGCGAGAGGAATATGGTCTTCTTTGCATTAGGGCTCCAGGAGGGAGATTGAGCGGAATAACAAACACGGGCCAGCAGCTGTACGAGGTAGTCGACAAACCATATGGATTGAATCCATCGGTTGCTATCGCGATTCTCACGTTTCGAGCATCTGCTGCCTCATCGGGGTGGTTCGCATCAAAGTTCTTCCATGCCGTACCATCAGATGGATGTCCCATCAATTCCCGGTCGTGCTCATCCTTGTATCTCTTCCCCGTTTTGTGCCATTGCATCTGTGTGGCAGACTCTTTGTTCATGTAAAGCCGCTTGATTCTTTGTATGAATGGGAGGTAACGAAGAATCTTAATGGCGACATTTGACTGCGTCTTCGTACCATCGGGTCCTTTTACCTCATGATACCTAGAGGCCTTACACAAGATACAGTACTTGTCATTGGCAAACTGTTTCCAAAACAAAAGGCATCCTTTTGGACAACAATCTATCTTCAGATAATCCATGCTGAGATCTCGCAGGATTTTCTTCGTTTCGTACATGCTTTAGGCAGACAATGCCCTTCAGGCAACAGGTTACCAGTTGTTTGCAGATGCGCTTCAAAGCATGAACGGGTGCTGCCATACTGGAGCTTGTTGGCTAGTGCTTGCGAGATGGCATCGAGCTGAGAAACTTTTGCACCCTCGTACAGAGGCCTCTGAGACGAGGCCATCATATCAAAGAAGGCCTTCGCGGTTGGCTCTGGGTCCTCTGGTTCACGCGGTTCCTCCGGTTCACGGGTTCCTCCGGTTCTGGAGGTTCCTCCTGTGATGGTGGCGAATCTGGCATGTCGCCAGCACGGAGATCATCTAGCCAGTTTCTAATCCCATCATCTTCATTGCCATTGATCCGCTGCCGCATCACCCTGCCATTCTCGCGCTCGTACTCATCAAAGTTGACTGTCGTCACGAAGTTCGGCATATACCCACGAGAGAAGAGGTGTTTAATCATCTCATCCTTTCCCTGACGTGTACGAAACTTGCAACGAGGGCAAGGGCACTTTCCACGAGCGCCTGACTCTAAACCCTTACGCGCTAACTCCTTCACTAACAAATGCGTCTTCCATACCCACTCATCTGTTTTGTCAACCAAACTAGTTCGGCCACTGTACATCCACCCATTATCTGCCATCCTCTGCTGCTTTACTGTGAGCCAAATAATAATACATGAAATTAAATGCATCATTTTTTTTTCTTGCATGCAATGTCACCATTTTATTACGGCCAAATTTTATCTTTTACAACATGCAAGGGTTCACATACACTTCTAATAGGTAGGGGCCTATCCCGCCCGAGTACGTGTAGATCGAGTCGTGTCCCATGTTCTACCCCGACCCGAGACGGAATTTCGGCAGCACCTCCCCGCTGTTCTTCAGAATACACGTCTCGAGCTTGTCAAGCCGAGAGGGTGTGCATCCGAAGAACAACGGGGAGGTGCTGCCGAAATTCCGTCTCAGGAAGGGGTAGAACATGGAACACGACCCGATCTACACGTACTCGGACTGTCCAACAGGACAACCCGGAAGTGTTACGGTTATAAATATGCAAAGATGGACAATCCTGCATATTTATAAATTTGTAACCCTTCCGGATGGGATCTGACTCGGGTTACGCGACTCGACTGACTTGGTGATCTAGACCAAAGTAAACCTATGCAGCAAAAGAGGCGGAAGATTTATACCCTAGAAGCGTGGGCGATCACCGCAGAAGGTCGGGGACGCTCTCCGGGGCTCCGACGGTTTGGAGGGACGGAACACGGGCACCGAGGCTGCCCTCCTCAGGTGGAGAAGCACCGTAAACTACGATATCTGAAAAAAAAAAAAAATATATATAAGAACATATGTACAACAGAAATATTCATGTAATGCTTAATGCTCCTAGGTAGAACAAATTTTTATCTAGAGTGCACCAAATGCAGTAGCATCAAATAATCAACAATCAAATTCATCTCAAATTCATGTAATTGATCTCAGATTTGTTTCTATCAAGATTACAGCAAACAAAATGATAAATTGATCTCACATTTACAACACTAGGCTACCAAGCAACATCACAAAATTGTCTAAATTTGCTATGCAGTGATATATAGAGGCAAGAACATCACAAGAAAGGCACGGTGTCATACCTTGTCTTCGACGGCGATTCCGGCAGGGAGGTGGTCGGGCGACGGGAGCACGGCGGGGATGAGGGGAATTGGCGAGCCTGGGGTGGACGAGGACGGCAGGGAGAAGCTTGGCGGCGGGGACGGCGAGGACAACAGCGGGTCGGGCGACGGGAGCTGCGGTGAAGCTTGGCGGCGGGAGAAGTTGGGGAGAAGCTTGGCAGCGGGAGGGAGGAGATCCAGAGCCGGGGAGGACGTTGGCCGTGGGGGACGGCCCGCTCGCCGCGGGAGCGGTGCTGCGAGCTGGCGGCGCCGGCGGGGAAAGAAACCCTAGCTAGAACGGGCTTTGGCGGCGGCCAGCTTTGCCGCTGGCGAGCTGGCGGCGCCGGAGGGTTCGGGGAAGTCGCCGGCGCGGGGAGTGCTCGGGGAGGTCGCCGGCGCGGGGAGGGATTGGGTCGCGGGCGCGAGGCGGGCGCGATTTCGATTCGATTTTTTTTTTTTTTCCTTCCTCCCGACCAGGTGGCGGCGTAGTTTAGTAGGGTAACCTCTACGCCGTCGGCGTAGCATTTTTTTTTATAAAATAAATCAAATATTATTCACTAAGTTTTTTAATACAATTAATTTATATAACTTTATATACATATAATAGGACATATGCATGGTTAAGTGGGGTTCTGCGGCCCCGCTTTTGTGAAACCCTAGATCCGCAGGAAAAAAGTCAAACTTCTGGTCTACCCCCTTGAACGGCGTCGAAAGGGGTAGGTCAGTGGAATTATTTACTTGATTGTGTTAGGTTAGTCCATTGGGGCTTGTGAAACCAACTTTTATCAAAATTTCTCACTTGATTTTCCCCGGTTGCCCGAGACGGGAGTTTTCACCTCTAAGTGTAGGAACTCAATAGAGAGAAAGTGAAGCCGGTGAAGCCGGTCACACCCCGGAGTAGGATAATGGATATTTAGAACACACAACACTTGTATACATATGGCATGAACAACCTAGGTTTTGGTGGGGTTCCGACGCTCCGATGCCCCGCTTCGGCGAAACCCTGAATCCGCTGGAAAAACCCTAACGTTTTCATCTACCCCCATAGACGTGCGTCGAAAGGGGTAGGCCAGTGGAGTTTTTTGCTTGGTTGTGTTAGGTTAGGCCATAGGAAGGTGAGAAACCAAAGTCTACCCCAAATCAACACAAGATTCCATCCGGTTCGCCCGAAAGGGGAGTTTTCACCTCTAAGTGCAGGAACTCACTAGAGAGAAAGTGAGCCGGTGAAGCCGGTCACACCCCGGAGTAGGATATTGCACATTTACAACACACAACACACTTGTATACATATGGATGGCACAACCTAGGTTTGGTGGGGTTCCGACGCTCCGGCCCCGCTTCGGCGAAACCCTGAATCCGCTGGAAAAACCCTAACGTTTTCGTCTACCCCCATAGACGTGCGTCGAAAGGGGGTAGGCCAGTGGAGTTTTTTGCTTGGTTGTGTTAGGTTAGGCCATAGGAAGGTGAGAAACCAAAGTCTACCCCAAATCAACACAAGATTCCATCCGGTTCGCTCGAAAGGGGAGTTTTCACCTCTAAGTGCAGGAACTCACTAGAGAGAAAGTGAGGCCGGTGAAGCCGGTCACACCCCGGAGTAGGATATTGCACATTTACAACACACAACACACTTGTATACATATGGTATGGCACAACCTAGGTTTTGGTGGGGTTCCGACGCTCCGATGCCCCGCTTCGGCGAAACCCTGAATCCGCTGGAAAAACCCTAACGTTTTCGTCTACCCCCATAGACGTGCGTCGAAAGGGGGTAGGCCAGTGGAGTTTTTTGCTTGGTTGTGTTAGGTTAGGCCATAGGAAGGTGAGAAACCAAAGTCTACCCCAAATCAACACAAGATTCCATCTGGTTCGCCCGAAAGGGGAGTTTTCACCTCTAAGTGCAGGAACTCACTAGAGAGAAAGTGAAGCCGGTGAAGCCGGTCACACCCCGGAGTAGGATATTGCACATTTACAACACACAACACACTTGTATACATATGGAATGGCACAACCTAGGTTTGGGTGGGGTTCCGACGCTCCGGCCCCGCTTCGGCGAAACCCTGAATCCGCTGGAAAAACCCTAACGTTTTCGTCTACCCCCATAGACGTGCGTCGAAAGGGGGTAGGCAGTGGAGTTTTTTGCTTGGTTGTGTTAGGTTAGGCCATAGGAAGGTGAGAAACCAAAGTCTACCCCAAATCAACACAAGATTCCATCCGGTTCGCCCGAAAGGGGAGTTTTCACCTCTAAGTGCAGGAACTCACTAGAGAGAAAGTGAGGCCGGTGAAGCCGGTCACACCCCGGAGTAGGATATGGACATTTACAACACACAACACACTTGTATACATATGGTATGGCACAACCTAGGTTTTGGTGGGGTTCCGACGCTCCGATGCCCCGCTTCGGCGAAACCCTGAATCCGCTGGAAAAACCCTAACGTTTTCGTCTACCCCCATAGACGTGCGTCGAAAGGGGGTAGGCCAGTGGAGTTTTTTGCTTGGTTGTGTTAGGTTAGGCCATAGGAAGGTGAGAAACCAAAGTCTACCCCAAATCAACACAAGATTCCATCCGGTTCGCCCGAAAGGGGAGTTTTCACCTCTAAGTGCAGGAACTCACTAGAGAGAAAGTGAGGCCGGTGAAGCCGGTCACACCCCGGAGTAGAATATTGCACATTTACAACACACAACACACTTGTATACATATGGTATGGCACAACCTAGGTTTTGGTGGGGTTCCGACGCTCCGATGCCCCGCTTCGGCGAAACCCTGAATCCGCTGGAAAAACCCTAACGTTTTCGTCTACCCCATAGACGTGCGTCGAAAGGGGGTAGGCCAGTGGAGTTTTTTGCTTGGTTGTGTTAGGTTAGGCCATAGGAAGGTGAGAAACCAAAGTCTACCCCAAATCAATACAAGATTCCATCCGGTTCGCCCGAAAGGGGAGTTTTCACCTCTAAGTGCAGGAACTCACTAGAGAGAAAGTGAAGCCGGTGAAGCCGCTCACACCCCGGAGTAGGATATTGCACATTTACAACACACAACACACTTGTATACATATGGAATGGCACAACCTAGGTTTTGGTGGGGTTCCGACGCTCCGATGCCCCGCTTCGGCGAAACCCCGAATCCGCTGGAAAAACCCTAACGTTTTCGTCTACCCCCATAGACGTGCGTCGAAAGGGGGTAGGCCAGTGGAGTTTTTTGTTTGGTTGTGTTAGGTTAGGCCATAGGAAGGTGAGAAACCAAAGTCTACCCCAAATCAACACAAGATTCCATCCGGTTCGCCCGAAAGAGGAGTTTTCACCTCTAAGTGCAGGAACTCACTAGAGAGAAAGTGAGGCCGGTGAAGCCGGTCACACCCCGGAGTAGGATATTGCACATTTACAACACACAACACACTTGTATACATATGGTATGGCACAATCTAGGTTTTGGTGGGGTTCCGACGCTCCGATGCCCCGCTTCGGCGAAACCCTGAATCCGCTGGAAAAAGCCTAACGTTTTCGTCTACCCCCATTGACGTGCGTCGAAAGGGGGTAGGTCAGTGGAGTTTTTTGCTTGGTTGTGTTAAGTTAGGTCATAGGAAGGTGAGACACCAAAGTCTACCCCAAATCAACACAAGATTCCATCCGGTTCGCCCGAAAGGGGAGTTTTCACCTATAAGTGCAGGAACTCACTAGAGAGAAAGTGAAGCCGGTGAAGCCGGTCACACCCCGGAGTAGGATATTGCACATTTACAACACACAACACACTTGTATACATATGGAATGGCACAACCTAGGTTTTGGTGGGGTTCCGACGCTCCGATGCCCCGCTTCGGCGAAACCCCGAATCCGCTGGAAAAACTCTAACGTTTTCGTCTACCCCCATAGACGTGCGTCGAAAGGGGGTAGACCAGTGGAGTTTTTTGCTTGGTTGTGTTAGGTTAGGCCATAGGAAGGTGAGAAACCAAAATCTACCCCAAATCAACACAAGATTCCATCCGGTTCGCCCGAAAGGGGAGTTTTCACCTCTAAGTGCAGGAATTCACTAGAGAGAAAGTGAAGCCGGTGAAGCCGGTCACACCCCGGAGTAGGATATTGCACATTTACAACACACAACACACTTGTATACATATGGAATGGCACAACCTAGGTTTTGGTGGGGTTCCGACGCTCCGATGCCCCGCTTCGGCGAAACCCGAATCCGCTGGAAAAACCTAACGTTTTCGTCTACCCCCATAGACGTGCGTCGAAAGGGGGTAGGCCAGTGGAGTTTTTTGCTTGGTTGTGTTAGGTTAGGCCATAGGAAGGTGAGAAACCAAAGTCTACCCCAAATCAACACAAGATTCCATCTGGTTCGCCCGAAAGGGGAGTTTTCACCTCTAAGTGCAGGAACTCACTAGAGAGAAAGTGAGGCCGGTGAAGCCGGTCACACCCCGGAGTAGGATATTGCACGTTTACAACATACAACACACTTGTATACATATGGTATGGCACAACCTAGGTTTTTGTGGGGTTCCGACGCTCTGATGCCCGCTTCGGCGAAACCCTGAATCCGCTGGAAAAACCCTAACGTTTTCGTCTACCCCCATAGACGTGCGTCGAAAGGGGGTAGGCCAGTGGAGTTTTTTGCTTGGTTGTGTTAGGTTAGGCCATAGGAAGGTGAGAAACCAAAGTCTACCCCAAATCAACACAAGATTCCATCCGGTTCGCCCGAAAGGGGAGTTTTCACCTCTAAGTGCAGGAACTCACTAGAGAGAAAGTGAAGCCGGTGAAGCCGGTCACACCCCGGAGTAGGATATTGCACATTTACAACACACAACACACTTGTATACATATGGAATGGCACAACCTAGGTTTTGGTGGGGTTCCGACGCTCCGATGCCCCGCTTCGGCGAAACCCTGAATCCGCTGGAAAAATAACGTTTTCGTCTACCCCCATAGACGTGCGTCGAAAGGGGGTAGGCCAGTGGAGTTTTTTGCTTGGTTGTGTTAGGTTAGGCCATAGGAAGGTGAGAAACCAAAGTCTACCCCAAATCAACACAAGATTCCATCCGGTTCGCCCGAAAGGGGAGTTTTCACCTCTAAGTGCAGGAACTCACTAGAGACAAAGTGAGTCCGGTGAAGCCGGTCACACCCCGGAGTAGGATATTGCACATTTACAACACACAACACACTTGTATACATATGGTATGGCACAACCTAGGTTTTGGTGGGGTTCCGACGCTCCGATGCCCCGCTTCGGCGAAACCCTGAATCCGCTGGAAAAACCCTAACGTTTTCGTCTACCCCCATAGACGTGCGTCGAAAGGGGGTAGGCCAGTGGAGTTTTTTGCTTGGTTGTGTTAGGTTAGGCCATAGGAAGGTGAGAAACCAAAGTCTACCCCAAATCAACACAAGATTCCATCCGGTTCTCCCGAAAGGGGAGTTTTCACCTCTAAGTGCAGGAACTCACTAGAGAGAAAGTGAAGCCGGTGAAGCCGGTCACACCCCGGAGTAGGATATTGCACATTTACAACACACAACACACTTGTATACATATGGAATGGCACAACCTAGGTTTTGGTGGGGTTCCGACGCTCCGATGCCCCGCTTCGGCGAAACCCCGAATCCGCTGGAAAAAACCCTAACGTTTTCGTCTACCCCATAGACGTGCGTCGAAAGGGGGTAGGCCAGTGGAGTTTTTTGCTTGGTTGTGTTAGGTTAGGCCATAGGAAGGTGAGAAACCAAAGTCTACCCAAATCAACACAAGATTCCATCTGGTTCGCCCGAAAGGGGAGTTTTCACCTCTAAGTGCAGAAACTCACTAGAGAGAAAGTGAAGCCGGTGAAGCCGGTCACACCCCGGAGTAGGATATTGCATATTTACAACACACAGCACACTTGTATACATATGGAATGGCACAACCTAGGTTTTGGTGGGGTTCCGACGCTCCGATGCCCCGCTTCGGCGAAACCCCGAATCCGCTGGCACAATAAATGTGTTGTTTTTATTTGTTTTACATGTATATGTTGTAGAGTTGGGTTCCGGAAAACTCAAACCGTTCTTTTACGGGGGTGGGATACTGAAATTGGGAGGGCAATTATAGGTCCAATATATATATAAATTACAACTACATTAAATATTATATAGAGAAATAAAGAAATGAATATTATATACGAAAATAAATATAAAAAAAAAGAACAACTAAACGCCGACGGCAGTGCCGTCGGCGTATCAACGATGCTCGACGGGCGGCTTCGTTCCGTCACGGCGCCCTTTTGTACGCCGACGGTATTTACTACGCCGACGACGGCCGTCGGGGACGGTAAGGCTACGCCGACGGCGCTTCGTACGCCGACGGCTTGTTGGGCGTCTGCCCTAGCTCGTGCTGTACGCCGACGGCGCCGACATTTGGCCGTCGGCGTACAGTGCGGCCGTCGGCGTAGTGTGGCTTTCCCGTAGTGTCTCCCGTTGCCTTGTTAGTGATGACTGATGATAGTGGAGAATTACGCCTATGCCTTGAACAATCGGTGTTGTAATCTTATTCGGCTCGGTATCGCTGTTTTTTTTTGTAATCTGTTTGGTCTGGCCCATATGTTTGTGTGCAACAGTCCTGGCGTTTGACCCATATTTTTGGAGTTTGGACTGAGTTTGGCCCATATTTGTGGTGCGGAACAGCCCAGCCTGGGACATAGGGACGTAATCGTGGGACGCACATAGGCGAGCGGGTGTCAACATACCAATCGTACGGACCCCAACTGTGCTTTAATTGTAAAGATTTTGATTGCTGAGGCTTGATATAGCTCTAAATAAAGAAAAACAAATCGACCCTATCTCCCTTTATTCCAAAATGGACTCCTAGTGTAGCAATCTTATTAAGCCACATCACCCTCCAAATTACAGTGAAACACACGTTTTGGATAATCGACGCTGCTACAGAAGCACCTGTGGGCAAATCATCAAGTCTGAATGACCATTCACTTGCCAGTTGCCACGACATGTCCTCCAAGGCTCTATCCCTCGCTCATTGCTGCTTTATTTATACGAGCTGCCATCCCAAACCAGACGACAACCCGCCGCACAAGCAAAACATGAGCGAGGCCCCGTGAAACAGAGGCCCGAACAAGTGGGAAAGGACACATTCGCAACTGCTTGGGGACTCCAATATGAAGAGTATGAGTGAGCAAGACGTATGTACAATATTTAATCTAGTTTGATAATTTTCCATTAATATATACACTAAAATCACTTCGTAAGCGTATTCTAGGCAACATACTACAGCATCGTCTTTCTCACAGTCTTGCCCATGTTTAATAGATGTCTTTCAAACGATATTTACCATGTGTACTTAAGGTCTACCATGTTATACTCTATAAATGTTATTAGAATGATATAAAATAACCGTAGCTACAGACGAGCTCAACGTTTTGCCACATTTTATTTCCTAGATGACACAGGAGAAAAGAGATGACCCTCCGAGCTCAAGTGAGCCCCGCCCCCTACCCAGCCATCCCCAACCCAGCCATCTCACCTCGCTGCCATAAGAGTCCTCCCAGCACGTCCACAACCTCCCTATTGCACCATCCCTCCTTACCCTCGTCAGGCATTGTTTGTTACTAGAGTTTTTTTGGGTATTTGTGGGGATAATCCTCTAGTGGATTGGGTGAAACCCCAAACTTCACCCAATCTCCTAGGGGATTGGAGATACAATCCACTAGGTAGGGGTAGTGTATTGGATCCCCTAGGGGATTGAGAAAAAATAAACTAGAGTTTGGGGATTTGTGGGGAAAGGTGGGGATAAAACCTGTACAATACACTAGAAACAAACGATATTTTGAAATATGTGGGGATTTCGGAGTTTGACCGGGATAATCCCCACCAATCCCAAAAAAAACTCTAGAAACAAATAGGGCCTCATGGTTGTTCCTCCGACTGCTGTTGGTGCGGGATAAAGCAAAGTCACACTTCAATGATTATACATTGTGTTATGTCTGAAGCTGGCGTAATTTGTTTAGTTTAGCGACTTAAATTTAAATTGCTTTAGCGCTAACGTAATTGTCCAAGTTCTGACACAAAGGTATGAAAGTTAAGACGTATAATTGGAGTTCTAAGTTAAGATCTACCACTAGTTTAACCACATACTGCCCCCACCGTCATACTACCTATCCAAATCCAATAGAAGAACTTAATTTATAAATCTCAATTATGCGTGTTAACTTAGAAGCTTTTTATCAGTATTTGGAAAATTGCATTAGTGCTGAAGCAACTTCAATTTCAGTGCTTTCAAAAAAAAAAAAAAAAACTTCAATTTCAGTCGCTAAACTAAAGAAATTCAGACAGAACAATATGTCTTAGTAGTGAAGTGACTTTGCCGTAGCTTAATCCAGAAAATGTTGAAGTGGTGTAATTTACACTTATTGTATGGCCTTCACCGCTTGGAAACCTAATAGAAAATGCTCGAACTGACTGCTCTCTTCCTCCCTGTCCATCGTCGTCGCGCTCCTCTCGAAGGCATGCATTGGCCTTTTCTCCTTCCTGATCGGCTAAGGGAGCGGTGGTGACACACGCTTCTCTCCCTCCCGAGACAGTGGTGGCACGGACGAGCTGGGAGCCAGCTTCTCCTTCCCAAGTCGACTAACGACGCGATGGCGGCACGGTCTTCTCTCCCACGAGGCGGCTGGCGGCGTGGAGGGGGTGTTCGATGCACTCCACTCCTTCCCAAGGCGGCTAATGGGTAGAGCATGAAGACCACAGTGCAGAAGTTGCAGAGTCGCGATAAGGTAATGTCCCATGCTAATTGAATTTTGTTTTCATCGTAGCATAGTCAAATTGTACCACATTAACCAGCTAAATATGATCTTTCAGTTTTATTTTTTAATCGCGCGCACAAGATATGATTAGGTTCCGGTCATGTAGAAAGTGGGATATATCTTTTTCCTATGTGCATCTTCAATTGTTTTGCTTACAAGCTGGCATTCCTTTTTTAGGTGTAGCTTTCTTGTCTCAGTGTCTTTGCATCTGTTTAACAAATAGCTGGCCTTGCTCATGGTTAAGGTGTCATAAAGTTACTTATTTTTCTTCTTTCCTCCGTGTTTTTTCAATTGGTTCGCTTACAAGCTGGCATTGTTTATTTCTTTTTGGTGCATGTGTCTCACTATCTCACTTTTGTTTAGCAAATAGCTTATGATTAAATAAATTGGTTTGTTACTTTTTTGACATTTGAACTAGGAGTATGATTAAATAAATTGTTTATGGATTTATTTAGGTATCTCTCTTGCAGGTATTTATGTTATTGACACCTCAACACATTGTCTTCGTTCTTTATTTACAGGTTCTTTTTCACTGGATATGGAGAGAAGGATCCCTTTATATTTTCATCACTTCCCCAAAGGGGTAAACACAAAGGGGTCTATGTGGCCCCCAAAGTCGACATTTTTTATCAGTTTCATACAATCTGAACATGGGGTTCCATGCCAATGCCAATGGCGTGGAATATGTTGGTGAGAAATTCTGGCGTTAGATGACTGGTAGTAATGCACGAAGATCGAAGTCATACATCTTCGAGCAATTCGGTGTCAATCGCGTCATGACAGCATACTCATTCTGTCCACTTGGTTGCCGTGAAGATAATCTAGTTGCATGTTGTCCTTCAACTACAACTTTCAAATCTCAAAAAAAAACTACAACTTTCATCATCAATTCAATCAACAAAATCTATGAGTGGCAGAGCGTGGAGCAAAACAAAGGGATGGCCAGCTGCCTATAATGCAAAACGAAACTGCTCTGCATACAACGGTATCCTGACGATTTTTTGTCGGATGTATAGCAGCGTTGAATGCCAAACAAGCAGTCTTGCAAATAAATGGAATCATTAAATCAACGGAGAATTGCCATATAAAGATATACTAATAATATATGTATAATATGTTCACATAGTACCATGCGATAACCAAAATAAAAGCAAACCAAAGCCAGACTATGAGAGTTAGATATTAATTACAGAGTTGGTCTCCTGGTTTTATGAGGTTTGAAGTCCGCCATTATATCTTCATAGCTATATTCTGCAGCAATTTCTCGTTCTACTTGTAGCAGCAAGCTATTTGCAAGAGGCCATTTTGTTGCGCTATCTTGGCTTGATAATTTTCAAGCTAGAGAATGCAGGCTCAGCAATAAGCAAGCGAAACAATCTATCAAGCAGGTTGTGCATCACGTGACACCCGGTCACAACAAGGCATCGACAAAGTTCATTACCGAGTAGGAGTAATCAGGACACGGTTGGGAAAGACCTTTAAAAAGTGCGTTGCCAATGCAAAATTACTAGTCGATCGACCATGCCAGCAAGAAGCCTGGTAGTACTAGCTAGCCAAATAAGGCCGGAATAAGTAAGGTGGGAGCAAAATCTAATACCTGCCTGTGGTAGGATGGTTAGAAGGGTGGATGTACCCCCAGCCCACCAGAGTTTAAATCTCAAATTTGACATTGGTGTTTCTCATTTAGGCGGAATATTTTTCAGTGCGAGGCGACGTTCCCGTCGACAGCGAGACGCCTGTGGTGACTTCGTCAATTTCAAGACCCGATGGCCGGCTCAGTCTTTCGGAGGTGCTTATAGGGGTAGGGTGTGCGTGCGTACGTTCATAGGGGTGAGTGTGTGCACGTGTACGTGAGCGTCTGCGTTGTACTGTGTTTCGAAAGAAAAAAAAAACTAATACCGCGTAGTACTGCAATAGAATGTCTTTTTCATCCATGACTTGTGCCGATTACATAGTACTGATAATCATTTAATCAGCAATTAAGTTGCAGTAGTCGTGGAGAACCTTAGAAACACAAACACTGACAGGCCAATCAGACCGGCACTTATGTTCACATCGTTCCTAGAAACAGCGCGCGGCGGCCGATGCTGTGGAGGAACTCCAGCATCTTATGCTCAACGTCGACCCTGTAAATTTCAGCGGTGCTGCAAAGGAGAAAATTGTAAAAACCACCACAATTGGTGGTCAAACTACAAAAGACCACCGGTTTTCACCGAAATCGCAAATCGTCACCACTATTCGTTGACACCGTAACAAAAACCACCACTTCAACGATAACCGTCCACGACGCTAAGTTAAGTACGAAACTGACGGATGGGGCCCACTGTCAGGCTGATGTGGCAATTGTTAGCTCGTTGTCAGCTCGTTCCTTTTAATAAAAAAAGAAAAAATACCCATCGGGCATGGCTCACGGCGGCGGCGAGGGCGTCGATGCAGAAGAGGTCGAGGACGAGCGCGGCGACGGAGGGGAGGGAGCGGAGGAAGGCGAGGAGGGACGCCGTGGCCACGCCCGCGCCCGTGGCCGGCACCCGCTCCGGCGGCCGTGCCCGCGCCGTGGCCGGCCGGCGCTCGCTCCGGCGGCCGCGGCCGCGCCCGTGGCCGGCACCCGCTCCAGCGGCCGTTCCCGCGCCGTGGCCGGCCGGCGCTCGCTCCGGCGGCCGTGCCTGCGACGTGGCCGGCCGGCCGGCTAGCTACAAACCGCCGCGGCCGCACCACTCAACAGCGAGGAGCAGCTAGACTAAACGAACAAACAGCTCACTTCCACTATACGGGCTAGCTACTCCATGCGCAGCATGCGCCTGAGGTCACGCGTGCGGCGTCGTTGACGACGGGCGCCACGGCCTCTAGGAACGGGAACTGCGGCAGCGGCATCGAGCTTGGCTCAGGGGACGTCGCGGAGAACGCCGGACCGGCGTACAGTTCCACCGCGGGGCGGCCGCGCCCGCGCCCGTGGCCGGCCGGCGCTCCGGCGGCCGCGCCCGCCGCCGTGAGCCATTCCCGATGGGTATTTTTTTTATTAAAAGGAACAAGCTGACAACGAGCTAACAATTGCCACATCAGCCTGACAGCGGGCTGATGACCCACAAGTATAGGGGTGTATCGTATTACTTTCGATAAATAAGAGTGTCGAACCCAACGAGGAGCAGAAGGTGCTGACAAGGAGTTTCGGTAAAGGTTTCACTGTAAATGATAGCAGACAAGTTTTTAGGGGCTTTTGATATAGCAGGTAAATAAAATGCGAGTAAGTAAAACACCGTAATAATAATTGTAGCAAGTGGCCCAATCCTTTTTAGAACAAAGGACAAGCCGGTTGGTTTACTTATGAGGACAAAATGTTCTTGAGGACACACGGGATTCTAGTCAAGTGCTTTCGCTTCACATAGTTGATTAATCTTTATTGTTTTGATAAGTGTTGTGTGGGTGAACCTATGCTAATGCACCGCCCTTACTCGGACTAATACATACTTGTGATTATACCTCTTGCAAGCATCCGCAGTTACAAGAAAGTAATTAAGATAAATTTAACCACAGCCGTAAACTCTGAGATCCTACGCTCCCTTGTGCACCGGTATACCAACGGGGTTTAGGTTTCTGTCACTCCGGCAACCCCACAATTAGCAACCAAATACACAATGCATTCCTCTAGGCCCATAAAGGTGAAGTGTCATGTAGTCGACGTTCAGACGACACCACTAGAAGAATAGCACCACAACTTAAATATCAAACCATTAAATATTACTCAACATAATTCCACTACTAACAGCATGACTTCTCCCATGTCCTCAATAACAAAACAAACTACTCACTAGACATCATATGGATCATGATCAGAGGTGATATAATGATGAATAACAATCTGAACATATACTTCAATTCACCGATTAAACTCAATAGCATCAACCACAAGGAGTAATTAACACCGGGAGAGTTTCCCATATGAACTAGACAAAGTATAGCCCTAGATGTTACAGCGGAATGAGATGGTGCAGCGGTGATGGTGGTGATGGTGGAGAGATGATGATGATGATCCCGATGAAGTCCAGCGCGATGATGATGAGGATAGCGATGATCTTCCCCCTCCGGGAAGGAATTTCCCCGGCAGATTTCTCCCTGCCGGAGAGCTTTTCTCTCTTTGTGGTTTCCGCCTCGTGGAGGCGGCGGAATAATTTCTCACGGACTCCCCGTGTCTTAGGGTTTCTGGGGGATGAAGTACGTGAAGGGGGAGCGCCTGAGGTGGGCCAGGGGCGCCACACCTGGCCAGGGCGCGGCCAAGGTGGGCCCCGCGCCCAGGGGTGGTGTGGGCCCCTCCTTGCCCATCTCAGCCTCCCCTTTTGGCTTAGTCCATCTTCTGATAAAATAGGAACATCTTCTTCTCGGAAATATTTTTAGTGCTCCAGAAATATAGTGCCTTGACGTTGCTTTTTCCAGCTGAAATCTGACTCTGCAGTTAATTATCCAATGATCATCAAACATGCAAAATAAGACAAAATAACATAAGTAACTCCTCTTAATATGAAATGGACGTATCAACCACCCCAAGCTTAGACCTCGCTTGTCCCCAAGCGAAAGCTGAGCTCAGTAAACTAGAACAAAAGTTTATGGAGTGAAGCGTCGATAATAAAGAATACGGACAAGAAGCATCAGTAATTACTAAACAACACACTCATTTTAAACAGCAACTACTCTTCATATAACCTAACTTGAACATGAGTAGTGAAACAACCACAATAAAAATACACGAAGGAAATTATAGATTAGTAATGGCACACTTCATTCTTGGTCATAGAACAATAAGCAATCAATACTTATCTTTCGAAAGGAGTCTTTATATTAGAGCTTATATTGCAGAATTTCCACACTCAATTATCACACCTTCTTTACAGTCATTGATAACTTGCAAAGCTATATTCTTAGAGGCAAAAGTATTTGTGCTAAGACAAGAAAGGATAAAGAACATGATTGACAATATTAATGATATATATGGTTGAATCACAACAACTCAAATGCTTGCTCAAGAAGAAGGAAATAGGTGTACTGACTCAACATGAAAAGTAAAAGAAAGGCCCTTCGCAGAGGGAAGCAGGGATTAAGTCATGTGCTAGAGCTTTTAAGTTTTTGAAATCATATAGAGAGCAAAAATTAAGTTTTAAGGGTGTTTGTTAATTGTCAACGAATGGTAGCGGGTGAAAACAGTATTCTCCCTGTCAAACAGACTTTTAAGAGCGGCTCCCATGAAGGACGTTATTTCTACCAGCAAGGCAGATCATCCCTCTTTCTCTTTGGTTTACACACATTCAGGTATTTCACTGTTTGTCATTGCTTACTGATGAATCAGGGCAAAAGTGTGAAGAGAATTAATTGGTTAAAGTTGTAATTAATTGGGACTGGGCACCCGTTGCCAGCTCTTTTTGCAAGTTATTGGATAAGCGGATGTATATGCCACTAGTCCAGGTGTAAAGTCTGTTTGACAAGTAGAATAAAGGATAACCACACTACTTCCTCATGAGCTAGTAAACATTGACACAAAAGGGAATAATAACATTTTGAATAATTTAAAGGTAGCACATGAAAAATTTACTTGGAGTGGCAAAGAAATACCACATATAGGAAGTTATGGTGGACACAAATGGCATGGGTTTGGTTCAAGGATTTGGATGCACGAGAAGCATTCCCTCTCAGTACGGTGGTTAAGGCTAGCAAGGTCATGTAGCAAGCATAAAAGTTGGGGGATACACACAAATATATATATAATAGAAGCAACCATGCTATCTTCCCTGTAAGCACAAATGTTTTAACTCAAAGAATACTAATCTTATTGGCTAGCAAGAAAGAAAGATAAAGGGATAATATTTTTGCATGTAATTCCCTCCTTCTACTTAAGTTTTCATGGTATTGCTACTAATGACCAATACTAAGTTTGCCACAACTAATATAATTTACTTAATGTACCCAAAAGTGGCGTCAATACTAATGGCAAGATCAGCACATAAAGAAGATTGCAGGCTAAAATAAAATGTACCGAAAGTAAAGGTGGAACTTCTCATTAATATTCTGAACAAAGACACACTCAAACCAACGGATACATGGATAACTAAAGGATTGACACTCCACATCGCAAACCATCTTATAAGATAACTTCTCTACTCATGATATGACCACGAAATTATAAAAACGAAAGGATAAAGATGATACTGGGCACTCCCCCAAGCTTGGAACAAGCCAAGGGAGTGCCATTACCCCTTGACGATTTAGGCTTGATCTCTTGGTGGCGACGGTGGTACTACGGCATCGGGGTTAGGAAACGTTCGAGCATCCGGCGGAGCCTGTTATTCTCATCTTGAAGTATTTCCACCTCAGCTCTCAGGATACGAAATTGGTCACAAAACTCGTTCGTGGTTCGGAGAGCTTCAGCGCTGCAGGGGAAAACCGCAAATCTGGAATTGGTGGGGTGACTCCCTGCACATTATGAGAAAAAGCACGTTGAGGATTAATTGATCCCACAAAGGTGGAGTTGCTCGGCCTTGATTCTCCTTGTTGGCGAGGCTGGCCAGCTTGCACCTCCTCTCTGATGCTTCGATCCATGTCAGCTCTCCTAGCAGCAATCTCCTCCTCCGTCGCCCAACCGACGAAGGTTCCCTCTTCCACATCGCGTTCGAGTTCACGTCGGCGCCTTGCTGCATACTTCTCACCGCACTCCTCGCGACGCCATGTAGGGACTTGAAATTCCTGTCAGAACAGCTTGAAAACGAAACACGGCGAAAACACGATATACGGACCTCGGAGATCCGGGTGATTATATAGCAAAAAGTTTTACGCAAAAGGAAGGTACAGGACGAAACGGGGTCGGAGACGGGCTCCGAGGTGCCCACACGCACCCACGGCGCGGCCAGGGTGGGGCCCGCGCCCAGGGGTGGTGTGGTGCCCTCGGGCACCGTTTCCTACCCTTTTCCGACTCATAATTTTCCATATTATGTAAAAACAATAAATATTTAGGTTGAAAAGTAAATCGCGAACTTTTTCTTACCGAAACTGTTACCTATTCCAAATCAGCTTTTGCAGTTGTCTGAATTTGACTTTTTATAAAATCCTCTGGAGTTACCACTTTGATAAATCAACATCTTCATTATAAGAATCTCCAGAAATGTAATGCTTGAGTCTTTGACCATTAACCACTTGTGGTCTGTCCCCATCTAGTGAATTGATTTTAATCGCACCTGAGCGATAGACCTCCTCAATGATATAAGGTCCTTCCCATTTTGAAAGTAATTTTCCTGCAAAAAATCTGAGACGAGACCTATACAATAAAACTTTTTCACCTACGTTAAATTCTCTCTTAAGAATTCTTCTATCATGCCATTGCTTAACTTTCTCTTTAAAGAGCCTAGCATTTTCATAAGCTGCATTTCTCCATTCATCTAAAGAATTCAAATTAAGCAATCTCTTTTTACCGGCAAGTTTAAAGTCTCTATTAAGTTCTTTCACCGCCCAATAGGCTTTATGTTCTAATTCTAAAGGCAAATGACAAGCTTTTCCATAAACCATTTTGTAAGGAGACATTCCCATAGGATTTTTATAAGCAGTTCTATAAGCCCACAAAGCATCGTTAAGCTTTTTAGACCAATTTTTTCTAGATTTATTAACAGTCTTTTGCAAAATAGACTTAATCTCTCTATTTGACAATTCTACTTGACCACTTGTTTGGGATGATATGGTGAAGCAATTCTATGATTAACATCATACTTAGCTAAGTTTTTCTAAAAGCACCATGAATAAAATGAGAACCCCATCAGTCATGAGATATCTAGGCACACCAAACCTAGGGAAGATAATATCTTTAAGCATTTTTAATGATGTCTCACCATCAGCACTAGAAGTTGGTATAGCTTCTACCCATTTAGTAACATAATCAACAGCAACAAGTATGTGAGTATAACCATTTGAGGAAGGAAAAGGACCCATAAAGTCAAATCCCCAACAGTCGAAAGGTTCAATAACAAGAGAATAATTCATAGGCATTTCATTACGTCTACTAATGTTACCTACTCTTTGACATTCATCACATGATAAAACAAATTTTCTAGCATCTCTAAAAAGGGTAGGCCAATAAAAACCTGATTGTAGAACCTTTTGCGCAGTTCTATCTCCAGCGTGATGTCCTCCATAAGCACTTCCATGGCATTTGCTCAATATTTCTTTCTGTTCATACTCAGGAACACATCTTCGCATAATGCCATCTACTCCTTCTTTATACAAATGTGGGTCATCCCAAAAATAATGCCTCAAATCATAAAAGAACTTTCTTCTTTGCTGAGCTGTAAAGGTCGGAGGCAAATACTTGGCAACAATAAAATTAGCATAATCAGCATACCAAGGACTTTCGCGTGAGCTTACCTTTATCGCAGCCAATTGTTCATTTGGAAAACTATCATTAACAGGTATAGGATCATCTGAAATGTTTTCTAATCTAGACAAATTATCAGCAACAGGATTTTCAGCACCTTTCCTATCTACGATATGTAAATCAAATTCTTGCAGTAAAAGTACCCATCTTATTAACCTAGGCTTAGCATCTTTCTTTTCCATAAGGTATCTAATAGCAGCATGATCAGTGTGAATAGTAACTTTTGAATCAACAATATAAGGTCTAAATTTATCACAAGCAAAAACAACTGCTAAAAATTCCTTTTCAGTAGTAGCATAATTCTTTTGAGCGGCATCAAGTGTTTTACTAGCATAATGAATAACATTTAACTTCTTGTCTACCCGCTGTCCAAGAACAGCTCCTACAGCAAAATCACTAGCATCACACATTATTTCAAAAGGTAAAGTCCAATCAGGAGGTTGAACAACAGGAGCTGTGATTAAAGCTTTTTTAGAGTTTCAAAAGCTTCCTTGCAATCATCATCAAAAACAAAAGGTACATCTTTTTGAAGAAGATTAGTGAGGGGTTTTGAAATTTTAGAGAAATCTTTAATAAACCTCCTATAAAAACCGGCATGACCGAGAATACTACGGATACCTTTCACATCCCTTGGACAGGGCATTTTCTCGATTGCTTCAACTTAGCTCTGTCCACTTCAATGCCTCTTTCAGAAATTTTGTGCCCTAGGACAATTCCTTCATTAACCATGAAATGACATTTCTCCCAATTAAGAACAAGATTTGTCTCCTCACATCTCTGCAAAACTTTATCAAGATTGTGCAAGCAATTATCAAAGGAAGTTCCGTAGACGGAAAAATCGTCCATGAATACTTCCACAATTTCTTCACAAAAACCATGAAAAATAGCAGACATGCATCTTTGGAACGTAGCAGGAGCATTACACAAACCAAAAGGCATACGTCTATAAGCATAAGTTCCATAAGGACAAGTAAAAGTTGTTTTCTCTTGATCTTGTGCTTTAACAGCAATTTGTGAGAATCCAGAATAACCATCAAGGAAACAAAAATGGGTTTTCTTAGACAACCTTTCTAACATTTGATCAATAAAAGGCAAAGGATAATGATCTTTCTTAGTTACTTTATTGACCTTTCTAAAATCAATGCACATCCTATATCCCACTACTACTCTTTGAGGAATAAGTTCATCATTTTCATTTGGTACAACAGTAACTCCTCCTTTCTTAGGGACACAATGCACAGGACTTACCCATCTACTATCAGCAATAGGATAAATTATACCAGCATCAAGAAGTTTTAATACCTCATTTCTTACCACTTCTTTCATCTTAGGGATCAAGCGACGCTGATGCTCAACAACAGGTTTTGCATCGGGTTCAATGTTGATGGCATGTTGACATATAGTAGGAGAAATCCCCTTTAAATCATCCAAAGTGTATCCCATAGCTCCTCGATGTTTCTTTAGTACTTCTAATAACCTTGCTTCTTCATTACCTGAAAGTTTAGAACTAATAATAGCAGGATATACTTTCCTTTCATCAAGATAAACATACTTAAGATTATCAGGTAACGGTTTTAAATCGAAGACAGGATCTTCCTTAGGAGGCGCTGAGGTACCCAAATCTTCCACAGGCAAATTATGCTTAAGTATTGGTGGTTGACGAAGAAAGGCATTGTCAATCTCATTCCTCTCCTCCATAAATACTTCACTTTCGTGTTCCTCCATGAATTGCTGCAAGGCATTGTTAGGAGCAACAGCAATAGAAGCAAGTTGTTCAACTTGAAAATTCTCATTAGGCAATTCAGTTTCATAAAGTTGTTTACCAAACTTAGAGAAATTAAACTCATAAGATTCTCCATTAAATTTAGTGTAAATTTTCTCTTTCTTACAATCTATAATGGCACCACATGTATTCAAGAAAGGCCTACCAAAAATAATGGGACACGCTTTACTAGCAACAGAACCAAGTACTAGAAAATCAGCAGGGTATTTAGTCTTACCACATAAAACTTCAACATCTCTCACAATACCAATTGGGAGATAGTTTCTCTATTAGCAAGCTGAATAACCACATCAATCTCCTCAAGTTCGCAAGGACCAATTTCATGCATAATTTCTTTATAAAGATCAAAAGGAATAGCGCTAGAACTTGCACCAATATCACATAAACCATAATAGCAATGTTCTCCTATTTTGACTGAAAGCACAGGAACACTTGTTTTCCTAGCTCTACTGGGATGTGAAACAATATTAGAGGCATCTTCACAAAAGATAATATGTCCTCCTTCTACATTTTCAGTTACCAAATCCTTTACTATTGCTATTGTGGGTTCTACCGCTATTTGTTCAGCAGGTTCTAAAGCTTTCTTTGCACTTTTATTAACCACACTAGCTATGATAGAATGTTCCCTAATTTTAACAGGAAAAGGTGGTTTCTCAATATAAGGTTCTGGCAAGATACGATCAACTGTATGAACTTCAATGTTTTTAATATTGGCAGAATTAGTATTATCTTTGTAAGGCAAATGATACTTATTGCAACTTTCTTTAGGAACATCAAGATAAGAGGCAAAAGCCTTGTAACAGTTTGCAATAACTTGAGAATCAAGACCATACATATCATAGAGATTACGAAAATTATCAGTATTCATAAAAGTTTTAATGCATCACTACTAGGAGAAGGGCTATCAGTGGCGCACCAAATTGAGATTCTGTGGCGCACCCCCAGAATTGCTGGGTGCGCCACAGAATCCTCGCCACTAAAATATTTTTTCTGTGGCGCACCATGGGCGTGCGCCACAGAAATCCACTTTCTGTGGCGCACCTGGCCTGGTGCGCCACAGAAATGTGGATTTCTGTGGCGCACCTGCCTGGTGCGCCACAGAATTCTGAAAAAATTCAAAACCTGCAAAAAAAATTAAAAAGTTTCGAAAAAAATCAGAAAAATAAAAATATGAAATAATATGAAAAATCCTAATTATTGGAATTATTTTCAGATTTTTTGAATTTTTTGAACTGATACCTTCCCGCTAGGTCACCCATCCTCAAATTGCTCCAACCCTAGCACGCTTAACTTCTAAGTTCCACCCACTTCACGTACCCTTGTGCTACTCAACTTCTTATTGATATATATATCAGATGTATCCTCTTAAGTCTTGTATGTGTATATGTTATAAACGTGTGTTTTTAAATTTCAGATTTTTCAAAAACTTCTAAACTTTCAAAAGGAGATTCAAAAGTTTCAAAAGATCCAAAAAAATTCAAAAAACTTAAAAAATTTCAAAAAATCCAAAAAAATTCAAAAAACCTAAAAATCCAAAAAAATAAAAAAAGTCAAGAAAAGTCAACAATCTTCTTTGTTATACATTTCTGTGTCTTTTTTGGAATTTTGCAATTTTTGAATTTTTTTTGAATTTTTTTATTTTGCTGCGAAAAATCGTCTGTTTGAAATAACTTTTTTTTCTTTTGGAATTTGAGTAATCTGTGAGTGGCTGACCGGGTAAACCCGGTGGATTCGAACTCGGATTTTTCTCACGATTTTTTGACATATTTTTTGCGTTATTTCGACGTCGTATGCAAAAGTTATGGCCGTTACAAGATTTCTTTTTCATTTGTTGCAGAAAAGGTTAAAATTCATATTTCAAAATTTGTATACCTACTAGACACTCATACCTAACTACATGTCAAAGGATTTTATTTATTGAATTTTTTATCATTTTCTTTTACTTCCTGCAAGAGAAAAAAGACGATCCATGGGGCGGGGGGGGGGGGGGGTGTGGGATTTGAAAAAAATAATTCTGTGGCGCACCAAGAATGTCACCTTTCTGTGGCGCACCTGCCTGGTGCGCCACAGAATGTCAACTTTCTGTGGCGCACGTGCCAGGTGCGCCACAGAATTATTTTTTTCAAATTTTAACCCGCCCCCCGATAACTTTCTGTGGCGCACCTGACCGCATGCGCCACAGAAATGTGACTTTCTGTGGCGCACCAGGTGCGCCACAGAAATATGACTTTCTGTGGCGCACCATGCTTGGTGCACCACAGAAATATATTTTTGTGGCGCACCAATTAAGGGTGCGCCACAGATAGCAACCTACCTATAAGGGTTTTCCTAGTAGTGCATTCGTAATCATGCATTATACCTGATTCTCTACCTTTGTCGTTCTCCCATCCTTCAGTATTTTCCTCAATCCGATCAAGAAGGTCCCATTTAACTTCCTCTTTATTACGCGTAAATGATCCAGCACAAGAGGTATCCAATAGAGTTTTATCTTGAAGAGAAAGCCTTGCATAGAAATTATCAATAACAACATTACCAGGAAGCTCATGAATGGGGCATTTGAGCATTAATGATTTCAATCTCCCCCATGCTTGGGCAATACTTTCTCCATCATGAGGCCAAAAATTATATATGTGATTCCGATCTTGATGAATTTCACTAGGAGGATAAAATTTAGAATAAAAGAGAGGCCCAATCTCCTCCCAGCCAATAGAACGCCCATTTTTCAGCATCCTATACCATTTTGCAGCTTTACCAGTCAACGATATAGAAAACAATTTCTTCTTGACCTCTTCCATTGAAATACCTGCACACTTGAACAACTCGCATAATTCATGAATAAATAGCAAATGATCCCCAGGAGGGACAGTTCCATCTCCTGCATAGCGGTTATTCGTAACTCGTTCATCAATTTTCATAGGTATTTTAAATGGAATTACTTGATCAGGTGGTTCCTCTTCTACTACCTTAGCAGTGGTAGTAGTATTTCCAAACAGGGATTTAAAATGGAGACCTCTCCATGATAAAATAAAGTAGCAAGCAGAAATAAAAACAGCACCTACAGTAAAAGTTTTCCTTACCAATTCCACTTACCAATAGCGCTTCACTCCCCGGCAACGGCGCCACAAAATAGTCTTGATGACCTACAAGTATAGAGGGTGTATCGTAGTACTTTCGATAAATAAGAGTGTCGAACCCAACGAGGAGCAGAAGGTGCTGACAAGGAGTTTCGGTAAAAGTTTCACTGTAAATGCTAGCAGACAAGTTTTTATGGGTTTTTGATATAGCAGGTAAATAAAATGCGAGTAAGTAAAAGACAGTACTAATAATTGCAGCAAGTGGCCCAATCCTTTTTAGAGCAAAGGACAAGCCGGTTGGTTTAATTATGAGGACAAAATGTTCTTGAGGACACACGGGATTCTAGTCAAGTGCTTTCGCTTCACATAGTTGATTAATCTTTATGTTTTGATAAGTGTTGTGTGGGAAATCTATGCTAATGCACCGCCCTTACTCGGACTAATACATACTTGTGATTATACCTCTTGCAAGCATCCGCAGTTACAGGAAAGTAATTAAGATAAATCTAACTACAGCCTTAAACTCTGAGATCCTACGCTCCCTTGTGCACCGGTATACCAACGGGGTTTAGGTTTCTGTCACTCCGGCAACCCCACAATTAGCAACCAAATACACAATGCATTCCTCTAAGCCCATAAAGGTGAAGTGTCATGTAGTCGACGTTCAGACGACACCACTAGAAGAATAGCACCACAACTTAAATATCAAACCATTAAATATTACTCAACATAATTCCACTACTAACAGCATGACTTCTCCCATGTCCTCAAGAACTAAACAAACTACTCACTAGACATCATATGGATCATGATCAGAGGTGATATAATGATGAATAACAATCTGAACATATACTTCAATTCACCGATTAAACTCAATAGCATCAACCACAAGGAGTAATTAACACCGGGAGAGTTTCCCCTATGAACTAGACAAAGTATAGCCCTAGATGTTACAGCGGAATGAGATGGTGCAGCGGTGATGATGGTGATGGCGGTGGAGATGATGATGATGATGATCCCGATGAAGTCCAGCGCGATGACGATGAGGATAGCGATGATCTTCCCCCTCCGGGAAGGAATTTCCCCGGCAGATTTCTCCCTGCCGGAGAGCTTTTCTCTCTCTGTGGTTTCCGCCTCGTGGAGGCGGCCGAATAATTTCTCACGGACTCCCCGTGTCTTAGGGTTTCTGGGGGATGAAGTACGCGAAGGGGAGCGCCTGAGGTGGGCCAGGGGCGCCATACCTGGCCAGGGCGCGGCCAAGGTAGGCCCCGCGCCCAGGGGTGGTGTGGGCCCCTCCTGGCCCATCTCAGCCTCCCCTTTTGGCTTAGTCCATCTTCTGATAAAATAGGAACATCTGCCTTCTCGGAAATATTTTTAGTGGTCCAGAAATAGTGCCTTGACGTTGCTTTTTCCAGCTGAAATCTGACTCCGGCAGTTAATTATCCAATGATCATCAAACATGCAAAATAAGACAAAATAACATAAGTAACTCCTCTTAATATGAAATATATCATCGAATAACAGTAAATTATGCTATAAAATAGTGATGCGAAATGGACGTATCACGGGCCCCATCCGTCAGTTTCATACTTAACTTAGCGTCGCGAACGGTTAGCGTAGAAATGGTGGTTTTTTGTTACGGTGTCAACAAATAGTGGTGGCGATTTGCGAATTCGGTGGAAACCGGTGGTCTTTTGTAGCTTGACCACCAATTGTGATGGTTTTTTTGCAATTTCTCTGCTGCAAAGTGTATGTGGACGGACCAGTAACAGCTCCCCAGCGGACTGGACGAGATAGTACGTGCTGCCATCAAATTCAAAGTCCATCCTGGTGATGAGTTCGCCGTAGCCAAAGGACGGCTGCTCCCCCGTGTCAAGAATCCTGAACACACACCCCTCCGAGTCGAGCACGTAGACATGACCTGCGTGGGCGACGATGCTACGCACGTAGAACCAGGGGCGGCCGTCGGAGTAGTGGGGGAACTGCACCGCGTGTAGTCCCGCTGGCGGGATCGGCGACGAAGTAGACGGTCATCATGTCTTCGTTCTCGTGGACATCGGGTGCGCCCAGAAGCACGGAGCTGGTGAAGGGGTCTACGACGCGGGTCGCGTGCGGGGAGCCTTTTTCCCTGAGGACGAGGAGACCTTCAGAGGCGGCGAGCAGGTGGTGATCGTGGAGCATGGGTATGCGGCGGCGGAGGAAGCGTCCCGTGGAGACGTTGACGAAGAGGCGCCGTCCGTCGGCTGCTACCTTGGACTCCTTCTCGTCGAGCATGACCCACTGCCGGGGAAGGAACCGAAGGTCGGCTCCGGCGCCGAGTGGACGTGGCTTGGGGATAGCGGAGCGCCAGCTGTGGCACACGGAGCGCATGTCCATGTCGCCGGCGGCCACGTGGTGGTCGCCGATGCGTCGGAGGAGATCCGAGGGAAGGGACGACCAGTCGACAACCATGGTGGATAGGATGTATCGATCACTCTTGTGTCCTGTGAGTGGGTAATAGGCTAATAGCACTGGATAGCTGAACGAGCTCTGTTATATATGGAGATGTGGGAGCAGAGCAGACCTTTGGCATGGCCGCCGCCCGGGTGGTTAATGGACTCGGAAGATGAACTCACTTTGAAGATGCGAGTTCATTGGACGCATGGCGGTACGTACGGGGAAGCGCAAATGATCAGGAAGTTTGACCTTGCGCATACGCGCCGCTACGCTTTCACGACAGTGCCAACCTCCGGCCGTTCAATTGGCTTGGGAAATGAGAAGGGAAATTAACAGACGTCGTTCACAACTATAGTAGTTTTGCTTTCTTTTTTTGAATAAGTGAAGGAGAACTGCTATATTCAAAGAGGAAGAAATTACACAAGTGTTATAGACAGGCTAGGAAATCTATCCTGCCAAGCCAAGAGCCCCCGGACACTTTTTTTGCGTTGGTGGAAAGAATTTCTTCCAGTCAACCGAGACTGCGGAGCACAGCGTGGCCGTGCACAAAACACACCGCTGTCTGCCGGTCGCGTTGTCTATGTGGCTCTGCCGGCCGCGGCCGGTCCGCCGGTGCTGCTGGCTCGCGCGCGGGTTGTTGGCCGTGGGAGACTTGTCGAGGCATCGGATCGGGCAGGCGGTGGCCGCTTGGTTCATCCACGGACGCCGCGTCTCTGCGCTGGAGCACCACGTCCAGGTGAAGGGTAGCGGAGAGCGGCCTGTCGTACAAGCAGAAGGCACTGCACGTCCAGTCCAGGTGAAGGGTAGCGGAGAGGCAGTGGCCGCAGGGAGTGATCGAGTCCCGAGCAGGAGGCACTGCACGTCTGCACCGATTGCCCGGAGCAGGCTGTCGCGTTCGACATCGACCACGGACGGCGGCTCCCGATGATGTAGCGGCAAAGCTGCCTCTGAATCCTGGCGACTATTGCATTGACCGTCCGTCTATCCGTCTCCAAACCGGCATCGGATTCGCCCTTACGCGTCTAGCCGTATGGCACAACCCGTATAGCATTAGGGATCTGGCAATGTCGATTGATCCATAAATTCCATCCTCCCGTATCGATCTACGCATCAGCGAAACACGTACGATCGACACATCTCGACACGACCGAGCCGAGATGCCGCCGCGGCGCACTCGACAACGCAACCTCCGTCGTTCTGCGGCTGCCGACGCGCCGTACAGCCGCAAGCGCAAGGCGAAGGACCGCCGGATCAAGAAAGATCGTCAGCATCGCGAGAACAGCGGCGGCGTAACGGCGTCTCTCTCGGACAACGCGCTTGCCCGCATCTTCGCCGGGCTCTCGGACACGGGGGCCGTCGTCCGCTGCGCTGCCGCGTGCCGGCGCTGGGGGGGCGTCGTGGCCACGAGCGCCGCCATCATCTGCCGCTCTCTGCCGCCCCTCGCCGCTTCTTCCCGGACCTCGCCGTCGGCCTCTTCCACCAGGAGAAAGAGTGGCCCACGTCGCGCGGCCGGGACGCGGCATCGTCTCGGCCGTGCTTCGTCGCGACCCGCTACCTCCGCCCCGGCCGCCCCGGGCAGGAGCGGCCTCTCAGCGTCAGCGACGGACTCTTGGACTACTCCCGGCCGGTCGCGTCCCGGAACGGACGTCTCGTTCTAGAGCTCCGGCGAGACGGCCGCGCCGCCGAAGGTCTGCGGCTGGCCGTCTGCAATCCGATGATGCGTGACAACATCGTCGTCGTCCCTCCTCTGATCTCAGCAGGCAAGAGGACCATACGGGAATACGGTTGCGCGCTGCTCACTGGCCACGACCTCCGCCCACAGCATTGCAGCAGCTTCTTCCGTCTGCTGCTCGTTTATAACCGCGGCAACTCCACCGTGCTCCGCTTCTACTCATCTCACACCGGCTGCTGGGGACCAGAGGCCGATTGCAGCGTCGTCAAGATCCCCAGCTTGAACATCCGTGACATGGGCGCCGCCGTGGTGCGCCGCGGAGTTGCATTCTGGCTTCTGAACTACGGGTTGCTCGGGGTGCGCCTTGACCAGATTGACGACGACGCCGCGACGGACATGCACCTGCTGCCGTATCCCAATCCACACTACTGGCCAAACAATAGGCTGCTGGCGTCTCGTCCGACAACCGCCTCTTCTTCATGTATGTCGGGTCAGGTCAGGCCCCAACATGATCATGGTGGCGAACCTAGTGTATTTCAAAGATGACGATATTCATAGCAGTCGAAAATGGACCGTGCCTGATCAGGAATCAGTGTTGTTGCACGAGATGAAGATGATGCACCATTACACCGACATCAAGCTACGGTGGTTCGGTGAGAAGAGCGGTACTGTCTTGTTTACCCTAGGAGAACGGAGCGGGCACAAAGGTACCTTCACGTTGAACCTCAGGGAGGGAGTGGTCGAGAAAGTGGCCGGCGACGGCGACTCATGGAAGAACATGCTCGGGTACGAGATGGACATGGCAGGGTACCTGGCTGTCTCCGTCAACCAACAGTCCAAATTTACTTAAGCTACCATCTCTTCATATCTCCATTTCACAACAAGATTCGTACGTCTTAGACATGCATGTCTTAAGTCAAGCTTTTAAAACATTGACCATAAATATTTTTAACATTTAGATGGACTTTGCTATTTGGCGATTGCCGAACACCACCGACACCATATATGTTCCTGTCTTGGTTGCATCATGCGGAAAAACATAAAAAAAAGAAGTTGCAAGATCTCATCTTTTTAATAACCATTTAAAATATGATTTATAGATCAAACATTCCACTCGGTTCACAATTCGTTTTCACCATCAACCTTCTCGTTATAGGGCTTAAAAGTGTCAAGTTTCATGCACTAGCCAATTATCTCAAAAATCCGAACTGATAGGAAGGGGACACGCGAGTCTCAGACGTATGACTCAAGAGGCTTACACGTGGTCAAATACGGGGCACCAACATTTTATTATAAATTGCGCGAGTGTGAGAGGTATGGCTCAAGAGGTATATACGTGGACAAAGAGAGGGCACCAACATTTTTTATATGAGTTGCGAAAGCCAAGACTTAAACTCGAGACGCTAGGCTCGTATACCATGTTGGATTGATGTACTAGCCAATTATCCCAAAAAATCTTGACGGATAGGAAGGGGATAGAATAATCCATATATACTGCAATGACTATTTCCTGAGGTAAGAGTTAACATGTTGTAGCATGCAATGTTTGTGTAATCATTTTAGGCTGCGTTCTCATACAAGGTAAACTAGTATGGCACAATGGAGGGAAACTAAATGGTGCACAAATCATTTACCTCGTATTACGAGAACGATGTCTACGCTTAGTTCTCGAGCTAGAGGTATGGCAAGAGTACTATCTTTGGCTCAATTCTTGAACAATCAAGAGGGACAAGTAAGGTTAAATTGTAGGCACGCCAAATAGATTGAATTCGTAAATCTTTTCCATGCATATTGAAGTACAAAACGGGTAAGAGATAATGTTACCGCAGATGCTCCTCCGTGCAAAATGACTTTTGAATTATCTTGAGGTTCAAGGTTCAAGTGTTGGGACTTCAAAGTGTGAAGAATTGTATGATTTGGACCGTATATCTTTCGTATTCCCGTCTCACATTGCAAAGAAGGCAATGGATGGGGAAAATGTAACTTAGATGCAAGTTTTTCCCTTTACAACTAACAAAAAAATCTCATTCCCGAGTAGTCGGTTCGTTTTATATTTTTGCTGAAATCTCATGGATGCACTTGATTAGACACTTAGGATGGAGAAGACATACTTGATATTCATTTTCCGAAGATTCAAACAGATGTGGATTGTAACCTTCATTATGTTCCAATATATATGTTCATATATTGGACTGGAACCTTCATTATGTTGCAATATATATGTTCATATATTCAAAAGACTTCACTGTAACAACAACTACTACTCTGTCCAGCTGGACATTGTGCACGTTCCATGTAGTCGGTAACTAGTTAACTTGATACAAGTACAAGTACATGTAGACACCACCCGCCTGTCCTTGATGTCGGCCGCTGCCGGGACTATCGGACCGATTATGGCGCCAACAACAGATGCAGATCCACTTGAAGGATCACCGGGGAATCAGAGTTCGAACCCTGAGGTGCAACCGTGCAAGTCATTTGAGGAGCGTCGTAACTGTTAGGGAGTGAACATAATGTGGCTAACTTCGCCTTTTAGAGCTATTTTTTGTTGGGTTAATCATCAATTACTTCTTTATTTGGGACTATGTATGCTTGGTGATCGCTAGAAATAATACTATCCACAGACGCAGTGGCGGACCTAGCGGGTGGGCCGGATGGGCCGTGGCCCACCCAGAATTTGGGAAATTCTTTGACTACTACTACTGCTTCCGGTCGTTTCGTGCAAGAAATTGCCACTCGTTCAGTACTCTTTTCTATTTTGGTTTGATACTTCCAACTTAGGCAGAACGGTAGAAAGTATTTTTTTTGTGTGTGTGTTTGTGCCCTGCCCCCATACCGAACAGCAAATGGAAAGCAATAGCTTATATATGTTGTTTACAAATGGAAATAATGTTTCACGGCGATGCGACAACGTAGAGTTACCAAATCTTAGTGATGCAATTTTCTGGTTATGTTACATTTCATCACGTAAGACTTTGTTTGTCTTTTTAACTATTTGTATTGTAACCAATTGCCTATTTATATTATTAGTTTTGCAACAAAAAATCGCGATGCGGTTTTTTTATTGTAGTGTGCCCACCCTCCATTTTTTTCCTGGGTCCGCCACTGCACAGACGATTCATATTCTATGAATAAGAAGCTAAGTTAAGCGTCAAAAGCATGCTCTTATTTTATGAAATTGTTTTATGACTGATCTGTTTCATGTTTGATGTGGCCATATTTTATCGTTCTCTTCCTATGCTGGCTAGATGGATTGATAAGATATAAAGTTCAACGTATTTCGGAAATCTAGTCTAGCTCCCAGATTTCCAAGTGCTAGCACCAACATCAACATGCATCTCCTTCGGGAAAGCATTAATTTGTATTCAACGACACCCTTTTTTTTCTTTGTCTTACTTTACAGGTTTGCCTGCTAAAGATCTAGTGAACAAGATCAACTTGAAGATGCATAGATTTAGCTAGGTTTTATTTCATTTCATTTTTTGTAGTACATTACTTGTACGTATACGATGTAATAATCCATACATTTTTTAATATTTTGTATCTATCAACTCTTGTTGTAGAATCATGAAATATCCAATAAGATGCATAATGTTCCATTCTTAATTGCTCATAATTTCAGTTTTCTGAACTTATTTTAATTGTTTTGTACTTATTCAAGGATTAATGAATATTCTATTATTGTTTGAAAATTCAAATTTACAAACTTGTTCAAATTTAATTATATTGTTCGATTTATGCACTTTTTAAAAATTTATATTGTCATTTATTGAATTGGTCTCAGCATGTCAAGTTTTGGAGAGGAAACGAGGAAACGACATGGGTGAGTACTACCTGAGAATTGTGAATCAGGTGAAAATTAAGTGGCCGAGCTTATGGGAAACACCGACAATACCCACCGGTACACACCTTTAATCATTTGCTTACCCATGAGTAAAGTTTTTGTTTACCAAAGGCTTACCCTAATGGGTAAATACCCACTGGGTATGCGGGTAATGGGAACTCATTGCCATTGGTATGTTAAATCGAATTTCTTAGCACTTCGACAAAAGATCTACAAAAATCAACTGGTCCTTTGAGCAATCATCGATCACTCTAGGATTTACAGAAAATGTTTTATATCACGGTGACCTAGCTAGCTCAAGTAGGACCGTCGGTCGAGAGAGGAGGCAAGGTATGCCGCCATGTCCATCTCATAGCCGAGTAAGTTCTTCCACGAATCGCCAAAAATGGCCACCTTGTTGACCACTTTCTCGTGGAGGTTAAACACGAAGGTGCCTTTATGCCCGCTAGGTCTTCCCATGGTAAATAAGACGAGACCACTCTTCTCGCCAAACCACCGCAGCTTTATCGTGGTGTTAGCGTCTGACATATTCATGATCCCTCCCCTACCAGTGCGGATGTTGTCTTCTTCAGCAAACTCGAAGTAGGATAGATTCGCTAGCAGATACTTCTTCTTGCAACCTACAACCCCAATGTAAAAGAAGAAGAGTCTGTTGTCCGGTGAGACGCCCAAGAGCCGCTCTTCTGGCCACCAATGAGGTGCTTCATAAGGCACCAAGTGCATGTCCATCACAGCGCCGTGCTCATCCATCTGATCAAGGCGTGCCCCGAGCGCCCCAAGGTCCAGGGCCAGAAGGCCACTCCGCGGCGCACAACAGCTTGGCCGATGCTGCACATCGTCGAGCTTGGGATCTCAAGACAGCACTCGGCCTCCGGTCCCCAGCAGCCCGTGTCCGAGGAGTAGCACCTGAGCACGGTTGAGTTCTCGGCGGGCCACGGTTGTGGTTATAGATGAGGAGCAGACGGAAGAAGCTATTGCAGCGAGGTGGGCGGAGGTCCTGGCCGGTGAGCAACGCGCAGCCATAGTCCTGTATGGAGGAGATTAGGGGCGGGACGACGACGATGTTGTCACGTAACATCGGGTTGCAGACGGCGAGCCGCAGACCGTCGGTGGTGTTCCGTAGCTCCAGAACGAGGCGGCCGTTCGGGACGCGACGGGGCGGGAGTGGTCTAAGAGCCCTCCGTCGTCGACTAGCCCCGCGACACTGAGAAGCCTCTGATGGCCGGGCTCGCCGAGGAAGCGAGCGGCGGAGGCCGTGGGGACGAAGCACGGCAGCGAGGATGCCGCTGCGGGCATGTCCATCTCCTGGTGGAGGAGGCCGACGGTGAGGTCCGGCAAGAAGCGGCCTAGGGGTGGCAGGGAGCGGGAGATTATTGTGGCGCTCGTGGCCACGACGCGCCGCCAGCGCCGGCATGTGGCGGCGCAGCGGAGGACGGCGGCCGTGTCCGAGAGCTCGGCGAAGATGGCGACGAGCGCGTCGTCCGGGAGATACACCATCGGGTCACCGCTGATCTTGCGGCGTCCACGATCTTTCTTGATCCGGCGTTCTTTCGCCATCCTGCGGTACGGCGCGGCGTCGGCCGAAGAACGACGGAGGCTGCGTTGTCCGGTGCGCGGCGGCGGCGTCTCGATCTGCTCGGTGGTGTCGCGATGGTGTTCTTCTGCTGCGTCGATCGATGCGGGAGGTAACGGAATTTATCCACTATAAAAAAATAGAAGTTTATCCCTATAACATGTGGATCTATAGGAAATCATCTAACAAAAATCTTATATCGACTTTGATAGACCACTTGAACATCATAGCACTATAAGAAGCATCATGAAACAGTGTGGTTTCAACCAGATGATCGACCACATTCAACATACATGTTAGATGAACATGGTAGGAACCGCACCATTATCGATGAAGATAACGGTGCTTGTGTTGCAAAAGTTTATATGAGTTATCGTGAAGAGTAGTCTTGCCTCATATCAACCGAAGTTCTTCTATGCACATCAGCTACACCAAAGTATAACAGGTTTACTAAGGAGCTAATGTCCATCAACATTTATGGGCTTAATTTGTTAAAGTGCTAGTGTTTTTTTGTCACTCGACAATGATGTCGGCTTTGTTTTCTTAGTGGACTATCGGTAAATTCTCCATGTTTCTACATAAAATATGATCAACGGTTGCCTAAGATAATGCCTCATTGATCCTTTGGTTTGACAACGATCAACTTCCTTCTAAAGTTTATTGTTCCCTTCCTAAGGCTTGTTTGATGGCTTACGAAGATCAATACCAATATTTTCTAGAAAATCTGGACTATTTCCTAGATTTACAAAGTGTTATCTCCAACATCAACATGCATCTCCTCCGGGGATACATACATTTATATCAACAACAACCTATTATTTTTCTTTGTCTTAATTTATAGGCGTCGGACCCCGGGTCAGAGTTAGACATATATGTTATGTGTATCATACATGCATCCAACAAGGGTTATTAGGGTACTAATCCTAGGACGGAACACCATCGGCACGACAACCCAAAGTTTGGCTATTTTCTCCCTGTTTTAAATGGTATGTAAAATGTCTCAAAACTTCTCCAAATAAAAATGCATGAATTTCTCTAACTATTTTACGGAAGCCATGATTATTTCATAATTTATATAACCCTGTTTGAAATCTCAATTATTTTAAGAAACAACTAAGTTTCCAAAATTCAGAAAATAGAAAACAAAAGGGCAATGCTATACTGTATTTGTATAACACTGTTGTACCATCCTGTTTTGGTGATGCAATGCTATACCCTATTTGTACATATCTTTTTGTTATTTAAATTTTGTTTTTTTTTAAAATTGGGGTGTTCCTTTGGGTTTACCCCCACCCCAAATCGGACACCATTCTCGTTTCTGTCCGCGGACCACCCCAAACGGACCAAATCGGACACATTGGGTGTCCGATTTGGGGTGCCCCGTTGGCAGTTGGAGTTGGCCTTATAGCCCTTTTATTATGGCTTTGAGCATGCGTTCGCAGACAGCTCCAACGCGACGATGCGTCCATGAACTAGAATTCTGGAAGCCGACGCGGAGTTGTCGTGGCCTTCGAATCTTCGATCACATTGGGATGTACGGATGCACTCTAAAATATTTTGTTGTTCGTACAAATTTCCAAAACCTCCTTGGAGACGGGAAGAAATCGTACGAGCAGATCAGTATGTCTTCATCAACACAATTACACGCCCCCCCCCGCCCCCCCCCCCCCCCCCCACCCCTAGCAGAAACATGCACACACACACACGCAAAAAGAGAGGCGTGACCGGGTTTTTTCTTAGATAGTCAATCCTTTTTCTACTTAATTTTTTAAAATTACCAATGCAACAATTGACAACAAAACCCTCCAAAATATATTGTATATTTACTACACCAATAATTATCTTTTATATTTACTGATGCCTAAAATAGTCAGTCATGTATTCTGGAAATCTCTACTGGCCTCGGAGTTTTTTGTCATGATATTTAAAGAAACTAGCCTAGACACAAACACGTACATTCATTTTTAATTCATATGAGTGTTACAAACTAATATGTGAAGACATGCATTTTTGTTCCTTTTAATGTTTCTCTTATGTAGAAGAATTCGGTTTAATCAATGTTTTTAAGAGGCAATTCTCGTAAAACGAAACAACTAACACCACTTTGTGTTGCAATATATGCCTCAAATAATAATTGTTACTGTATCTTAATGTTTAGTTGCATGCATACTTGGTTAGTTTTCCAAACTGTAATAAATAAACCATAGTGGTTAAAATCATATGTCGCGAGCATCAGTTATAATTGTAGAAACTAAAAAAGTTTGGTATAAAAAAATGATAGTTGTCTTAAGTCACCCTCGGGCCTCAGCATAGGAGACGGCTGGGCCGCCAAGGTGCCAAACATACGATGATCGAGGCGTTATGTCTATGGCTAGTTCGAGGCTTCTAGCCGACAATCAAAATAAAATACTTTATATAAAATAAAAAATCTGACGCAAAGGATTTCCTCCGCCATGGTCCCATTTATAATGTTCTAAAAAATTAATATATACCTACTCGTAAAACCCTAGTTTTCCCCATAGTTTCAGAATCTTGCGTGTCCGGTGCACGGCGAACGTGATCGACGTTCCAGAGCGCGCACCCGTTGGTGTTGAGCTCTTCAACCTCTCCATGAGCCTCCCCGGCCTCTAAAAACCTTGTCAAACAGATTCTAATCGTCATGTTTATTCTCAGATATTACCTATACCCGGAAGACCTTATGTGGCCGTCTCCCAGTTCATCTTCTCGGCCTCTGGTCCATCGCCGCCGGCCGTCGATTTCTTCCGTTGACACGTCCCAGAATTTATCGTGGGTTAATGGAGATCACAAATTACTCCCTGAAGCTGTAGTTGCAGTCCCGAAGAGGCTCCCGTCCTCGAGCTACGTCGAGCTCCCAAATGTACCCTGGCGTCGAGCTCCGCTCAGGCCAGCCGCAGTTGACGTCTAGCCGTCGAGGTAGACGATGGCGTGCTCCTCCGAAACTTCCAACCATGTATTCATCCTCCCTGTGAGCTTCCGTTTATCCCGCTACCGTCGTTTTGTGACCTCGTGCACTGGTTCGCCGCCGTTCGGCCAAGTCGCTCGGAGTACTTTAAATGCGACGCCGACCCTGTATGGTCAGAGACACAGAGCGCTCGCCCCGTCGCCCGCATCCCCGCTCGCTCTTCCCCGACTCTCCGTCGTCCTTGATCGACGGTAGCGGTTGTGCTGACCTCATAATGACGACATGATGATGTCAGGTCATCTTTATACAGTAATTTTATTCAATTGTTTTCTGAAATTAATAAAATTGTAAAATGTGGAACTTGTCAGAAATTTCAAGTTTTTCAAATAAAATTCTATAGTTATTAAAAATTTAAAATCCTAACAAGTGGGTCCAAGTTATAATTTTAGAAATGATTTGAAATTTGGAATAGCTAATTCTTTTAAATCATAAAAAATGCGTGCCGATTTAACTTTGCAGACAATGATGTACACTAAACGAGTGCTTACTCCCTGGAACTGACACCTGTAGAAGTGACAGCCGGAATTTTTTGATGTGCTAGAGATGAACTACTCACTGAAATCTAGGTTGCACCTAGGGCAACGGATGATAGGCAGTGGAGCGATGTCCCCATCATTACCAGCAACTTGTCTACCGGCTGACGACCACTGGCTAGCCGGATCCCGACGATGAGAGGACCAATGCTCCACCCCTGTTGTTGAAGAAGGTGGTGGGACCTCGATGCCCCGCTTCCGATCGGTGTCACACCTCATTTAACCTCCCTCTTCACATCGACATCGTTGTGTACCTCGCGCTCCAATGCCGACACAATCGTCATTCACGATGGAACCCACCACAACAACCCAGGTTGCATCCATAGAATCACCTACACGGCGTGGTGCAACCCACAGCACTTCCGGCAGACGCTATACTGCACTGACAGATGAGCCTCCGTGCATGCCTTGTAGCTCCAAATGGCACCCAAGCACGACTCGTCGTCCGCCGTGCGCGCCTCGTAACATCGGTGATGGCCACCGGGGCTCAGGTGCCATCATCACCACAAAACTCATCGTCTCGATGTCGTTCGCGTGGAACCTTGTTACCGAAGAAACAAACCCTATGGGCGCGTTTGGTAGCCAGCATGTCGTCGAAGTGGAGGTCGCCGTCGAATTCGCCTTCGCCTTCACACAAATCGCTCCAGCCATAACAAGAGGTCGAATAGAACAAATGGCGGTTTTCGATTTTGAGGTGAGCTAAATAGGGGTGTGATTTTGGCAGGCGGTCACCGAAATCCTCCCGCCAGAATTTCAGAACTCGCGCCATCTCCGCTGGCTGCAGCTGCTCGGCGCTGCTTTTCTCTAGGTCAGCCGCCCGCAGGCTGGCTCCAAGGAAACGGCCGATTCGGCCGTTCCTAGCGGGCCTGGTCCAAGGCTGCTTTGAGGAGCATGCTAGCCTGGCCCAGCACCATTTGCACGCATCCAATCACTAGAAGGTTGCATCTGGCGGGCCTGCTTGCAACATCTGCAGTCTACCAAACGCGCCCTATACGACTTGCTTGAAACACAGTCAAAGCTCGACCGCTGCCGCCGCCACCGTGCGGGTTTCGCTCGGCATCGGCGACTGGAGGGAGGTCTAATTGATGGGTCCAGGCAGCGCCGGCCTGGTAGCCACCGGACCCGTGTCGCCAAGGGCTGACACAGGCCGTTTTGTTCAGATCTTTCTCACAAAGTTGAGATCCTTAGCATCCACCAGAGTAGTCGAGGAGCCACGTTAGAGTTGTGTACTCAATTGATTATACGGTTTTTTTGATATACAAGCAAAAAATATAAAAAATGTGTATTTGACGACACAGATTCGCATTGAATACAGAGAGTTAAAATCGTAGCTCCGCCATTGCAACAAGGACCTCTGATTTGAGCTCGTCCAAGATATGTAACCAAAATGGCAAAATAGGTACATCGAACCATTATTTAGAGGATCAAGTGTTCGCCTTCACGGCTCATACTATGATTGTTTACGTTTTGACAGTAACATATGCTGACACTTTACATGAAAGGGAGGGGAAGAAAGAAGAAGAAAAGCAAATCAACCTCAGATTACAATTGCATCAGGTGATGCCGCCGCTAGTGTACAAGTAACATTACACAGTGGCAATGGCGGTGCCCACGATCCTTTTCACAGGCTTCTGTGGGTAGCAATACTTGGCCAGATGAAAACTTGTTCTAAGACGCAGAGCCCAAATAATCTGTGCATATGGGTCATCTGGCTGCCATTGCCAGGCAAAGAGACTACATGTGATGCCATGTGTTTGTTTCCCTATGATCCGCTCTCAACTTGGTTGCTGAATGGTAACCGGTTGACGCCCCTCTCCACTGCATCCCTCCACAGCCGGTACCGTATGCCGAGCTTGTCATATGACACTGGCCAGTTCCAAACGTTAGCGCCGTTGTTCATTCGTTCTTGTTGGCCGAGCACAAGCCGCAGATCCTCATTCAAGACCTGCAGAATTATGCAAGATTTACATGGTCAGAACAGCCAGACAAAATTGCTGAAACCAATCCAAGTCCTGTCTGACTTAGTATGTGAGTAACAGTTATTACTACTTAATAATTTAGGAGCTACCATGCTGATGTTTTTTCAGGGAACTATCATGTTGACATTCTATAGTTCTGAAGTAGTTGCAAAATTTGAGACTTGCCTTCTCGGCGAAATGTGACCACAACAGGTGCATGAAAGGGATGTGCTTGATCCAGGGTGCGAAGTCGAGGGACATCCGGTACAGCAGCCTAGTTTTATTCCTAGATGAGGGCAAGCATATATGCAGCTGGTGGAGATGTGTCGAACATTGCTGGGTGCTTTTCCCTTCTAGCTTTCCAGGTTTGGAGATGCCAATTGTTGACAAGACCATGCAGGGCGGTCGGAACTCCATATCGATGGGATATGGATCCCAGTACCCTTGGAGCCCAGATTCAGGTGTCAAGAACTTCACAAAGCTGAGAATAGTAACACATGATCAGTATGTTGTTTTACTCAGACGTTATATCAGCACGTTTATGGAAACTCTGTAATACTTTGTCCCTTGAATGTACAAAAGTACCTTGGAACGCTCCAACCCTTGGCAAAGGTGGATGTGTGTGTAAAAGGGGCGTGAGCAAGGTCTAGTAGATTGTCCAAAAGAAGTCCATGCTCCACCGGTAGCTCCATCACAATCTGTTGAATGATCAACAAGGATATTCAGTCCAGTCCAAAACTGAATAGCACAGGACACTAGCACCCTAGCATGTTCTTTACCTCTGCGTGGATTGTAAACCCGGAAGGAGGCAGCAGGGAAGGGATGGTGGTTGTCGGAGTGTCATCGCCGGGCCATATCCAGACCATGCCTTCTTGTTCGAAGCATGGCAATGCCCGGATGCGCACGTTGAGCATCTTCGTTGATGGCATTTTCTCACATTTTCCGTCAGTCGAATACTCCCATCCTAAATATTGTTCACAGAAAACGCAATATTACTTTGACGCCATCTTTTACTTTTCGGAATGCTAACAATGAGCATGAGAAACCTGACTGGATAGTAAAATTGCTCTGAGTTCTTACCATGGTAAGGGCAGGTGATTCTACCCTCATTCACTGAACCAAGATCAAGAGGGCAAGCTCTGTGCGCACATGTATTCTGAACACATCCAGGCCTTTTATCCTTTCCTCGGAATATTACCCACTGCTCCTCAAAACAATCTATTGGTACCTGAGAGAACACATACGACATAATTAGACACATATCTATGACTTCCATCCTGGTTGGCTTTGAAACAAACATTTTGTTTACCATGGTGTCATCTTTCAGATCACTGGAGAAAGCAACTGGGTACCAGAAGTTCTTCAGGTTGGGGTGGTAAGGTTTCACCGGCCCAGAAATGTTGAGACTCCGGCGCTTCGTTTTCTTGGGTCCAACACGGGGCGTGAAGGAAGTGCTCGGATCAAGAGAAGCGCAATCGACTGTGGCCGCGAAAGCGCTCCCATCGGACAGCAGCCTTTCGTTGACCACCGTCTCCATCAGCGCTAGCTTATCGAGCGCCGACGACACTCTAGATTCCGATAAATAAAGCTGCATGACACACGTCAAGCGTCAGGTTCCAGACTATACATTTCAAAGTTCCAATTTGAATTCTTAGAAAAACAAAGCATACCTGGTTGTGAGCTTTTGTCAGATCCTCCTGTAACACGGCCAGGTCTTTCCTCAAGTTCCCAACCGACTTGAAGTCTCTCGCTAAAGGGTTCAGAACCTCCACCACCTGCATTTCATTTTTCAGAGTTCATGTTATACTCCACACCAAGAAATTCCATGGCCAGTTTCAGCCTCAAGCATCTATCTGACATCCATTGGATCCTCTATGCGTAACTCCGAGAATACCCACCGAGGTAAAATTCAGCTACTAGTACAGACATAAACATTTCTCTGAACTTACTGAAGCTAGCTACCATTATTGAGACCATATTTCTGCATACCTTGTTGTGGAGAACCATGATGGTGAGCAGGTCCTGCCGTGCCCTCCAGTCGCAGTACTGGATGTCGAAGCGGACGACGTCGAGCGCCTGCTTGGCGTCCAGGAACTGGCCCTTCTCGATGGGCACCCTCGGCCCGGGGTCGTCGACATGGAACAGGGCCTCCCAGTGGTTATCCCTGAGGTAGTCGGCGCTGTCGTCCCTGAGCACCGCGTACACCTTGATTCCACCATACCTGCCGACGCCCTGCACAGTTCCAACCAAGAACACCATCATCTGTAATCAGTATTCGGTTCACCAGGAATGGATAATTTGGCGATTCAGTAAAAATTCAGAAACGTGTATCCAAGTTCAGCAGAGATTAGAGCATTTGCAGTTACATTGTTCATCAGGAGCTGACCAATGACTAAAATCCCAACGAGACCGCAACGTTCCGTTCCTCCATCGCCGGATAACACACCGAAAGAAAATTCGGGGGGGGGGGGGGGGGGGGGGGGGGGGGGGGGGGGGGGGGGTCCTGACCTTTCTGGTGAGGCACCGGAAGGAGGGCTTGATGAGTAGGTGCGGCACCAGGGACAGCGAAGCCACTGTGGTCATGGAGGGGATGGACGCCGCCGGCCGCCGTCGTCGCCGCCGCAATCGAGCAGCGAGAAAAAGAGGGATTTTTCGGGTCTAGAGAAATTCCTATATTTCTTCCTCGGAGGAGGAACGGAATGCTAGTGTGGTCTGAATATTTTTGCTGGAAATTATTTTTCGCGGCTGAAGTGAGCTTGACGCCTTGCAACGATAAGAGGCGCGATCTCCACGGGCCTCCCGCGCGCTGCCACGTGGGATCCGGCGTCAAGCTCGAGCAGGCCTCGAGCACCAGGGGTTTGGGCGTGCGAGGGCGAGACTTTTTTGCAGCCATTGGTGTACTAGCTCGGAACTGGAAATTATCGCTAAAGACCTTCAGCTTTATATATATATTGAAGTGAGCATGTTATATGTTTCTTGCATTTTTTTTTTTTACGGTGGTAAAGCCGACGGTCGTGTTTAGTGATCGACATAGCGTAACATTGAAGTTCTATGGCTCTATACACATCAAGTACGCCACGAAAGTGTTGTGTACTTGCAAGGTGTTGTGCTATCCAAGAGCATTAGGTAATCACGATTTTCATCATGAATTTGCCAATTAGCAGGCGCCTGCTAGATAATGTGTTTTTTCACGATTTTGGCCGAAATCTTCATCTGGTGCTCCTTTCCTTCTATGTCGTCTATTTCACCACAACTTCTTTGCTATCAGGCGTTGGCGAACTATCGATCTCTGGCGATGTCTTTTCCTTTTGGTTCGCACCTGCGTCACACATGGTCACATCCTTGACATTGTAGGGAAAATGTCTTCACTGCTTTTGGTGCACATCTGATTGGGAATTTAATAATCCCTCCGACACATATTAATTTGTTACAAATTTAGCACAACTTTGTACTAAATATGAATATGAATAGGGGGTTATCAATTTTTCGTGAATCAGATTTTGTTGCACGTCCTTAAAAAGTTGTTAAGTTAGCCAAAATACTGGAATTGAAACCACTAATATCTCTGCATGTGGAACTAAATCGGATCACATTTCGAACAACAAAGGCAGCTTATTCGTTAAGCTTTTGGACGAACCAATACATCTCGATTGAATTTCAAAGTTTTTTTTTAACTCGTGCCGAAGCAAGTAACCGCAGCTTCTTTATTGCATCAATTGGAGGAGACGTCTATTGAAATTTCACATCACATCAGGTGCATATGGCAAAAGAGGCGCTCCTCTACCAACGCACAGTATGTAAAGTGACGACGGACGGATGGATGGATGGATAGATTGGGGGATAAGACGCTGCTGGGTTTGTGTCCTGACGTGCCTATGTGGCACTGTGTACGGCCAGATTTGTGTGGTGAGACGGTCACTGTGGCGTGCCAGCATGGACGCGTTCCTGTCCATTAATAATTACTCCCTCTGTCCCAAAATAAGTGTCTCAAGTTTGCACAAAAGTGGATGTATCTATACATGTTTCATGTCTACTACATTCACTTTTTGACAAAGTAAGACAGTTATTGTTGGACGGAGGGAGTAGTTCCTGCGCTACAATCTCAAAACACTCCCACGTGTGAGAGAGAGAGAATCTGTTGCATTCGCTTCTCGTTTTTTCATCCGAAATTTTATGAGGGAATTTGATGAAAAGTTATTCAAGGTATATAAAGATATTTGATGAAAGAACAATAATACAAGGTGGTTTTAATATAAATGCAGTGATATCAATTTTGTACAATATAATCGAGATAATCTTTATCAAATTGTTGATCAAAGATTTGTATCAAAAAACACGTGTGTTTTCCTACGGGTTCTTGGCCATTAATTGATTTTCGCGCTAAATCACAAACTATCCCAAGTGAGATGAGGATGTGTTGCTTTCACTTCTTCTTAAAACGACTTATTTTCATTTTCAGTGATTTGTTCCAAAAGTTTGTCCTTGTCAACGCCCTAGCTTTATTGATTAGTCAGCAAATTACATAGACCGAAAAAGTTGCAACCTACAGGAGCGACGACAACGCGACATTTCTACGTGCACTGTCTATACACCGTGCATGATTTGATGCTTTGAGATTCATGCTAAAATGTCCCACAAATTTTTTTCGTGTTTCAGAAAACTGCACGAATTGATAGGTAATGAAACACAATGTATATATCCTGCACGGTGAAAGGTCATCTTGACAGAGTTTCATGTCACATATAAATCTAAAATCACCACTTTTGGGATAGGCTATTAAACATTCAAACCATTGCTTGGTCGTCGGAATGTCTGAGGAGAAGACCACGACACAAAATAAAGAACTTGAGTATCACCTCTGAAAGCATTTCTCGAGGGTAATCTTGATAATCATGCCAAATATACTAACGAATAGCAAGTGGAGCAGCTGAAATCAGCCCTTGCGATTTTTTGTCTCCATAAATCCTCCTCCCGACACGATCTACCAAAGGATCTATTTTGGATGTAAAACAACCAAAGGAAGTTTTTTTTTTTTGAGCGAAAACTACCAAAGGAATGTGTGGGTTCTGTAGAAGCTCATATCCGGCATAGCCCAGTATGACTACGGCCTACGAGCCCATCCAAGACTTTATGTGTGCCGCAAAGGCCAAACCCAATTTGCGTCTTTCTGCAAGCACTGGCGCTTCGCCCGTCCATTTCCTTCGTGTTGCATGCTCTGTTCTCTATGAGTGCTATTACTTGTTGTCTCGTTCCTAGATTTGTTGTTTTTTTTTGGTTTATTTATTTATCAAAAAATTATTTTTCACGAGGCTAATGTATGAATATATTTTTCGTACATACGTGATATTTTATTTGATTTTTATAAGAAAATTCAACGACTTTCATGATGAGATTAAATATTTTATGTATGGTCCAAAATATAACCATTTTCACGAGTTGTGCGAACATTTTGTTTAGTGTGCCTAGTCAAACATTTCAGGATGTAAGAGTTAAAGGTAAAATTAATAAGATATTTTGTCTTAATCTACAAGTGTGCTTTTAATATATTTTATATGAAAGATAGTTTAAACTATATATTTGTTCAAAGTACATTATTTTTATTCTAATAAAATTAAAATAAAACATATGACTATCGGAATAAGTAGCCATTTGCACCCAACTTGCAAACAATAGATAATAGCTTGCCCATAAATAGCCAATGAACATGACACAAATAAGAAAAGAAAGGCAAACATCCATCTTGCACACACTAGGAGAAAGATTACTAAGTGACAACCACGAACCAGCAAACACAAAATAGTGTGATAAAATTGTCAAATAATCATTTTGGATCATGATCTTGAGGGAGCAAGGTTTTTTATAAAATCTTCACTGTCAAAACCAGAGGAATATCTAACATCATAATATGTCAGTACATATATGTGTAGTAATATGCAGAACAAAACTGTTTTTTTTTTGGCCTTTTTAGGGCAGCAATTTTCGGCTTTTTTGTTGCCCAAATAAAATATAGTATTACTTAACAAATAATTGCAGACATGTACTCCCTCCGTTCCAAAACGGATGACTTGCATTTGTCTACATGCGGACGTATCTAGACATGTTACATGTATAGATACGTTCACATGCACACAAATGGAAGTCATCCTTTTTAGAACGGAGAGAGTAGAAAAGATATGCATGCATCCACAACAAAATCTAGATTTTTTAAAACCTTTATACATCATTTTCATATTTTACAAAATACTGAGCTGGTGGAGCTCGGTATCCAAAACGTTGCACTCGGAAACCAGAAAGCTAAGAAATCAGCAGGAATAGAAAGAAAGTAAATGACGAGCAGCAGGAACAGTCTAGAACACTATCTAAATCCTAATGGGCCGACTCTGATTCCAGCGGGGTACACGTTTTTTTTGTTGTTGAGGGAACCCGTCGTCGCGCACTTTATTGCAAATCAAACAAAATTACATCATTTATTACATAAGGAATAATAAATCTAGGGGATCACGCTATTTTTTTTTAATAATACATTTTTTTATTAATTTCGAGAAATATTACGTGAATTGGATAAATTTCAGAAATAATACACCCTCGTCTTGGGCTAAACCGACAGGCACTTATCGTCTTGGGCTAAGCCGATTAGTCTTTGTCGGCCTGGGCTAAGCCGAGAAGGTGGCATGGTGGGCCAAGTCTACGGTCGACAAGCCTATCGGCTTAGCCCAAGACGATTAGTACTTCTCGGCTTAACGGTGGCCGACTAGTGCTGCACTGCTTCCGCGCGTGATGGATTTGGCGTGCTGGCTAGCTAGCTGCCTAGCTCTCAGCAGCGCGTGCATGTGCGCTCGCCGGCCGGCGTGGAGTGCTAGCTAGCTAGCTGGCGTGCGTGCGATTGTTAGCACTGCCTGGTGTGCCGCCTGCCCGCACCTCCTCGTCATCACGGTGCTCCTCGTTATCTCGCCGTTCCTGGTGTCCACACTCTCCTTCGGCGTCGTCGACGAGCTGTTGGTGAAGACCGGCGTGTGCGCACGGCACAGCCAGCCCGGTGAGCACGCGCGGCCAGCCGGCGAGCACGTCACGCACGGCCAGCCGACGAGCACGCCACGCACGGCACGGCACGGCCAGCCCGGCGAGCACGCACGGCCAGCCCGACGAGCACGCCACGCACGGCACGGCCAGCCGGCGAGCACGCCACGCACGACACGGCACGGCCAGCCCGGCGAGCACGTCACGCACGACACGACACGGCCAGGGCCAGCCCAGCGAGCTCGGCGCCACCATGGCTGCCATGACCAGGAGCTTAAGCTCTCTTTCGCGTCCCTGCAGTACCGCTATATTCGCTAAAGAACCAGGAGCCGTATCTGTCCGGGTTGCTGCCGCCAAGCACTACTTCGTGGTCCTCTTCTACCTCGCGTCCGTGACGGAGCCCATGGCGTGAGCGCGAGGCTGGCATGCATGCACCGAGCCAGCCAGCTATCTGCCATAGCGCGAAGCAACGGATGCATGCATGCAGCACAGAGCTAACGAGGCTCTCCACGCACTAGTCGGCCCAGCCTAAGCCGATTAGGTGCTCTGCCGGCTGGCCGACAAGCTTATCGGCCTAGCACAGGCCGACAAGTACTAATCGGCTTAGCCCAAGACGAGGGTGTATTATTTTTGTAATTTTTTGAAAATGCATAATATTTCTCGAAATTAATAAAAAAAATGTATTATTAAAAAAAAATTAGCGGGGATCACCGGGGTCGCGTTGGTCCAGGTTGCGTGACAAGATCTTTCCCGGGGAGCTGTTGACAGAAAGGCTTCTTCTCGGGCGAGCGACCGCTCGCGCAGTCCGCGCGACACGCATGGGGCATGGGTCCCACCAACGTTCACTCCTTCCGTCCTCTCCCCCTCAATTTTTCTTCCACCCGAGAGACGGTGCATGCCAGGCTGAGCCGGCGACGCCGCTGCGGAGCCGCACGGAGAGGCGCCGGCGAGACGAGACTTAGCGGGGGGGTGGTGGGGTGGGGTTCGCCGGTGACGAGTCTGGGCGTTCGAGGTGGCTTAGAGTGATGGTCGAGGGCGGCGGTGGACCGGCGGAGGGAGGATTTGAGGGGCGGGGGCGGCGAGACGGTCGCGGAGCACCGCCGGCCTTGGGCGAGGTGGCAAGCGTTCAGTTCGGCGGTGAACATGTGGGAGGAGACGGCCTTCTTCCTCCCTTCGCTCGTTGTCGTTTTGTTGTCCGAGGCCTCACGCGCGCGTGGTCGGCACGTCGTAAGGTAGCCAAGCCTAGCTGTTGACTGAAAATAAGGCAAAGCTATAGAAGTGTTGTCGAGTTGTTCTAAATAAAGAACTCTTATAAACAAATTGTTGTCAAGTTGTACTAAAACTGCCTAGAAAAACTATAGTAGTATATATAGGAGGATATTTTTCTTGTCTTAAGTCAAACTTATTTCGGTTTGTTCAGATTTATGGAAAACAGGAACATTTGTAATACAAAATAATGTCACTATATTTATAAAAAAGTATGTTCTAATATAATAATAAATTCGTTGGGTACGGTTGATGCTGATATTTTTTGTTCAATAATATCACTATGCTGCCGGAAAGTCGTTTATGCTCCGAGATCTATTGATCCCGCCCATTTCAAAAAAAATAAAAGTTTTAAAAAATATGAAAAAATCATGCATGTTCCTACTGATATGTCCTATAATCGTGTAAAATATCAATGCAAAATACTTTATGATTTGAGCTACACAAAAAGACAATGTGTAGCTCAAATCGTAAAATATTTTTCATTGAGATTTTTCACGTTTGTAGGAAATATCAGTAGGAACATGCATGATTGTTTTTAGAATTTTTTGAAACTTTTAAAATGATTGAAATTGGCGGGATCACTAAAGCTCGGAGTACCAAATCTGCACTCCTATGCCTGCACGATACTTTAAAGCGCCTGCTAACCAGACCGTGGGCCGGTAACGCTCGATTCGACCCTTTCCATTGGGCCAACCTTGGGGGTGCAAAGTGCGAACGTGTTTGCACGCGTCTGGCTCTAGCGATGTACTTACTGCATAGGTAACACGTTTCGCGAGATTTGTTATGTTCATCTTCTTCGTCTCATTTCTTCTAATGGACACAATGGTATTCGATTCATGATGAGCTCAACACGAAAAGGTGCATATCGCTGGCGTGATTACATTTTCATGATTGATTTCTAAATTTGTTTAATTGTAAATTTTCAATTTCGTTTTTATGTCTGGAGTTTTCTCATACCAATTGTCGTCAAATTCTTCACACACAGTCAATCTTTTCAATATTGCTTTGATTAGTAGCTTCATATCACCTTTTGCGCTACTATTACATTGTAAGTTTTTCGTTTCGACAATCCTATCCAAAGTAGGAGTACTTATTAGCATTCTATCTCCTTGTAATGTGTTCGTCTGTGGTTGTGTCATATATATGAAAATGTTTCTTCTATCCCTCTCTTACCACTCTCTTAATCATCTACTGTTTTCTCAGCCAATGGTTCATAATAAGGTCTACATGAGAACGATGTGTACATACACAATGTGATTCGATTTGGACAATCGATTCTACGTTTCATTAATTGCCACTTCTCAGTTTCGTGTTTTCAGGCAATTTTTCTCATACCAATTGTCGTCAAATTCTTCACACACAGTCAATCTTTTCAATATTGCTTTGATTAGTAGCTTCATCTCACCTTGCGCTACTATTACATTGTTAGTTTTTCGTTTCGACAGTCATATCCAAAGTACTTATTAGCATTCTATCTCCTTGTAATGTGTTCGTGTGTGGTTGTGCCATATATATGAAATTTTCTCCTACCCCTCTCTCACCAGTCTCTTAATCATCTATTGTTTCCTCAGCCCATGGTTCATAATAAGGTCTACTCCCTCCGTTCCGAATTAATTGACTTCCATTTGTCCAAATCTGGATGTATCTATACTTGTAACATGTCTAGATACATCCACATGTGGATAAATGGAAGTCAATTAATTTGGAACGGAGGAAGTACATGAGAACGATGTACATAAACAATGTGATTCGATTTGGACAATCGATTCTACGTTTCATTAATTGCCACTTCTCAATTTTGTGTTTTCAAGCAATTTGATCAAATTAATCGCACACCATCGATCGTTTGAAAAATCTTTTGTTTATGAAACTCGTCGCCTTGTCCACACAACGCTAGTTGAAGTTTACCCAAAAAAAAAAGCTCTAGTTGAAGTTATTGATTTCGACAATCAGAATTGGTTACGATTTATTTGGGAGTCTCACAAGTACGGCTATAAGTACAGAAAAAACAACATATATGGTTGTGCCTGCATAGATCCTATTACAACATTTTTACATGCTCAAAGTCTACGAGTACAATACAAGGTTTCACTACAGTAAGTACAGAGTCACACGAAGTCAGTAAACTGATCGCCGCCCACAGGCTCAATAACTGAACACGACACCTGGATGAACAGATGCCGCCGCTAGCTTCTTACACGGGCGCGGCGGCGGCGAACCAGGCGATGGCGGGCCCGGCGAGGCGCGCGGCGCGCGGAAGCACGGCCCTTGCCACGCCCGGGAGCATCGGGTACGTGACCACGCCCAGCAGGAACCAGTTGAGGCTCAGCAGCGCAACGGCGCCGTCGGCGGCGGCCGGCGTGGCGCTCGCCCATCCTGCTCCGACGCGGGGGCGCGCCCCAACCGTGGTTGGCGCGCGGAAGAGGCGCGCGACGCTGCACATGGACATGCCGACCACGGTCAGGAGGCCCGCGAGGAGCGGCAGGCACGGCGCGTCCGCCGACCACGCGATCCCGCCCACCGCCAGCGACATGCCAAGGCTGAACAGGCTCCGCCGCCACGCCGTCACCTCCATCAGCCGCGCCTCCCGGTCTGCCGCCACCGCTAAGCTCGAGCTCGACGGCGAGGAGGTTGCGGATTCGAAGACATCTTCTTGCTCCTCCCGGGCGACATCCCACGCTTTGGGCGCGGGCTTGCCGTTGTCAGCCTTCTGGCCGCCGCTGACGACGACCTGACCGGCAGCTGCCACCGCCGCCGTGGCCGTGGCCGCCTTGTCCCACATGGACTTGCCTTTGTGCTCGTTCAGCCGCATGTTCTCCTTCTTCAGAGCCTTCAGCTGCAGAGCATGATTTGCAGGAATAAACATCAAGAACGGATCACTCCTACCACCACTCTGCTCTGCATCCATTGGCGGGTCGAGTCGACCCTTCGTACACGAACCTGGCTCTCGAGGAGGTCGATCCTGGCGAAAGCATCCTCCTGCTCCTCCTCCATCTCGTCGAGGATCTCCTCCATGGCCGCTTGCTCCTTGAGCGCCGCCCGCAGCCGCTGCTCCAGGTCCCTGTTCTCCCACACCACCCTCTCCATTTGCCCTGCATCTCCCCAAGCAGGCGGTCCAGCTGCCAACGAAATCCCCACATGATCAGAGCTGACTAATTAACCAGTCGCGAAATGGTGGACGACAGCTAATTGGTCACCTTGCGCTCCCTGTCAGCGGCGGCGAGGAGGCGCAGGGGGAAGGTGAGGAAGGCGACGGCCCAGAGCATGGCCTCGCAGCAGAGGAGCGCCGGGAGCTGGACGGCGGCCAAGGCAAGGCGCCGGAACGAGCGAGCGCCGCCACACGCCGTGACCGAGCAAGACGAAGAAGACATGCGAGCTCAGCTCAGCTCAGCCACCATTCTCCAGTCTCCAGTCTCCTCCGGTAGCTAACCAGCCAGCTCACCCGGTGATCACGCGGAGAGATGACCACTGACGGTTGACACGGTGAGAGGCGACGATGCCGAATTGCTGAATTATAGGACGGTGCTGCGACAGGTAGGATCGTGGCCTGTCGTGGAGCAAGCAGGGAGTGATGAGTGGAACTGGAGTAGGATCGGCTTAAGTGACTTCCGGATCGGGAAAGGGACAGGGAAGGAGGTAGCCTCGTAGCAGGCCCAGGCGACACGTGTGCTCCGGCTGGCTGCACACGTGGGAATAGCACCGTCTCGTCGCGCCGCGTCACCGCTTCTCGTAGAAGGATTGGGTTGTGGATAGTGCTTGTTGCGATCCTATCCAGTGCCAGGCGTAGGTACGTTACGTAGACTAATGCGCAGCCTGAATACACCAAAACTTTTGAGCCATAGGTCCTAGGGGTCAATGTAGAAATGTGTGCATATTTCGTTGTCAAACTTTAGGAAAACAAATACTGTATGTTTCTTAATGAAAAAAAAATACATGCAAAGAATGGATTCAAGCACGTCAATTGTGTCTTTTGTTGCAAAATCTTGGCAACTCAAAAGCTGTATATAGAGGTTTCTGGAATGCATGATTGCCTATTTTAGACGTAAATAAATTAAATAGATAATAATCAATGTATTGACAAGAAAACACTACAATATGGTAAATATCAACGTGGAGTGCGTCCTCTAAATGTTGAATTGGTTATCTGACTGTTTATCCATGAGCAAGTGTGTTTTTCCAATTTCGTCTATTCAATGATTAACTATCACTTTATGCATACTTTCCACTTGATCATGAATTAGCAACATTTGGCCTAGGTTGCCTTAAATGACCATAGTTTTTGCGGGTGATTTCACAACCTGACTGAAATATTTACCCTATACTTGGTTAAATAGTATAATTTGTGTACAAAATGTTGGGTAATTAATTCATTATGTTTCTTTCTTAGTTCGATTTGCAATCCGTAGTATAATATGCAATTAAACCTGATAGTATAGTTACTTTGTACCCTTATAATAAATCACAAAATCAACCCAATTGATCAACATTTATGCATTAACTATTTTTATTTGGAAAAGTGTATATAAATACACAACATTTTTATTTATTTTTGGCCCTACTATGTACAATTGATCTAATACCTTCAGTACATATGAATGGTCCCCATTAATGAGAAACCCTAGTCGAGGGCCCATGTCCTTTCCTAAGGCTGGCACTCTGTTGTAGTGACATAGCAACTTGCATCTTGTGGACCATTTCTTCAAGAAATGCACTTTATGTAGAGGATAAGTTTACTAACTAAGAACATGATCAATATTTGTAGGCCCACGAGCCAAAAATGATGATAACTAAAGGGCTCCTCTTCTCTTTTTATCACAAGATCAAGTTCTTAGGTAAGTATCACAATATATTTTATCGAATAATGTGACAATCATGTGACCACATATACTAGAATTTAGTATTCATAGCAGAAAACGAGGTTAGGGTGGCTATCTTTGGTATAATAAAACATAAAGTAATTGAATAAGATGTGTTTGAGTTGAGTTCTGCCAAGTTTTTTGGGAGGTGGTCAAGGACAATTTTATCTATGTTTGTCTCCTACGTGTGGGTTTTAGAATATTCATTAAGTTGGCAACAAATAGAAACTTATTCAAAGGAGTCATAATCCTACAGGAGACCTATTACCAGTTTCACAGATAAAAGATGAGAAGAGAAAATTTATAATTAATGTTAAGTAGTCGTATGATAAAGCAACTGCATTTTCTTCTTCAGTTTCTCTGGATGAAAGACTTTTGACCTCTTTGCTATAATAACTGGGTAGGGAATTTATATGTGGTTGTGTCATAGTTACTAACAACTTAGGAAACTAGTTCCAAGTAATAATTATGTAACAAACTTTTTTACTTACACAAATACAGAGAAGAATACCCATCATTGAATAATTCACTTATTTCATTCATTAATATGTTTGTCATATTTTTAAAATCATTAAATGTTGACGACCATCTTTTTCTAAATTTGTGTTATCCAAATAAGGTTTAATTAATCACAACACCATGGTCAACTTCCGTGTTTTTCAATCTTATGTACATATTTTTTTTTGGAATAAAGCTACCTATTCACCCGAAGAACATGTAGAATATTTACCGTAAATATCTTGACGGCCCGAAACTATGCCTGGCTCTTGGTCATGTTTCAGAGGGGTCACGGCCCAGGGCCAGAACCAAAAGGTGGCCAGATCATGTACACATACTAGTATGCAACCAGTTACTAGTCAGACTGAGGCGGGAGCGTCTATACCACGCACTACGCGGAGGGGTGTACGCACCGCGTACGCTATTGGGCTCGACCCAGTTTCGCGTGGTTTTTCTGGTTTGACTGTTTCGCACATTTTTAAATCTCTAACAAATTTCAAATCTTAACATTTTTCAAAATAAACAATTTTCAAATATGAACAATTTTCAAATCTAAACAAATTTCAAATCTGATTTTTTTTTCAAAATAAATTTTTTTCAAATCTGATTTTTTTCAGAATGAACAATTTTCAAATCCAAACAATTTTAAAAAATGAAACAATTTGTAAATATGAATATTTTTCAAAAATGAACAATTTTTTAGTCTGATTTTTTCAAATCTAAACTATTTTTATATCCAAACAAATTTTAAAAATGAACAATTTTTAAGTCTGAACATTTTTTACAAATTTGAAAAAATAAAAATTAAAAAGGGAAATAAGAAACAAGAAAAACCTCAAAAGAAAAAACGAAATAGAAAAAACAAAGGAAATAGCCAGGTGACCGCCGACTGGGCCAGCCCAACAAGGGTACTAACGGCCGCGGTACGCACGTTATAGGATTTTCCGCCTGAGGCCCAGCACAAAGAAATGAGCAACAGTATAAAAGAAGAAAAGTGTAAAAACCCCAACTAGACCATCCTATCAACGTGAGGGACTAAGGAATTCACTTAATTTTCAAACTTTCGCTTTAACTATATTTTGTTTTCCGTCAAGGTGATGACTCTCTTGCTTTTGCCTTTCTTTACACACTTTTGATTGGGGCTTTGTTGACATGTTCTTTTGGCCTTGATGTTTCAGCACATTTATAACTTTATTTGGCGAAAAATAGCACGTAGACTCAACATGGACAGAGCGAGATATATATCACAGAACACATGAACGAACAGATTTGTGCCACTTAAACTTGTCATGGCTTTTGCCTTTTATTTTTAAATCAAGTTATTATAAGACATAGGTTGAACTAAACGTTCAATCGTGAAAATGCATATTAAAATTGACCACACACGCGGGTAGCATAGTGCATACACACCCTTGCCCGTGCCCGTGAGCTAGCCTAACTTTAAAACCTGTGAACATGGCCGGAGCTCTTGGGGCACCGTCACCCGCCGCCGTCGTCCTTGACCGGAGATCCTTTAGACGCCGGCACGTGCCCACGGCCACGGAAGAGGTACATTAAAATTGACCACGCATACAACTAGCACACACACCCTTGCCCGTGGCGTTTATTCAAGAAGGAAAATATTTAGAGCGACATACAGTTGGAGTACATAACAACGGCGTGACATTGCTCCGAAACTAATTTATTTTGTTCTTGCTCGCCGTGTTTACACATATACTTCCTTTGGATTTATTTCCATGTATACTTGAGGCATCGTTATCGTCGTCCTGCGCTTAAGGATGATGATGCGTCTTTGGTGGCACGGGATAAGTCGGATTACTACCACCAGCAAAACCACCATTACCATAACCACCACCCCAGCCAGTGCCATATGGAGCACCTGCACCCAAGCAGTGTATATATATATTATATACTTCATCTTCATCAAATCGAGCTACCAATTTCTAATCGGAACTGAAAGATCCTCTAAGATTACTTCTAAGACAGATTGTCAGTGGAGCCAAAGAGAGACAGAGAGGTAGGAAGAGAAAGAGAGAGATAGAGACAGTTACCGCTGGCTTGAGCGAGGATTCTGGTGGCGAGTACGTCCTGAGCGACGAAAGCAAGCCAGGCGAGAATCACACACATGAACACGGCCAAGCTTCTGGAGAAAGCCATGGTGGTTAACCAGTAGATGGACGAACGCGCCTGTCTTCCTGACCTCACAAGTTGCAACTAACTGCTCATGGCTACACTCCACTGAGGAGAAAGCATGCTCTATTTATAGGCGTGCTTGTGGTTAGTCAGTGTGTGTGAGTGTAACCGTGTAGGTTCAGCTCGATCCGCATGCGTAGAAAGGTCGGACGAAAATGCTGGAAAAGTACTAGTGGTGGAATTTGTCGTTCAAAAGTCGTTCAAAAAGTCAACCAGCCTTTTGACTATTCGCATCGTTCAATTTCTTTCGACCATTGTGAGCAAATCACCACATCCTATGGTGGCATGGCGCCTCAGGCTGGACATGAAGTGCTAGTTTCTTCACAATTATTATGGTCAATTTGATGATGTTGCACTCTACTTAATGACAAAACAGAGCAACGCTTTATTTCAGCTAATACTATAAAACATTACTCTCCCAATCAATCATTGGGAAAAACATTACTCCACCAATCACGTCCAAGTGTGAGCCAAAAACATTAAATACATGCTCAACTGGATTTTTTCCCCATACGTCTCCCCCAAGGGAGCCGGGTTCCATTATTAACAATAACAGAACAAGGTTCAGGCAAAGAAACACAAAGACGAAAAGAAAACCTACTCTACCAGGAGCAAGACAGAGAACTGCTACCAGAAACTTTTTGCAAACCCAGACACATGTATCTCTACTACTATTAAACAACCAAACATTTTCTTTCTTATGGACACCCCACAAAGTGCACACAGCGGAAATAACATCACCAGATCAGCCCACATAACTAAATCTAACCGTCAAAATTAATCTAATTAATTGTCTTGTGTGCGTTTAGCAATTTGTTGGAGCGGACGAAAACTCTGCCGGCAGGAAAATCAAATCTGTACCGTCCATCTAAGTACATCGAATGGTCCAGATTGATCTGTTCTCCCCTCCCTCTCCGCCACCCCGTAATTCAACTTCCAAAAAAAAAACTTCCAACCCATCAGCTTGACTCAGGCTGCAAACTACACCCGCACGCACTGTCCTGATCCGAAAATTACGATCGGAAACCGCCCCCGACCCGAGCGCCAGCGGGCGCCCCAGCAGCGCGACGCCCTCCGTGGTGCGTCCCACCCTGCCATTCGGACCGACCCCGCCGCCCTACGCCGCCACGGCGACGCTCTATCCGCGCCGCCTAACGCCTCCCTGGACCGGTGCGCAAGCGTAACTACTCGACGCGTCCGCCTGCAGCGTCGCGGGCACCGGCGCCTCCGTGCTGGCTTCGTCCAACCACTTCCTCCTCTACGCCCCCAAGGTCGGAAAGCCCCACGCCGAGGACTTTGATGCCTCCTAGATCCTCGCCGCCGCCAAGATAACCAATCCGTAGTCCTCTGGGCAGTTTGTTTTGATTTTCCCAGGTGTTCGACAAATTGCCTATGAGACGGGTGTATTTTGTTGCTTGGATGGGACGGGGAACATGAGAAGGAGAGGTGATTTATTTCCGTAATGTGATGTGGCTTCCCGTGAGTGCTCATCACCTTGTTTTTTTATTTCCGTAATGTGATGTGGGATTCCTGATATATGGTTGAATTGAATTGGAATTGTTTCAAGTCCCCGTGGACTGCTCAGAATGTGATGACTGAGGAGCTAGACGGCGACAAGAAGCGGGCCTTCCTGGAGTGTCAGCCGAACCTCGCTAGGTATCAAAAACTATTTTTATCTATGTATGGTTAGATGCTGCATTGTTAATTATTCAGTGTTCCACATTATCATTTCTTAGGCTATAACTGGTATATATGCTAGCACGAGAAGTCTGTACAACTCGAGTGAAGAAGAAATAGCTGAAGGTGGCAGAAGAGGAGCACTCCATGGTATTTAAGACAAATGGCTTCTAAACATTTACCATGTGTGCTAATCTGAAACATTAATACCTGTGCTATCGCTGATATTCTTGTGCTACAATACTGTTTCTGCTCCCTCGGCCTGTATGAAAACTGAATTTTGCAGGCTTCCAAGGAAGAGATTCCTGAATTCCTCCCCGAAGCAAATTTGCAGGCCCGGGGCAGGGGGCAGCTTCAAGCAAGCAGCGCGTGTGCTGCGGCGTTCGTTCGTCGGGTTGCGGCGCTGTGTCCGGAATTAGGGCGTTGCACAACTTCCTCGTGGCCTCCATGGAGGACGACCTCCATCTCTCGAGTAAAGCAAAGATCAAAGGACATTTTTTTTGCGGGGAGATTTAAGGACATGCCGACAGAGAAAGGAGTGGTTGTTTTGCTGGCTGATGTGTAGGTGAATTTGTTTTTTTTTTAGATAAAGGGCTTTTATTACTTAAAAGGAATAAGCATTACACCCAGCCTCTGCATAGCTAAGATGCACACAACCAACAGTCCACCATCCAAGTCGAAACATAAAAGAAAAAAGGCGAATAACATATCAGAATGTGAAAATGTAGATCCGCCTAAGGAACTGGTAGGTCTATCCGGAGTCTATGTTGCCACCCATGCCGGGAAAATAACTCCCTGGCCGCAGCCTCCAGTCTCGACGCCACTTCCAAAAATAAGTCTCGGTGCTCCACACGCTGCAGGGGAGACCATGCTCGTAGCGTCGCTGTGCACCGGTAAATAACCTGCATGAGAGAAGCATTTTTATCATTAAAACCCCTGTCATTTCTACATAGCCATAGCGACCACATAACAGCAATCGCTCCCACCCTACTGAATAGTTTGAACCTAGGATCCACCCCATTTAACCAGTTGCCAAAAATGTTAGCAACAGAACTAGGTGGATGTAAGGTAGAACCTATCTGGATGGCTGACCATATAGATCTAGCGAACTCGCACTGAAAGAATAAGTGCGTAATGGTTTCGTCGTGATGACAGAAAACACACTTCTTACTTCCGTGCCAATTGCGTTTGGCAAGGTTATCTTTGGTGAGAATGACTCCTCGACGTAAATACCACCCAAAAACTTTAATTTTTAGTGGTATCTTCATCTTCCAAAGTTTGTTGTTATAAGGGCTATCGACTAGAATTTCGGGTAGAATAAGCGCTCTATACATGGAATCAACAGAGAATTTGCCGTTCTTAGTGAGATTCCATTGAAACTTATCTGGACCTTCCGACAATTGGATTGAATCCAAGCGGATGAGCAAAGCATCCCAAGATGCTTGTCTTGTTCCAAGTAAACTTCTCCTGAACGAAACATCTGGTGGGGAAGAACCCAACACCTTCGCTATCGTGTCGCTTTTGTTTCGAACAATAGAATATAGAGCCGGATATTGTTCTTTGAGGGTAGATTGGCCAAGCCAAATATCCTCCCAGAAGCGAATTTCCGATTCATCCCTAATTGAGAAAGAACCATGTGGAAAAAAGTACTTCTTTGTAGCCATGAGGCCAGCCCAGAAGTGTGAATCACCAGGTTTCCAAAGAACCTGGGAAACAGCTTGATCTCCGACATATTTTCTCCTAAGGAGGGTTTGCCAAACTCCATCTTCAGAGAGAAGTTTGAATAGCCATTTACCCAGCAGCGCTCTGTTCTTGACCTTAAGGTCATGAACTCCGAGCCCTCCTTGGTCTTTAGGGCAGCAAACCACACTCCATTTAGTCAGTCGATATTTTTTCTTCTCACAATCCCCTTGCCAAAAGAATCTAGATCGGAAATAATCCAATCGTTTTAAGACCCCTTTAGGCAGTTGGAAGAATGAAATCATATACAGTACCATGTTTGTTAGTACCGAGTTTATGAGAACCAATCTTCCACTCAGGGATAGGAGTTTGCCTTTCCAACTATTTAAACGTAATTGAAGCCTTTCCTCCACTCTTTTCCATTCAGCATTTGTAAGTCTCCGATAGTGAATCGGAATGCCCAAATAGTTGATAGGAAATTGTCCTTGCTCACAGCCAAAAAGCTCAGCATACAAGGCGGCGTTCTCTTGGGCCTCGCCAAAGCAAAACAATTCACTTTTATGGAAATTTATCTTAAGACCCGAGAGTTGCTCAAAAGCAGACAAAATCAGCTTTAGGTTACGAGCTTTTTCGATGTCGTGCTCCATAAATAGAATTGTGTCATCGGCATATTGAAGGATCGATAATCCACCATCGACAAGATGTGGGATTACGCCTTCAATTTGACCCTCAGTTTTAGCGCGTTCAATCAGGATGGCCAGCATATCCGCTACTATATTAAATAGTATTGGCGATAGCGGGTCACCCTGTCGAAGGCCTTTTTTCGTTTGGAAGAATTTGCCAGTGTCATCGTTGACCTTAATGGCTACACTTCCTCCGGAAACAAAGCTATTAATTAACGTGCGGCACTGAGAGGAAAAACCTTTCATCCTTAGGGATTGCTGGATGAAAGACCACTTCACTTTATCATAAGCTTTCTCAAAATCAATTTTCAGAATTACCCCGTTCAACTTTTTCCTATGTAGTTCATGGAGGATTTAGGGGATCAGACCGTGAATTTGTGATTTAGGAGGAGAAGCTTCGGGGCAGGATTAGGGGATCAGACCACGTTTTACTAGAGAGGAAGAGACTGGCGTGGTAGGGGACAAGTGATGGTCCCTGCACTATCTTATGTGGATTAAGCCAAATTCTGCACTAAGGTTTGTGGTACTGTGTGGGGGTATTTTTCTTTTTGTAAATGGCTAGTTATAGGCTGTGTAGGGAATGTACTGATGCTCTATTTGTTTTTACCGCTTGTAACTTTCAGATGGTACAGGTTTTGGTTCCAATGTCTTTGGCATCGTCGATCATTTTACTATGCAAATCAAACTTTTTTATAGCTAATTATTGAGTTTATTCGATCTTTTTTGTCATATTGTAAATAAATTATGCAACACACTGGCACTCTAAACTAGCAATGTCATGCATTTGTGGACGGGCACTAAATATGATCAATAGCAATGTCGTGTGTTGCGCGTGCTTGTTTAAAAAGAGGAATGGCGTTCAAAAGAATGTATGTTGTTTATATTTTCGAGATCGTGCGTTGCACGTGCAAAGCAACTAGTAGATGCAAATTGGCCAACAGGGACCAACCAGAAGTATACGAGCGCTGGGAACGCAAAACAACAAACTAGGAAGAACTTAAAACCTAGAACCGAAAACCAACAAGGCTAACACAACCCTCGGGCCAAACTTTTTAGCGCCACAGACTTTTAACTCCCTAAAGAAGGAGCAGATTACAAGTTTCTGCCATAGAAAAACCACCAAAGAGAGGTCACACAGCTATTGTAGTCCTTCTCGTCTTCATCCCAACATCAGTTGCCACCGATTGTCTCATCATTTGACTTCTCATTTTCCAACCTCAGTTGCGAGTTGCTGTTCGGCCCATGCATCTTCACTGCAAGCTCTTGAATCGTAGCTGCTCCTTCTTCTAGAACCTGCTTGTCACCATCCTTCTTCAACCATGCCCACTATCGCAAAAAGGCACACATGTAGCAGATGAGCTCAACAGGTGAGGATATGTACCTTTTCTCAAAGCAGGCATTATTCCTGGTTTTCCAGATCGCCCAACAAAAAGCAACGACACCAATAATATGAATGTTTGTCCCAGAGGGGAAAAACTTTGCAACCCACCAGAAATACTGAGTAAAACATGTTGGCCTAGTTTTGGCACCAATAGCAGAGCAAACAACACCCCACATGTATATGGCTGCAGGGCAACAAAAGAATATGTGAGAGATGGTTTCATTAGCAGGACAAAACCTACAAGTATAATCCCCTACCCATTTTTTATATATTATCTTTTGAAGCAATTGCGTTATGCCAAATTAGACAGACTCAAATTTTAATTTTGAGGGGAAGTCTCGATTTCCAGAGTTGTCTAAATGATCTGTCAATTCCCACAGAGGACAGCTTCCTATACATCAATTTGACTGAAAAACCCCCAGATTTTGTGAAGCTCCATCTAGGTCTATCAGGACCATCACCTAATGCAACCCTCATCATTTTGCTACGCAAAACAGACACTTGATGCTGCAGAGGACCATCAAGCCATCGTCTAAATTGAAATAGTCAACCTCTATCTTTCATTTCCCCGACAGTAACAATTCGTGTGGTGCAAATGCTATAGAGTTGAGGGTACTGATCACATAAAGGATCATTACCACACCAAGCATCGTGCCAAAAGTCAGTTTCTATCCCTCCATCAACAACCATCACTCTCCCCTGCATATACAGGTTCGTAATTTTCAAGAGATCTTTCCGGACAGCAGAATCGTTTTGTTTCACAGTCACTCTAGATACCACGAGTTATTTTGTATTTAGCCTTCACGAAAGACTGCCACAAAATTTCCTCTTTCAACAGCCTCCACCACCATTTACACAAGAGACTGGCATTGAGCACCTTGATCCCCAAACCACCTTTAGATTTAGGTTTATTGATCAAGCTCCACTTAACCATATAGCACTTCTTCTTCTCGGCAGTGCCTTGCCAGAAGAACTTCCTCATGATTCTGGTCATGCTTTCAAGATTTGACTCAGGGAACAGGTACATAGACAAATCATAAATTACTACACTGCTAAGCGAAGATTGTATCAAAATGAATCTGCCACCAATTACTCCCTTTCCAACCCTGGAGCTTTTTCCCAAACTTATCATTTAGAGGTTCCAAATCAGCAACAAGCAGTCTAGAGCCACATACTGGTATCCCCAAATATTTCATGGGCCAACCCCCAATTGGCAATTGAACATGTCCGCATACCGCAACCCTTTTTCTGTATCATCAAAAAACCATCATAATTTCACTTTTCAGAAAATTGATCTTAAGTCCAGACATAGCCTCAAACAGATACAAGATTAGCTTCAAATATCTAGCTTGATCGACATCATCTTGTACGAACAATATTGTGGCATCAGCGTACTGGAAGATAACGACACCTTTCTCAATTAAATGTGGCACCAAGCCAACCACTTGACCAGCTATATGTGCCTGATGAACAAGTTTCGCCAGCCCTTCAGCCGCTAGATTAAACAGGAACGGCGAGAATGGATCTCCCTGCCTAACACCTCTGTGAGACTGTGACTTCCGAAATCTCTGCCTCTAGTGCTATTGATTTAACACACAGAGTTGTATCTTTCATAATTTCCTCGATTAACCTGCGCCAAAGTGGACTAAAGCCTTTCTCAGACATACAATGAAGTAAATATGCCCAATCAACTTTTTCATATGCCTTCTCGAAGTCGATCTTCAACGCAACGCCCTGCTGTTTTTCCCTTCTTGATTCATGCAGAATTTCGTGAAGAGACATCACTCCATCCATTATATTACGCCCTTTGAGGAAAGCAGTCTGACATTTAGATATCAGCTTATCCATGAAAGGTTCCACACGAAGGGTGGCCACCTTTGTTATGATTTTATAGATGACTTGTAACACACAATTCGGTCTATATTTCTGTACACTATCAACATCCTGTGTTTTCTGCAGCAGTATAATCATTCGAAAATTCAATCCATACAGGCTCAACTTCCCCACAAACCAGTCATTGAACATATCAACAATCTCTCTTTTAACTATCTGCCAGCAAGCCTGATAGAATTCAATAGGGATTCCATCAGGTCCTGGTGCTTTATTTTTAACCATAGAGTCAATGACTTTTTTTATCTCAGCTTGAGTAAAAGGTCTATCCAATACACTATTGTCTTCTTCTGACAATTTCTCAGTATTCGACCACATACCATCAGTGAGTCTCATCAAATTCCCTTCCCCATGACCAAACCATTTTTTGTAAAACTCAGTTGCATGAGTTAAAAGATCTTCAGTCCCCTGTATTTGCACCTCTCCGTCTTGCAGAGTATACATCATGTTTTTCCTACGTCCATTAGCAATTCTGTGAGAGAAAGCGGAGTTGGAGTCCCCCTGCAACAGCCACTTCTCACTTGATCTACTATGCCACATCTTCTCCTCTTCTTCATAAATCTTCGTTAGACTACTCTAAATCACACCTTTCCTGACACACTGCTCCACAGACAGCTGACCGAATTCTTCTAATTGTTCCAGCAATTCTAGTTCCTCTGATAACTCATTCTTCAACTTGATTGTATCTCCTTAACTGGATGCAACCCTTAACAATGCTTTGGATGGTTTCCTATTAAGATACACCACAAATTAGAATGGCATGCTAACAGACAATGCATTAAGAAGGCACGGATGGCAGGGCAACCAGCGACGGCAGCGCCGATGGCCGAGGGTAGGAGCTATTTTCCCGCGACGGTGTCCAACGACTTACAGTTCCACGCAACGAGTCTGGACTCAACTTGGACGCGACCCACGGGCTCGATCTCGACTCTGACCACGGACACGGCAAGCATACACGCCCTGCTTCGATGCGTTTATTCGGAAAGGGAAATATATACATGTAAGGACGTATATAATTCCGCACCATATATTCTTAGACATTGACATCCATTACTGCTCAGTAATAACTAATACTAGTAGTATATTTATCCATGCTCATCGCATTTCCAGATATTCTTGAAGCATCGTCGTCCAGCGCCTAGGGATGATGCGACCCATAAGCACCACCTGAAGGGGCCGGCCAGCTAGTTCCGTATTGAGCACCTGCACCCAAGGATAGAAAGTTTATATACCTCGTCAGACTGAGCTGCGAAATCTTCCAAAAAAAAGGACTGAGCTGCCAAATTTGTAACACCAAATTTGCAACACACTGGAACTGAAAGATGGTTCAAGATTTTTTTTGCCGAACCAGTGGCAGATGAGAGAGAGAGAGAGATAGAGAGAGAGAGAGAGAGAGAGAGAGAGAGAGAGAGAGAGAGAGTTACCTAGGCTTCTGGCGGCGAGAACGTCCTGTGCGACAAACGCGAGCGAGGCCAGCATCACGCACAGGAACACGGCCAAGGTTCTGGAGAAAGTCATGCCGGAAGGAAGGATGCTGGTTGCGTCTGTGTTTTCTGTCGTTGGAAGCAACCGCTAATGCCTAGAATACACTGCCATAATCCTCCATTTATAGGGTACAGGTACAGCTCGGTCGGCAAGCGTAGACAGGGTCAGACGGAGGCCAAAACGGTACGTACCGGTGGAATGTGTCCATCCTAGATACGCCAAACTCTGGCGGCTAATATTTCAGGAAATGTGGTTCAAAAGTTAGACAGCGTCGCGACCACTCCCATCATTTTCTTTGACCACCGAGAGCGAAGTTCTACCTGCCGGACAATAACACATAAAACTCAATTCAACTGAAAAATGAGCTAATAAGAACACTTCAACTGAGCATGCTCTGTAGACTGCTCAATTATAACAGTATGCAAGAAAGAAGCTTACCCTAACGTGGTTACTCGCCCCAACTTTCTCAACCTTGCACACAGACTGCTCAAAGGAGTGATAAAGGGATCAAGCGGGAGTGCCTGTCAGCGTAAAACTTGATTAGCTTGCCAAGATCCTCCGCCAGACAGCAATACACAAATACAAAATTAGGAGGGCAAAAGTGGTCAAAACAAGCACAGGTCAACTGTGAGCAGTATAATCATCCCAAGAAAATTTGACTTTTGATGCCACATGCAATAAATTACTGAAATTTACGGGGCGGCTATTTCTCCTTGTCTTTTGTAGATATTATTATCTGAGAAGGGTAACAATGTTATAATTAACATGTAGAAGTACATTCTGAATAACTTCCAAAATAAACACACACAAAAGGTGGTGCATTGTTTAAAAAAAATCCTGGTGTGGTGAAATATAGAAAATTAGAAATTGAGTAGGTAAATAATCAGCAATCTCTGCAGTGCCACTATTCAAGCATTAAGTTTATCTTATTCTTAAACTAAACTTAGCATAGACTATCCTGAAACTACAATTGTAATATCTCAGACCTATGAACAAAGAAAAATAATAAAAATAACCCAACCTTTAAAAATACAGGCACCAAGATAAGCAGTAATGTAGACAAACTTTATAAGAAAGAACAAAACAAACCTTGTTTGCGATTAACAAGAAAACTAAATACTATCGCTGCCGCCGGTGCCACCCTCGTCCCTCCCGTCGGCAGTGATGGATAAGAAGAATCCCAACTACGCATGGTTCGTGTACGACGGCAGGCGCGAGCAAGCTGATCCAATTACTTGCAATCGGGTGTCAGCTAGTCCAAATCCTTGTGATGTGGGTGTAAACTGGTTCAAAATAGTACTGGAGATGCCACATGGTATTATTATTTTAGCGAAAATTCCCATGTGCATAGGGAAATTGTGACCTCCGTCTCTTTTGTCCAGTCGACCTTGCCTTTCCGGCTGCCGGTGCTGGTCCCCTGCGGTTCATGAACCTGTTGTGGTGTGTGAAGTTCATGCACGTCGGGTCAGAGGCATCAAGCTCCCAGACGAGTCTACCTACAAGGTCATCAGGCAGCGTAAGGTAGCGACTGTGCGGGCGCTCGAGGGAAACGATGGCGATGGCACTGTGGTTTTACCTACATTGGCCACCCAACGCAGAGATACCACACATAGTTGGATCTCAATCAACTATCATGACTGTTTAGTTTGTATGTAAGGAAGGGTATGACTCATACTAATTGATGTACTGATAAAATAAAATCCTGTTAATGTGTGGTTTTAATTTTTTGTTAATGCATGTCCAAAAATTCCTTTTAGTACATGAATCCAAAATATAAATTACATAAATCCAAAAATTATTGATAATGAATTAATATTTAAAAAAATCATTGATAATTAATTTGTGCACAAATACTAAAATAGTTGTACATCTGGAAATTTCTTGTTAATACATGAATCCAAAATATAAATTACATAAATCAAAAAATTATAGATAATGCATTAATGTTTGAAAAATCATTGATTATTATTTGTGCACAAATACTAACATAGTTGGACGTCCCAAATGTCCAACTAGTTGTGAAATACACGTCAAAAAAGGTGTGGAATTCATTTTCCATCAGCGATTTCGTGATTGGCCACCGTGATCGAGCTTATCCACTATCGAGCTTATCATCGGTCAACTGCCGTCTTAGGGGGAAGAGCTCTTTACCGACACCAGCAGCGGCATTCTTGCTGGTCGCAGACGTGTACTCTGGGTTGTGTGTGTACATCTGCTATGCAGAGTTCGGATGTATCATCAGGCTCTAACATTAAAGTTATTAAAGCTTTATTTATCTATTTGACGTAGACTTAACATGGGTATAGAGAAATAGATGGAACAGAACATACAAACAAAACAGATTTGTGCTTCGTAATAAAACTCGGCATGCCTTTTCATTATCCTTATTTTCATTCAAGGTACAAGGCAGCGGCCAAAGTTAACGTTCGACGTCATGGTATCCAACGACTTACAATTCATGCAGCAATTGAAAACTAAAAAAACAACTTGAACGCGACCCAGACACATACTCTCCTCCGTGGCATTTATTCAAACAAGGAAAATTTATAGGGAACCGGATCCTTTGACGTTATGCACTCTAACGTTCCCTGACTTTGGGTCACCATCAGGTGGGTCCCATGTAAGGTGGGTCCCACGTGTCAGCGACTCAAAGTCAGAGAAAGTCAGGAGGATCTCGTTCCAATTTATAGAAGGATATCCAATTCTGCACTACTCCCTTCGTCTCGTAATATTTAACACTGATTTGTTTACATGTATTTAGTCCTGTCTTAGCGTGTAAATATATCCGCAACGAGTGCTCGGTAACTAATTTTTATACTCTTGCTGGCTTTATTTCCATATATACTTGAAGCATCGGAATCACGGTCCAGCGCTTAAGGATAATGCGTCCCTGGTGGCACGGGAGAAGTCGGATAACCACCACCCCAGCCAGTGCCGTATGGAGAACCTGCAGGCAAGCAGTATACATACATAATACATACCTCATCAAACTGAGCTATTAATTTCTACAACCGGAGCTGGAGATCTTCCAAAATTCTTCTATATTGGATCCGAAAAGAAGGAGAGAAAGAAGAGGATTACCGCTGTCTTGAGCGAGGCTTCTGGCGGCTAGTACGTCCTGCGCCACGAACGCGAGAGAGGCGAGGATCACACACAGGAACACGGCCAAGGTTCTGGGGTAAGCCATGGTGGTTGATCTGTTGGGATCGATGAAAGCGCCTGTCTTCCCTGTTCTTGCAACTAACTGCTCATGGCTACACTCAACAGGCAGGCATGCTTTATTTATACAGCTCGATCGGCATAGCAGACCAGGTCGCACCAAAATGCTGGAAAAGTAGTAGTAGTAGTTGAATTGTCCATTCAAGATGAATGCGCCAGCCAAAAGTCGCTTGAATGCAAGTCAGCCACGCTTCGACTATTCCCACCATTCAATTTCTTTTGACCATTGTGAGCAAAGCACACTAGTAGAGATTGGGACCCCTCGATCGCGTTATCTCCTATCACTTATCCTTCAAAATTAAAGCCGTGTGTGAGGCTCCGAACGGTGTCCTCGCGCTAAACATTCGTATACGGTTTTAATTTGTAAAGCGTGTGCCAGTTATCGCACACGGACTCATATAAAAAAAGTGTGAATTCATTCGCAGTATCGCATATGACTTTTCGGAATGTGCCCGTATGAAATGGTACTGAACTATGCGGATTATCCTAACTAAATAGTGTGCGATACATCGTGCTATTGCATACGATTAGTTTGATGTTGTCGTTTGTCTAATATTTCGAATTCCCACTCACGTGGGCCTACCCTTAGGATGCCTCACCATGAGGACACCTGGTACACGTACAAGTTAAGTCCCATTGGCGAGCCAGCCAGCAAACCATGGCCAAGACCCACGAAGGGGGCCCAAGAGGACGAAGTACGCTCCAAGACAAGCAAAGTTTAGGTCGGTAGAGACCTACCTTACCTGTAAACCTAATCGGTTGCGAATCCCCGAGACCCAGCCTCCTATATAAAGGCTGAGAGGGCCACCGATCTAGGTGACGCAATACTCATACCACCAAAAGCCCTAGCGAGATCGCATCTCACCGGGACGCCATTGTAGCCCCATTGTACACCTCATACATCAATAACCAGACAAGCAGGAAGTAGGGTGTTACCCTCCGGGGGCCTGAACCTGGGTAAATCCTTACTTGTCAGCCGACGATACTACCAGCGCTACCAAATCTCTCTCCCTAAACTCAACCCTAGGTAACAAACCATGGGATTTGATGTGTTAACACCACGTCACCCACCTTTTTCTGAAATCTCGCTAAGTATGAAATATCATGGTGTTCACGCCTTTTGCTTGAGTATAAACTGCTTCGGCGAACATGGCCATTTGTATATTTAGGATTTGTACAATGCCACACAGCACGGAAGCCATGGGAGATCGGGCATGGGGTACCTTCGTGGACCTCGCACCCTTGGACTCCGAGGAGGTGCTGCCCTCAACGGCCGTAGCTAGGTAGCTCAACCAATCTCACGCTGTGGGAATCAGACGAGATGCTGTCCACAACGGACTCAATCGATCTCGCGCATACTGAGGCGCATGAGGAGCTGTCCCCAACGCACGGAGCGAATGAATTTTTTAACTATTTAAACAAATGCACGAACCTTTCGAATAAACAAATGCATGCATTTATTAACTTAAATACTTAGAACTATATAGTTAAATTACGTTAAGTTTGAACAAGTCTACATAATTACAACAAGATTCGTATAACATTGTCAATGTTGAATTTGAAGTGAAATATTACCCTGTGGCATGAACTTACCATCAAATTTGAAAGTTAAGAACAAGTATATATATCAGATGCTTTTTTGCAAACATGAGGTTTACAATAAGCAATCATGTCATAAACTTAGAATATGACAAGTTTAGAAAAGAAGACTTCACTAAGAACACAATGTAGTATGAAGATTCAAGAGCTTCAAGCCAAATGACTAGGAAAAAGACCATATCCATGGCATACTTCATGATAATGTGCTGATATTTGGTACGTAGGTGTCTCTTGGCATGGGAAACAATAGTGATCGACTAAGTTTGTGAATTTGTTTTTGAAAATATAATTTTCAAATCTGTAAGTGCCAAAAATGAGTTTTTTAAGCAAGTACCAAAAATATGGTGCAAAATAGCATCAACACAATTTTCACACAAAACAGGACATATGTTATGTATAATCCTGAAGTATTTTGAATTTTCTCGATTGCTATCTAGTTTCGAACATTTAAATTAACTTATGATGATTTATTAATAGTAATTCAAATTTGAAAACACGTATGTGATAGTTTGCTCTTTTGTTTTCAAAAAGATCATTTTGGTGTACCCAAGTTGTGATTCTCTAATATAATCGTCGATAGTTGTGAAAGATTCAACACCTTCACATGAATAACCATACCTACCCTTTTGGCCCTTTTTGAAAAAATTCAAACAAAATGAAGAAAGTTGCAAAAAATGCAAATATTTCTAAGGTAGTACTCTTATGTGCTCTAGTTTCTAGGAAAAAAAATTGAACATAGAATATGACAAGTTTAGAAAAAATGACTTCACCAAGAATACAATCTAGTATGAAGATTCTAAAGCTTCAAGCCAAATGACTAGGAAGAAGACCATATCCATGGCATACTTCATGATAATGTGCTGATATTAGGTGCTTAGTTGTCTCTTGGCATGGGAAACAATAGTGACCGACTGAGTTTGTGATTTGTTTTTTGAAAATATAATTTTCTAATTTTGAAGTGCCAAAAATGATTTTTTTGTGAAGCAAGTACCAAAAATATGGTGCAAAATAGCATCAACACAATTTTCACACAAAACAGGACATATGTTATGTATAATCCCGAAGTATTTTGAATTTTCTCGATTGCTATCTAGTTTCGCCCGTTTAAAATGAACTTATGCCGATTTTATGAAAATTAATTCAAATTTGAACTACAAGTATATGATAGTTTGCTCTGTTGTTTTTAAGAAAAAATAATTTTGGGGTACCCAAGTAGTGATTGTATCATAGAATCGTCGGTAGTCGTGAAAGATTCGACACCTTCACATGAATATCCATGCCACACACTAAAGAACATAGCAGCCCATCTTCTTCTTTCCCAATCCCGTTCCTCTCGTTTTCAGACATGAACCCATGGCAGGGCGTCACAGCCAGCGCCACTAGTACAGAACGACACATCGGAAACGGGCCAAATACCCCATCGGAAATGGAGAAAGGGTCCGTGTCCCCGCCCCTGTCGCTGATGTGAAGGCCCTCATCGGTAACGCAGGCTAAAAACCGTTTCCGATGAGGTCTCCATTTGGCAACGGTTGTGCGCAGACCTCCGTTTCTTTAGTTTTCCTTCATCAGATACGGAGTTTGCCATCCACCTGTTTGCACTGAGCTTTTCTCATATTTCGGTTATATGCGACAATACATGAAAAGCTGATTGCACAATGCACTAAAAACGTTATTCAGTTCATAACATAGAACAAATGTCATCATTACATTGGTATACAATAATATCACCGTTTACAGTTTGACTACAATCATATCTATCACACATTGGCATAATGTAATATCACCTATTACACTTTGACTACAATCATGAACTCTAAACCTATAAGCAACTAACCTAACAAGATGGAAGGCTGGCATAATTAAGCCAGCCTTCCATCTTTGACTTGGAGCTCACCTACAATGAGCTCTCGGTCGTCGCTGTACCCGCACCAAGACCAACATCCCTAAAGTTTCCATGCCTCAAGGTTTCTGGTTCTCAGAATGGTACGTTGGTACTTTTATGCAATGTTGCCGAAATAAACTCCCGCGTGAAAGAAAAAAAAGATTAGCGAAATATACAAAATACATCTGGATATAAAAGAACATCGGTGGCTATTTTCCAGCAACTGCTCTATTCAGTTGCCATTTTCAAGCAATTGCTAAGATCGGCGGCAAATATCCAAGAACTGCTATGTTCGGTTGCCATTGTCTCTACTTTGTGGCAGTTCGCATTCCTTCTGTCTCATCTTCCTCGTTCCACCCCAATCCCCCACCAGCCATGGACAACCGCAACAGAATAACACAGACATCTACCGTCCGTGCCCGCGGCACCACCGTTCTGGAAGTGGTGTACATGAACAAGGAGCATACCGTGGAGCGGATCCTCGACAAGTACGAAGAATGGCTAGCAGAGGAGAAGCATCGGTTCGTCAGCCTTGACATCGAGTACACCCGTAATCGTCGGGACATGGTTGTCCTGCAACTCGCCATGCGCCAGCATGTCCTCGTGTTCCACTGGTGCAAGTCCAAGAAGAATTGTCCGGCGTTGGGCAAATTTTTTCAACGCAAGAATATCACCTTCGCAAGCGTGGACATCACCTACGACCGCAAGGTGCTTTCTCATGCCGGCTTCCACATTCCACCAGAGTACTACGTGGACATCCAACTCGTATACAAAATCAAGGGTGAAGACGAGAGGGACGGAATGGGTGATCTAGCGACAGACCTCATCGACACATCATACTCCAACATGAAGAAGGAGTTCCCATCCAAGCAGCACAATTTCTGGGAGTGGATGCCGTTGTACAAAGTTAACCTCGACTACGCAGCAATAGATGGGTTCGTGACCTACGAGTTGTATCGCAAGATCCTAACCTTGAAGGACAGGCTACGTCCAACATGGCGGGAAATGCTCTGCCCTAGGTGCAAGAATGGTGAGGGATCAACGAACACCAAGCGCAGTAAGACGGATGAGGATGATGGGTGGTGAATAGCAATAGGCCTTGGATATCGGTGTTGAAATAGTTTGTACAGTTGGTGCTTGAACAATAAGTGTTTGTAATTATCACAACATGTGTGTGTGAATTTGCACTAGGCATTGAATGTCTATGTTGAACTATTTGTAATAATATGTACACATGTTTGTGAGTGAATTTGTTTATGAGATGAAATGCTCATATGTAGAACCTAGTTCATCGGCATCACAGCCGGTCACAGAAACATAAGATTTTTTACCTTTCACCCGGCGGGAGAGGAGGTGCCGATCTCTTGCATAGGCCAGCCTCGCCGGAAAGGAGGTGCCGGCATCTGTCACACGCGCTGCGACGCTACCAGCGATAGATCTCGCCGAAGAGGAGGTGCCGGCATCTGCCACACGCGCTGTGACACTACCAGCGATAGATCTCGCCAGAGTGGAGGTGTTGGCATCTGCCACACGCGCTGTGATGCAACCAGCGATAGATCTCGCCGGAGTGGTGGTGCCGGCATCTGCCACAAGCACTGCAACACTACCAGCAATAGATCTCGCTGGAGAGGAGGTGCCGGCGTGCGGTGTTGATGGGGGAATAATAACCCGGTAGGCCCATGAAGGGGGAAGCGTGACCCGCCAGGCAGAAGGCCCGGCCAGGACAGCTAACCATCAGCATGGGCCGGATTATGTCGATGGGCCAGCAAGTTTGTCGGTGACCCAGCTTGTGCAGGGAAGATTCTAGAAGACCCGGAGGCGGTACGCGCTATGGAATACAAGACTTGGAGAACACGATGATTAGAGGATGTAGAGTAGGACTCCGAGTACGGGTGGAACCCGGCTTTGCTTTGTATCGAACCAGGAGACCCGGCCATCTATATAAACGGGCTCCTAGGTCATAGTTAAGGAAGAACCTTTACGAGACAAATTTGTACTAGCCAGAGAGATCATCGTTACCAAGCGCCCCCTGTAACCTAGATCGAGATCCGGCTTTGTTGTCGTAGCCGGGTTATCGAGATCGAGATCAATAATAGCTTAGCAGGAAGTAGGTCTTTATCTCCAATGGAGAGGCCGAACCTGGGTAAATCCTTTGTCCTTGCAGAGCTAAACAAACTCCCAGACACCAGTTTCGCCTGGCCCAACAACTCAAGTTACCCTATGGTAACATCTGCCGTGACAACCCCACGACAGTTGGCGCCCACCTTTGCCAAAGCAAGACCTCGCATCACCCCGGCCCTGCAAGCAGATTTCTTCAAGAGATGGATCCATTGGGGCATCGTTGATAGATGCCCAAGCACCTCACTGTATGCGCTTGGCGGGTTCTCCCAGTTCCTTGCTGCTTTGATGACCTCACAGCTGCCAAAGTACAGCTGACGTGTCAGCGTGTACATGCATTTGATTTTCTCCGCAGCAGTTTTGCAAAGGTTTCCATCGCGTGGACCTGGGTAAGATAAGTATAGTAGTGAGAAATGAAATCCGGGTCTACTTGCTCAGTACAGTTTGAAATCAAAGAAGTGATGCTTACCCACTAAGGAGGCAACCATGGAGGTGACCATTTTCTTCAGCCGGGTTAGCTTCTGGAGATTGGCGCGTTGTTCTTTCCAGTGCTCTTCATGATCGTCCAGTTCTTTTTTGAGATCAGAGTTTTCCTGGGTCAGCTCCGTGACACTTTTCTCCAAGGCTTGCAGTTGTTCAGCATGGGTGAGCCGGGCTTCAGATTCAGTTTTTACAACGTCTTTAAGCCGGGTAATTTCTTCCTCGGCTTTGGCATGGTCTTCCTGTTGCAATACAAGAGTTTATGTTAGTCCCAGGTTACCACATGCAAGTTAACCTGGAACTTGGGGGCTACAAGTTTGAAGTTTTTAAGCAGTACATAAGCAGTAACATAGACATATGGTAGTCCCAGGTTACCGTAGGAAAGATAACCCGGAACTAGGGGGCTACAGTGTTAAAATTTTGTTCAACATAGACTAAAGTGGAGTCCTGGCTGCTGCAGGCAGGCAACCCGGCACTTGGGGGCTACACATGCAAACTTTGAAATTTTCTATGTTCTAGTCCCAGGCTGCTGCAGGCAGGCAACCCGGCACTTGGGGGCTACAGTGTTAAAATTTTGCTGAGAAGGGTGACAAGTTTTAAAAGATGGAAGTTTTTTAGTCCCAGGTTGCTGTGAACAGACAACCCGGCACTTGGGGGCTACAGGATTGAAGTTTTCAATCAGATGTTTTCATATTATAAGCACCAAGCTCATCAACAAGTGATGAACTTAGAGCTTGGGGGCTACTAAGGGTATAGATATGCAAGAAAAAGTAAAGGCAAGAAACAAAAAGTGTACCGGGTATCGTTTCTGAATCAGGGCAACCAGTTCAGTCTCCAGATTCTTGTGCTGAGCAAGGCGAGAGAAGTACTCATCGCAAAGGGCTGGGACGGACATGGAGTCCAGAGCCGGCAAATCTGACGAAGGAGCCGGGTCCTTTCCTTTGGCAGGAGACGCCGGCTTGGCGTCGGGAGTTGGCACTTGGCCAGAGCTTCAGGGGCACTTTGTACAGGAACGTGTCGGGTTCCAGTAACTTGCACTTCATCCTCTTTAGTGCCAGATCCTAACCCGGGCGAGTGAGCAGCTGGGGATGGTTCTGGCACAGGAGCAATTGGGCTTTTTGGAGAAGCGACGGGGGTTACATTCTCCATCGGTTCATCTCTGTCCGCCGGCTCTTCAATATGTGCCTCCATGGAGAAGGCTCTGTTGTTGCTGGAGGAGGAGACGCCGCTGGAGGGGAGTCCGGGTCTTCATCCACAAAGGCTCTGGCTCTGGAGCAAGATAGTGATTTAGTCAAAAAGGGCAGAAAAATATAGAGGTGTGGTAAAGGTATGTAAAGTATTTCTAACCCGGTGTTGATCTGGAAATCCTCGGGAGTGCTAACGCTGTCCGAGGATGAAGCTGACAAAGAATAGGATTTAGCGGCCCGGATTTTGCCAGCTAAAGGGTGTGTCTTCTGGATGGATTTGGCCCAACTGGCTAAGGAGCATGGAGGGATACCTGTGTTCAGGGAACCCGGGTTTGCAGCAGACCGGGTTCGGGGTTTCTTCTTGGCTACAGTTTCCTTCTCAAGCTCCTTTGCCTGTGTGTGTGCTTGGGGTTGAGATGTGTTCATTGCATAATTTGAAAGACGAGAATAAGGCACCTTTGCAACAGTAGCTCGAGTCCTCTTGAGAGTGGGAGGTTCAGCAGTTTGAGGACCCGGCATTTCATCAACAGCCGGGTCAGAGGGTCCTGGAACAATAAATGTCGGGTTATCAGTTGATTGGTCCTTAGCGGTGGCTTCGCTGTTAATCAGGTCGAGGAAGAGCCGGCCATCTGAGTCTAGCTCACCTTCTTATTCTTCTTCATCACTTGCGTCTGTGTCTTCATCGACAGGAGGAGACACAGGGGCATAATCAGCTTTCCACCACTCTGGGTCCTGAAACGAAGAAAGACAAACATATAAGTGTATCATGCGAGAAAAGCCGGGTTAGCAAGATGGAAAGCGAAAGAGAGTATCATATAGTGGGTGGTTTGTTCTTGGCACTGAACGGGGCAAGCCCGGTCAGTGCAATGTCATGCTTGGTCTCGCCAAGCAGTCTCTTGTCGTTCTTCACTATCTGATCATCAGTGAGCGTTATCTCGGAGTAACGCATGCTGTCAGTTGTTTCTTCGGTGTATTCGTGGAATAACCGGGTCCTGATGCTAAGGGGCTGGATGAACCAACCGATCCAGCACTTGACTAGATCTGTACCGCGGAGGCCGTGAGCGAGCAGTGCTCTGGCCCGGACGCGGACCTCTTCAACTAAGACCCGGTTTTCGTCACTGGCATAGCTGTTCATTTTGGGATCATAGACCAACGGAGAGTTTCTGAAGGCCGGGAAGCGGGCCTCGTCTGATGCAGGGGAGGTGTCCTTGCAGTAGAAGTAAGAATTTTGCCACCCCTTAGGGTGGCTGGCAAGAATGAGAGCCGGGAAATCGCATTCCCTCCGGCGTTGGATGGAAACAGCTCCGTAAGGGCCAAGAGGCTTGTTCTTGTGAGAGGGGTTGCAGTAGAAGATTTCTAAAAATAGTTCGAGGCTGGGAGCCATCTGGTGATAATCCTCACAGAAAACTACGAAGTTACTGATGTTGAGAATAGAGTTGGGAGCAACATCCATAGTGGTAAGGCCGTAGTACTTGAAAACTTGGCGGAAAAACAGAGAGCCCGGAGGGTGAAGGCCACGGGAAACATGGTCGAGCAGAACAACAATTTCACCTTCTTTGGGGTTGGGACGCGTTTCCTCCCCAGGAGCACGCCAGTGGATCTCGTCCTTGGGCGGAAGCTCGCCCCGGTTCACGTACGTCTGCAGCGTCGTATCCGTAGCGCTGGATCTGGTCCAGTTCACCGGAGCGGCTGCCGTGGCGGCGCGGAGCTGGCTCCCTTCTTCGTGCCCTTCTTGGTGGCCTTGGACCTCCAGATTTCACCTTCTCCTTCCCCATTGACGCAGAGCTGTGGTGGTGCCCAATCTCGGTGAGAAAGATGAACTAACCCTAGCAATGGAGGTGGATGTGAGGAGAGGAAGATGTGGAGTGGTAGCAGATGCGATTGAGCGCGGAATCGAGGATGCAGCACGGCTGGAGGAACTGATGGTGATTGCGAAGCTTTTTATCGGGATTTGGGGGCTCAATTTGAGATGTGTTGCGGCGGCTGCGTGAGGAAGAAGATGAACGGGCCAAGGAGAAGAATGGGGAAAAGTAACAGTGCGTTTTACCCTAACCCTATTCTTATAGGCGCAGTAAAAAGCCCTAGGGCTGTTGCGGTAAAAAGGCGAAGGATAAGGATCTTTGACCAAAAGTCAACGACAAACAGAATGAGACAATTACGGGATATTAATTGATAAGATCGTGATTGAGATAGACTGGGGATTGATTTACAGTTGGGCTGCAGTTTTCGCTAAGTGTTGAGTGTGAAACCCGGAGGCGTATGAACCCGGTATGAACAAGCCGGGTTACAATATGGACCACCAAAGAGAGCTGGCCTAAGTGACCCGGCATTTAAGTTATTGCATGTTTGTTCTTATTTTTCAGGGGGTTAACTCGAACATCGAGAATGGCGCCTTCACCCGAGAAATAAAAGATCGAAGCTAAAGAGAAGCACGCCAAACCCGGCGTCCAAGTTAACCTGGGGGCTACTGATGGGGGAATAATAACCCGGTACGCCCATGAAGAGGGAAGCGTGGCCCGCCAGGCAGAAGGCCCGGCCAGGACGGCTAACCATCAGCATGGGCCGGATTATGTCGATGGGCCAGCAAGTTTGTCGGTGACCCGGCTTGTGCAGGAAGATTCTAGAAGACCCGGAGGCGGTACGCGCTATGGTATACAAGACTTGGAGAACACGAAGATTAGAGGATGTAGAGTAGGACTCCGAGTACGGGTGGAACCCGGCTTTGCTTTGTATCGAACAAGGAGACCCGACCATCTATATAACGGGCTCATAGGTCATAGTTAAGGAAGAACCTTTACGAGACAAGTTTGTACTAGCCAGAGAGATCATCGCTACCAAGCGCCCCCTGTAACCTAGATCGAGATCCGGCTCTGTTGTCGTAGCCGGGTTATCGAGATCGAGATCAATAATAGCATAGCAGGAAGTAGGTCTTTATCTTCAATGGAGAGGCCGAACCTGGGTAAATACTTTGTCCTTGCAGAGCTAAACAAACTCCCAGACACCAGTTTCGCATGGCCCAACAACTCAAGTTACCCTATGGTAACATCTGCCGTGACAACCCCACGACAGGTGTCGTAGGAGACGGTGAGACGGTCGATAGCCGGGCGCCGGTAGGAGCCGCCGCCGCGAACAGACACTGGGAGTCTGGGACAGTGGGAAGAGAGTGAGAGTGTTAAGTCATTATGTGGAGGCCAATATATATATGAACGCGGGTACCACAAAGGAAACGGTTAAATACTGTAATCGTTTCCTTTGCATTTATACCATTAACAGAGAAGACCTACTTACAGATAGTCTAAATTACATATCAACGCAGAGACCACATAGGAAACGGCAATGAACCACATAGGATACATATATTAATAATAAAGATGACTAAACTACATACGGACTTGATATTAATAATGAACTAAACGATTACATATATGCTACTACTAGCTAATGATACTACTAGTTGTTGCTGATGAAGACTTGGGCTCGTCGTCGGTGTACACGAGGGCCTCCCTCCGGCATAAGGTACCGTCAAAGATCTTGATGAAGAACCCGTTGTCGCCGTCGAACTTGAAGCACAAAAAGTGCCCCTGCTCAAGCTTGTACGCTTGGGAGAATGACTTCCATCCCTGGCCGAGGTACAAATTCCCCCCGACACTCACGGCCGTCTTCACCGCCCAACAGCCGTTCTCGCAGTCCTCCATCTTCAGATGCATGGTACTTGCCACCATGCCTTGGAGCTTCTCCGCGAACACCCTCGGGAGTTTCAGGCGCCTCTCGATGCCCTTGTACAGGATAACCAAGAACTCGAAGCCGCGCCGCTCCGGGGACATGTCTTCAGAGGACGGTGAGGGCGACACCGACGGCGTGGCATTGTCGCTGCACTCCTACCACGGCCGCGCCCTCGTCCACGGCCGCGATCGCTGCTGGTACCTCTCGCCGGGGACATGTCTTCAGAGGACGGTGAGGGCGACACCGACATCATGGCATTGCCGTTGTGCCTCCTACCACGGCCGCGCCCTCGTCCATGGCCGCGACCGCTGCTGGTACCTCTCGCCATGGATTTGGACGGAGGGGATCTGGCGAAGTTTGAAAAACGGGAGGCGATGGACTGGGGCTTCAAAGAGACCGCGGCTGGTACCTCTCGCCATTTATACTCGCGAGTCTACTCTGCCCAGCTCCCCATCTGCCCCTTCGCTAGCCTCCACATGTCAATATTTTCAACGGTTGGAAAATTCTGTCCGTTACCATAGAGGCAAATATTGGAAACGGACAATTTTATTAACTCTGCCAATATAATAAGTGACGGAGATTGGACAGGGTCCATTGCCAATGTGGGCGGGCCAGCCGCGGCCTAGGTCAGGTTTGTAGGCACCGCCGCGCAGAAAGCGCGAGTCTCTGTCGCCTAACTCGTGCCGTTTCCATAGAGGGGTATCTGATGTGTCGTTCTGTACTAGTGCGCAGCCCTTCCCTCCGACGTTCCCCATAGCTCCAAGCGCCGCTACCCTGCAGCCCAATGTCGCCGCCCCTCCTCTCGCCCGTTTCTCCCTGCAGCAGCATCATATTTCTCAAGTTTCACCTCTATTTCCCACCTCTGTCAACAAGAACTTGATTCTGGAACAGCGCTCGGTGCATTCCCCTAATGATGTTTCACATGATCCATAATGAGGCTTTGCCCCGAAACACGACGGCGGTAGAATGGACCAAGAGGTCGTCAGGGGAGCTCCAGTGACGCATTCCATGGCTGCGCTCGAAGGCACGCGACGGCAGGGTGCTGCGAGGCACCAGGAGAGGCAGGGAAGTTTTCATCCGGATATTATGCTCACCGGGAAGCTATGGAGAAGGCCAATTCGCCGGGAGGGGAGGTCCTAAACGCCGAGGCTCTTGCGAGGTCAACTCCTGGACGCCAGGATGAGCGAGGAAACAATGTGTTGAATGGGAAGAAGAACAGGAGGAGCTAGCTGTTTGTTTTAAACGCATCTTGTTTTGAAGATGTGAGGTCAGGGGAAATTTTGTCCAGGAAAGAATACATGATAAATATTTGACAACAAGTTTACGAAAAATGAGCTAAAATGAATGTAGTGGCATATGTGAACATATTCAATAATTCGAGTGACATTTTATAAAATTTGAAAATTGTAGTGGCATTTCTGGAAATCACATGAACTGGAGTGGCATTTATCCAGTTAACCCTACCATAAATTCTTGACATGTAGTACTTGTTAGGTTCTACTTAGTTTGTTGTTTTCAGCTACACAAATCTAGCCAATCCTAAATGTTTGAAGTTTAGCCTCAATCGTGATATTATTTATGTTTCTATTGTAGAATCCTCTACAAAAATAGACATGAATACATATATCATATGCACAATGTATTACAGATTAAGAATTAGTAAAAACGAGCTTCCTACGCTTTACAATATAAGAACTTTTTAGTTTGCTTTAGTTGATGAAATAATCATTTTTAACATATATGTTTAGTGAAGAAACAATTTTTAATAAACTAGCTGTTAAGTACTGTTAAATTTAGCACAATATACAATGCAAGAGAAAAGATGTCAGAATATATACTGAAGTAGTTGGTAAAGAAAATACATGGTTAATTCGACCAATCACAATTTAAAATAGTACAAGTTAAAAACCATTTATAATAAAAACATTGATAATGAGTTACAAATGTAAAAAGTGTAATATAAATAGTTCTGGAGGCAAATCAAGATCGCATCTATACATAATGTATAAAAAATATGTATAATTTGTATGATGTGGTATCTATGTGTACTATCATCACCCTTTTGTGGGTATATCCTATGAGTAGTTTGAAAGGACAAAAGGGTCGCGACTTGGACGAGTCATCACGAAAAAGAACGGAAGCATCATCTGCAGAAGACATGAGTCACCGGTTCAGTAGTATCAGTGAAGACTTCACCATTTCAACGCACTTTGCATTGCTGTGTCTCATCCCACATGCCTTCGACGGAGGAACAAAGAGAATCCTGGTGGCTCCTAGTGGGTATAGCATTCCAGAATGTCTAAATAGACCTGCAATGCAAGAACAAGCGTTCTGAAGATTAATGCAAGATGCAGAAATGGCATGCATCGGAGAAGTCTAACATTTTCTGGAGTCGACGCAAGTTTTGACTAACAACTGTTGTCGGCCCGCCAACCAAGTAAAGAGGCACCACATGTTAGACGCAGAATTCTTCCAAGTCGGCGTTAGAATAGTTACATCGGGTGCATGGTGGAAGAAAAGGAGTAAATAAACATATTTATTTGTTAAAACTTTCTCGTTGATACGCCCAACTCTAACATTTAGAATATGCAAGTTGAGACTATTCAAAGCCAGAAGGTGCTTTTATCATAGTTGATTGTAAGCCCAACAACATCAGAAATAGATTGAGGCACCACTTTCAAGTTGAAGAGTTGAGCTTCCTCTGAGGGGATGATAATAATAATGTCATCAATATATTGTAGGATGGGTCAAAAGCTAGGGAGTGGACCAACGACGCGCGAACTGGCCTTCTAGGGAGGCCATCCGAATTAGTTGGCGTCGACTGAGTGAAATGCATCTACAGTCCTCGAAGTTGTTGCATATGTCCAAAACAGTCCTTAAACTCAAGATTTGCCTCATAACAGTCCTGAAAGTTGCTCCGCATGTCCACCTACGGTCTTAAATACGAATGGCTACCGTATAACGCTGACGTGGCAATAGAAAAGGCTCACAATGGTCCTCGAAGTTACCGATAATGTCCAAAACAGTTCTGAACTTCGGGGTTTCTGTATTTTCAAACAATGCAAACATATGAACTATGCTTCTTTATCTAAAAATATAAATTATGTTTGATCAACAAAGCGGAAAAAGAGTTTGCATGGAGCTTGGGACATATACGTCGGGTCACGTATTTAACTAACTAGAAAATACCCCGTGCGTTGCAGCGGGAGTTCGCAAAGAAATTTGAAAAGGTAAAATCTACTATATCATAATCGTAACATTAAGTGGGTATAATAAAGATAATCAACAAGTGGCCAACATATACTTACTGGAAAATGAGCATGCAATAATATATAGCTGAATACGAAAATAGCAAAGGAAAAAGTTCCTTAAAAAATTACACCGGTAAAGGTAAGTGTGCAAGTGCACAATGTGACCATGGAAGATTCTTATCCTACATATATGTTGTTGAAAATATCATCTATGTATACACAATTCTTTTATTGGAAATAGGACCTAAGAGTATTGGCAATAAACTGAGATGTGGAGCAGCCAAAAACTCAAATAAAATACATGTAACTTTCATAATCCGATTCCATGTAAAGGTATAAGATATTTTGTGAACAAGATCAGCTATGCAATTACGTGCACTGTACCATGATCTGGAGGCATTGGTCCATAAAAATCACACATAAGTGTGGAGCTTCATCGTTTCGAACTCCACATGGACCTGGGAAATTCAGTACGGATAAATTATAATTTCAAAAAATAAAATACAAATACACTGAGACGGCTGTGACGCTCCGAAAATTGAAGGCATGACCAAAAATATATGAGAAAATCGAGAGGCACAGGACATATTTCTGACACGCATGAAGATCCCACTATAATCATTGGAGTCACGAAAAACTCTTAGGTAGTAGAAAACACCATCAAGTTATATACATTAATTTGTCATATCCACAAATTATTATTTACTAATCATAAACCTATATTTTATTGAATTTGATAAATAAATTTTTTGTTGTAATTAAAACCTATACGGTGTCCGTGTGTCGTGCTACATTTTCCATTTTGGTGATCAAACATGGTTATATGTAAAAAAATTGCATTGTTTTAAAAAATGGAAATACCGAGGTTCAAGACTGTTTTGGACATTGTCGATAACTTTGAGGACCATTGTGAGCCTGTTCTATTGCCACGTCAGCGTTGTACGGTAGCCATTCGTATTTAGGACCGTAGATGGACATGCGGAGCAACTTTCAGGACTGTACTGAGGCAAATCTTAAGTTTAGGGACTGTTTTGGACATGGCCAACAACTTCGAGGACCGTAGATGCATTTCACTCGCGTCGACTTGAAGAAACAAGTATGGGGAGAGGGTGTAGCTGTTAGACTATTACTTGAGCCCTAAGTTTCCTAGGTTGAGTCGGTTTGTAACTCCTAGTTTGAGTCGGTTTATCTTGTACTTTATATACCCATGTATCCCGGCAGAATCAATCAAGTAATCGTATTATCAAACTTTACATGGTATCAGAGCGAGGTTCGCTCCGCAACCTAGGGTTTAGCCATCAAAAGCTTCCGCCGCGCCGCCCCCAGGGAGATTTATCTCCGCCGGGGGCTGCGCAAGTAGATTAGATCTTTAGTCATCGAAATTTTCTCGCCGGCCACTTGACCGGCGTTTCTTCTTCTTTCGCCGATCATAGATCGGATTGCGTCGCCCGCCGCCTGTCGTCCCCAAGTACGCGCCTCGCCGTCAACACAAGGGCTGCACCAACAACGCTCGTGGTCATCATCGCCGACAAATTTCTGCATCAACAACGTCTCAGGCATCTTCTACCTCTACATCGCCGACAACAATCTACGCCAACAATGTCCCGGCATCTACTACTTCTACTCCAACAAACGTCTTCAACAACCACCACGCCGTCTTCGTCCACCGCAACCGAGCCGCCAGAGTTGCAATCTATTTTTATTTTTGCTCAATTTACTATTTGCAACTTTTTCGTCTACTCCGACAACAAAACGGCGGAAAATCTGCGCTACGCGCCGCCGACCACGGAGATCTCCTCTGCTTCTTCATCCGGCTCTGGCTCGCAAGGTTCATGGTGGTCCCTGTCTTCGCATGTCCGGTATTGGCAACACCGGCGCGTGCCTTCGTCCCCGACACTCTCCCGAGTTTGGCAAGCTCGGCAAGGCGTGCCGCCTACCACGTCTACACCAACACCCGCAACGTCTACCTCAACTACCCCAACAACGGCAACATCGACCACAACTACATCGCCCACAACTCGGCTACAACGACATCGGCATAAGGGCTATCACCTCGGCTCCCTCTCCAGTTCGCGACTTCGGATTGTGCTCCAGTCAGACCGTCCGCGACGCTCCAGCTGTTCGCGTCACTACCGATCCGACTGCGGGGGGGGTGTTAGAGTATATTACGTGTTAGGCTAGATTTGGTAGTTTAGGTATGTTAGACAATTACTTGGATCTCAAGTTACCTAGTCCTAGTCGGTTTGTAATAGCTATAGTCGGTTTGTACCATTATATAAAGCCATGTACGCTGCACCCAATATCAATCAATAATATTCCGCAATACTTCTAGCCTTGCCACATACCCTTTCTGCAATGGAACCAGGGCCGGGTTCGCCATTAACAAGGACGGCGTATTGACCAAAAAAGGTGAGGCCGTAGACACAGTTGCATCATGTTTGATGGAACCACTCAGCCAGTATAGCATTGAAAGCATCGCAAGCGATTCAGTAAAAAATCATGCGAAGATCAAGTTTAAGGACGATGGCGGGGGCTTATCTTTTATGATAAGATTGAAAATGTCTGCATCATATATAAACTAATCAGCTACATAACGGACCTTGATAAAACCATTTTTTTGGTGAACAGTTTTTCTGGTTTTGTCCTAGTGAACGGTTTTTGGAATTAGGAGCTACAGAATGTCAGTCTTGCACTTGGAGCAAAGTTTAACACACGATGTTTTCAAGCGAAATTGGGTGGAATTGGTCAGGACTGATCACCCCAATTGTCTTTGTGAGAAGACACATATACAAAAAAAAAATGATACGCCGAAGGTCGGAGGAAGAGGAGTGGAAAGGTTGCGAAGAACCTGGAGGTCCATGCCTTGGGTTGCCTGCCGAATTTCATCCATTGAAATCGGGGTCACGAGGGAATTCTCTTGGGATTGCGGAAGGGAAAAGTCCATAAATAAGGAGGGCAAGCCAAAAAGGCATTTGTTGCCCAGGCTACATGTGAGCTTTTATTTTGAATTTTTGAAAGCAGCACTTTGAAGTTTCAAACAATTTTAGGAATAAATCTGGATGTAGGAAATAATTTATCCTATAGTTGTGCAAATTTCAGTTCGAAATTCTTTTTATTTTTGCTTACGAGAAAGTACAATTCAGACAAGATTTTGTGGGCACTATTCACCTAGATATATAATTTTGTCTTTTTTGTGTAACATAGAGTACAGTGTATTTTGTATTGATATTTTGCATACTTGTACGATATATTCATGGCTAGATCTACATATGTTTTCTGATTTTTTGAATCTTTAAAAATTTATTTTCGAATGGCGAGAATAAGTAAGGATGGCAATGGGTAGGGTATGGGGCGGGTAGAGCAATACCATACCCATACCCGTGTAGTCAATGGGTACAAAAGTCTACCCATACCCGTACCCACGGGTATAAAACTTCACCCGCACCCATACCCGACGGGTATCCATACCCATTGGGTACCCAACGGGTAGATCAAATAGTACACAAATTATTCATAATTTTACATTCATCGATAATACATTTATAAAAGAAAAACATTTATCCCAACTCAATACCATATATTTGAATATGTGACAATTATTTCAAGTCAAATTGACAATTGATGACAATTTTAACATGGATTAACATTCTCACAAGAATAAATATTGCACCTTCACGGGTAAGTTATATAAACGGGTAGGGTATGGGTATACCATGGGTACGAGGTTATACCCATACCCTACCCACGACTTAACGGGTAGGGTACGGGTACTACCCATGGTATAAAATTTTGCCCACACCCTACCCACACGGGTACGGTACCCGCGGGTACCCGTACCCATGGGTAAAATTGCCATCCTTAAGAATAAGGGGCTACATGTAGATCAGGGTACAAAACATTGCTCCCGAGGGCAAGTCGATATATAGAAGAAGGTTTTTTTAAAGAAATCCAGGAGGATAGCTTGTTTCCCAGAGTGGGAATAGACCGGCATTATACCTGGCCATGGGAAGCCTGGCCCGGCACGAAATTCCAGGGCTTGGGCCGACATGGGCTTGTCCATGGGCCGGGCATGTGAAGGAGATATGCCTAGAGGCAAATAAATATTAAGTATTTATTGCATTATCTCATTAAGTTTATAAATAAGTTTTATACCGCGCTATAACTGTATTAATCGGAATTGTTAATACACGTGTGGTATGTAAACAAACCAGGGTCCCTAGTAAGCCTCTATATAAACTAGTTCATTAGTCAACGGATGATCGAGATTTTCCGGTCATGCTGATTTATAACAGTTGAGGATGAAGTCATTTTATTAGTAGAATAAGGTGATGGACATTACCCACCAAAGTATTGTAAGAGGATCGTATCACTATGTTCAACACTACAATAGGAAAGTAATGTGATAGAATATTACTCAGACTGTGAGATCATATCAAATCACTGCTTCTGGAATATACTTTGATCGCATCAAACGTCATGTCTTATCTAGCGTGACAATAAAGGTGACACTTTCGGGTATCCTAAGGAAGTAGCAGAGGCGAGTGATCAAGAGCTGGATTTGTTCATCCGTGTGATGGAGAGATACTCTGGGCCCACTCGGTGAGATTACATCTGTAAAGCTGCGCAGCGTATGACTAGATCATTGGAGATGTAATATCACGGAACAAGTTAAGTAACCCTTGTCGGTAACGAGATAAAACACAACATAGTATGTTGACGATCGTATCTCGGACTAGGGAGTATCAAGGAACAAAAAGAATAAACATATCATGTTAACGGTTCATCGACGATTATTCTGGAATGCACAGGGACCGTCATAGCCATCCAGGTCTCCCTGACGGTCATTGCCGAGCGAGGGTCTCGACCATGTCTGGAGTATTCCCGAACCGTAGGGTAACACACTTAAGGTCTTGACGACGCTTGGAGATCGTTTTGGAATTATCAATAATAGAAATAGAGAGAGAGAATGAACCGGAATGGTTCCGGTGGAATCAAGGTTCCGGGAAGACCGAAGGAAGTTCGGAGTGGTCCGGAAGTTGTTGCGGAGCACGGGAGATTAAATAATATGCAAATATATTTAATTATGAATTATATATATTTAAATATTAATTTAATATTAAATAAAAGAGAAAAAATGGGAAAAACACCTAAATGGGCCAAACTCCAAAGGAGAGGCCCATGTGTGGCCACACCACACATGGGGGTGGTGCGCATGGGCCACAAGGGGCCCATGCGGCTGCCCATGTGCAGCCGCACCACCCCCCTCCTCCTTCTTTAGTCCCACATGGGAGCAGGGAGAGGGACACCCCCTCTCCCCTAATAAATAGTGGGGCATATTATTTGGAAAAATACACAATAAATTCAGGATTTATTCCTATTGGCCGAGGATGCCCCTCCGCCCACTTCCACCCTCTCTCCACCTCTCGTTGTGCGTGGTCCCCTTGTAAGGACTGCGCGCGCGTGAGAAATCTATACCGCAGTACGCCGTCGTGCTGCGGGATTCCACCCAAAAGTTCTACTTCCGCTATCTCGGCTGGATCGGAGAGCCCGGGATCATCGTCAAGCTCCGCACGTGTGCGAGTACTCAGGCGCCACAGTCGTGGTGCCAGGGCATCATCGTCCGCCACCTTCGGCTTCGTCTTCGTCGCGCCAAGTTCTTCGCGACCTCGAGGTCGGCTACGTCGTCTTCATCGACAACGCTTGTTGCGGGAGCGTAATCCCCGCTATCGGTCTACAAGGGTATGTTACCGATATCTCCTCCGTTACCGCATTACTAGATAGATAGATCCTTGGCTAGTTTTGGTGTTGCGATAGTTAGAAAAATTATTGTTTTCTGCTACGAACCCCTTCAGTGGTATCAGAGCCGATCTATGCGTAGTTATGCTGGTACGGTTAGAACACATGTTGAATGTGGGCATCGATTTTATAATTGTTACCCTCTCGCGTGCACTTGCTAATGTTGTCGGCATCGAGTTGATGAAGCGGCCCGGACCGACCTTACGCGTACGCTTACGCGAGACTGGTTCCGCAACTAACATATGGCTTGTACCATATATGCGGCTAGCGGGTGTCTGTTTCTCTCTCTTTAGACGGCTTAGCATTTTCAATGGAGGGCCCTGAAAAGGGTGTAATAGAGACAATTATTTAATCGCTGTTGTGGTTCTATGTTCGTAGGTAAGAAACGGTTCTTTTACGAAAGCCCTAGAAGCCACGTAAAACTTGCAAAAGATAAAGTAGAGAGCGTCTAACTTTATTTTGCAGGGGGCATTTTATATGACATGGCTACGGTAAGTATTATGAATTGTTCAACTTGTCGACGGCAAAGGAGGCACCGCGGACTCGGAGCCCTGCCGGGGCGCCATGGAGATCAAGGCGCAAGGCCATGTCATATCGCACTTCATTTCATTATTTGATATTGTATTGTTGTGTGTATATCCTATTGATTGCTTATATATATTAGATATACGACGGTAGCTATAATAGGATGATCCCTAAATAAAATACCAAAGTTGTGTTCTCCCTTAGTGTGCACCACCGAAAGTTCTCCGTTACGAGGCAGGCCGTGACGATCGGGTGTCAGACGTATCTGCGTTCGCATAACGTGGGTGTAAGCCACGTTGCACAAGCAATACACTAAGGTTTTAATTGGCGAGCCTAGTATGTACAGACATAGCCTCGAACACGTGAAGATCGAAAGATCGAGCATGAGTCACATGAATGTTGTGATCGACATTTCGATGTCCACCCTTGCAGCTATGCCGCCGGCCGTGACGATCGGGGGTGGTATAGTGAATTGGGATCGTGTAATCGCTGAGATGATTTTAGGGATGATTATCTTAGTGGAGTATGTTTGATAATATGATTATAAACTAAGCTCATATTTTATAAACTTAGCCTTATTATCTTTGCGATTATTTCTGTAGATGGTGTTCTATCCCAGCGACAATTTCTATTTTGGTTACTTCCTTAGAGATCGGCAACTTTTGGCCGATGGGTCCAACTTCATCGACTGGTACGAGAAATTAAGGGGTTCTCTCACACAACAACATACTCTATGTAATAGAAGAATTTCTAGGAGATGCGCCGGATGATTCCGCAAGCGAAGAAGAAGATGAGTTTTCGCCAGCGTCGTGATATTTTCATAAGTGTCCAGATCACTATGTCTCACATGGAGCCTGAATTGAAAGCACAGTTTCAAGACATGGAACCTTGTGTATGATAGATGCACTCAAAGCCCATTTATAGACCAGATAAAAATTGAGCAGTTTAAGCAGCTGGATGATTTTCTTTCACTCAAGATGGAAGAACACACCTGCTTGGAAACTCATTTGGGCAAGATGTACGACATATTCTTGAGTCTCACGAATGTCTACGACTACTGGATGGCGGATGCTTTTGCGATCACTATTGTGTTACGTTCTCTTCCTCCCAGCTATGAGGAGCATGTCCGTGGCTATGTTGTGAAGAGTGAGTCGCTCACTCTTTATCAATTTATAAGCCGGTTCAGGAACGTAAAAGTGGATCCTATTGAAGCGGAGATCATCGACCCATACGGTATATTTGATATACAAATTTATAAATGTATTGTTTTTCAATATACTTGTTGAAAAGTATCTGATACTTATTCTGTTTTATGAAAACATGACCTAATTCTTACAAGGATATGGAAAGGGACAATGTGATGGTGAACAAGTGATGGCAAGCAAGATAGTTGATGGCCAATGGCGTTTTACCCTCATTTATTATTTCGGATTAGTATTTTAGAATAAGAGATTTTGTAATCGTTTTGAGGATGATCTTAATTAGTGTGTTTTGCATCTTGCAATGCAGTTATTCATATATGTAATGGAACAAGCCAGTTGTTTTTGATTATGGATAAATTCTTCTTATGATCATGTTTCGGTTACAAATAAGTTATTCGCGTTATAATCCCGATGATAATAAATTGGACATTTATAAAACAGGAATACTAAAATAAAATCCAAAGTCAAAAATGATGATATTGTTTGAAACAACACCACCGAATTGTTAATCATGTTGGCATTATTTATAGATACTTCGATCTATTAAAATTGAGCCAATGTCTAAATGAGACGTGATGATTAAAAATATCCAAAACATTGATATGTCAATGTATAAGAAAAGTTGATTGAAAATCATACACGATGATAATTAAATCAATATGGTGAATATCATTATTATCGGAACCTTTAAAATGACTCTAAGTAAATAAAATGTATTTACTAAAAGAGACATTAATCTGAAATTGTTTGATAAAAGATCAAAGGGATTTTTAGAGAAAAGGTGGATACTAAATCGGGTCATTGTGATTTGATCAAAAAGACGATGATTTTGGGTTATGGTTTTAGCATAAAGACTTGTGAAATATTGTTCCACAAATTATAATTATTTAATGCACATCAAACATGTTGATTTGTATAAATATTATAATCATACTCTATTTTTGATAAAGTATGGTCTTAAAAGTATCTCTTAAAAGTTAAATATTATTTAGAGTAGTTTAGTAAAACGCCCCACTTTAGAAAATTGTTTTGTCATCCAAATTCGTGTAAAACGACAAACATATAATGAATGTCGTAGTTTAAGATTATACGATAATATAAACTATACACGAATAGTTCTTTGTAGAAATTCATAAAAGTATGAATATATTCCATAAACCAAATACCAATAAAGCAAAATTTGTATTGCTGCCTTGGTAATTGCGGAAAATTGTTTTTCAAAAGGAAAGTTAATGGAATAGTGCAAAAGCTTAAATAAAGGTAATTGACCTTATTCCTATGAAGTATGGAGTAATGTGACGGAATATGTTTCGGAAACAAAACTATACGAAAGGAAATGAAAATGATGATAAAAGATCATAATGTTTCATGAGGAGCTTTTTGTAAAGATGGTAGAATCAAGAATATTTTGTCAAGTCACAAATTGATATTCTTGATTAAATGATTTTGTTGCCAGAACGAAATACATCTACGAACTACAAAGAAATTAGATGATACCAAATACGAGAAACAATTAAGAATTGTAAATCCTAAGTTACATTTAAGATTACAAAGATAATTGTTATTTGAATCTTATTAAGTAAAATGGTTACTTAATCTTTTATAAAAGGTTATATGAAAGGAATGAAACTATGGAAAGGACATAAAGCTAATTTTGTCATAAAGAATGTCTTGGACAAAATCAAAAGGTTTGACTACACAAATGTAGACATGCTTGAGTTGTGTTAGCAAAGTGCTAATACTTCGTATGTTGGATTTCGAATTGATAAATGATCAATGATTTTGTATTGACCAAAATATCGAAAGAAATTATGTTTATATAATTTAAGTGGGAGTCGAATTAGCTTACCAAATCTAATATGTAAGAGACATGTTTTTGAGTGGGAGCTAGATGAGCTGAATAGTCTCAAATGTGATTGACATTTTGAGTGGGAGCTTAATAAATGTCCTTATGTGTAAATGACATATAATGGAAGTACTAGTTAAATTAGAATTAATATGATTATAGAATTACGATGAAGTTGTGTGTGATTTAAAACGTTGGTAATCTATTTAGATAGATCAGGAAGTTTTAAATGAAAGGTCGAGATGTTTTATTAGATTAGATTCTGAAAGGTCAGAATGGAATAAATCAAGGAAAAGTCTTGAAAAATCTAGTTAAAACATTTAGTGGATTTCTACATGATAATAGTGGTTGTGAGATATGTTGCCTCTTTTATACTGGTATATTAACTGGCATCGTATAAAACCATATTATGTGCTCGACGTAGTATGACCCTTGTTCTTATAAGAAGAACAAATACTAAGGTGAATTTTATGGATTCACTATAAGTAAAATCTTTATGTTCTTCGACATTAACATCCATTATTGCTCAGTTAGAAAAATTATTGTTTTCTGCTACGAACCCCTTCAGTGGTATTCAGTTGGAAATGCTTGAATATAGTGAGAAATGGAGGTTGAGTGATCAAGAAGCTTCACTGAAGAAACGAGTATTCATTACCTTGGATGACCAAAAATATAGTGTTGAATCAAAGGGAATAACAAGGAAAATCACGATGTAAGAAAAGCAGAAGGAGATAGCAAAGAAGAAAGCCGAGCCCACATTGTTTAAGAGAAAGAATTCATGAGATGATGAAGTCAAAGGACACAATGGTGGCTCAATAATTACAAGCTAAATTGGAGATGTACGAGAATAAACAATAAGGCAAGGTGTCAAGAGTTGACATGATTGCAATATTTTTATCCATCTGCTATTGTTGTCTTATGTATGTATTCAAGAATTGGTTAGATATCTATACTATTGTTGGTTCTCTAGAGTTTCTACTACATTTGCTCCGCTGAAGTCATGCAAAAAATGTAGGTGTTGTAGCGGATTCTTAGATTTGAAATATTGTGTACTATAAAAAATATTGTATGGTCCGTGTTTGCAAATCCATGGTTGTTTAATCATGTATGTGTAATTGTATAAACGGCTTTGCCTTTTGGCTATTTTTTGTTTGTTCTGGTCAACAAGTATGTCGATGGTAAAGCCCTTGGCATATACCCCTACTAGGTATGCCAACGGCTTGGTCCTCAGCATATGCGGGTACGGCGAGTCACCTGATACTGACATGTGGCAGTTTATGCCGACTGTGAAGTCTCGACAAATAGCCCGACATCGTCAAACTGACGGTATCGTGACTTTTTTGCCGAGAAATTTGTTTGCCGACAGTCCATGCTGACGGCCTTTCGGGTCTTTGCCGAGGGAGAATATGCCGAGAGCTATATGCCGACGGTTTCCGTTGACATGTACCTATGCCGACGGTTTTCGTGGTTTCGCCCATGGTTATTGGCCCGTCGGCATATAGGATGATTCCTGTAGTGGTGCGGCTCCGATGCGTTTATTCGGGAAGGGAAATATATATATTTAGATATCAACAGCCAGTACTACTGCTCAGTAAGTAATTTATCTATTCATGCTCGCCGCATTTCCATACATTCTTCAAGCATCGTCGTCCAGCCTAAGGATAATGCGACCCATGAGCACACCACCGGAACGATGATGCTTACTAGCCTCCCTTTGGTGCTTGTAGTGGAACATCAAGAATCTGCCCCTTGACAAGGTTATGCCCTTCTCGGGCTGACATCTTATTAACCCTGAGCAGCGTAGCCTCCGCTACTCCGAATTTGGTGGCGATCTGAAAGGTATTCTCACCCTGGCCAACGGAGTAAGCAAAGTGCATGACGTGGGAGCCATCCACTTCGTCGCAGCTGCACGGCAGCGGGATTCACAGCTTCTGCTCGGGCAATATATAGTTGGCGTCGTGCAGGTTGTTGGCCTCGGCGACCTCCTGGTAGGTGACGAAGCCTCCGAATGCGCAGCGCGAGATGTTGTCGAGGATGTCGCCCTCTTGGACGGTGTAGACGGGCCTTCCGTCTGACCGGCCGATGCCGTCGCCGGCGCACAGGCAGGTGAAGGGGATGTTTACGGTGGTTTCTGGGGGGATTGGCGGCGCGGTGCTGGACGACGTGAGGTTGTTGGTGTCCAGGAGGTCTTGTAGGGTGGATGTGTTGAAGCGGGAACTGAGCTCCGGGTAGGTGGTGGCGTTGGGGACGATGTAGCCCATGGCAGACTTGCAAGTGCTCGGCTTCGTGCAGGTGAAGCTAGCGGCGGAGGTGGCGACTGCGAGGAGGAGCACGAGGAGGGTGGTGGCCGGAACGGCCTGGTAGGCTGGGACTGGGAGCAGCGGCATCACTACCAGAATCAGAATGTGGAAGAGCTGGACGACGATCGATGATCCTTACTGGCCAGTAGTGCTCTGTATTGAGCACCGGCCTGCACCTAAGCAGGAAAAGTGTATATACCTCGTCAGTCGTCACACTGAGCTGCCAAATTTGTACAGGTACAGGCGTACAGGTCGGTGGGCATGCGTAGACCAGGTCAGCCGGAGGCCAAAATGGTACTCCTGCAGTAGAAAAGTATACGTACCGTTGGAACGTGCCAATCATAGATGCGCCAAACTCTGCCGGCTAATATTCCGAAAAAAAAAAACTCTGCCGGCTAATATTCCAGGAGAAGTCGTTCAAAGCTAGACAGCGTCGCCACCACTCCCATCATTTTCTTTGACCGCTGAGGCGATGCTCTACCTGCCATCCGTTCCGTCGTCGTAGTGTCGTAGCAAATTCTATATCGGTCGTCGTCACCCTCCAGCAACAGTGTAAAGAATTTTCAGTGTGTATCAAGACTCTTTTTAGGGGCTTCGTAATTCGGGCTTGATAAAAGATTGGTTAGGGGCTTGATGTCCTTGACTTGCCCTCTTGGTCCACTTGAGGACTCCGCGAATGTGTGGTGGAATAAGCTGATCGCGAATACTAACACCCAATGGATGGTTATGGACAGCCTTCTAATGCATGTTTGCTTGCACAATATGTAATGAAAGAAAGAGTTAAATACAGTAGAAGTCCTTATACTTGTCGGGCTGGCTCGATTTAGTCCTCGTACTTGGAAATTGAAGAATTTTACCCGCGTACTTGTGAATTGGACTCGATTTAGTCCAGAACCATGTTTGCTGTCGAATTTGAGCTGACGCGGACGACATACGGACTGCAATCTTGCACGAACACCCTCCCGCATCTAGAAAGTTTTTCTTCCGCTGCCAGAAAGTTTTTCACTCAAATCTGACACTATTCGCGGATTTTTTTTACAATTTGTAAATATGGATTTGTGACATGATCCTATGATTCCACCTAAGAAACATAACATATCCTATACAAGTCTCCCCCAAAAAAGGAGGGAGGCGGTGGGCAGGCGACGGAGGCGGCGACCGCTAGACCAGAACGTGTAGCGATTGTTCTTGGAGAGGATAAGACGTCTAGGCGACACCGGCGGCCGCGTTGATTGTGGCGGCGATGGCCCCAATCCGCCACCACGAAGGGGAACCACCGCCCTCTTTCCTTATCATTGTGCAAAAAAGTTAGGGTTTTTGGTCCCAAATATTCAAGGGTTTTTTGGATATTGATTTAGGTTAACTTAACGTGGCGGGATTTTTCACATATTTACAGTGGTAGGAAGTTAACTTACCGTAATGGAGTCACGCGGGAGGGGCTAAATGCAAGTTTCCAGGCCAGCTTCTCTATTGCAAGTGGGACCCGCGTACACGTGTCGTCCGCGTCAGCTCAAATTCAACACAAACATGCTTTTGGACTAAATCAAGTCAAATTCACAAGTACGCGGGTAAAATTCTTCAAATTTCGAGTACGAGGACTAAATCGAGCCACTTGGACAAGTACACGGACTTCTACTGTATTTAACTCTGAAAGAAATGTGAGGATATTCCGTACGAAATCTACCATGCCATCGATCATGTTTCCGTGGATCAAAATCAAGGCATGCACTACATGGGTCAAGTCTTAAAAGATTTGATAGTCCAATCCATACTAATAAGATGTATCTTCTTTTTCAGAAATTTATATCTTGATAACCTTTCAGTTCTTTGGCTGACATCAATTAGCCTCCAAAGGTGGCCGGGGAGAGCTGTCGTGGACGCGGAGGCCTCCTAGAGCACAATTGCTGTCCTCAGCGCCGATGTGCGTGCACAGTGGCGGCCCTCAGTCGGCGTGGAGCAGATGCGCCGGCGCTAGGCCTGCTGGTGCTGGATCCACTTGGATCCGGCTTCATGGGCGACGGTGGCTCGGTCGGCGGAGGTGCGCGTCCTCCGACACGGCGGTGGGTGACGGGTTGGATGGCGGCGCTTCCTCAGCCCACTTCTCCGGCCGGCTGTGGTGGCCCGTCTCCTCTCTGGCTCGCCGTGGTGGTCGGCCTCCCCTTTAGCTGGCGGCGAAGGCTTGGTCCGCGTTGCTTTAGGCGGCGCGCAGGGGCCGGCTCTGCTCGACTGCAGGAGACGGTTGGCTTCGGTCACACGCCCTGCTTGTCAGTAGCTCGGAGGCCGGCAAGGTTCTGTGGGTGGATGTGTGCGGCGGCGGGCGAGAGTCTTGTGCCAGCCCTTGTTGGCATGGACGACGTCGACGCCTGCGGGTGCCGGTTTCCTCTTTGGAGGGTCGTTGCAGAGGCCTGCACTCTGTCCACCCAAGTTTGCTCCGGGCAAAAGCCATGATCCATTCGCTCCTCCCTAGAGGCGCCTGCTTGGAGCTCTCTTTCATTGGGCCGGTTGGTGGTTCGTGGCAGCTGGGTGCAGTGGTGATGGTGGTTGCTCCTTGTGTTCATGCTCCCTTTGTCTCCTGCCAAGATGTGATCTTCGATCTTGCAGATCATCCAAGTTGCGGAAGATTGACGCTGCCATTTGAAGTCGGGTTAGCGAGCTCAGATCAGCTCGTTCCCTTTGACACCTCTCCCCCTCTCCGGGGGTGTTGTTGGGTGGCGACTAGAAGATCAAGTTCATAGTGGTATGTCTTGCTTGATCAGAGGATGATGGAAGCTGAGATCCCTCCGACGTTTGACTTGGTCGACGAGTTCTTGATTAGCAGGATTTACTCCTTTTCTTGTAGTCGTGTGTGCTGTAGTTGTCGATGGTCCTACTCTCTCCTCTTCTTCCTTAGAGAGGTTGAGATGTTGTAGTCTCTTTCTTATACTCTTTCCGACATTCGTTCTGGCTTCTCTTAATAAATCGAAGCAGTGCTTGCTGCCTCCTGAAGAAAAAACTATGGGTAACTCGTGCTAGATCGGGAGTTGTTGGGCGTTTTAGAGCAAGTCTAACAAGGTCATCCTGTAATAAACAGACATTTTACGGAATTTAGAGGTAAAACGTGACCCATCAAGACTCAACCAGATACTACTATATATAAAAAGCCGACGGCTTCAGCGCTCGACGGACATGTCCACGTGGCCCGCACTGTATATCTCTACAGTAACACGCATCTACAGTACCCGCACGTCGCGCATCTACAGTGCCCGCGCGTCTGCAGTATCTGGCGTCTCCGCGCCATCCGATCTAGATCCGACGGCCCTCATTTTTATGATAATATATACATAAAATATATGCGCGTCGACGAGTAGGTTCCATTCTCGTGATCGGTTTCGAATTTGGTCGACTCTAACTTCTTAATTTTGGATCCAAATTCACATAAACATCTGACGAATTTTGTCAAATTCGTCGTCCACAATCATCCGTTTGAGTTTTCCTTTCACGACTAGATGGATATCACCCTTCCAAACAAGTTTCATGTTTTAACCTTTTTATTTTGCCGGACATATACATATTTCTCTCTAATCTTCAAATTTGTTATATTTTAGACTGTGCAAAAAAGACAAATTCTGACAGAATTCAAAATTTTGAATTCCGAATATTTTGATCCAGATACATATATCAAAGCGGACCGCTTCAGCGCTCCCTCGATGCGCCCGCGTGCCGCACACTGTATAGATCAATACATATATCAAAGCGCACCGCTTCAGCGCTCCCTCGCGGTGGCCACGTCGCCCCGCACCGTAGAAGTGCGCACACCTCCGCGCCGTCCGATCTAGATCTGACGACCCACGCGTTTTTTTGCAGAAAAGTCCCCGCCTTTTCCAAAAATTGTGAATCGATCCTCTGGCATAAAACACACGCGCGGACCCCATGCTTTTTTACAGAAAAGTCCCCGCGTTTTCCCCTACGTTTTTCGGCAGAAAAGTTCCCGCGTTTTCCAAAAGTTATGAATTGGTCCTTCGGTCCACAGTGCACACACGTCTCCGCGCCGTCCGATTCAGATCCGACGGCCCGCGTGGCGCTTTTGCGGAAAGACCCTTGCATTTACCAAAAAAACGATTCGCTCGCCTTTTCTCTCTAATCTTTAAATTCGTTGTATTTAGGCTGTGCAAAAAAGACAAATTCTGACAGAATTCAAAATTTTGAATTCCGGGTATTTGGATCCAGATACATATATCAAAGCGGACCGCTTCAGCGCTCCCTCGATGCGCCCGCGTGCCGCGCACTGTATAGATACATATATCAAAGCGCACCGCTTCAGCGCTCCCTCGCGGTGGCCACGTCGCCCCGCACTGTAGATGTGGGCACGCCTCCGCGCCGTCCGATCTAGATCCGACGGCCCGCACGTTTTTTTTGCAGAAAAGTCCCCGCCTTTTCCAAAAATTGTGAATCGTTCCTCCGGCATAAAACACACGCATGGATCCCACGCTTTTTTACAGAAAAATCCCCGCGTTTTCCCTAATGTTTTTCTGCAGAAAAGTTCCCGTGTTTTCCAAAAATCATGAATTGGTCCTCTGGTCTACAGTGCACACATTTATGAATTGGTCCTCTGGTCCCGTGTGGCGCCTTTGCGGAAAGACCCTCACATTTACCAAAAAATACGATTCGCTCTCTTTTTCATGATAATATATACATGAAATATATGCGCGTCGACGAGTAGGTTTCATTCCCGTGATCGGTTTCGAGTTTGGTCGACTCTAACTTCTTAATTTTGGATCCAAATTGGCAAAAACATTTGACGAATTTTGTCAAATTCGTCGCACTCAGTCTCCCTTTCACGAGCAGATGGATATCACCTTTCCAAACAACTTTCATGTTTTAACATTTTTATTTTGACGGACATATACATATTTCTCTCTAATCTTCAAATTCGTTATACTTTAGGCTGAAATATATGCGCGTGGTAGAACTCAAAGAGCGGCTCGTCCGTGGTCACTATCGCCTACACTGAAGGAAAACGTACCTATTCCAGATGATATATAGCGAACATCATACCTGTTTAGAACATCCACGTATACCCAGTTGACTTATGTGTCCAACCATAGTCGTATGAAATAAGCTGCTGCATGCAAGCTAATGTACGGACACATCGACGTGACCAGCTTGCCACCTAAAGGCACGCCTACGCACAGCTCAGCCGCCGCTGAGGAACGACATGTGTAGCCGCTGCCATCTATACAAATACGCAACCACGTGGAGAGCTACTACACCAATCGACCATACTATTTCCCTTCTTTTCCTCTTATCTCCAGCATACGCAATAAGTTACCAGTACCATGCCATCCCCATATACATCGATGGACAAGTCTTCTACATGATGACACAGATCTTCGATGATAAGACAATCCCTTTGGCTATGATGCCATCGCTGACAGCGCCGCTTCCAACTACATGCCTACCTTCGGTCATCTACCTTCCATTACCATCAGCCACTACACCAGCCGTCACATTTCCAGCCAACGACGCCGCTGAGGATATTTCTTGATGAAGAAGATCAGTAGATTAGTTGACGAATATCACCTGCATATGTATCTCAGTGTAGTAATCTTATTGTAATGTAGCACACATTCTGTACTTCTCCTTTCTCTATTTACTATGTTGTTTCCTACCGAGTTATATATTTGCCTCCCTAATGTACATAAGTTGCACTTTCACTATGAAATTATATAGGCGCAAAAAAAAAACGGAATAATCATAGTTTTCCTTGCAAAAAATCTCACTTAATAACCGTAAAATTATATAATGATTTAATATGTTAACATTATCTGCTACAAAGATCATGCTCACATAAATAACTACAAATACTTCTTTAATACATACAATCTTCCTCTACAGCTAAACCTTTCTTCCCATAAGCAGAAAGACAGTCTACTTAACCCTAACTAAAACACAAAATACACTATTATCCACACGGGCGCGGTCGCCGCGCCATCTTGCCTAGTACTACTAAAGTGGGACACCGCATAAATGTTTAATGTATACGCTCAATAGACTTTCATTCCTCATAATTGCATTACACGTCGTGATTTTTTGCGTATTCCCAAAACTTGTGCGGGCTTGGAAGGACGAAAGTTTCAGGTCATATGTCTCCGACAACAAACAGAGTCGCGCAGAATCCATCCAAATTCTACCACGTCATATTGGTTCTATTTGATTTCCGATCAATTTTTTTCCAACCGGGCTACCCCTTTCCATTGATTTCACATAACGGAAATACAGAGTTTTGACTGACCAAAAAAAAGGAACGAAAAGGGGACAGCGAGCTGGAGCAGCAGCAGGAAACCCACTGAGAATGCTCGATCTCGAACAACCTGTGGGGCGAAAACCTGATGCTACAACTACAAGTTCACTACACTACCAGAAACAAATTCAGACAAACTTACAAACACAAGCGGGTCAAAAGAGATACCCAGAGTCGAACTAAACCAACAAAACAGGAACAGTAATAAAACTAAAACACCAGACTAGAGCGAAGCCAAACTCCATCACCCATCTTCCTCTTGGCTATCAACCCGTTACTTGTACGTCAGACGCAGCAACCCCTGAGCACATGAAGTAGAGGTAGAAGGACTGCCAGCCGCCATCTCCTTAGCCTTCTTGATCAACTGCTCTGCGCCAGCACAAATAGCCTCCTTGTCTTCCGTCTTGTAAAGACCTGCCCAATGTTTCAGGAAAGCACATACCGTGAACACCATTGTTACAGGGAATTCATCTTATAATTCTCAAAGGTAATTCTATTTCTGGTAGTCCAAACAGACCTGCAAACAGCCGCCAATAACAAGGTATAAAACTTTTTTCCCCAGGCCAAAAGGAGTGAAACCAAGCAATACTTTGCCACACAGAGGAGGGAACAGTGTTAGTCTTCCAAACGCCCCCAATGCAACCCCATACCACTTTAGCCGAACAGCAACCAAGAAACAAATGATTTTTCGATTCAGTCTCCTTGCAAAAAGAACAAGCATCATTTCCCAACCATTTCATTTTCTTCATATTATCACGAGTTAGAATGGCATTTTGCATGACCTACTACATAAAGATCTGAATTTTCAAAGGCAATTTAGCTTTCCAGATCCATTTATATTTCGGTCCAAATGTTGAACTTTACAACAACTAATAACAAGATTTTGTAGTAAACTGTTTTTTAGGGGTTTTGTTCCAGACAACATCTTTTTCATTTACCAGATGTACCTTCCTCGCCTTCTCCACAATGAAATTCCATTGCTCTTCTAAAACTGCATAAAACCTTCTTCTGAAAGGGGTCACAAAATTCTTCTCAGAACCCTCTTTAAACGTGAGTTCAGGAATTTGGCAGATATCATATAATTGAGGAAATGCTTGCATTAGGGGAACATTATCAAGCTAGAGGTCTTTCCAGAAACAAACCAATGACCCATCCTTAATTTTTATACCCCTACCAGCAAGATAAACATCTCTTACTTTCATAATCGCTTTCCAAGAGGGGGAATTAGAAAACTTTGCTTTAACTATGGTAATAGTTTTGTTTCGCAAGTACTTGGCTTTAACAATTTGCTGCCAAAGTCCTTGATTTCCGATCAATTTGGAGTCACCTTTTCTCACGTGTTGCAGTTGATTACGCCCAGTCTTCACGTTAGATTCTGTCTCGCCTTGGCCTTATGGATATGTGTCGGATTCAATTTCTGGCTTCTTCCCGACGTGTTTCTAGAATCTTCCACCTTCATTTCACCATGTCTGGATGCTGCTCTGTGTCCGGTTCCTTCCTGAGTCAAACTCCTACTCGACCACTTCCATATGGGTCTTTACTCTTCAGCAGTTTTTCGCCTTGAACTTGCAATCGGCCAAAAATGACTACCAGCAAAAAGTAGCTATACAAAGTGCAAGTATCAATAATGATACACTTAATCAATTACGAAATGATTTCTTACGGACTACCCTTACGGACTGATGTGGCAATTGTCCTGAAACTGGGTGAGCAAATATCGGAACAACCACCGCATACTCTCCAATCAGAGCGAACCACACATGTGTCTGTAGGTTTTGTCCGTAAGTTTGGTTCCTATGTGTAGCATTCTTGTGCAAGTATAGCATTGTCGGACAGAGACGATCACGCGGAACTAAGCTAAAATATAGAGTTGGCATATTACTTGTGAAAATCTAGAACCAACCTCTCACAGGCTCAAGGTTTGACCATTGACATTTGTTCGATGCCACTGCAGGAGAAGCTATGTTTTTTTGTTTTTAAGCTTATATGTTCATATGTATGTTTTGATCTTTAGCAAGGTTCAAATATATTGGATATTGTGTTCGTATCGGTTTGTCTTCTTAATATCGGGCATTGGATATCAGGAAATAAATCGAATAATATATATTAAAACATAGATTATGTTTGGAGTTTTTATTATTCAGGTTCAAGACATCCCTTGTCAGTACAAGAAAATGAACGATGTGAGTGCTCGAGCAGACAAAATATAAAGACTAACAAAGTCCTAACTAGATAACCTTAATAAGTCTATAATATATGTGCATCTAAAGATTATTATGGTGACTTTCATAGTTATTGCAAATGCCCAATTTTATTTGCAACCATTTTTAGAAAGAATCGTTGATGGACATATCGGTTAAAATTTCTATCATACCGGTAGATATGTTTATATATACACACATACATAGCAGGATATGTGTGAACATGATATTTATGAAATGATATGTTATATCCGCAGTAATGATATATCGGCTGATATATAGGGCATATTTGCCTTAATTTAAATGCACGAGCTGTAGTACTTATTAGGTTCTACTTATAGTTTGTTGTTTTCAGCAACGCAAATCTAGCCAATCTAAATATTTAAAGTTTAGGCTCGGTCATGATATTATTTATGTTTATGTTGTAGAATGCTCTACTAAAATAGGCAAGAATACATATACACACCATGTATCACATAGTAAGAAGTAGTAAAAACGAGCTTCCTAAGCTTTACAACAAGAAATTCTAGTTTGTTTTAGTTGGTGAAAATATTTTTTAAATATTTATGATTAGTGAAGAACAATTTTGTAACATAAACTACTCCCTTCGATCCGGAAAAAGCGTCAGAACTTATATGTACCGATTGTACTACCCACATGCTGCTTTCTCATGACAATTTTATGGATCAGAGGAAGTAGTAGTTAAGTATTGTTCATAAATATTGTAAGATAAAATGTCAGACTATATAATGATGTTCTGGTTAATAGGGAAAATACATCGTTAATTCAATTATGTACAATTTAAAATAATACAAGATAAACCATGTATCAAGGAAAAACAACATTCATAATAAGTTACATATGTAAAAGATTTTAATATAAATATTTCCGGAGGCAGATCAAGATCGCTTCTATAATGTAGTATCTACGCGCACTGCCATCACCCTAGTGTGGGGATATCATATGCGTAGTTTGAAAGGACGGACGGGTCATGACGTGTCTTGAGCGCTACGATTGGAAGCATACATATGCTGCAAGTGTAAGATACTGGCTCAACGGTATCAATAAATATTTTAGCATTTCGATGTTCCCAAATTCCACACGGCTCCGATTAAAACAAATATATCACAATTTGCATGGCTAAGTCACATCCCAGAGGTTTTGGATGGAGGAACATAGAGAGATGTCCTGGTGGTGCACAGTTTGTATAGCATTCCAGAATGTCTGAATAGACCTGCAATGCAAGAGCAAGTGCTCCAAAGATTCGAGCAAGGAGCAGAAAAAGGAATGCATTGGAGACAGCTAACCATCTCCGGAATCGACGCAAGTTTGTGAACAAATTCATTTTTTGGTATTATACAACGTTTCATAATGTTCCAAATGGAATTCTACTAATCCATTGATAATGTTCCAAATGCAGTTCTACTAAACCGTTGATAAAATGTTGATAGTTTTCCAGTTGTGCACGTTCTACTAAAAGGTGGAAGATTTTGCTTGATAAAGTTCCAAATCTGACTCTCAAATCTTTGTCTAATACTTGTTGGAGAGTCGAATAAGGAGTGTTAAACCTATAAAGGTATCAAACCCACAAGTAAGATCAACTTTCAAGAAATAGAGAAGGCTTCTACTTATGATCCAGCTGCAGTAAGTGATGCTCAGTCTTTGTTCAGTGTACTTGGGAAATTGTTGGTATGGTTATTTTGCACGATATTCTACTTTTTGTAAATATGGTGAGCAAAAAGGTTATAGGAAAAATTGCATTCATCGATGCTACTCTCAAACACATTCAAGGGGTCATTTTATATTTTTTTCAAAAGTACGGAGATGAAGACTTCTATTCTAGTATTGAGAGTGCCAAAGTTATTGATCGAATATAGCTATAGAGCCAAAAAATAGTACAAAGCAACAAAATAAAAGGAATAATCATTTTGATGAAATCAATAATGAATATGAAGAGCTAAAACTATCAGCTATTGAATCCTTTAGAGTTACTTATTTTCTTGTCATTGCTTTTTTTAAACGAGTTTCTTGTCATTGTTTTTTTAGAAAAAAGGCACATAAGTGCCTAGCTTCAAATTAATAAAGCTTGTTGGAGTTCAGGTAGGAACACATAGAGTACTGGATTACGGGGCTAAATGCTCACATAGAATCTGCAAAGTTCAACCTTACACTAAGGCGAAACAGCGACAACAACAACAACAACAACAACAACAACTAAGTAGCCTAAAAACATTAGGATGCGGGAGCACTTGGGCCTAGCGGGGTCACAGTTGATTAGTAGAGATGCCAACGATGACCAGGTCGATGACTTGATGTTCCTCACTGCTGCAGAAGAATGCCAGTTTTAAAGAAGCAGTCAGCAGGTTGGCGAGTGAAAACTGATTCAATCGCAAACTTGTTACGAATGTTCCAAATAGCCCAGCAAGTAGCATAAAAAAAACAGCCAAACAAATTTACTACGATTGCCTCTAAGGGCCAAAGAGATAGACCACATCTAGTCAAAGTTTTGTAGGTTCCACTGAACTTGAAAACTTTGGAAAAAGCAGCTCCAAACAAATTTTGCTAAGACACCGGAAAAAAGATATGATTTGAATCTTCCAGAGAACAGCAAAGAGCACAAAAACCATCAGAAGGGCCTTGTCAGAGAACCAACTGGTCTCCAGCAGGTAAGTGGCCACGCGCAAGTTGACATAGGAAAATTTTGATCTTAAGAGGGTGTTTTGGCATACCAGAAAAACTTCGGAATAGGCTGCTCATAAACCTGAAGCATTTTATTGTACAAGGAGGAAACAGAAAATCTCCTAGAGGGCTCAAGGGCCCAAGAAAGATGATCACGCTCAAGGGAGGGACTTAAATCTTAAATTTCCTCTTGGAGCTGGTTCACTGAACTAGTTCCTTATGTTTAAAAGATCTTGAAAGAATAGGCTCGAGCCGGTTCCTATATGGGCTTGGGAAATTAGGGCATCAGCGCGACAAGAGATAGCGAACAGCCTAGGATATCTAGTGGCCAAAGGGCTCTCCCCTGTCCACTAGTCTTGCCAGAACAAGATAGTGGATCCATCGCCAAGATGATATTTAGGGCCAAGCTTAAAGTACTTCTTAACTTTGTTGATATTGTGCCAGAATAGGGACCTCCCACATCATTAGCCGCCAAAACATATGTGCATTTTGATATTTTGCTCGTAAGATTTTATTCCATAGTGGATGAGGCTCCTCTTCAGTGAATAAATGCCAAATCCAGTTTACTAGAACGGCAATGTTCAGTGCTCTAGTATTTGTAATACCTAAACCACCTTGGTCCCTCTACAGATCTCTTCCCACCTAACCATGTGGTATTTGTGTTTTTGCCGACACCGACCCAAAAGAAGCGAGCCATGTGTTCTTCAAAACCATCATGGGTGCCATTGGCAAGAAGAAAAGGGCCCACGGCATAGGTGGGCAGACTAGCAAGAGAGGAAACAATTAGGGTTAGGCGAGTTGCAGAGGACATTCCTCTTCTCTGCCAGTGTTCATTGCGATGTCCAGCCACTTCAACCAGCGGTTCCCAACTTGACATAGTCAGTCTCCTTTCCGCTACAGGAAAACCTAGGTATACGAAAGGGAAAGAACCCGCTTTGCATTTCAGAAGGTTTGTCACTCTGGCTTGTTCCTGTTGGGAAGCTCCCATAATCGATCACTTCGCTTTTGAGAAAATTAATTTTGTGTCCATAAAGGACTTCAAAACAAAGGAGGAGAAACTTTAGATTAATTAGGTCAGGATGTGAGTTTTGGATAAGGATGATCGTATAATCTGCATATTGAAGGTGGGACACTCCCCCTTCAACAAGATGAGGGACGACACCATGGATGTGACCCGCGGCTCTCGCAGCGTCCAGCATGGCCGCTAATGCATCACCAATAAAATTAAACAACAAAGGGGAGATGGGATCACCATGTCTCACTCCCCTTTTATTTTTAAAAGAAAGGGCCAATCTCTCCATTAATGGAGATTTCATTGTGACCACTTGTCACAAGCTGCAGAAGGCGATGAACAATTCCAGAGTCAAAGCCTTTCCTAATAAGCACCTCTCTATGGAAAGCCCAGCTAACAAGATCATATGCTTTCTCGCTGGGACTCTTTGTGCTTAATCTTGTGAATTATCTCATGAAGGGCAAGCGCTCTGTCATGGATGAGTCGCCCTTTAATAAATGTTGTTTGGGACGAAGAAATGATCCGGTACGCTACCGGAGCCAATCTCTGGGCATAAGCTTTGGATATGAATCTGAACAGAACGTTGATCAAATCAACTGGACGGTATTGTTTAATAGACTCAGCATGAGGGACCTTGGGAATTAGGGAAATGACACCATAGTTCAGACGAGAAATATCACGCAAAACCATTCAGGATGATGAGGATCAAGCCTTTTATCATAGGCCAGAAGGTTTTGTAAAAGGCCACCGGGAACCCATCTGGTCCGGCGCCGCGCCGTTTCTTGTCATTGTTGACACTGCAATTGCTTCATTGACTAGTCGATTTGAGCAGTTAATGGCATTTGAAAAAGTGCTTGGTTATTCAACTTCAATAATCTGAAGTCCTTGGACGATAACAGTCTACGAATTAACCATAATAAAAGTAGACATATACTCCGTATATGTTTATATATCTAGATATGCATACAGTATATATACTCCATAGGGGCTCATTAACTTCGCGAGGCCCCCGCAAAATCTAGAGCCGGCACTGATAACCTTGATTGGTTATTAGTACTTCGATAACCTTGAATTTCTTTATTTCAGCTGGGCTCATATATCTAGGTCAACCGGTTCCAAACAGCGCGGGAAATTCAGACCGATTCAAGCAAAATCTACATTTTCCATTGAACCACAGAGGCACAGAGCACCTGCAGCGTTCACACCAAAGAGCAAGCAACCTCGTCAGAGTGAGCTGATGGTATATGGAAAAATCAGAGAAAGGGAGAACCGAGCGAGGGCTCTGGGCCTCTGGCGGCGAGCACGTCCTGCGCGAGACGCAAACCCCCGAAAAAGAATTCTAATGTACAATCCAATGCAGTACGCCTTAGCGCCGTAATACAGTCGTCGTGACTTATGTGAGCCTCCTGGCCTGTGTACATCTTTACAGTATCCAAGTATCTGTGTATGAGGGATCTACATTGGAGTCAGAGCTCAGACCGTCTCAAAAAAACGATTACCCCGACGCCAACGACCGCAACCGCGCCGGCCACGATGCCCAGCCTGAGAGAAAATAAGCCTCTCTGCATTGTCGACGTATCTACCGCATCCTCCCTGGTCTCGGAAACGCCGTCCATGTGCAGTCTCAGAACCTGAAACAGCATAACGTTATGTCAGAAAAAAGGATCGTGACGTAACTAAAAACCAGATGTCTTAGGTTGCAATAAGAATAACAATGGACAACTTTAAAAGCTCGGTTGCGCTTAGGTTGCAGCATAACTGTCAAGGATGCAGATGATATATGCGAAAGCAAAGGTATCAAGTTACTGATCCAGAAAAGTATAGCGAAAATTTAACCTTCCATCCAGCTGATCTGGCATGCTCAATTGCTGCGATGAGGTCGCCGTCGGTTGCCATAAGAACTCTGTCACCTTCATCGTCATCGTACTGGGCAAAACAATCTAAGTAAGATGCAGAAAGATACAAAATTCTACATAACAGATTCCCAACTACATTCTTTTGCGCTTTGTCTATTGCGAATGCTCACTTGAAGGATCTTTACATAAGCAAAGGTCATCTAAAAGACTTTTTGAGATAAATCATGGAACAGAGCATGATATGTTTCTCAATGGACAGGAAAAGTGCAAGTCCTATTGATCTATAGAAAAAATGTTCATATAACACAAAATCTCAACTTATTACCAGAAGGTTGAGATGCGCCATCTCATTTTCTGTTCCCAATCTGTGTGCTATAGCAGACACAAGCTCGTCTAAGCTTTCTGAAACTGTCGAAAGGAGGACTACGTATAATTAGAAATTCAGGCAGGCAAGCACAAATCCATACCACATTACTGCTTCATCAATCAAACTACAATTTTAAAAGAGAGAAATGCACCGACCGCAACTGAATCTGAGCATCCGCCCTTTTCCATCTTCAATCTTATAAGAGAATGCATTGCCAACATGAGGGGGCACATGCTTTCCTTCAGCGTTGTCTGATGCTGTCGTACCCGTACAAGATACGTCACTGCACTATATAAAAAACCACTAATCAAACCGTCTTCAAGAATTGCAGCATATATGAAAAAAGAAAAAGAAAAACCTATGCGAATCATGCTCCTCTGCAGGATGCAAGGCAAGAGCTGAATCCCAAAACTTCTGAACCATGGTGTTTGCCACATCATTTGGCCCAGAGGCTCCCTCGACCTAATGAAATACAAAAGGTCAGAACTCCAGAGTGATAACAAATAAAGGGAACATATTTGTATGGTAGTTTTTTCTTAAAACAATTCATATGCCAACAGCAAATTTAATTCATTCAATGTATGTTATCGTGATTGAACTGGTTTGATGCTAGAAAAAATAGAACTGTGTCAGTGCTTTCCTGCATGACTAATGTAGGTCGATAAAATGGGTGAAAGGTGTTTAACTCAGCTACAAGTACTAAATTAGACCTCCCTTATTCAGAATGAAATCTTCACCTTCCAACAAAGTACAGCTTAACATGATGAAATACTGCAGAGATAATGAAATGTGCAGTAAGATCAGGGGAAACATCAACGGTTCTTACCATGGAGATGGCTGCGTGGGTTAATTGTAGGGCGTCCAAGCAGGCGACGATCTGTCCTCCTGTTCAAATATTTATCTTAGATATGTACTACATCGAAAAGGAACCTCTATTTGCTGTTAGAATTCAGTACTTGCCTTTGTCTACAACAGGAATATGACGAAATCTTCCATGTTGCATTGATTGTAGAGCCTCGAGGATTGATGTGTCCAACGTAGCACAACCAGGACATGCACTCATCACCTTCGCAAAGATAACGGCATACTTAATACACTATTGAAAAAGTTGAGGATCAAAATCATTATCGCTTAAAATGTGGATCCTCTAGTTTTTCTTACATTACCTTTTCTACACGAATCACATCTGGGGACAAACTTCGTGCCACTACCCGCCAAACCAAATCCTTGGAACTACAGAATATCCATAATTCTTAAAAATGTATCGTACAGAGCATCTTAGTGATAGGGCTTAACAAATAACTGAGATCGTAAATATTTAAAATATACACAGCTTTGCGAAGAACATACGTGAGAATTCCTTGCAACGTGTTCCCTGCCATGACAACCACCGAGTTAACTCGGTATTCTCGCATCTTTTTGGAAGCTACAGTTACTAGGTCTGAAGGAGACACCGATGGAACACTACAGAGGATAGACGATGGAAATGTTCAGTCATAAAAAGAATTCACTTCATACATATTCCTTTTAGTAGTAGCTATTTTACCTTCTATTTTCATTTATGATGGTTGACAAGGATGGTTTGAACATCTGGTCTCGAAGATTTTCTATGAATTTGTTCGGACCTATAGTAAGGACCCAAATTATTAAAATCAGTTTGTTACTTAAACAGACCGGGATATGATGGAATAAATCATGGTTGGTCTTGAATATTGAAAAAATTAGCCAACCTAATCATAGTACTAGATGAAAAAAAAAAACCAAACCTGTAAATTCATTTCCCCACTGCCGTTCAACCCCTTCCATTGCGGCTGCTATAGCACTGCCTTGCTCTGCTGCCTTCTCCATTCTTGAAATTGCATCATGGAGGAACTTAGTAATGTCCAACATGGCAGAGACCTCACCATGTTCCACTACAGGAAGATGCCTAAATTTTCCTGTATATGAAAGACATATGACTAAAAATGGCCATGAAAGTAAGATATAAAACTACTCAAGATGTGAAAGCAAATATGTCGGATATTTCTCGAGAGAACATTTTCTTATACATTCCAGTGCTTGTTTTCAGGTATTAGCCTTGATGCAATAAAACTACTCATCATGATCTACCCCCAGTTCAAACTGGCAAACATGGTTAGTTTTCTAAAATCTATAGTATTGTAGGTTTATGGGTCACTTGCTACTTGAACTACTGACCAAATGCAATCCTATGATTATGAGACAGAGAAATGTTGACCCATCAGCTACACATGCTACTTTTCACTTCACACCCATCGTGCATAGCACAACAACGAACCATGTTCAAACATGGAAAAGGAAAATAGAATGATAGTACCCGAAGAAAAACTGGCAACTAATACTACTGATTTTGGTACTGGAGGAAAATAACAAGGAGACCTTGGACCATCTTCTGCAGTGCCTCGGTGGCCGATGCGTTGGACTCGACAAACACTGGATTCCGTGTCATCACCTTCGCCATATTCGTTTCCTCGGGCTTGAGACCCTCAGCTATCACTCGACCCGATACGTCCTATGGGAAAAGTTTTGATTAGGGTTTCGGTAGAGCAACATGCCCACCGTTGATCTCTTTATATATCACGACAGGTACAATACAGTTACATGTACAATACGGTACAAACACCGTATACCGATTCTAATACTTCCCCTCAATCTAAACTAGTACATACAAGGTTTAGATTGGTTCTAAATCGGTCTAACATCTGTCGTGTGGCTGGCTTGGTAAATATATCAGCCAGCTGATCATTAGAAGAGATAAACCTCACCTCCAAAGCACCATCGGCAACTTGCTCACGCACAAAATGGAAATCTATCTCAATGTGCTTGGTGCGAGCGTGAAACACCGGATTTGCTGTTAGGTAAGTTGCCCCCAGGTTATCACACCACAAAATGGGTGTGCGCTGCCGAGTAACTCCAAGCTCTTGGAGCAATGTATCAATCCACATAGCTTCTGCAGCGCCATTAGCCAAAGCCTTGTACTCTGCCTCTGTACTGGATCGAGAGACGGTAGGCTGCTTCTTCGAGCTCCATGACACAAGATTAGAGCCAACAAAGATCGCAAAACCTCCAGTGGAGCGACGATCATCTGGACATCCTGCCCAATCGGCGTCAGTGAAGATGCTGATACCCACAGAAGGAGACTTGTGGATAGTTAACCCAGTTCCCAGGGTTCCTTTCACATAGCGCAGGATGCGCTTAACTGCTTCCCAGTGCACCGCAGTGGGCTGAGAGAGAAACTGACACACCTTGTTGACAGCAAAGGAAATATCCGGACGTGTGAGAGTCAAGTATTGTAAACCACCAACAATGCTGCGGTATCGGAATGAGTCTTCTGTACCGAGTGGTGGACCAGTATTGCGGGCGAGCCGTTCTGAGGGGTACAATGGAGTTGAAGTGGGCTTGCAGTTCTCCATGCTGACACGATGAAGAAGATCAAGTGCATACTTACGTTGAGTCAATGTCATGCCCCCAGAAATGTAAGCTGCTTCAAGTCCAAGAAAATATTTCAACACTCCAAGATCCTTGATGGGAAAAGTGTCAGAGAGAGAGTGCACCAAACGCTCCACAGCAACAGGACTCGAACCGGCAATGACAATATCATCAACATAGACCAGCATGTAAATCTGAACTCCTCCATGAGAGAAGATGAACAAGGAGGTATCGGCCTTGGAAGAAGTAAACCCCAGCTGATGAAGACGAACACTTAAACGGGCATACCAGGCTCGGGGAGACTGCTTAAGACCATAAATAGCACGCTGTAATTTGCAGATGTGAGAGGGGTACCGAGCATCCTCAAAACCAGGCGGCTGCTGCATATAAACATCCTCAGACAGAAAACCGTGAAGGAAAGCATTACTGACATCAATCTGACGCAGAGTCCAGCCGCGAGAGACAGCTAGAGAAAGGACCACACGCACGGTCGCAGGCTTCACCACTGGACTGAAAGTGTCGCCATAGTCAATACCTTGTTGTTGAGTGAAACCACGAGCAACGAGACGTGCCTTGTGCTTGTCAACCGAGCCGTCGGGTCGGTGCTTGGTCTTGAACACCCATTTGCTCCCAACCACATTAACGCCAGGCGGTCGGGGAACGAGAGTCCAGGTATTGGTCTGACACAAAGCGGAGAACTCGTCAACCATGGCAGCATGCCATGCTGGTTCGCGAAGCGCGTCGCGGTGTGAGACTGGTTCAGCGAAGAAGGCGCGACGACGTGGATCATAGCGCACGGTGCCATCCGTGAAATCTTTCTCGCGCCGCGTACCATCCTGGTGCCGCGTGACCATGCCACGGGCAGGTGCATAGAGTGGTGGAGGGCGGGCAGTCGGGGCAGCTGGTGTGGGCGTCGCACCAGACGACGGACCAGCGGAGGGCGACGCAGACGAGGCGGCAGAGTCAGCGATCGATGGCGTCGCGGCTGGAGATGAGCCAGCAGGTGGCGACGCGGATCGCTGCTCATGATGGGCCGGCCCATCCTGCATGCTCGCAGCAGGAGGCGAGCTGGGGACGTGCGCCTCATGCACGTCGATCTCAGGAGCGCTGGAGGCGCTGGTTGCTGCATCGGTCGGAGCGACATGTGGAACTGGCACCTGCAACACGACATCAACTGCAGCAGGAGGATTAGTAGCAAGGTACGACAAGTCATATTTGCGCACATGTTCACTCGTAGCCGGTTCGGCCGAAGGAAAAGTGATCGCTTCGTAGAGAGTTGGGATGTCAATGGAAACACCGGGGTTGCAAACGGAAACACGGACTCGTCAAAAACAACGTCACGAGATATGTAAATGCGTCCGGTGGATCTATCCAAACACTTGTAACCCTTGTGCATGGGACTGTAGCCTAGGAACACACACTGTTTCGAGCGAAAATCAAGCTTATGTGCATTGTACTTACGAAGACTAGGCCAACACGCACATCCGAAGGTACGGAGAAAATCATAGTTGGGCTGGGTTTTAAACAAGCGATGAATAGGTGTATCTTTTCCTAGAACCGGCGTGGGCATGCGATTAATGAGATAGCACGCCGTTAGGAAAGCTTCGTCCCAAAACCGTAACGGAATCGAGGAATGAGCAAGAAGGGCCAGGCCCGTCTCGACAAGATGGCGGTGCTTGCGTTCAGCAACACCGTTTTGTTGGGATGTATGAGGACAGGACACCCGATGAGAGATCCCAGTGCGCTGAAAATATGTGTGCAACCTATGATATTCACCCCCCCAATCCGATTGAACCGCCTTAATCTTGACATCAAGCAGGCGTTCAACATGTGCCTGGAAGGCATAGAAAACTTGCTCAACGTCAGACTTGTGTTTGAGGAGATAAATCCAACAAAAACGGGAGTAGTCATCAACAAAACTAACATAATATTTGTAACCACCAGAAGAAGCAATAGCCGGACCCCAAACATCGGAGTGGATTAACTCAAGAGGCACAGTGGAAACACGATGAGATGAAGTATAAGAAAGTTGATGACTCTTAGCACGCTGACAAGCATCACAAACAGAGTTGGGTGAAGGTAAACACGGTAAATCATGAAACTTAACAATGTTTTGCACTACATTATTCGAAGGATGACCAAAACGCTGATGCCACTGGGACGACGTGACCTTGACACTGGAGCTAGCCTGACGAGAAGGGGATGACGCGGATGCTCGACTATATGGAATCGGATAGAGCCCATCTTGACTCCTACCGTGAAGCAGAATTCTCCTCGTGGCCTTGTCCTTGACACAGAAAAAATGACGGTGAAATTCAACAAACACGTCATTATCAGATACTAGGCGATACACAGAGAGGAGATTTTGACTAATGTGTGGAACATGAAGGACGTTGTTCAAGCGAATGGAACCGGCTAAATTCGAATGACCAATATGCGAAATAGACAAACCTGTACCATTAGCCACTTGAACATGATCCTTCCCGCCATAGCGCTCGTGATAGTGGAGACGCTCAAGATCATTGGTGAAGTGGTCTGTTGCCCCGGTGTCCATCAACCACGGAGGCGTAGCAGAAGAGCTCGTGGAGGCAGCGTTACCAGAACGCTGATTGTTGTTGTTGCCGCGGTAGTCATGGTTGTAGCGGTTGCGGCAGTCGGAGGCCACATGCCCCCAGAAGCCGCATATCTGGCAGCGAGGGCGCTGCTTCTTGCCATTGCGCCCGTTGCCACCGTTGTGCTGCGCGGTGTTGGGGCGGTTGCCACTGCCGCCACCACCGCCGTAACCGCCGTAGTTCTGGCGGTCATTGCTGCCATCATACGGGCGACCTTGCCCTTGCTGGTAATTCTCAGCAGGACGACCCCCGCCATACTGGACGGGAGAATACTCCGAGGGGCGCGGGCGACCGGTGTTGGGAAACAGACCGGGCCGCGATGCAGCATTCGCCGAGGACGTCCACTCCGTAGACTGAAGTTGTTGTGCTTGGAGAGCCTCGAACGAGAGTATATGGGAGTAAAAATCGGAGTAAGACACCGAACGATTACCGACGGTGAGAGACGCCGCGATCGCGTTGAACGCGGTACCGAGGCCAGTGATGATGTAGTCCACAAGCTCGTCATCGGAGATAGGAGCTCCGGCGGCCGCCATGCAGTCGGCGAGGGACTTCATCTTGTGCATGTACTGCGCTGCGGTCAGCTCCTCCTTCCGCAGCGATTGGAGCTGGCGACGGATGTGCCGGACGCTGGCCCGGCTCTGAGCGCCGAACATGGTGTGGACGGCGGTCCAGGCCGCTGCAGCAGTCGGGCAGCCGATCATCTGGCAGGCGACGTCTGGCTCCATGGAGCCGAGCAGGAGGCCAAGGACCCTCTGGTCCGTGACCCACCAGGCGTTGTAGGCCGGGTTTGGGACATCCACGGCAGCATCCCCCGATCCTTGCTTGATCGTCTTCGCAGGGGCGACGACGGTGCCGTCTAGGTAGCCAAAGAAGCCGGCCCCGGCAAGGTTCGGGAGGGTTAATCCCTTCCACAGCATGAAGTTATTGGCGTCGAGGCGAACGGCCGGCTGGGCGATGGGCGCAGCAGGGGCGGAGACGAGGGCGCCCGTGGACGTGGAGAGCTGGAGAGAGGACGACATCGCGACGGAGCACACGCGATCGCTGGGGAGATGAGCTTCCAGATCAACTAGCGATCGCTGGACGCTGGGAACTAGCGATCAGTGGGAACTAGTAATCAGTACACGGCCGAACTAGCGATCAGTACGGGCGACGGCGCGGATGGATGGCGACTCGCGACGTCGAGAGGAACTAGCGCGGCGGCGGCGTGGAGAGGGCTCACGCGGCGGTGGCGAAAGAGATGAACCGAGATCGGCTCTGATACCAAGTTTTGATTAGGGTTTCGGTAGAGCAACATGCCCACCGTTGATCTCTTTATATATCACGACAGGTACAATACAGTTACATGTACAATACGGTACAAACACCGTATACCGATTCTAATAGGAAAAACAAAAATACATATCTCCTGTGAAAACATGATCTCAATCAGCAGTGATATCATAGAGAACCCGATGCTCATCATTTCAGGACATTTCATATTAGGATCATTTTAGCACATCAAATTCATGCATATCCAATTCCAGCAAACGGGATCATTCTAGCACATTTCATACTAGAAGAAACTATTCTACCTAGATGAGTGCTCAGATGGCCGTGTCTCTCTGTCCTACAGCTGTCTTGGCACTCTGTTTTAAGCCTATCCAGCACTCTGTTTTGCAGCTCCTGATATAGTCTTACCTCGGCGGTGACGATGCCAGAGAGCACCCCGTTGGCGTCGGTGAGCAGCGCGGCGTCGACAAGCCTCGTGGCCATGGTCCTGCACGCCTCGGACACCGAGGTGGCCTCCGGAGCGTCAGCGCCTTGGTCAGCCTGAGCTGCTTCACCGTCCTCTCCTCCAACGACCTGCGCATTCAGAGTTTCAGACAAGAAAACAAATCAGCGCAGGCGACAGGGAGCAAACGATCGTATGGAGCTCGCGGCGTCGACGTACGGCGATGGTGTCTTCACGGGCGACTTGGGCTTGGAGCAGGAGGCGGGCTTCCCACTGGCAGCGGCGGGAGCATGAGGGGCCGGTGGCGGCGGCAGGGGCGGCTTGCTCCGAAGGAAGGCGACGTGGTGGCGGCGAGGCTGCGGAGCGGAGGCGCGGGAGGACATCGCTTCGACGGCGGCGGCGATCGCGGGGCGTGCTGGTGGACTGGTGGTGGTGGCAAAGGCAGAGAAAGATTTGATTTTGAAATGGAGTTGAAGGCACGACAAGGCAGAGTCAGAGCAGAAGGCTCGTTGCTGGTCGCGTGCAGCAGAAGAAGAAGAGGAGGTGGCATATATAGATTAAAAAAAGAGAGGAAAAACTAATACAGTGGGCCGGCTACGCTAATACAAAAAAAAAACTAATGGTGGTACTATTATGGCAGAACAGGCCCAATACCACTGGGCTACGCTAGTTTCGTGGTATACTACTGCAATACACGGTTTGTATACCATAGTCTCGTGTTGTCCTGTTTTCTGAGAAGAACTTGAGTTAGTGTTCGATTGATAATGAAATGAATGTGATACATCATTTTACTTATATATGAGTAAAACTTAAATTTACTATCTCTATTTGGGCTTGTTTATGCTAATATAGTGAATAAAACACATGCCACCACGTGGAAATTGTACATAGGATGTGAGGTCAACTTATCATGAAATTTTCGTTGATATAAACCATGGGATCGTTTTCAAGAGGTCAGGGCAGCTGGTTATATGCAAAAGTGTACTAAGTGGTGGTTAGGGCATATTCAGTCGTTCGGCCCCCCAAGACCGTTTTCTGGCGCAAAGTTGGGCCGCCTAGGGGTATCTCGGCGCTATTTCGCGCGCTGGGTTTCGCCGTTTCCCAGCCACGCCCCTAGCCGCACCCCCCCCCCCCCCCCCTCTCCCATGCAGCGATTTTTGCCCCAAATTCACACCAATAACACAGACATGATTTATCATCTCACATAGTTCGACATATAAATCCATACACAAATAGTTTAACATACAAATCCATGCACAAATTGTTTAACATACAAATCCACACAAATCGTTCAATAATGCAAGCAAATAGAACACATCAAACTAGACGTTGGCGTTGCCTTTGCGCCTCCACAGGTGCTCCACCAGATCATTCTGCACTTGTGTATGCATTTGTGGGTTTCGAATCTACTGGCGCATAGCGAGAAAAAACGCCGAACACCACGCGGGCGAGGTGGGCGCGATTCTACCCGAGGGTCTTCCTTGCTGCTAGATCACGGCGGAAGTGAGTGGGGCGTCGCCGGCAGCGGGGATGAGTGGGATGATGGCCTTCCTAGCTGCTTGTTCGCAGCGGAGGGATGAGGGATGGTGCCGGCGGCGACATGGCGGCGTGGGGAATGTAAGAGGGAGGGCGAGTCCGGGTGGGGAAATGCGCTGTCTCGCCGACAGTGCTGGCCCATGCTGGCTTCTCCTTCTGCCGGCTCCCCAGGCGATACCCAGTGGGCTGGGTTTGGCCTGGGTACGCCGGATGAATTTCGGCACTATTTGGGCTCCCTGGGGGCGACTGGGAGAATTTCGGCACTATTTAAGCCGTCGGCGCTAAAAAAGTGTCATGGGGGGCTCTTGGCGAGGGCGGCTAGAGATGCCCTTATGTTCCCATCTTTGATCTTTGTCGTTTGTTGCCGATTCAATGGTCCAAGGAGAAAGTTTGTAGGTTTTTACCGAATAGCTTTTCGCACGAGGTACATCGTCGATAATATAAAAGATATATAAATGGTTAATCAGATGGTATGGCATACACATCAAAAGCACCTCATGAAACTGTAACAAGAATGGTAGTTTTGTATCGGTAACCTCATCTCTCGTGATGCTAGCTAACCACAGACATCCAGTACATGTTTGGTTACCGTGCATGAGAAGGCTGGTTAGTCCCATCACATAGCTACGTGCGAAAGCCCATGTGACATCGACACCTCCAGTTTATTTTGTATTTATGGCATGAAGGGGAGGGCAAAAAAATTGATATATAATGCACGCATGAATTTAAAAATAAAGTGAATAAATCCAAACAAGGCAACATGCCTAAATTTGGACACAAATATGTTAATTGGGAGCATTAAAACCTTCCACAAGAGTTGACATGCTGCTGGAAAACAAGGGGAGAACAAAATCCGCATAACAAAAGTTTCAGTAGACTCCAGTGACCCTATGCCCCTCGTTTGGAGCGTGTTCTCAAATATTTTGATCCCGTGCCCTCGAATTTTCTAGAATACGGACAAAGGAGGCGACAAAAGAAACAATCGTACAAATATAGCCTCCGAAAGGGATCCGGAGGAGAAATCCTTAGAAGGGTTGCCATCTCCACCACTAATGCGATCGTGAAGGCAATGATGGCTACGTGTTGGTGAACCCCAAGAGGAAGGTTATGATGTAGACAGCAGAAGTTTTCCCTTGAGAAATCTACCCAAGGTTATCAATCCAGTAGGACTTGACGATCTATCGGAAGGTTGTTGATGTTGACTCCCCCTGGCGCTAGGGAGCTTGCACCAACGTGGAATCTGCACAGACACAAACCAGAACTTTGCCCAACACGAAACAGAGAGGTTGTCAATCTCTCCGGTCTTGCAGAAACAAAGAGTTAAACGTATGGTGTGGAAAACAGCAAGTAACAGGAAACAGATGATTGCAGCAGGTTGTGTAAACAGTATGAGGAAATTGGACCAGGGTCCACAGTTCACTAGTGGTGTCTCTCTCAGAACAGATAACTAGCATGTTGGGTAAACAAATTACAGCTGGGCAATTGACAAATAGAGAGGGCATAACAATGCAATACATGCCAAGATGTCTACTATGAAATCTAGTTGGGCATTACAACAAAGTACATAGACCGTTATTCCAACCGCATCTATGCCTAAATAATCCACCTTCAAGGCAGCATCCGCATCCTATTCAGTATTAAGTTGCTAACAACAGATTATTGCATGAAGTAAAGTGTGTAATGTAATCAATACAAGTGCCCTTGGACACTGCACCAATGTTTTATCCCTAGTAGCAACAGCACATCTACCATCTTAGACCTTTCTGTCACTGATCCAGATATCTAGAGACTGAACCCACTATCGAGCATAAATACCCCCTCTTGGAGTCACAAGCATCTACTTGGCCAAAGCATCTACTAGCAACGGAGAGCATGCAAGATCAAGAGCACATAGATAAACAACTTGAATAAACATGGTATCAATATTCATCGGATCCCAGCAAACACAACATCTAGCATTACAATAAGATGATCTTGATCATGTTAGGCAGCTCACAAGATCTAAACATGGAGGCACAAGGTAGAGAGACAACCATCTAGCTACTGCTATGGACCCGTAGTCCAGGGGTGGACTACTCACGCATCACTCCGGAGGCAGGCATGGTGATGTAGAGCCCTCCGGTGATGATCTCCCCTCCGGCAGGGTGCCGGGAAGAGCTTCAGAACTCCTCCGATCTGAGATTGACGATGACGGCCGCGACGGAACTTTTCGTGGAATATGATCGACCGTAATAGGGTTTTCGCGTCGCGGAGAATATATAGGCGAAGAGGCGGCGTCGGTGGCCGAGGGGGGCCACCACGCCATAGGGGGCGCGGGCCCACCCTGGGCCGCGCCCTAGTGTGGCGTGGCCCCCTGGTGGGTCTGCTCCGACTCCCCTTTGGACTCCGTGATCTCCTCGTGATATTATTGACGATGTCTTTTGTTTCGTCCAATTCCGAGAATATTTCCTTAATAGATTTTCTGAAACCAAAAACAGCAGAAAACAGGGAACTGGCACTGTGGCATCTTGTTAATAGGTTAGTCCCAGAAAATGCATAAAAATGATATAAGTGTAACCAAAACATGTAGCAATTGATATAATAACAGCATGGAACATCAAAAATTATAGATACGTTTGAGACGTATCAAGCATCCCCAAGCTTAGTTCCTGCTCGTCCTCGAGTAGGTAAACGATAAAAACAGATAATTTTTGAAGTGACATGCTACCAACACAATCTTTGATCAAATAACAATGTAATGCACATGATCTGAATGAAGTGATCCAAGCCAATGGTCTATAGTTTGCAAGCAAGTAAATAAAGAGTAAACATAAGTGATCACACAAGTGCAAACTTTCATGAATAATACTATAAAACATTTAGAGATATAATAGTCTAACATAATAGTTAGTTCACAGCAGCAATAATTCTCAACATGAAAGTGTTTGTATCAACACAAAGGAAGATAATAGCTTCAGCTTTTGCTTCAACTTTCAACATGTATATCATATAGATAATGTCAATGCAAAGAATATGATCAACCAAACACAAAGTTATGTAAAAACTGTTATACTGGAGTTGACAATGATGTTTGCTTAAGTAGACAGAAAGAAGTGGGAAAACTGACTCAACATAAAAGTAAAAGAATGGCCCTTCGCAGAGGGAAGCAGGGATTAACATCATGTGCTAGAGCTGTAGTTCCCGAAGGCATATAGAGAGCATAAAATATTGTTTTGTAAGGTAATGGTGTATACAGGTGTCAACAAATCAGCAAATAGGCAATACTCTACTTCACTAGTTGATCAAACTTTACAAGAGCGGCTCCCATGAAGGACGTTATTTCTACCAGCGGGCAGATCATCCCTCTTCTCTTTTGTTTACACACTTGTGAACATTGCTTGACTGACGAATCAGGGGCAAAAAGATGTGAAGAGAATTGTTTGGTTAAAGTTGTAATTAATTGGGACTGGGCACCCCGTTGCCAGCTCTTTTTGCAAAATTATTGGATAAGCGGATGTATATGCCACTAGTCCAGGTGTGTAAAATTTGATCAACCAGGAAATAAAGACCACCTATCTACGTCCTTATGAGCTTTTCAAGTAGTGACACAAAAAGGAAATGTAACAGTTTTGAGTAGTTAGTAGATAGCACATGAAGAAATTTACTTGGAATGGTGAAAACACCACATAATAGGTAGGTATGGTGGACACAGGTGGCATGGATTTGGCTCAAGGTTTTGGATGTACAAGAAGCATTCCCTCTTAGTACAGAGTTTAGGCTAGCAAGGTTATTATAAGCAAACATCATTATCAACTGGAATAGCAAGAGTGTACATAAAACACAAGGTTTGACGAACCATAGACTCCCACTGTCTTCCTTGTTAACACATAGCCTTCATCCAAAAATTATCTAGACTACTATGGACTTCCAATTATGCAACAGATTATTATAGCAGAAAATCCTTATAGTAGTTCTTCATTAATAGCCATTACTTACATGATGCACAAGCTTAAACATTAATTACTTGACAGCTCAAAACAATTGGCAAGCATCAAATTACTCAAGACAACGATCTAAAAAGATTCATGTAAGCATTTTATACCACTACCACATGCATAGCATTTTTCTGGTCCAACCAAACACCAATCAACTTATTTGACAACTCTCCAAACAGATATAAGTGAAGCAAGAGAGTACTTTCTTCAAAAGAAACTGAAAGCTCTAACAAGAGATACATGAAAAACTGAGAGCTAACAGCAATAACAGCAACTAGACAGGAATACTCAACAAGTATAAGTGAAGCACAAGAGTATTCTAATGAAAAAGTGGAGCGTGTCTCTCTCCCAAACATGAATGCTAGGATCCAACAAGTATAGCACAGCAAACAAAACAAAACAAACTGAAAACAAAAACACACTGACGCTCCAAGGAAGAGTACACTAGTATGAAGCAATAAAAATATAGCACCATTAGAGATGACCTGATAATTTGTAGATGAAGAAGGGGATGCCTTGGGCATCCCCAAGCTTAGATGCTTGAGTCTTCTTGAAATATGCTGGGGAGGTAAGCCTCCCCAAGCTTAAGCTCTTCACTCTTCTTGATCATGTAATATCATTCTCCTCTATCAACACTTGAAAACTTCCTTCACACCAAAACTTAACAGCTTTTCTCATTAGCAGGTTAGTGCACTAAAAGATAATACTTCAAAGTTCTAGCAAAGACAAAACTCACAAGCCAACTATTTTAAACATTAGCCACTGTTACTAGGCTCAAGTGGGCACTTTTACACGAAAAGAAACCACTTAAAAACTTGTAAAAGAGAGAATGCAAAATAAAAGACAGAATCTGTCAAACCAGAACAGTCTGTAATGACGAATTTTTTCGAGGCACTTACGATGCTCAGATGAAAACTTTTGAAATAATGAAAGTTGCGTAACATCATCAGGAACATGCACAAAAAGTTTCAGCATTTTTCGATTTTTTCTGATTTTCTACTGAATTAAACGGTGACGAACAGCAATCTGTCCCAATGCAGTCCCGAAAATAAAAACCAACTTTGCATTAGTAACTCTCCTTGGCACAACAAAACAGCAAATAAAAGATACAAAGGAGTTGCTACAGAGGTAAACAAGCATCCTTGACTCAAGAAAACAAAAATAAAACAGCAAATAAAAACATGGGTTATCTCCCAGAAGTGCTTTTCTTTAATGCCTTTGAGCTAGGCATGAAGAGATGCATCAAGTATTGTCAAGACCAGAAAATCCAAAACCATAATTTGTCTTGACACTAGTATCATGTGAGTATTTCATCTTCTTCCTAGGGAAGTGTTCCATACCTTTCTTGAGTGGGAATTGAAATTTTATATTCCCCTCTCTCATATCAATAACAGCACCAACAGTTCTCAGAAAAGGTCTTCCCAAAACAATAGGACAAGAAGGATTGCATTCAATATCCAAAACCACAAAATCAACAGGGACAAGATTGTTATTAACCATTATCAAAACATCATCAACTTTTCCTAAAGGTTTCTTCATAGAAGAATCAGCAAAGTGAACATCCAAATGACATTTTTCCAAAGGTGCAAGCTTGAGAATATCATATAAATTTTTAGGCATAACCGAAATACAAGAACCAAGGTCACACAAAGCATTGCATTCAAACTCACTCAGTTTCATTTTAATAACAGGTTCCCAATTATCATCTAACTTCCTAGGGATAGAAGCTTCAAGTTTTAATTTTTCTTCCCTAGCATGCATGAGAGCTTTGATAATATGTTCAGTAAAAGCCATATTTATTTTACTAGCATTAGGACTCTTAGCTAGCTTTTGCAAGAACATGATGACTTCAGTTATGTTACAATTTTCGAAATTGAAGTTGTTGTCATCAAAAACAATGGAGCAATTATCACCAACACCTCTAAAAATTTCAGCACTTTTACTAGGAACAAAAGTAGTGCTATCAGGCAATTTAAAACTTTTTGTAGAGGTAGTAGAGACATTTCCAACACTTATTATCTTTTCACTAACAGTAGGGGGCGCATTAGCATGTGAGGCATCATTTGTTTCATTAGTAAAAATAGTGCAAACTCTAACAACACTATTTTGTTCAGCAATTTCAGCTTCTCTTTCTTCTCTCTCCCATCTTTCATGAAGTTCAGCAAGCATCCTAATGTTATTATCAATTTTAATTTGGATAGCATTGAGTGTTTTACTCTCTCTAATATCACTAGGAATAGCTTTTATTTTCAGCATTTCAACATCATGAGCAAGACTATCAACTTTAGCAGCAAGAGTATCAATTTTTCCTAGCTTTTCCTCAACAGTTTTATTAAAAGTAGTTTGTGTGCTAATAAAATCCTTAAGCATGACTTCAAGATCAGAGGGCACACTTCTATTGTTACTGTAGGAATTGCCATAAGAATTACCATAAGAGTTGCTACCATTAGCAGGATATGGCCTATAATTGTTGCTACCAAAATTATTCCTATAAGCATTGTTGTTGAAGTTGTTATTTTTAATGAAGTTTACATCAACATTTTTCTCATCATGAGCAACCAAAGAAGCAAGAGGAATATTATTTGGATCCACAACACCATGTCCATTCGAAAGCATAGTCATAATAGCATCAACTTTATCACTCAAGGAGGAAATTTCCTCAACAGAATTTACCTTCTTACCAGTTGGAGCCCTTTCAGTGTGCCATTCAGAATAATTTACCATCATATCATCAAGAAGCTTTGTAGCAGCACCCAAGTGATGGACATAAAGGTCCCTCCAGCAGCCGAGTCCAATAAATTCCTTGAAGAAAAATTTAGTCCTGCATAAAAGGTTTGGATGATCATCCAAGTAGTCAGTCCATGAGTGGGCAATTTTTAACCAAAGACTTCATTCTTTCCCAAGCTTGGGCAACATGCTCATTATCAAGTTGCCTAAAGTTCATAATACCACTTCTCAAGGAGATAATTTTAGCAGGAGGATAATATTTTCCAATGAAAGCATCTTTGCATTTAGTCCAGGAATCAATACTATTTCTAGGCAAAGATAGCAACCAATCTTTAGCTCTTCCTCTTAAAGAGAAAGGAAACAATTTCAGCTTAATAATATCACTCTCTACCTCCTTATACTTTTGCATATCACAAAGTTCAACAAAGTTGTTTAAGTGGGCAGCAGCATCATCAGTACTAACACCAGAAAATTGCTCTTTCATAACCAGATTTAACAGTGCAGGCTTAATCTCATAAAATTCTGCTTTAGAAGCAGGTGGAGCAATGGGTGTACAGATAAAATCATTGTTGTTTGTGCTAGTAAAGTCACACAACTTAGTATTTTCAGGATTACTCATTTTAGCAAGACTAAAACAAGCAAAGCACAACTCGAAATTAAAAACTAGATGCAGGAATTTAATTTTTTTGGGTTTTTGATTTTTAACAGCAAGCAAAACAAAACTAAAACAAGACAAAAACAAAGTAAAGAGATTGGAACTGAGAGACTCCCCTTTCCAATAGCCTCCAAGTCCCCGGCAACGGCGCCAGAAAACAGCTTGATGGCTACGTGTTGGTGAACCCCAAGAGGAAGGTTATGATGTAGACAGCAGAAGTTTTCCCTTGAGAAATCTACCCAAGGTTATCAATCCAGTAGGACTTGACGATCTATCGGAAGGTTGTTGATGTTGACTCCCCCTGGCGCTAGGGAGCTTGCACCAACGTGGAATCTGCACAGACACAAACCAGAACTTTGCCCAACACGAAACAGAGAGGTTGTCAATCTCTCCGGTCTTGCAGAAACAAAGAGTTAAACGTATGGTGTGGAAAACAGCAGGAAAAACAGCAAGTAACAGGAAACAGATGATTGCAGCAGGTTGTGTAAACAGTATGAGGAAATTGGACCAGGGTCCACAGTTCACTAGTGGTGTCTCTCTCAGAACAGATAACTAGCATGTTGGGTAAACAAATTACAGCTGGGCAATTGACAAATAGAGAGGGCATAACAATGCAATACATGCCAAGATGTCTACTATGAAATCTAGTTGGGCATTACAACAAAGTACATAGACCGTTATTCCAACCGCATCTATGCCTAAATAATCCACCTTCAAGGCAGCATCCGCATCCTATTCAGTATTAAGTTGCTAACAACAGATTATTGCATGAAGTAAAGTGTGTAATGTAATCAATACAAGTGCCCTTGGACACTGCACCAATGTTTTATCCCTAGTAGCAACAGCACATCTACCATCTTAGACCTTTCTGTCACTGATCCAGATATCTAGAGACTGAACCCACTATCGAGCATAAATACCCCCTCTTGGAGTCACAAGCATCTACTTGGCCAAAGCATCTACTAGCAACGGAGAGCATGCAAGATCAAGAGCACATAGATAAACAACTTGAATAAACATGGTATCAATATTCATCGGATCCCAGCAAACACAACATCTAGCATTACAATAAGATGATCTTGATCATGTTAGGCAGCTCACAAGATCTAAACATGGAGGCACAAGGTAGAGAGACAACCATCTAGCTACTGCTATGGACCCGTAGTCCAGGGGTGGACTACTCACGCATCACTCCGGAGGCAGGCATGGTGATGTAGAGCCCTCCGGTGATGATCTCCCCTCCGGCAGGGTGCCGGGAAGAGCTTCAGAACTCCTCCGATCTGAGATTGACGATGACGGCCGCGACGGAACTTTTCGTGGAATATGATCGACCGTAATAGGGTTTTCGCGTCGCGGAGAATATATAGGCGAAGAGGCGGCGTCGGTGGCCGAGGGGGGCCACCACGCCATAGGGGGGCGCGGGCCCACCCTGGGCCGCGCCCTAGTGTGGCGTGGCCCCCTGGTGGGTCTGCTCCGACTCCCCTTTGGACTCCGTGATCTCCTCGTGATATTATTGACGATGTCTTTTGTTTCGTCCAATTCCGAGAATATTTCCTTAATAGATTTTCTGAAACCAAAAACAGCAGAAAACAGGGAACTGGCACTGTGGCATCTTGTTAATAGGTTAGTCCCAGAAAATGCATAAAAATGATATGAAGTGTAACCAAAACATGTAGCAATTGATATAATATCAGCATGGAACATCAAAAATTATAGATACGTTTGAGACGTATCAGGCAACGACATCAATCTCCATCATCGTCACCTTCATCCTCACCCACAAATCCCCCACCCACGCTAAATTCTGAATTTCAATTAGTTGTGCATTATGTGGTACTCCTTTAATCATTCATCCACTATTCATACTATTATTATGACGATGTTTCGTGCCTTCACATGTGTACTTACATACTCCATTAGTTCTTGGGGAGATGGAGAAACAATAGATTATTATGATTGAAATAAAAAAATGTATTTCTTATTGTTGTTTGAAGTGTAGTAACTGGTAGAATTTGGGCCCATATATGGGCATCCCAAATAGCAATTTATGAAATTTCAAATGGCCCATGTGCATGGTAGGAGGTGGGGTTGCTAACGTCGCACATGGAAAGTTTAGAGAAAGTTGCACCACCTTATAAGTGAAGTGTTCTACTACTTGATAAGCAAGTGAGAATGGGAGGCTCTCTCTCACGCACTCCTCATCCGCCGCCGCTGCTCGCTTGTCTCAACACGTCACGACCACGTTTCGTGTATCGAGTCTCGAGTCACGTCAACTTTTTTCTATCGCTGGATGCTGTAACCGACTCGAAACCGGCAATATGTGTGTCGTGCCTTTGTTTATTGTTTAAACATGTTCTGCGAGCTTTTTATGTTGATTAATACATCTAGTATTCTCAAGTTTCACTATTTAATATTTCCTAATTTTCAACACTAATTATCTTCATAATATTGTGTAAACATCAAATGCATAATATTTTGCCAAAGGGACATGAAAGGCATTAGCATTGGTGCAAGACGAGGTGTTTGGGGACATAGCATTGACAGAATCTGCCCCTCTTTTGTCGACCATCAATGAGAGAATAATGGAGATCCAACTTATTACACCAAATCCACGGTTACATTATTAATTACTAGTGTACTCACGTGATTTCTTATGCAGACCTAGTAGTGGTTGTGCGGAGTGTGTGACCGAGATTTCAGGGCACGTCTTTATGTGGGACTCCGCCCATACACAACATACACATATAATACATGATATATACCTACTCGATTCTGTTATATGCTAGTGGTGAAACCAACACCATCTGAGAACGTCTTTAGCCGTATTGCAGTTTTCAGTCACTTTCACCATCACTCGTTCACTTTTAATTGCTTTCTTTTATTACTATGTTACTCTCAACACAAACACCCACAAACACTTTTGACATGCTCTCGCTTGGTTTGAATTTGTATAGCTTGCATGTACTTCTCGATAAAGAAATAAACATGAAACATCAGATTATTCTCTTACAACGAAAGCAGCTACAATAACTATGTTTACTTGCATGTATCAAGCTATTTTCCGACTTCCAGGCATGTTATCACCAATATCTTGGGATGGGATGTAGGATCCTAGAACTGAAACTTCATGAAATTATCTGTAAACTATAAAACCGTGATTTTTATTCATATGATGGAAGAAACATAAACATATTAAATTCATAAAAATAATTTACTTTACTATTTGTGTTAACGATAACTTACAAGACTATTTTAAGACAAGTGACCTAGCTTTTTCATGGATTTTCCTCATTCAAAAAAATATAACTATGTTATGCGACATAATGTAAGAGGGTTCAGAAAGCCATTCCCACGACTATATAATAATATGATAAATATACATTTCTTCCTTAGTTGAGATATTAGGTAAGGATCCAATTGTAGATACATCTGATTCAATAATTATGATTTGTATTCTTTATGCTATAACTGCAGTGGTTTCTGAATACGTGATTCAGATGAAAGCTCACTCGCACGTGTAGGGAATATGAACACGTAAAATACACCCTAGTTATTTTACGGACAAATTTGTTGATTGCTTGATGACACTGCTTTTCTAGTCATGGACATTGTTTATGTCAGCATCAATGAGTGGCATATTATTGGATAATAATAATATGGCCGGGTAGACCAAAGTTTTGGTATGCTAAGAGATTCCGTTAAATTTTCTTTTTGTCCTTAGCTTTATCACAGTAAGATTATTATATAACTTGTCCTGTAACCATGAAGTTATTAGGGTTATGCATACTGGAAGAGTTACTTTGGTACTGTCAACACTATGGCTGTAACTGGGTAGTAAAACGGCAGTCACTGGGTGACTACAAGGTGTGTGTACATCCTAATGTTCTGAGATGGGAAATTACTACTCGGTGATTAGAGAGATACGCCCTGGGCCCTCTCGGTATTAAAAGGTATCGAATATGTTCTGCAGACAATGCATGGTGAAGTTATACCATGTGGGATATCATAATACGGAAACGAGTAAAGGGAACTTGCCGGTTTACGAGATAGACAAAGATGTAATGAATCAATGATTGATTCATGGTGACATCCATAGATCTATATCTCGGGCGAAGTTTTGGTATCGCGAGTAATGGGAATGATATATTAAATAACCAACAGGTTCAACAGAGTGTTTTCGCATAACGGTAGCAGTTATTCATATCATCCCTGGATCTGACCCTAGCCGGTGATTGGATGGGAACATCCAATTATAGCTACACGTTATCGAACCTGTAGGGTGGACACGCTTAAAATAGAATTGGTTAGTTGTGTATATTGGTTGGTCTAGAACATGGAGAGAGTATCACCGGAATAGTATCTGCGTGATGGATATGGATATATCAGAGAGATAACATTGTGATAGAAGTTGCTGTCACGGTCGGATTTATTCCGAGGGTTTATATAAGAAGGAAATATTTTTACAGGAGTATTTTGTTAGCGGATACTGGGTGTCCCGGATAGGTAATTAATTCTGTGAAATATTATGTAAAAGAAAATATTCAAATAAGAATTAATTAGACAAAATATTATTTAAGTAAATATTATATTCATTTATTTAATTGATAAATAATTATTGGAAAATGTATAAATAAAATTGGAGCACACCATGGGGGCAACCAAGATGGGCCCTAGGGGCCCACCAAGGTAGCCGCACCACCAAGTGGTGGTGGTGGGCCAAGGCGCCGAAGGGGGAGGCTCCCCTCCCCCAGCTGAAACCCTAATGGGCCATGCGGCCCATGTGGGGGGAGGCGGCGGTGGTAGCCAAGGGCGACCGGCCTAGCTGGGCCCCACCCGCCTAGGTCGGTGCGGCCTAGGGCGGCCCCACCCAGCGGCGGTGGCGGTAGAGGCGGTGGGGGAGGGGAGTTGGAGTCCAACTCCAACTCCTCCCTCCCAAACCGAATTGGGCTAGGGGACTTTCCCCTTGCCCAAGTTGACTTGGACAAGGAGAAAGCTTTCTCCTTCCCCAAGTCTCTCCACCGCTTGGGCCTCCTATATAAACCCCACCCCCTCCTATGTGGAGGACACACAATTGACTCTCTAGATCCCTTCTAGTTGGATCAGAGAAACCTCTAATTTGAGTCAACCTATCCGATTAGACTAGATCTAACCTCTCTCCCTCTCCTTCTCATGTGTTGAGATTTCCACCTTCATATACACCAGTAGTGCTTCAAGCCTAGACGGCGAAGCCCTGCTGAACCTTTCCCGGCGTACGCGTGCAAGCTCTCGGAGGGGTGATCCGTCGATCCCGACGGTTGACCCTCACTCTGCTGGATCAAGGTGACAAGGCGAGGAGGAGAAGGCGCCGGAATCTCTCTACCAGGCTTGGTTGAGGGAGACGGCGACAGGCTACATCAACTACGTCATCAACACTTCTTCCGCAACTTCGGTGTTGGTAACGTATTCAATCTAGATCTTTGGATCTTCGTATTCGCATGTATTTTCATAGTAGATCTTGGCAGTTGTTGCGTAGCTTTACGGAAAATTTTAATTTACCGTACACGCAACCCAATAATTGGATCATAGTTTATAACCAGTCAAGCTACCAATTTCACAATGTCCATTTATTATCGAGTAATGAATTTGCAATATTATGTTCAAATGGTGCATGTGACCCGCTAATTTGGTGTCCTCTCCATAAACTTAAAATATATTAAAACTTAATATTTACATTTGATGTATGCCGGTGGTATCATTTAACTATAGATAACATCCTTAAAACTGAATTGGAAAGGTGGTTCAATATATCGACTCTCATCCAAGCATGATATCACAATATCACATTGAGTCCTTTGACTCTAATCCATGCATAATAACATTGACCACTAAAGCTAGTTGGAAATTTTGGGGAATTTATTCTAATAAAAAGAAAAATAAAAAAAGAAAGAAAAAACAATTAGTAATTACTTGTATAATACTGTTGCGGGATATCATGTGTATACACCAAAACAGATAAATCAAGTGCATTGTATTTTAAACAGAGAGTACAAATACGCTTAAGCAATTTATTATTTTAGAATGCAGGTATGACATGCAACGGGATTGGAAAAATATATACATGTGATCAGAAACTAAAATAAGAACTTAAAAATCGGAAATACATATCGGGTCATAGGTCTAGATGCACCCACTGCTTAAAAATCAAATTTTAAAATGTCAAAAAACTTCAAATAGAAATTTTAGATATACACACCAACATTGTATGTTAGCACAAAAAGTTAACCAAAAAAAAGACATTTTTTTTTTGCCTGTGCAAAAAAGAAAAATTCCGGTTTTTCAAAATGACTTTGTACGCGACATGTTTTTGTATTTTTTGCACAACCCGCAAAAAATGTTTTTTCTTCGCGAAACTTTTTGTGCTAACATAACGGGTGCTGATGTATATCCGGATTTGTTTTTGAATTTTTTTGATATTTCTAAATAAAATTAAAAATGTTTTACATAATGGGTACATCTAGACCTATGACTCGAATCGCCATGTGATTTAGATAGACACATCAGTAGAGAATCGAACTCAATGTGTTCGATTTTACATACCTTGTAACGAAGTGTGAAACAAAAAAAATTAGACACGAAACCAGTAACGATCAAGCTTAAATTTCAGAGATTACAACGAAAATATGTACATAAATAACCCGCCTAGCATTCAGTTAGTGAGGACTGCATGAACTTTAGCATTATCAGGATTTTTTTTCTTTGATAAAGGGCATCTTATTACTCATACCATCACGAAGATACAACGCAGCATTATCAGGACTATTAGGAACATGAATCATAAAATTAGTAAACGTTAGCATGTTCATATATATGAGAAATATACATCTTTTTTTTGAGAAATATACATCTGACATACATGAATTAGGATACATACTGAATGATAAAGTTCTCTGAGAAAAAAGTACGGGCTAAATTTTTCTGACATAACACTTCACAAGTTAATGGAGAAGTGCATATAGCAGTCGTGTAAGCAACGATCGATGCTACTATGAACAGTTTATTTAGACATATAATTAAAGATTAAAAAAATGAACATCAACATTTGAGGGCCTCGCTTGACTACTTGATCTTCTCTTGTGATCTGCTATCGATTCTATATAAGTATACTCCTTGGTAGATTAGGTTTGCCGTTTACGCATAATTACATCATAAAAAATCAAGAAAGAGGCACAAAAAGAGCTACGGCTTGCGGAATTCAAAGGGGGAAAAAGGCACCTGTCTCTGATCGATCGAGATCTAATGACATTTGTAACTCAAACTGCATGCAAGTAAATAATTACCATGTCGATCTGATGATGAACATTGCTCATCAAAAAGTAGTGCACAAGTATACATGTAGCTAATCAATCACTGAATTTATTACTCACAAAATAAACAAGCACCTTCAGTTCCAGAGGATGAATTAGCTGTAGCTCACCGGTCCCTAGTGCCTGTCGAGCCTGGCCATGCTAACCATGGAGGTCGTCACCGGGGCATAGTAGTAGTAGTGCGTCGACCCTGCCCCAAATGACGACGACGGCGCCGTTGTACGACGGAAGGCCGTGCTGGAGAACCGTAGGGCCACGAGCAGTGGCGTGCTGAGCTCCATCACCATGACCATGACCTCATGCAGCCGGCAGATGCTCCTCCGCATCACCACCCCCAGCACCACGTGGATCGCGCAGTCCATGGGCGCTATCGGCCGGCCCGTCAACGGCGATCCTCGCCGGTGCCGGGCTGCCAGCGACGACCTATGCGCTCACTCTCTTTTCTTTGGAAACCGTAGCTAGCGTTAGTTTGTGTGTTCGATCTAGCTTGATCTTGGTGTGTGTTTTAGACGGCAGGTAGGTTGCTTTTGTCATCTACCTCCCGATATTAATTTGGTAGCTAGTGTACTGTGTGATGTCGATGGCTATCTGATGGACGGATGCAAGTTGTTCAGATCAATGGAATATTACCAACTTACTTTTTGTAAACATTAAATTTGATTTTAATTCATTATTTCAAATTAAGTAATTCATAGGATTTATTTGAAGTGAAGTTAATAACATTAAGCAGGTTAGGATGCATGAATTCACATCCAGTTCTTTCCCGACATTTTTCACCCTCTCCGTAACCTTAGGTAGTTCTGGTACTCGTTATTCCCTCCGTCCTAAAATGTATGTCATGCGCGTGATATTTTTTAAAATGTTTGATCAATAATTTAGCCAGTGAAATACGAGTTCTTTGACATAAAAATGACATCTTCGAACATGTGTAAGCCACATTATATTTTTTTTTAGGGCAGATAGTAATTCCACGTAAATAAATGATAAGCCAAAATTTATTTTTTCTATGATGGATTTCTTCATTAAGTAGCTCAAATTTGCGCTAGTGAATCAAATGTGGACATACCTAAGCTTGCACACTCGCACAAGCTTATTATAAATACAGATAGACAGATAGTACTAGTATGCTGTACTAATAAAAGAGCTCCAATAATTTATCAATATATGTCGACATCTCAATTATGCAATGATCTCATCACATAGGTATGTTTAGGTTATCTCTGTGTGCCGAGATGCATCCCTGGCGTACTTGTACATCAATTTTTCTCGCTCAACAAATGGCCACAACTCTTGTAATTTGCTTCGAAGAAAAAAGTAATGCATAGCATGAATCATGGCGGGGCATAATGTCGGTCAAACGTTCCAACTGTATATAATCGTACATATTTAACTCAAACAGGATGATGCGTCAAAATTTTCTTCTAGAAGAAATGGGAGCACAGAAACGATGATAAAGTACAAAAAAAAACTTAGGTCACCTTAATTCGCGAAATACAAGGAAGAGAAAATGTAATATTATTATGTTATGTGCATTCGAATCCAAGAAGAGTACTCGATTTAGGCCAGACCGTTTGACTATTTTAGACAAAGGATGATATCTCGAAGAGATTCTAGCTTTTTTCGAAATGGAGGGTACACCTCTGGTCTCTGCATTCATTCAAAGGATGCACACGGCCGTTTTTATTAATAATAAGAGAAAACATAAACCACCAAGCTTTACAAAGAGATACATCGATCAGCCGGAAGCCACCGTCCAGGCGAAAACTCGCTACCCCACACACCAAGTGCCCAGACCTCACACACCAACGGACGTCATCTAAATCCGGAGGCTTCAACCAAGCCGCCCAATAACGAGCCGTGAGCACAACCGGTCCAGTAGAAACTCAGCGCACACCACATGCGTACACTCGGAAGTCGTTGCCGCCGTTTTCCACCAGCCCATATTCACGAGAGATCAACGCAGTAGCCTTGTCAGACCCGCCGTCGACGCCGCCACGTCACCAAATGGCACCACCATCTTGCGCTCGTCCATCATCACGCATTCATCACCGAGACCCCGCTGCACCCTGCCACCGAGACACGCCGTTGTCGATGCGGTAGATGAAACGTCGCGCAACCTCGAAGTCCCTCCAGCCAACAAAGGCTCCAAAATGTTGTCGGTGCCACCATCAACCGATACAGGAGCAAACCTAGATCTAGGGTTTCCCTCGGAGTAGCCTGAGCAAGGTGACGCAGACTGCAATGATGATGCCTCGAGAAGGAAACGACATCAAAGACGCCGCCATCGTCCGCCATGGCCGAAGCCAGCACGATTTTCACCTACAGTCGTCGCACCACCCGACCCCGCGGGACTGGATCACCGCCGAAACATGTGGATCAACCAATGTTGGGGATATCGCTTATCGGAAACTTATCGGTCGACCTAAGATAAGGAGTAAATCGGCAGGTTTATCGACATATCGGCCGATTTATCAGCATATCGGCAGATTTATCGGCGGATTTATCTTATCGGTCAGACACCGAGAAGCGATAAATCGACCGATTTATCGAAATATCGGAAGATATCTTGAACAGTGGATCAGCTGCCTCCGCCCACCATGATCTCGCCGCACGCAAGGGCAAACATGTGGAGACGCTGATGTAGCTGCCTGACCAGGGACGCCGCCCTGGCCACCGCCCTCGACCATCTCCACCGGTGCCGCCTCAACAGTCCAGGAAGTAGCCGCCGCATCCCCTCTAGATCCCTGGCACCTTCGGCGTTGGGCCCGCCGCCACCGCAGCCTGCGAGCCGTCGAGGTTGCAGGGGAGCCGTCGAGGTTGACCTCTTGGTTGCGGCTAGGGTTGTCGCCCCATATCGCCCAGGGGTGCGATACGGGAGCGATACCCCTTTTCAAAAAGAGATTCTAGCTAATGTACATTTTCTGTTGAAATGTAATTCAAATAACTCTTATGAAACATTCGTATTATTTAGGGTACAATAAGAAAACAAAACAACCCACATCCAGAAAAATCTCTAACTCTATAGTTATATCAGGCCTCCGAATTTCGCATGAAGATCCGAAAACTATATACTTATATAAAAAGGTTACATGGATTCAATCAACAAATCCAGTTTTGATTTGATTTTTGTAATTCACTAGTTTTACATATACTCTGTGTCTTGCTTGTAGGAATTTCCACAAGATTTTTATTTACAAGCACTAATAATAAATAGAAATATTAGAGAGAACATCACCGTTGATGGGAAGGGGCTAATGTCTTCCAACATCACTGTTCTAGGAATTGGGTTCTTCCTCTGTAAGAATAACTTTTAAATATTTTTTGCTGAAACCTAAACGAAGGACGGAGAAGCCAGCTGCCACTGCGCCATATTGGGTAGTGACTGTAACACGATGTGCTCATTCCATGTGATTGGCACTTTTTTGACACTTTGATGTTGCTCGATCAATAATGGTCAGTGTGCATGCAGAAAAAGGAGCATGCATGCTCTGATTCGAAGAAATACTGTACGACTTTCGGAGGATCTGAATATCGTTGGAGATTTTTCTGCAATTCTTCTGTTGTGGTATGTCCAATACTTATCTTTCATACTAATTTGACTGTAAATTCTCAACCCGGTAATTTTTAAAAGCAAATTATTACCCTGTGTTTTTTCTTATTTCTACATTTCTTAGAGACACATAGTACATCGTATACGTGCACACCACCACACAACGCATGTAAAAAAATACCGGGATCACATAGTTTCAAGAGTGCATGAAGTCACCACACGAGGCTTGCCAATGGGAATGTTGCCTACTTGAGTGAGGCCCATTGACCGATCCTAGTGTGCAGTGTGCTGAGTGGTGTGTTGACGGACCACTATAGTTGCTATGCATCATGCATGATTTATCTGAATTTTAATAGCTATTGAAATTTGAAAAGCACTGTCGGTTTGTAAATTGTTCGATCTGAGCGGACGACATGCATGTAGCGAGAGATGGTACGTGGGCCCGGATGAGGACATGATGTAGACATCGATCTATGGCACGCCTCCCTAGCCAGGTGATCCCGATCGATGCTGAGTGTCGACATTTTCCTTCGCTTAATCATATGCTGATTTGTACAACGATACCATGAATGATATCATATGCTGATTTGTACATCGATCTATGAGTAGCATTCTGCACTCAACTTCTCATTTTGCAATTACATTGAAGTGAAAATTTTGCTCTCCAACAAGTCGATAAAATTTGCTACAACGAAACCAATATCTAACGAACCACTTGACAATGTAAGAGCATTTTCGACCGGCCTGGGCCAGAACAGTTCGAGAGTACGTGACAGCATACCATATTTAGAAGAGTGTAATTACAACAATTTGTCACATGAGAACAAAGAATATGGTGGTATCCCGATTGATTTCTCCTATTCGGGAGTAAGTGTTCCCTTCAAGAGTGTCATCGAGTACCTAATAGACGGTCATAGCCATTAGCCGCAAGATACACTTGGTTAAAATGTGCAACTGTGAATGCGTTTGGTTTGATACATGTTGAAAATCCTTGCCACGAATAGAACCTATAAATCTATAATAAAGGTAATTTAAAATTATAAAACATGATGGAGCAATTTCCTAGATTCAATAGCATACCCGGTAGAGAAAGGAGCACGTACGAACTGGCGGATTGTATGACCAGTAATGAAACAGCAAGAGGCGCCGCTCCACCCTTGGCGACAGCAGCAGCAGCAGCAGCAAGGGACTTTCTGGCAGCAACAAGGGACTTTCTTGCAGCATCCGACATGCCGACAAAGTCAAGGAAGTCAGACATAATCAAATAAGGCGTATGTGAGGAGTCACACACCAAGACGCAACCCAAAAGGCTTATCGCCACTCTCACATTGCACAATCAGAGAGACGAGATTCCAGAGGCCTGCTCTCCACGACGGCCATGCATGCGGTCTACACGGTTTGCAGTAGTCAAAAGCAACACAACGAGATGAAACAATGGTGGTGCGGGATCGCGAGGAGGCGGATGCAATATAATTTCTAGTGACCACTACTGTTTGCATCTCCCTACTTAAGACGTGTGAAGTATTCCCACGTCTGATGCAGTAACAACCCACATTCCAGAAAAACCGAAATTGATTGTTCACGTGATGTGTTTTGTTAATGACTCAATAATTCCCAAGTGATTCGTGGCAAACTTTGAATAGCGCAGTCTTATCAGAAGAATTACTATGACTACAGGCTTCGTGACATAAACTTTGAGACTGTTGACTTCGTCTACCCCTGTGTGTGACTCCCGAGTTAATTGCGCTGGAGGTCACACATCTCGTCACGTACGTGCACATTGGTCACACATCTGGATAACGGGATTTTTTGGTCACACATCTCACAATTGCGTGCACATTGGTCACAAACGGGAAGTGTCATCCCGTTTTGGACTGGAAATTTTCAGAAAACCCCCTGGAGTAATATTAGGAGGAACATTTTGTAAAATTAAAAAATCAGGAGGACCATTTTGTAAAATTAGAAGGTCCATTTTGTAAAATTAGGAGGACCATTTTGTAAAATTAATATTACTCCAGGGGGTTTTCTGAAAATTTACCGTCCAAAACGGGATGACACTTCCCGTTTGTGACCAATGTGCACGCAATTGTGAGATGTGTGACCAAAAAATCCCGTTATCCAGATGTGTGACCAATGTGCACGTACGTGACGAGATGTGTGACCTCCAGCGCAATTAACTCGTGACTCCCCTCAAGGGCCTAAAACGGTTCCACATTACAAGGAAGATTTCTATGTACCCTTCAGAATCTCGGCAAGCTGAAGCAAGGCCGTGTGCCAAACAGAACTACCTAAGAAGCTAGCAGAGGTCCACAATGTATTTCATATCTCGAAGTGTAGAAAGTGAATGCATCTCACCTCCAACTAAGCATGTCGAATATCAGAATTTGGAGTTGAGCCACAAATTGACTTTTGAGGAACCCCCAGGTAGTATGGTCGAGAAGTTCTATAAAGTGCAATGGGACAAACATAAGGAAAAGAAGCCACCTGGGAACGGGGAGATTTGCTGAGAGAAAAATATCCATTTTTGGTCAAGAGAAACAGTAATGTCCCGACGAGATTCAACATGAGGGGGAATGTTTGTGACACTCCAATATTCTGCACCTTTTTAATTTTTCTTGGTTTCATTTGGCAAATGACCTTTACTTGAATTCTTTGTATTTTCCTTCTTATTTCAGTTTTCAAACTTTGGACAAGCTTGAGCATTGATTCCTTCTTGATATGTTTAACCTGGAATATGAGTATGCCATGTGCCACCTTATTCCTTCCTAGCCCAAGTATTATTTATTCTCTTTTCTCATTAACAACAAACCTATTTTGATATGCATAACTAGAAACCGCTAATTTCTCGACATACTAAAACTCAAGAAAAAAAAACCTAGGAAATATGATGCCGCTCCATGATTTTTTTTTGCATAAATATGTCAATTTCTTTCTATATTTTTCTCCTTTTTATCTCCATATCTACCAGAATTTTGAAAGCTATTTTATACTCTTTGAAAAAATATGATAAATGCATTTGATGGTCACGTTGAATGTGCAAACCTATTGCGCGAAATAATTGAGTCACTTTAATGCACTTACAAATTTAAAGTTGGTTTGCCATATTAGCCGGAAGATAGGTTTAGATCGATTACACATCAAACTCATTTTCAAACCGAGTTGTATGTATCCACGATTTTCTCAGCCCATCTCAGCAAAGGTTTAGCTTGTTAGAGCATCGCAATAGGGACCTCCTATATCCCCCTTCATTTGAGTGAAGTCAACAGGACCTGCGAAGAGAATGAGGCCGCATCAAGCCCATCCGAGAATGGCCGGATCCTTGAGCGTCGTCCTGCGCCATTCCATGACCTCCGCGGAGACGGACACGCGTCATCGTCGCTGCCCCAAGAATTCAAAGGCGTTGATGGAGTGCATCGAGCTGTCCGAGCAGGCCGCGGCGGAGAAAGTTAGTGCCAATGCCAGACACATTGTCCCGGAGCATGCCTGTGCTACCAGACGCCTCACCGGGTTCCTCTCTCCTCTGCATCCACCTCCGATGGCAGCTGTTGCGGCCCCTCACATGACGACCCCTATGTCGTCTTCGAAATGTCCTCAAACAAGGATACCCCTGTCTCTATACCTTTTATCCTAGCTATTAATGAACTCCCTCCAGCTCTTCAAGATGCAATGTACACAACAATCTATCACGTATTTGGTTTGGACCAAATTGTCCATCCGTACACTCCCTCATGTTTTTTGATGACTTGCTTGTTTGTGGTCATGCAAGCATCTGTGAGGCAACCCACATGAACAACATCAGCACTCATTTGTGGCCTTACTGGGCTTTCACCTTGGCAAAAGACAGTCGTCAAGTTCCGTTTGCGATGAGCACATATCAATAACGGAGATATTTCCATAACCGTTGGCAATATATTGGCAACGGAGAAATATACACACCAAGTGATACTGTGGTAGGCCCGTCGACGGCCCAATACGAGCACCCTCCTGTGGCAACGTGCAAAATTCGTTTCTACCACTACTTTCTCGATGTTTTTTCCGTAGAGGAATGTCCTTAGCATCGTTTTGTACTACTGTTAGGATTATCCTCTCACACTCTTTGAGGATTGAGCCGTATCTAAACCATGGTCGCTTAATTTTATCATTAAAACACATAAATGTTTGCAACAATTACTACAATTATTTCTACGCCGCTATTGCAAGCCAATTCTTTCAGATTCCCATTGGTTTGACACTCATTACTTATCGAAACATACTATCATTGGTCCCCTAAACTTGTGGGTATCCGTTCTGATCCTAGAACCCACTGTTCTGGTGCCCTAATCCACATAACCAGAACAACACAGTGCAAATAACGGGGATAAAGGAATGACTTCCGTTCCGTTCTCCCGCACCAAGCGTGTCATCTTGGGCCAGAGGAAAATGCGATGGGTGGCAGTGCCTGAGTATACGTCCTCTTATATTTATTCTTCTAAAGGTCTATATTCATCGTTTGATTAACGATATCCACCATAGCCTCATCGAGATCATCATCCCAATCTCACCATGCTCCTTTATACAATGTAATCCTCTATATACATCATATAATATGACTGCATGGCAGGACCACATGAGTAGGACTATTATCCACATCTGGGTCCAAACATGGATAAATCATTGTATGTGTATGACGATTGTATCTAATGACTACTATTTACCATGCTCTTATGTGTCCTAATATAATTTTGTTAACAAGCAAAACCACATAAATGAAATACCTAAGCATCAAAATAAATAATTAATATTTTCGAGAATATGAAGAATGTTTAATATGTTTCCAATCAGGTATCGAGTGGGGCTTGGAATTAATAAATTCCAAATCAATATATTCTTAGCTCATCGAATCTAAATTATGTTTGATCAGAACATAGATCAAAACATTTAATTATTCATAACTACAATATTATTAGCTAACAACTAATATGGCATGTGTCCTCTTTTTAATCATGGATAAACGACTGAAAAATATGGAATTTACTTATGTATCCAAATATAACATAACTCCCAAGAAAACCACGTGTTGCAACAGCACGATAGAAAAATGCAACTCGGCGTACCAATCTAATATGAGATGTCATCTTAGCTAGGAACAAACTTTTGGTAAGGTCAACATAGTTTGCAATCCTATGTATAGTAGCCTAATTCTATTGCAAATGTTGTATTATATTGTGACAAAATAATATGAAACTACCTGGTAGCTCAGTATTGTCAAAGATAAAGTATTTCAAAACTAAATTATTCAAGCGCCTGACCATGAAATACCACAATATTTCTCCTTTCTCAGTTTTAGGGAAAAGAGGGTCGGACTTCATTCTCCAATACTTAAAAATACCATATTTAAAGAGATAATACTTTGGTTTTGAAAACTGCAATATTTGTTAAAGCCAAACCCCTAAAAGTATTTTCAACTACCTAAAAGTATTTTTAGAAACCATAGTATTATGAGAAAACTTCAAAAATGTTGGTCTGCCAAATGCACTATGCACATCTCTGCCTTTATGATGTATCCTTTTGGATCATGAAGAAATCACTCGCTAGCACCATTCAGTGGACCATTATGACTTTAATAAAATGGTGCACAGGCGAGGTCTTTAATTTGTGTGACGTGGTCTCAACCGCAAAAACGACATCACTAGGAACTCATGCATATTACCTTTGTCCACAAATAAGGGTATTTTTAGGCTTTGTCTTAATTCAACATATGCTTGACCAACTTTATAAAAGAAAGTAATAATACTTACATTTTTAAATTAGTAGATTATAAAGCAACATTCCAAGATGCATTGATATTAAGTTGGTCAAACCAAATAAAAGTATACTTATTAGTGGATGGACGGAGTAACAAAGAAGATAGGTAAACTATAAGTCAGTGGTTCTCTTGTTTCAAGAGGCCTTTTTCACAACTGAAGGTGTGGGAACCAATGTACATCATACAATACTTACAAACTCCAATGTTTAAAATGAATCATGAATGTCCGATTGTTTATGCCACATTATTATACCATACTAGAAAAAAATTAGAATATATATCTATCATGTATATTTGTTATATATTACTCATCATGTAGTTGCAAAAGAGAGATGTAGTACGGATTATCATGGAAAATAAAATATCCCTTCATCAATCAAGTCGACCATAACCGATGGATTCCACATGGCCAATACTCATCATAGTTGCAACTAATAAGAGTAGTCTAATTAAGAAGCAAAATATGATCAAAAGGTGGAAATGTCTGAATTGTCACAGAATACGACACATATGGTCATTAAATGATGTTTCGATAAATCATGAATAATTATTTAGTCACAAATATAATTTATTAAGTTTTGTGCATCTAAGTTAAACATTATTTAGCTTAGCATTTACGTGGTCATATAGAAATGTATTACTTACTATCGAATAATGTGAAGATTGATAATTTATAAAATTATTTCATATTCACTTTTGACACACTTGCATTTGTAAGGGTCGCTATATATGCTATTTATCATATAAATGCACCAAACGAGGTAAAACCGGGACACTGTATCTCAACGGAAACTGAGGAGTGGGGATAGAGAATATGAAATATAATCAGGAACAAACAGAAAGAGATGATCTTAAAATAGAAATTTAAATAGTTCTACTAGACACGACGATACAAGAAAACTTGGAAGGCCCTCAGGTATACACACCTCGTGCTGAACTTTGAAACACAAACCGTGGAATTCTTGCTGAGCCGGTTCTGATTGATCTCAAACGTCAAAGTTTATAACTAAAACATGTACATAAGTTACCCCACTTAGCATTCAATTACTATGAATCAAATGAACTTTAGCGTTATCATTTGGGCTATTATGAACAGTAATCAGTAAAGTAGTATGTTCCATATTTAATATATATGTGCCATATTTAATATATATGTGCCATATCTCATGAGGAATACATCCAACTTACATGAATTAAGGTGTACGCGGTGAATGATAAATTTCTCGAACAAATCCTACTTAATAAAGTTTCATTTGTAACACATGTTGATACTGGCGCAAATAGTACAATTAACGTAGCAATTAGTACGGATAGTAAGAACAACTTAGTTAACATATCAAGATAAAGAGATGAACACATCAACATTTAATGGCCAATGTCTTGAAGAAGATCCACCTAATTAGTTAAGAGTCCATATTGGGTGCTTGTTTTCTGCCTATGTGACCTTCTATTGATCTGTTATATCGATTGCAAAACTCTTTGGTTGATAATTTACACTTAATTACATGATAAAAATCAAGTATATGCAACACAAAAATGCGTTTGGTATCAAAGAAAGAAAGAAACAAGAGGGGAACGAAATTGGACACCATCTGGTCTGATCGAGATCCAGTTAACATATTTTCTGTCTCAAACCGTATGCAAGTGAACAATTACCATGTCAATATCATGCATGAGTAACATTGCTCATGCACAGGTATATATGTGGCTAATCAATTACTGACTTTATTACTCACAAGATAACAAAACCACAGTTAGCCATTAGTTCAGTGGCTAGGTAGTATGTAGGTCCGTAGGTCTGCATGCAGGAGAGCTCACCCCTAGTGCCTGGACATGCCGACCATGGAGGCCGCCATCGGGGCGTAGTAGTAGTAGTGGGTTGACCCTGACCCTGACGACGATGAAGACGGTGGTGCTGTGGTCGGTCTGAAGGCAGTGTTGGAGAACCGGACAGCCACGAACAGCGCCGTACCGAGCTCCGCCACTATGGCGACGACCTCACGCAGCCAGCAGATGCTCCTCCGCATCACCACCTCCAGCAGCACGTGGATCGCGCAGTCCATGATCGATAAAGATCGGCCGGCCGGCTAGTTTCGGTGAGAACCGATGACCTAGTAGTACTCTTTCTTACCTTTCTTTGGAAAACTTAGCTAGAGTGAGTTTGTGTGTTCGATCTAGCAAGCTCGCGGCGTGTGTTTTAGGCTTCACAGGTAGGTTGCTTTCGTTATCTACCTACCGATGGTCATTTGGTAGCTAGCTAGTATGTGATGTCGATGGACATATGATGGACAGATGCGAGTTGGGCATCTCAAAGGAGTATTGACAACTTAATATTTGAAAAATGAGATTACATCTAAATCGTTATTTAAAATTAAGTAATTGGTAGGATTTGCTTGAAGTAAAGGTAATCACATTCAGCGTGTTAGGATGGATAATCATGACCGAGGACTTTTCTCATATTTCTCTCTATTCTTGCTCCTTCGATCCTAACAGTAAGTCATCCACACGTAACCAAAATTTTACATTTGATCAACAATTTAGCCAGTAAATATGATTTCTCTGACGTAAAAATGATATCAACGTACTCATAGTTTTGTCAGTGACATCACATAATTTGTCTAGCTAATTTAAAGTAGCTATATTTTAAATATTGGAATTTGTGTAACCTGCCTTATATTTTTGGAAGGAACATAGTAGTAGTTTCCAGCATAAAGAATAACAAGCTAACAAATTAGCACTAGCAAATCAAATGTGGACAGATCCGAGCTTGCACACTCGCACCAAATTATTATACCTACGCCAACCATCCGGCAGTGACTGCAACACGATGTGGTCATTCCATGTGGTTTTGCACTGTCTTTCACACTTTGATGTTGCTCAATCAATCATGCATGCTCCGTGTGCATGCAAAATAAATAGTGTAGGAGCGCCCTGATTCAAGAAAGCTAGCTGTGTGGCCTGCACATTTCTGATGCTAGATTTTCTACATAAAGTTGTGTTTTGTGGATACCTTAAATATATGAGATATATATATATATATATATATATATATATATATATATATATATATATATATATCATCTAAAATGTAGAAAATATTCCAGCCAGCCAGCCAAATATGCATCTCGAGAAAAATGATTGGACTTTGCTATAGAAAATTATTATGTCGAGTATAACCATATATTTTCCAGACTGATCTTTGGTATTTCATCTTCAATTTCTTCTAAACCCTTAGTACCTATAGTTTTCATCGATATTCAATCAAGATTACTAAACTAAGAACACACAGGCTTTGGTAATTTTATGGAAATACAGATGTATCCTTGCTGAAATAATGAAGTTATATTTTTATTACTACAACCTCATGTGTGTTGATGCTCATATTTCTCCATCTCAGGCAACATTAATTTGTGTATATCCATTTGAATTTCACTCATTGTAGCTTTTATTTTCAACTTTGTTCGCATGATATGCTCGTGAGCGCACGTCATGCCCTAAAAAGAGCTCCTGATGACTCTGCTTACACAGTGTATTCTCTACAATTAAAGCCTGCATGAACAAGGGATATAGGGATTGGCCACCATCACCATTCTATCTGCCGCCGTTGGCCAAACATAAAGTGGGAGGAGGGCTTCCCTCTGCCGCTGTTCTGGACCACCATGGCAGTGGTGTCGTTGTGGCTGATTGGCCTCTCAAGGTGGATTCTCGGTGTCAGTTCGGACGCGTTCATGGGGAATGGCGATTGACGATGAGGAGGCACCTATGGTCTAACCGGTGACAAGTGCAAGGATGCCAACGAAAGATTGTTTCGGCCTCGGCCTGAACCGTCGACCGCGGTACCCATGGGTGTCGTTTACCTTGTTGGAGGCGTTGTGTTGGGTCGTTCTCGATACACATGTGCTCTCCAGGGGAACCCCAGATTCGGGCTTCATATATTGGATGATGGCGACGTTTCTGCGTTGTCCACCTCCTCCCCCCCCCCAGAGCATGCATCATGTTTGGAGCCGCACATCAGCTTGAGGGACAAGTATATGGCTTCGGTGGCTGGCGCAGATCCCCGTCTGGTGCAGCCGGAGCTCGGCGACAGACGTGGGGTGATGGACGTGCGCAAGGCAGTCATGTTGTATGGAAACACGGCAGCATCGACGGCGAGCCTTGGAAGGTCATTGCATGCGTGGATGTCTGTCCTGAAAATGGGTCGGCGGAAGACAGCGGTACCAGTTGTTTCTAGAGCGTGCACGCTGAGAGTCGGCTGGTCAAGGTGATGAACCCGATCATGGCCACTGACGTCATTAACATTGTAGGAGTAGCGACATGTGACGCTAGGAGGATGCTGGGTTTAGGTTGATCTATGTTTTTTTATGTCGGTTAAATAATCTATTAAAAATGTTATGTGCAACATCTGTGCTTGTAGATAAATTCCGCAAGTGAAAAACAGAGCTTGCACACCTATGCTTGTAGATAAACTCCGCAAGTGAACAACAAAATATCCACTGAAGTTATCTTTTGTTTCTGTATTTTTCCAATCTATGATGTAGATAAATACTAGAAATCCAACCATGTTCTTATAATTGATGCATTTACGTTGTACAGTATTTATGCTGAGCGCTGTAGTTAACCAACTTGGTAACTTATTTTTAGATTTCATTTCACATTTTACTCTTTTGTTTTATTTCAAGTAAAGCATACCATGAAATTTGGATGTTTATTTTTTTACAATGGATTTCATATAAACAGGTCAATAAATTATCCTACAGACGGGACTGCAACACCATTTTGCTTCATTCATACTATGGCATACTCACAGCCTCGTAAGCACATATCACACTACAAATGACCGGTGGGAGTACTTCTTACAGATATGAAACTAATTTTGAACATGGTTTAGAGGAATTCCAATCTATACCAATTCTCCAATGGTTTCGGATCATCGTGAAGTTTACCATTCGTAGGCAACTAATGCATGTATGCGCTGCCGCGCTGGTCTCTACCTCTACTCTTCACATGAACTTTAATTTGCTTCCTATACATATTGTCACACCACTCATGTAATGCATGCTTATACATTTCATGCATGTCACGATGACGTTGTGCTCGATCACTACATGATGGAAGTTACTGACATTTTAATGTTAGAATTTTTCTCACATTTCATTATTTTGTTGATATCTCGTATATATAAACCATACCACTATTATATTTTCAACTTAAAGCTACTTTAGACATTCTAAATTGTAAATTATAAATATGCTTATAGTAATTTCTTCACTTGAGAGAAGTCGCTCTATATGTTCTAAAAAGATGACTCGCGCGTGTTCTTGAAAATGTTCTAAAATAGATGATATTTTAGAGATCACACCATTTCTAATTATATTTTTTTACCATCAATACTTGGTCTAATTTATTAATAAAACAATTATTGATATTCCTAACTATTTGTCTGGGCGAATCTAATGGTATATTTTTTTTACTAATTATTATAAAATGTGAGGTGATTGGCTGAAAATTCTCTATGATGTAATTGTTTTTGGGGTGAGGGTAATATTTTTCCAAATGTAATAAAAGTTATATAGGTGCCAAGTTAGAAAATAAAAAAATACAACTATAGATATAGTGGTTGGGTATCCTCAAAAAAGTGAAAGCAGAACTTTTATGAGAGGGGTGTCTTGTAGCCCGGGCTCCATGTAACCCTTTTTTTAAACAAAATTTAAAGTTTTAGAAAATTCTGAAACAAATCCTTGATGTACGCAATGATATATTATATGAATGTGCAAACTTTCAACTCAAAATACATTGTATTCTAGCCTGTGCAAAAATGAAAAAAAGTGGGAATTTTAAGTACTAAACCGTCATACTTCTGAACCTCCAAAATTTGTCAGATTTGTCTTCTTCTAAGGCTCAAAATACAGACTGTTTCGGATTGAGATTTTGCACTTTGGAAGAATACACCATTATCATTGTCTATAAAAAAATTCAGAATTGTTTGAAACTTTAAAATGACGCTTTCAATTTTTGAAAAAACAGTCTACATGCAGCCCCGGCTAGACTTTTCCAACTTGTGTTCCCTTTCTGACGTTTGCATGCATGCAATGCAGTACAACTCCTGTACAAACCGAATGCAGCTGTATTTGCTACCGAACACGGACTGCTCGGGCTTGTTTCGATCCAAAATGTACTGTTTACCTTTAAATCGTGAGCGTTACAATTAGGACCCGCCATATTTTTTTTTTTTTCGAGAATGCCGGGGGGAGAGGAGCTCCCCACCGGTTGTTATTAACTCGATGCGACCCCAAAAGGGCCCAACACGGGAACAATGTTTTACATCAGAATGTTACATGGAGGTAGGGGGGAGAGTTACAAAAAGACCGGAACCGGAGCCGGTTATGAGTAGAAACAACAACAAGAAGGGGAAACAACTTATCTAGCACAGTGTCTAACATAAGAGCTTAGACTACCTATAGCGTCTCTATCACTAGCAGGGAAGCGATGCCCCCAAAGATCGATGTCCTCAGCACAGCGGGCGAGGATCTGCGGGGATGAGAGGACCGTGGCGTTGAAAGTGGCATCATTACGCGCCTTCCAGAGACTCCAGAGCACAGCAGCGATCCCGAGACGCCAGACCGGCGTTGTTGCGTGAACAGAGGGAGGTGTAGGGATGTCCCAGAGGGAGGCAGGGACGGAGTCCGGGAGGTCAAGACGACGCCAAGTCTCGGAGGAGACCGGGCAGAGGAAGAAGATGTGGTCACAGGTTTCAGTGTTCCTGCAACGCTCGCAAGCGTTCGAAGGCGCGCACCCTTTGAAGTGGAGGTTAGCGCGGGAGCTAAGCCGATTTGCATCGGCGAGATGACAGAAGATTTTGATTTTAGAGGGGAGGCGGGATCCCCAAGCAATCATGGCGGATGCGTCTAGCTGCCCTCCCGTAGCGAGGGCACGGTAGACCGCTCTTGAGCTGAAGGTGGACTCGGCGCCCCAAGCCATAGTGCGGACATCTTCGAGGGAGTCAAGGGTGACTCCGTCGATGATCAGCTGGGCGTCGAGCAGCTCACAAGAGGCCACCGTGGAGAGGCGCGGCTGAAGGGGGATCCCAGAAGAGCAAACCGCGGCAACAGAGATGTGGGGCCGAGTGCAGTGAGAGAAAAGAGCGGGAAAACGGAATCGGAGAGTTTCACCAGGAAGCCATCGGTCGAACCAAAAAGAGACACGCCGCCCGTCATGGACGGAGCAGCGTGTTACCGAGCGGTAAAGAGGGAGGCAATGCGCAACAATGCTGTCGATGAAGGAGGGGTGGGTGGAGCTGTCGCCAAGATCACGGCCGGAGTGACCGTGAAACCAATCCTTCCAAGGGAGCTCCTCGTTTTGGTGGAGTTTGTGGACGAAGTTCATGAGGAGCGCAGTGTTTTGTCGTTGAAGATCTCGCATCCCAAAGCCGCCGACCTGCACAGGAAAACAAACCTTCTCCCAAGCGATTAAACAGCGGGCACCGGAGCAATGGTCCTTACCCGTCCAGAAAAAGGCACGTCTTCTCTTATCTATCGCTTCGATCACACCTTTAGGCAGCAAAAAGGAGCACATGAAGTAGGTTGCTAGGTTATTAAGGACGGCGTTGCAGAGGACTCGTCGACCTCCGGAAGAGAGGAGCATGGCGCTCCATCCAGAGAGACGGCGGTCGAAGGAGGAGAGAAGAGAGGTGTAGGCCGAGAGGGGCAGCTTGGTGGGGGAGAGGGGAAGGCCGAGGTACGGTTGAGGGAAGGAGGAGATGGGGCATCCAAGAATGCCGGCGATAGAGGTGGCGAGGGTTGCGTCGGTGTGCATGGGGATGTAACAGGACTTATGGAAGTTGATCGCAAGACCAGTGGCAGCCGCGAAGTCGTCAAGGATGCTCTTGAGGCAGCGGGCGTTGTCCGCATCCCCGCGACAGAGGATAAGAGTATCGTCAGCATACTGAAGGACCGGGGGAGGGCGGGAGGGGTCAATGGGGTGGGCAAGAGACCTTGAGTTGTAAGCAGCACGGATCATTTTTTGGAGGACATCCGCCACAATGATGAACAGGTAAGGCGAGAGAGCGTCGCCTTGCCGAAGCCCATTCTTACAGCGGATCCAGTCACCAGGGACCCCGTTAAGGATAACCGCAGTATGACCGGTATCAAGGATGGAACGCATCCAGCGGCACCACCGGTCGTCGAAGCCCCTAGCCTCAAGGATTAGGATCAAGCTGTCCCAATTAACCGAATCGAAGGCTTTGCGAAAGTCGATTTTGAAGACGATGGTGGGGACTTTGCTGGAGTGGCAACACCTAACAAGGTCAGCGGCATAGATAATGTTCTCGGAGATTCTGCGCCCGGAGAGGAAACCGGTTTGGTCGGGGTCGACAAGAGCATGTATCGACGATTGCAGCCGGGTGGTAAGAACTTTCGTGATGATCTTGAGAATACAGTTTTGGAGCGAGATAGGGCGAAAGTTGGAGGGGCACCGAGCAGCCTCAAACTTAGGAAGGAGGACAAGGAAAGCTCTGTTGATACGCGTCAGATCGATAGAATGGGAAAAGAAGTCCTCGAAGACCGCGAGCACATCGGGGGAGACTGTGGGCCAGAACTTGGAGTAAAAACCTGGTCCGAAACCATCCGGGCCGGGGCTCGAGTTCTTGTTCATGGCAAAGAGGGCAGTAGTGATCTCAGACATGCTGAAAGGAGAAGAAAGAGAGGTAGGCAGCGAGGGGCTTCCGGGGTAGAGGTCGGAGAGAGGGAAATTCCATGTACAAGGATGAGCGACACCAATGAGCTGACGGTAAAAATTAGCGAGGATTCTCGCTTTGTCGACGTGGTTGGAGAAAGACGTCCCATTAAGGTCGAGAACAGGGATAGTGTTACGTCGCCGATGGCAGGAGGCCACCCCGTGGAAGAACTTAGTGTTCTCATCCCCTTCAAGGGCGTACCGGGTTTTTGCCCGAGTGTGCCAGTAGAGCCACCGCTCGCGAATGGAGAGGTGGAGGGCGTCGATGGTAAGAGAGCGGAGGATTTTTTCTAGAGGGGAAAGGGGTCTCATCTCTTCAAGGAAATCGAGGAAATTGATGAGGATGCGGGCGTCGGTTTCGCGCTGCGCGAAGCCGCTGACGTTCTTAGTCCATTTCTTACAGGCGATGCGGCAAACCCGGAGTCGCGAGACAACTCTGGCAGTGGCATCAGCCCTGAAAGAGGAGCCCCAAGCGGAGCGAATCGAGCGGCAAAAAATAGGATGGAGAGCCCACGAGCTATCGTAACGAAAGATGTTTGACCTAGGGATGGAAGAAGAGATAGTAGCAACCAAAGGGACGTGATCACTAGTGTCACGGGAGGCGGAAGCAAGCGCAGACGTCGGAAAAGCAAAGTTCCAGGCATTGTTAACGAAAAACCGATCAAGGCGGATGAGGGTTGGGTCAGCACGCTGGTTAGACCAGGTGTAGAGCCTATCCCTAAGGGGGAGCTCGATGAGGCAGAGGGAATGGATGCAGTCGTTAAAGAGATCAGCCTCCCGGAGGTTGTGGTTGTCATTATTCCTATCATTGGCATCCCGACAGAGGTTGAAATCACCGCAGATTATCCATGGGATTTCATCTCCGGGATCATGGGAGGCTAGGCTGAGGAGGAACTCTTCTTTGAGCTCACTACGGCAGGGAGCATAAACGTTAGTAAACCTGAGTTTAAGGTTGTCCGCAGTAGCGATAAGGTCCGAAGAGAGAGCGTGGTCCGAGGAAAAGGAGCTGGACAAGGAAAATTTGTTTGCATCCCAAGCCGACAGAATACCACCGGCTGTGCCAACAGAGTTAACACAGTCGAAGGAGCGCAGGTTGGGAGGGAGGAAGGACGAGGCCTTATAGCTAGACATAGCAGAAAGCTTAGTCTCCTGGATAGCCACAATGTCAAGGCGCAGACTAGCAAGGTCAGCAGAGACAACCGCGCATTTGCTGGCGTCATTAAGCCCACGAAGATTCCAAGAACCCAAAAGGTAATCAGCAACTAACATGGGCAACCAGAGAGACACCAGAAGTAGCAAAAGGGGACAGCAGCCTCCATTAGGGAAACAAAGGGCTTAAGGCCATTACAGATGGATCGGACCATCAACAGGAGATAAACTAGGGAGATAAACAGCTTAGGGCTAGCATTAACACTAGTACAAGCTGGGAGCGAGCAGTCCAAGGGGCCGGGGCAGCGGCACAGAGGGGCTCCGAGTCTCGCCGCTAAGTAGGGAGACACACGGACGGGAGCCCGTCGAAGGAACGGCATCATGGCGCACTGGAGGACGCCTCGGCAGCATCCAGCGCTGCCGTGTCCACGCCGCACGGGGCCGCAAGGGCCTTGAGCTTGCGCAGCGGGATGGGTCCGGGAACACGCCCGCCAAGGTTGATGTCACCGATCGCCGCACGGAGGCGGGGAGAGCCCTTGGAGCAGTCGAAGCGCGACGCCTTAGCGTTCTTGGCCTTCGTGAGCATGTCGGTGAAGAGAGGGGGCTCCTTGGACGCCAGGCGTGAGCTGCGGCGGGCCTTGAAAGCAGAATCGGAGGCGCGCTTGCGGCGCGCACGGCGACGGCGTGCGTCGGCATCGTGCTCGTCGCCGGCCGCCGAGAAGGAGATGGCGGTCATGGCACCAGCGATGGCAGTGGCTTCAGTGTCGCGGCCAGCAACAACGGACAGGTGAGAGGCAGTGGAGTCAGGGGCCGCGGCGTCGCAGTCAGGGACCAGGGGGGTGGGGGGCGTCGCAATCGAGTCGTACCACTGAAGAAGAAGAACATGGGCGTGAGGTTCAGAAAGGGCAGGGGAGATAGAAACGGGCGAGGGAAAAGGAGAATAGGCCGAGGGCAAAGTCACCTGTTCAGCGTCGAGGCCTTCCTCAGGGAACTCGGCCGCCAGCCTGCGGCCCAAAATGCGGTCCCATTGCTCCACAGGAGCAGCAGGAGAGGCAGGCTGAAGCTGGGCCTGGGCCCTACGCGCAAGGACGCGGGCCCAAAGGCTCATCACCCCAGAGCCGGACCTAGCAGGGCCCGATCCAGGAGCAGGCACCGGCACAGCGCCGAAGCTACGTGGGCTCAGCGACTCTTCGTCGATGTCGTCCAGGCCTCCACGCCCGCTGCGCGGTGAACCAAGGCTGCCGGAGCCGCCAGGGCCGCGGCGCGGCGTGTCGCCGCCACCGCCGGCGTAGTGGCCGTCGTGGGTGAAGCTCCCACGCTCAGACGCCCAGGACCCGCCATATGATGACCTGTTAAATTAATTTGGCCTATTTTGTTTCGAAAAGGGAGCGAAGCTTTGGCCTCTGCATCAAAATATGAACGTGTGTTGGCTTCATTTTCTATTGTTTCACGTATATAACAGATAGATGGATACATTTCAACCAAAAAGCACCAATACACCAGTATCGCTTTGTAAATCGTTTGACCTGACCGGACGGGCCGGGGAAGAAATGGTTACGTGGCCCCGGATGACGACATGATGCGGACATCGATCTTTTCCACGCATCCCTAGCTGCTGGTGTCGACACTTTCCTTCCCCTAATCTGGACGGCCAATCATGTTTCATCGCCATTACCATATGCATGATTGGCCTTTCCGCTGTCGCGACCTCGTGAATATTTTTTTAACCTTATGAGCGTATTTCCTGAATAATGTGAACGTTTTTTTCGCACAATTTGCACAATGAACAATTAAAAAACATGAAAAAAATTCTCACAACAGGAACTTTCCAAAACAGAAATAAAATGGAATAAAAATGAAAAAACAAGTAGATAAATGGAAAAGAGAAAATTAACTTAAACTAAAGAAAAATAGAAAAAAAAAGAATACAAGAAAACCAAACAATAATAAATTAATAAACAAACGAAATAACAGAGATATGCGAAGGAATCTCTCCTAATCTCGTTGAGGAAGACAGACGAAGCAGCCGCCTCATGGGTAAAGAAAAAAGCAGCACAGCCGCTCGATTACGACGAAGTGGACATGTAGTGGCAAAGGCAGGAAAAATTGTCTCGGGTGTGAAAACTCAAGACGAGTACATAACACTAATGTATGCATGGTACCAAAGTAACTTAGAGCATCTCCCATTGGTTCCCCATTCTCTCTCTCTATTTGTCCGGCCGAGGCAAAATAGCTCGCCATCTGGTCCCCCCATTTCATCCCTTTGTGTCCGGGCTGTCCGGCACTTCTCATACGGGATGAGTATGAAGGCGTCTAGGCGTGTCCGAGTTGTCCACCTGGCCCAATCTGGACCACTTTTTCTGTTTTCTTTTCTTTCTTTTGTCCTTTTTTTATTTATTTTTTCTCCTTCTCTACCAATCACATGTAAGTGACCGGAGAATTTTGAGGGGCACGGTTGGAGACACACATTTTTTAGGATCAAAAGCGAACACATTCAAACACGTCCGCGGATAATTTGGGAGCCAAATTTTCCCACCGTGGTTGGAGATGCTCTTACGTCACCATAGGTATGAGGTATTAAAGCTTGAAAATTAGGTAAATTATTGCAAATGTACATAATAGTCTAAAACCCTATTCCCTTAAGTTCTTCACAAATTATATTTCTTAGTCAAACCTTTTTTTGCTACTAAAATAAAAGTTGTGTTACTCAATAATAGGATTATAGTCGATAACCATGAGCTCTACAATACTTGCGAAGTGTGTTGTTACCATTCTGTTGGGCGCTCACTTCGAGAAGAAAATTTTCAAGCCTATTCCCTTTACGGTTCAGTTTGACAAGTAAAAGTCATACTCGTTGGTCAAGATCCTTGTCACATTGCATATTATCAATGTAAGAAACAAAGCTCACGAGCAATATCCTTATATTATCAAATTGTCATGATCATCGGCTATGGGTGGTGGTAATCCTCTATGCAATTCAAAAGGTGTTTAATTGATAGTTTTGGTCGTTGTTACTTGTTAAATTACAGAAAATACTAGTTTATTTACTTCACACTTCGGCGTGCAAAACAATAAAATCCATGTGGCCAGTGACCACCCACCGAACCTGCATCCGGGCATAAAAATTCAAGATATCAAAGAAATCCTAAGAAATAACAGAAGAATTAGGACCTCAAACTACTTGCTCCTTGTCTCCTTGAGAATTTGGATGGATCGACTTAAGTGGCACCGGCACATGCATTTCCGGAAACGAAGAACCAAATAGTGAAGTCGAGATGGAGAAACAACTCTCTATAGGAAGTTGGCCTAAAAAAAACTCTCTATAGGAAGTCGAGCATTCTGCGCATGAGCGTTGTTTCTCTCTCTTTTTTTGTGCGATCAGCCAAGCCATTCGTTACCACTTTTTTTCCCTGCTGCTGCCTCGTTGGGCCTAGGCAAGAGAGTGTAAGGCGGGGCATGTAAAAAAAAGGCTCGCAAAAAGTGGTGAATAGAGTTCGCCGGACCGTAGTAAGTCGGAATAGGCGTTGGCGATGCCGACTGCTGGTAACTGGACCTGGCCTTGTAGGTAGCTGGGCCGTGTTGCCAAATGGCCGGCCGCTTTGCTGGTGTGTCCAGTTCGTGCATACTCCATAGCACGGGTCCTAAACATGCTCGGCCACAAAATCCTTTTGCGATAGTGTTGACACTTGAACACCAGTGTTGGTTTCTACACATAAATAATACATTGCATGCTTAAGATACTCTTAAGTGGAAAAGTGCCTAGCAAGAGATTTGTGCGCCTCAACAAGATAAACAAATTTGCTTTTTGGATCATCTCAATCCAGGGTAATAGCAAAATAGTAATCAAAATACAAGCGGTCAACATGAAAGTTTTGTGTCTCGTCAAGGTGAACGAATTTGAATTTTGTATCATTTGAATCTAAAGTTATATATATGTGAATTCTACGGTCAAAATAAGGAACGAAAGTCTGGACCCTTGCCCCGAGACAAGCTATAGGGGTAACCTTGTCGTTGCACATGGAGCATGCCGCCTATAGAGCCCAGCTTCACGTACCACTGGACCCGTCCTACTCATACACCCTCTAGCTCTAATGCTCTATAGGTTGCTGTCAGGGAGTAACAACAACGGCCTTGACGTGAGGATGGACAAAGTTCTTCCCAAAACTCTAATTCACCCTCTCCCGCACAGAATTACAAGAGTGAATGGTTCCGGAAATCTGTTCTCCCGTTCGCTGGTGCATGTGGCGCTCGGGGTGAAATAGATTATGATAGTGGCGTAAACAATGTGAGGAAGCGAAAACCCTAACTTGCTTTGGGGTGTCTATGGTGGCGGCCGATAGGTCATCTATTTGAAGGTGAACCAAATGGTATCATGTCGTGATTGTGATAGGTTTCCGACTTAGGAAAAAAAATCAAAACGGTAAAAGAAAGATGCGCCAGTGCAAGGCCATAGACCACTCAGCGTCTCTTGGCCAAGCGTGAGCATTAGGATGTGGCAATATATTTATTTCTTGTTACAAACACTTAATGAGGTGGTCAGATTTATTAGAAATCTTTTGAAACAAATGGGCCAAAACGCCCCCGGCGCACGCTACTAGGCAAAGATTGTGCAGTTGTGGGCGGCGGCGAGGCTCTCCCCTCACGTTGTGCATGGGTGCGGCGCTTGGCACAACGAGGGTGACCTTCGACCGTTGGCGACGCAGGCTGCAGGGCTAGTCGGGGCCATTGTCGCATTGGTAGGAGAATCGTCTCGCGAACCACAAGAGTGCTCACTTTTTATTTTGATATTTAAAAAAAAACCGAACAAAGGTATCCACTTGCAAGTCTTATTAAAGAGTTACTAGGCTCATGCTTCCTCAAAATGCATGAGGCAAACTTACAAGTGCCTGCTCATGGATTTAATAGGCAGTTTTTCCCAAGGTTGCCAACGGGATTCACAGAATTCACATACGCACCGGTAGCTTACACAAAAAATACTTAATCAAGAACATAATTCTATGGTCCTAAATGAGCACAATAAGAGCATAGACAATATACAGCATTAACAAGACAAGCATAACGAGGAGGACAATCCTAGACAACAAGTGGCACTACAGCTATCTGCACGAAAATTAGCAGAACGTCTCCAAGAGCAGGACGTCTCTACATGAGGGTTCTTCCAATATGCGGGGGCAGCTCATACAAACCCACGTTAAGTAGACTGTGCCAGTATGGCTCTGGCACTGTCCACCTGTCATCAAAATTACTTTTTCTCATGTGAACTCGTCGTTGAATAAATACAAGCACAAAGAAGGAGGTATTGAGGAAGAGATATATCATACCGTGTCGGCAGAGGAGGCCTGACACCATGCAGTACGCCCATACACGACCCTCTGTCGACCAACAACATACTTAATTTTGTCAATGCAAGTTAAATATATAAGAATATCTGTATATGCCTACCCAAATAGCAAGAAAAATACCTTTGTTTTCGCCTATTCATCTCTCTTTTCAGAATTTGAACAATCTTACGCCTAGCAAGAAACGAAGCTTCTTTTCCATCATAGTGATCCATGCCAACAAAAGTCCCATTAAAATTAATGAGGGGGCCTCCAATCCCAGCCTAGTACAGAAACAAAATACATACATGTCCCGGTTAATTGACAACTTGAAACATATAGTAGTTTGCTAGATATGTATTGTTAAATCGATTGAAGAGATAACTCAAATGTATTCTTATCAGAACTATCCTATATAGCAGCTACTATATGTAAATAATGCAAAGAGGATTTTTCTGGTGTACCTTGTTGATTTTACAAGTGGACCGCCCACGATCAGGGAATCTAGACTCGCCATGAATCGCTTTCCCCTTTGTGGCCATTAAGAATCCTTCTTTAATTTGGCACCCTATAGCTACTACTGGTTTAGATAAGTCCTCTTTACGGCAAATATCAGCTGGACGAGTGCAACGGAAACCCTTATCAAGACTGACGATAGCAAGATTAACACCTAAATGGTAGAATATTAATGTCCCCTTGGCATGTTGTCCCGGTGGGAGAAACACGTCAATCTGCAATAATAAAATCACCTCAACAAACTATCATTGATCTAACTTAAAGGATGAAGGAAAATGTTAGCAAGATCAACCATTAAGTTTTTATCGATATCATTGTCATTATCACGACTTCTAACCAAGCTGGCTGAAGTGAGAATAACAGGGCGCATGCCTTTAGTTCCAGGCCACTTTATAAGCAAGCCTGTGCACGCAAAAGACCTCACGCTTCCTACACATCATGAATTTAATCGTTAGTTAGTGGAGATCAAGTGCTAGCACGGGAAAGTAATGAGTATACAACTGCAAAAATCACCATTGAATGAAGCTAATTTGACAACACTTCGGGATATGTTTGTAACAACGTCTCTTGGAAGTAGCGCCCAAACATACTCATAAGAATCGGGTTTGTAACCTTGTAGGGATATTCTTTCCATGCACGTAATTCACCAAACTCGTCCTCGAATGTGTTGATCAATTCGCCATTGACTGGTTAAATAAATAAGTACAGAAATTAGCTACAAAAAAAGTGCAGAAGGGAGAGGTCAGCAACATGGACGACTTACATTCACACACAAGTGGTGGTGGCATGGGATAGCCCAAGGATTCTAGCGACTTAATTCTTCTCCAGAATCCTGATGCAATAATGTGATCAATATTAGTTCTCGGGTGATATGTATGATAATATCCACAAAATATTCTGGTTGCAGAACAAGTAACATTCAAACCTGAAGGGACTATGCTTGATACACCTGCAGGCAAGGAATATCCACGGAAGTCGATAACTTAGGACTGTAATAGAATACAATATATTTATTATGATAAAAATAAACACAGATGTACTAACCAACTTCATAACAGACATACAAACTCTTGTGCAAAATTGTCCAAAAGGAAGGATAAAGAACTTAGGAATCAAGCTTATCGACAGAAGACATGAGAGGGTTGAGCAGAGGCAGATGCCACAATATATATGAGTTACATTGTCCATACTATCCAAACAATTTGTAATAACTCTTCCTTGTTTGGACAAATACCATCATGATATCCTCAACAATGAAGCAATAGGAGTATATGACTAATTAGCAAGATGTGATATACTGACATAGGTATCAACAAGGTTGAGGTAGCAATACGTTGTTATCAAACGCTTACCTTACAAGGGGGAAGTGAACAGGAGGGGAGGGGGGTTCGAACAAATATAGAAAATGAAATTCAACATGGTGTAATCATAAAATAGAAACTTACTTGAGTATCTGAAATGCTCCAAGCGTTCATGAAGGACTCTCAGTGATAGGAACTAAGGACTTTCAGCATTATCAATATGAAGATTCACCCCAAGAAACTTCCCAACATGATCGATGAGTGGCCCTCCAAGTGCAGCCTGGAACGGAATTCAAGTGGTAGGGATCACGAAGGTAAAATAGAAAAAGGAAACTCCACCGATATAATAATGCATTACTTGTTTCTGTTGGATATTTTTGGTGATCTAGGCTGCTCTCCTAGGTCAAAATTTTCGGCTGCTACAGTAGGGCGGTACTACAGTAAAAGTGCTACAGTAGGGCTAATGAGGTGTCTTGATCGGAGACATCGAATTTTGATCCAACGGTGCTGGTTCACCTAGTGCATAGTGCTAAACAAAATAAAAGGATGAGATAAAGCTGGAAGAGAGTAGAAGCACGCAGAAGCTCTCTCTGCCTCTCGCTCTCACTCTCTCTCTCACAAAATAAGCTACCAATCAAGCAAGCACAAGAAAGCACTAGGAAGAACTAAGCACAAATTGCTCCATCCTGGTGTGAGCAACAAGAGAAGGCATGGCATCATCACAAGATCAAGGTAATCTTCCTATTTATCTTTAATTTGTGGCTCAAACTTGAGCTAGTTGATCCTGCTAGTTTTCTACAGTTTCAAGTTAGACTTCAATCATTCTAAAATGTAAGAAATCGATGAACAGTGTACCTCTGTGATGTGTGTCCAGCTTGCATGACTGTCCCCAGTCAGAAAACCAGGCGTGACCATCAAACGGCCAGATTTGAAGGCACGAGCAGCTGCTATTACCTTACCATCGGATGGCAGCGGTGCCTAAAGGTCCAGGTCTACAGGACAGACATAATCCTCGGAGTCAAAGGACGTGACAATAGCAATATGTTCATCATATAGTCCCAAGAACCCATCCTTATGTCTATTGTTTGGAAGGTGCACCTCAATCTGCAGTGATAAAAGCAGTACATAAGCACAGGATTAATGATCACTGTTAGCTTGAAAAACAAAGCAAAATGGTATTATGATGATTAGCAACTTAGCAGCACCGACCCTCAATTTATCAGCTAGATTTCTGTTCTTATTATATTCGTCAACCAAACGTCTTGACTCTTGAGGTCACAAATCTTGTCAGGTCCAGTTTACATTCCAGTAATGATGGTACAGCTACGCCTGAGCACAAAAACAACATCTTATCTCCTGCACAAGATGGTGAGTCGTCAAATCTCTAACAAGCCACGAGTACATACATACAAATGTGGAGAATGCAATAGCGTAAAGCAGTAGAATCACTCACGATCAAACAAAGCAAGGGAGACAACAATGGCAGACAGCTGTGGAGTTATTTCCTTGGCGACCCCAAGTACTTGAAGTGCTTCGTCAGGAGAGCCTGAATCGCCGAACTCCTTCTCTTCAAAAGGAATGGTTGGGACAACTTGATCAGGATGCTCCAAGCTGAAGAGCCGTGCGTACTTGGCAGCCTCAGCAGCCCTTAACGCAATCAAAGCTTTTTGCCCTAATTAAAGAAAGAACATGATGCCGTGAGTAGTCTATTTGAGCTAATATATATTTGCAAGAAAAGAAAGAACACAAATAACTTGATAAAATCAGTGACCCACGTTTTACCATCTTGTCTATCTTTCTGTCCAACCAGACATCGCTCCCGCTCGAAATCAGTGACTCGCGTCTGATCCTTCTGGCTATGGCTCTCTCCCCTACTCAAGCCTCTTGTGCAATCGATCATTGTCTTCTTTGCAGGCCTGAAGCACAAAGTAGAGGTAAATGAACCGTTAGTACGTAGTGGTACAGCTAAGGTGATCGTAATCTAATCCCCGGCACATCGTTACTTGTTATTTGCCAACATTCAATCACAATAAGGTACGTCAGTTGATTGAAACCCCCGGGGTGAAGCGAGTTATCTAACTGGCATTTTTTTTTTAATAAAGGAGCCTCGGCTCCCAATTTTCATTGCGTAACAAAGAAAACTGATAAACAGAGTCTCGCACAGTTTTGCTTCCCGAACAAAGCTCTGTTTGTCGGCAAACGAAAATAAACAGCGCCCGTGTGCACACCACACATACACATACAGCACAGCAAACCAACTACATCACAACTGGCCTGATCAACAAAAAGAGAACCTCTAACTGGACTAGACCAAACTCCTAAGCCCCAATTATATGCCTCGAATTACTAGCCTAAAAGGTTGTTCACATATGGGAATCCGGAATTGGTGAAGCGAGTTGCTGCGATTAGAGAGGGAGAGGGGGTACACAAAACAAAAGGATACCCGATTTCTTGGAACCACAGTGCGAATATTAGATCTAGTGCAACAGATTCATGGGTCGATTGGAAGCACAATTGGAGCAACTCAGTGAGCAAATACCACTGGAACAGTAAGGAACAGATAGATACTTACATCGCACAAGATGATTTCCTCCAGGGGCCGGGTGAGGAAGGATTGCCGGCGAATCGAGGCGACGAAATTGGATATTTAGGGTTTGAGGGTCGGGGTCGGGGTGTCTTTTATTTCGTGTTCCTCTCGAATCCGGGAATTTGCCCAGGGGTTACTTTCGCTCTGTCGCCCAGCTCCGAACAGCGCCCGTGCTTCTCGACTGGGTGGGTTGCGCCGCCAACCGGCAAACTGTACCGCGACGAACAGAAGTAACGCGATAGATGCGGCAGCGATGAGTGGACCACCACCAGAAGCTAGCGGCGCCGAGCGGGTTCCTTCGTCTCGCCGCCCCGGTGGCGTGAACCAGGACGCGCCAGCCATGGCCGGGGTGCCTCCTTCTCCGACCCATCCACGGGCGCACGGCTCCCTCTAAGCGCTCTAACGGGGCCTCCTCTGCCCCGTCGGCGCCGGCGGCGGGGGTGGGCGCAGCCGCCGTTCGTGCTGGGGTCTGGGGATCGCGATGGGCCGGCGCGCTCACCCAGTAGGCTCCACGGGCACGTAGTAGTGTAGTACATCGTGTCTGAGGCTGCCTGTGGATCCAACGGAACGCCACAATCCCAGCTCTATCAGTCTAACAACATGCAGAATCAACTCTCCTTGTTTTAGGCGCTAAAAACATGGCAAAAAATGGCCGGCTCCGGGCGATCATCCCGGCAGAGGCACACTCGCCGCCGGGAGTGCCAAAACAGAGCAAAGCAGTAAGCGCGGACGTTCAGATCGATACATATGCATGGAGTCTGAACCAGCTAGCTGCACAACACAAAAAGCGTCTCCGGTGCACCAACAGAGCATGGTATACTTTGAGCCAGCAAACTTCACATAAGAAATAAACCGAGAAGTACACAGAATTGAGAGAAGGCATCTGGACAATATGGCAAGGTGCTCTCCTGGATTCCATCCACGACGAGACCACCAGCAAACTTCACATAAGAAATAAACCGAGAAGTACACAGAATTGAGAAAAGGCATCTGGACAATATGGCAAGGTGCTCTCCTGGATACCATCCACGACGAGACCACCGGATGCCGAAGTCGACTTTGTTAGTTGGTGGATGTTGGTGCTCCGATACCCCGAAAACCCTTCGCAAGGGCACCTCCTCGGCAATCATGATCATAACTTGATGGATGTGGAACCACCGCAACACGGCGGTCTTTGACGGCACCCGATCCTCGGTACCCTCCATTTTCGACACAATTAGGGCGGAGGCGAGGGTGTGGGCGGATGCGGGCGGCCGCGGGCTGCGGCAGCTTCTCACCTAGTGCAGGCGTGAGTTGAATTGTATGATGTGGTGTGCGTCCTTCGTTGGACGTGTACATAAATCTCTTTATTCTATATATGAATGAAAATACAAAGCTTCTGCGTTTCTGTGGAAAACAACCTTAACTAAACCCTCTTCTAACACTGTCAGTGCCTCATGTCTCACAAAGCTAAACCACTGAATCTACGAGTTTGTTTTACGTAACTTCAGAGAAAGTGAATCAGCAAGAGTTGCTTAGTTCTCTCAAAATTATCATCAATCATGAGACCATGGATGAATTACAGCAGGCACTTCTAAAAATTATAGTATTCTGAAAGTCTTCTCTCCATCAAAAATTATATTCAGTATCAATATCTTCAACACTAGAAACATTTGATATCTTAGAATATTATTACATTGTTGAGCACAGACTATACTAGCTCTATCAATTGACAAACTTGCACAATGAAGCATACCATCAACAGATCAGTAAAGCTTCAGCTATATATGTAAAGAACATACCTTAGGAACTCGTGTGTTACTATAACTTCAGCTGGTACTTCGTTCTTCTTCTTGTAGATCGTTTCAATCCAAGTTTATTTCTCTTGTTAGTTTTCTTAGAGGAAATTTGTTCTTTAGGCGTACAGCGGTCAAAATTTCGTGTGGTTTTCCAGCAATGACTTGTAACACATCCATCGCTGGGGTTATTTTCATTTCTCAACTTTACTTCAACCTCCTTACTGACGCTATAAATTGCATTCTCAATTAAAATACAACATTCTTCGGAGCTATATGCTCGAGTGGCCAAGATTTGAAATTTGTGCGAGAGAATTTTGTAGAAAATAATAGCAAAGAAATATGTATATATGGTTCTGAGTTGCTTGTGGGCATGTGTTGATAAAAAAATCGAAAAGCATCAGAAATACCCTAATGTTTCATCATACAAATGGCACGGGACCAAAAATAACCGCTTGTCTGGAGTGACTGAACTCAACAAAATAGCCCAAATGGTCTATGTTCCTTGTTTGTTCCAAGTGTGGTGAAATGAGCATAGTCAATTAGCATTTTTGCATCAGCCCATAAATGAGGGTTTTTCCGAAACCGCTATATAGAGGGTCGGAAACCCTCATCAATTTGCATTGGTCCTAACATATGTATATAGAGGTGGTGTGCTTATCCAACTATTTTATAACAGGGCATGCATGTAGTTTAAGAAAAGTTTGACCATTAAATTTGGCCGCAAAATATAAATTATACGTCACAAAAAATACACCATTGGATTTATATTGAAAATAAGTTTTTAATGATATAAATTTTTATGATATAAAATTTTAAATTTTGTTGACTAGATTAATGGTCGAAATGTATTTTAAACTGTGTGCGTACCCTGTAAACTGTGACGGAGGAACTACCTTGCTATACGAAACTGCTTCACATACGACAAAATCCATCCGATACTGTCACGACACGGCCTACGACTACCCAGCAGAAGCCCAGCAAGCCCAGCCCGGGGTGAGGCCCAAGCCCATCAACTTGCTGAACGTACCCGGTCGTCGTCTCCAGCTACATAGACTAGTCAATCACGGCAGGGAAAAGGTTGAACAGATTAGACTCTAGTTCCATGTTCCTTGCACGGAACTTCAGGATCGCTTGATCCTTGTATCCAGATCCTTGTAATCCGCTCCCGCAACTACAATTCCTCTGAGATAATATAGCGGGTTCATAACACTTGGTATCTAGAGCCTCTCCTCTCTCCGTCCCCGAATTTTTTTTCTGATTCGTAATTCCGAAGGGTGGTCGGCAGCGGATTTCGATCTGCAGCTGAAATCCGCGCGACGGTGAGATCGGAGCAGTTCGGGCCGGCGAGCTGGCACCTAAGAGACCCACGGCAGCGGATCGGAAACTGGCGGAGACCATGGCGACCGTCACCGAGCAAAGTCAAGTCACCAACGACAAGCTGGATTCGCTGTCCTCCAAGTTCGACAAGCTCTCGAGCTGGATGGACACGGTGGAGTCCGCCGTCTCTGGTCTCACGGCCACGGCGGCGACCCTCAAGCTCCACGCCGAGGACACGGCGGCGCGGTTGGGCGCCATCGAGTCGCGTCCGCCTCCCCAACCCGATTCGCCCGCGACGCTCTCTACAACGTCGCACACGGGCGCGGCGGCGCGACGGCCCGAGGGGCACGGCGTCGACAACACCTCACGGGGGCCAATCAATGAGATCCCCGGATCTCAACGATTTCCCCCGGCAAACGGTACGTCGGCCCCGATCCACTATCATCGCAATTATGGAGACGATGAACAGTATGATAGACATGCGCATCAGCCTCGTCATCATTCCACACCTAGAATGGAGTTTCCAAAGTTTGATGGCTCGGATCCTTCTGTGTGGAAGGATAATTGCGAGATGTACTTTGAGATTTATGGGATTTCTGAAACGATGAAAGTAAAATTTGCTATGCTGAATTTTGTGGGGAACGCAGCTCTGTGGCTGAAAACCCTCCAATCAAAGAACCAAATTGTGCTGTGGCATGACTTACACATTCCTGTAGCAGCTTATTGGTGGAAAAACAAATTTAATCTATACATGCGCCAGATTTTGGCTTGTAAACAGATAGATACAGTAGATGCTTACACTGAGAAGTTTAAACACCTCCAGCACCAAATTTTGCTATATGATCCTAGCACTAGTGATGTGTTCTTTGTAGAACGATATGTTGCTGGTTTAGCAGATGATATTCGCTCTGCTGTAATTTTACATTTGCCAAGAGATGTGGATACTGCTGCTCTTCTCGCTCAATTACAGGAAACGGAGCACGACGCTGTGAAGCAGCACCAGTCATCTCGTCCTCACCTGCGCTCAACTTATCGCGCATATACAGCTCCTGACAAGGCCAAGCCATTTCATCGAGCAGAGGACGCCAAGAAAAATGACACCCCTCGCTGGGATGCCAAACTGGAAGAACTCCGAGCTTTTCGCAAAGCAAAGGGGCTCTGTTTCACCTGCGGCGAAAAGTACAATCGTACTCACAAATGCCCACCACAGATACCACTCCATGTTCTTGAAGAGCTGTTGGATGTCCTACCCATGGCTGCTGACAAAGGAGATGATCAGTCTGGTGACGCAAGCTCTGACGAGGACCTTATGTGTGTTGATCTGACAGCAGTTTCCTCTACCACTCCATCTCGGCGTCGTACAATTCGTCTCCATGGCAGAGTGGGGACCCATGAGGTACTGATATTAGTGGACTCGGGTAGTGGAGCTACATTTGTGGATGCAGCACTGGTGGCAAAACTCAATACACCTACTGAACCGTGTGAGCCATCACGCTTTGTGGTTGCTAACGGTGAGATCATGATCAGTGACAGGCAAATTAAACAGTTGGCATGGAGTGTCCAGGAGCATACCTTTGTGCAGAACATGAAGATTTTGCCTCTGACCACTTATGACATCATTCTTGGGGCTGACTGGCTTGAGGAACACAGCCCCATGTGGGTACATTGGCGTCAGAGACGTATGCGTTTTGATCATGAAGGAACAGAGATCACTCTGCAAGGAATTCAAGATGATGCCCCAGTTGCAAAGCCAATGACACCGGGTGAATTCCGTGGGCTACTTCGCAAAGGAGCAGTGGCACAATGTGTGCAATATTGCCAGTCCATCAAGGGGGCAGTCTTAACAGTGTTGATCCTATGCCAGACACTCCGTTACCATCTGAACTTGAAGATTTGTTAAAAGAGTTCGAACCTCTGTTTGGGCCAATAGAGACACTGCCACCTCGCCGACCTCAAGATCACAAAATACCCCTGGTTCCAGGCGCTCAACCGGTGAATGTGCGACCTTACAGATATGCACCATATCAAAAAGATGAAATCGAGCGACAAATATACAAAATGCTCGATCAAGGCATCATTCATGAAAGCACCAGTCCATTTGCTTCACCAGTCCTGTTAGTGCGCAAGAAAGATGGGGAGTGGAGGTTCTGCATTGATTACCGACAACTAAATTCACTAACAGTCAAGCATAAGCAACCCATGCCAGTAGTAGAAGAGCTTCTGGATGAGTTAGCCGGCGCCAAATGGTTCACTAAACTAGACCTATCTTCCGGGTATCATCAGTTGCGAGTGGCTGAAGGAGAAGAGTACAAGACTGCTTTCCGCACACATCAAGGGTTATATGAGTTTTTGGTAATGCCTTTTGGGCTAACCAATGCCCCTGCGACATTTCAAAACGTGATGAACACAATTTTTGCTGATCAGCTGAGAAAAGGAGTCCTGGTATTTATGGACGATATCCTGATTTACACTAAAACTTTGGAGGAACATAAGCAACTGCTTGCAGAGGTGTTCCAAATTCTGGCCAAAAACAACTTTACACTCAAGAAGTCTAAGTGCTTATTCGCTCAACAAAATTTGGAATACTTGGGACATATCATTGGCACTGACGGTGTCGCCACTGACCCTACCAAGGTCAAAGCTGTACAAAACTGGCCTCGGCCCATGTCCTTAAAGGAGTTGAGGGGAATTCTTGGTCTCACTGGGTACTACAGACGCTTTATTGAGAACTATGGCATCATCTGCCGTCCTCTGACTGACCTGTTACGAAAAGGGGTCGTCTGGCAATGGACACCAGCAGCAGAAGAAGCTTTCCAAGCATTGAAAACTGCTCTCACAACTGCTCCAGTTTTAGCCCTTCCTGATTTCTGTCAGCCCTTTGTGATTGAGACAGATGCCTGTCAATATGGAGTAGGTGCTGTCCTCATGCAGCAAGGACACCCAATAGCTTACCTCAGCAAAGCCTTGAGTTCACGCAACCAAGCGTTGTCAACTTATGAAAAGGAGTGCTTGGCTATTCTAATGGCGGTGGATAAATGGCGCCCCTATTTGCAGCAACAACAGTTCACCATCAGAACAGACCAGAAGAGTCTTTTGCACCTCACGGAACAACGTCTGGGTACCGGTATTCAGCACAAGGCTTTTGTCAAACTCATGGGTCTTCGTTATAACATCCAATACAAGAAAGGCATCACCAATGCGGCAGCAGATGCACTGTCGAGAAGGGCACCTGATCCAGAGCTAATGGCGATATCCTCTGCGGTTCCATCATGGCTCGATAAACTAGTTTCAGGCTACATGGATGATGCTGACACAAAACAGCTGTGGACTGAATTGAGTGTGTCTGGAACAAATAAAGAGGGGTTTTCACTGGAGAAAGGCGTCATCAAACGCCATGGCAGAATTTGGGTGGGTGGCAATACACTGGCACAACAGCATATCACGCAAGCTCTTCATGATAGTGGTATTGGAGGACACTCAGGTGTACTTGCCACCTATCAGCGCATTAAGAAGTTGTTTGCATGGCCGCACCTAAAACAGACTGTGGAAACGTTTGTTCAGCACTGTGACACCTGTCAACGTGCCAAGACTGAACATACTAAACTCCCAGGGCTGCTGCAACCTCTCCCAGTGCCACCAGAAGCCTGGCACACCATCAGTCTTGACTTTGTGGAAGGGCTGCCCAAGTCAAATGGTTATGATGTGATATTGGTTGTGGTGGATAAACTGACCAAATATGGCCACTTCATACCTCTCAAGCACCCGTTTACAGCGCTACAGGTTGCAGAGAGCTTCCTCAATAACATTTACAAACTACACAGCTTGCCTCAATGCATCATCTCAGACCGTGACAAAGTCTTCACTAGTCGTTTCTGGCAAGAGCTGTTTCGCCTAACAGATACTCAGTTGCTCATGAGCTCATCCTACCATCCACAGACTGATGGACAGACTGAACGATTGAACCAATGTCTGGAGAACTATTTGAGGTGCACTGTGCATTCCTGTCCTTCCAAGTGGGTAAAGTGGCTTCCTTTGGCGGAATTTTGGTATAATACTGCTTTCCACTCAGCCATTGGTCGCACTCCGTTTGAAGCACTCTATGGGCATCCTCCTAGGCATTTTGGCATCTCTGCAGCCACTGCTTGTACAGTACCTGACCTGGAATTCTGGTTACAAGAACGTGAGCTCATGGTATCGTTGTTGCGCCAGCATTTGCAACGTGCACAAGAACGCATGAAGCGGCAGGCCGACAAGCATAGGTCTGAGCGTTGTTTTGCTGTTGGCGATCAAGTCTTTCTGAAGCTTCAGCCGTATGTGCAAACTTCACTAGCACCTCGCAGTAGCCAGAAGCTTGCATTCAAATTTTTTGGACCATACAAGATCACTGCTCGTGTAGGTGCTGTGGCGTACAAACTGGACCTGCCTCCAACAAGCAAAATTCACAATGTCGTTCATGTCTCGCAACTGAAGCAACGCCTGCCAGCTACTCAGCAGGTTAGCGATGACATTGCTCTTTTATGCCTTGACGATTTCGCCATTCTGCAGCCTGCTCTTGTGCTCGATCGTCGTTGCATTTGGCGTGGTGGTGATCGTGTCAATCGAGTTCTGGTGAGTTGGCATGGTCTTCCAGCATCCTCGGTCACCTGGGAAGATGCTGCCGCGATGGAGCACCGGTTCCCTGGTACACTGGCTTGGGGTCAAGCCAGTTCTCATGGAGGGAGGGATGTCACGACACGGCCTACGACTACCCAGCAGAAGCCCAGCAAGCCCAGCCCGGGGTGAGGCCCAAGCCCATCAACTTGCTGAATGTACCCGGTCGTCGTCTCCAGCTACATAGACTAGTCAATCACGGCAGGGAAAAGGTTGAACAGATTAGACTCTAGTTCCATGTTCCTTGCACGGAACTTCAGGATCGCTTGATCCTTGTATCCAGATCCTTGTAATCCGCTCCCGCAACTACAATTCCTCTGAGATAATATAGCGGGTTCATAACAGATACCTATACGATGCTAGGTGGTAGGCCTCGCGCAGGGCAACCAACGGTTTGGCTTGTGTTTAGGCAGGGCAACCACGTGCCGCACATGGGATTGGCCGGCTCTCCTGCTTGGTAGGGCAACCTCTTGAATAAAACATTTTCTTTATGGAATCCACTTTGGCTCCCAAGATAAAGTGCTCACTATTTAAGAAAAAAAAAATCTTACTTATGAGTTTTAAAAATCTATTTTTTGCATGTTGTCAATGATGTATCACACAAACATGTAAAATCTCGATTTAAAATACTTTATGCTCCGTTCGGATGTTCGCATTGGGAGCATCGATATTATATTGGGTTGAATATCAATATCATGGTTTTCAATATCATGGGATATTGATATTGAGTCTGAATGTCAATATTTTCTGTTTGGATGTGTTAGATATTCAGACCTAGACAAGATATTGAGTTTGAATATCAAATATTGTTTGGATTTTATAAAAGCAGTTTTTCGAGACATTGATCATTGTACTGGTATATTCATGCCAAAATGTATAGAACAGCCACATATTATGGTACAGACAACAACTAGGCAAATACATAATATTCTCCAATATTTCAACAACATTATATCAAAATCAATGCATAATCCATCTTTAATATTCTCCAATATTCCCCACATTGACGACATATTTCCATAGCAACAGTATCAAAAACTACTCAGTCCAGGCAAAGTATACTTGCAAGATCGAGCGCATTATCAGCACACAATCGGGTGATGTAGGAATCAATCATCTACAGGTTACCTTCTTCTGTTGTTGTGGGCGGAGCTGCAGAGGTGGTAGTCCAGGAGGCGGCGCGGAGGAGGCTCCTGCAGTCAACCTGCTGGACAGCCGGCGGCCGCCGCTACCGGTAGACGTGCGGCGCCACGCGCATCGACGGGAGGAGCAGCTACGGTGGCCATGGGCGGATCCCTTATTCCTGCGGGCAGCAGCGCCGGAATCAGGTGCGCCGGAATCGCGTAGGACGGCTGACGAGGTGTACCCTCATCAAATCCCATGGTTAAGGACCTAGGGTTGAGATTATGGGGAGAGAACGTAGTAGTACTGCTAGTTTCGTCGGCTGACAAGCAGAGTCAAAGATTTACCCAGGTTCAGGCCCCTCGGGTGGAGGTAAAGACCCTACTTCCTGCTTGTCTGTTATTGATCGCTGGAGATTATGTGGTTACAAGGTGGCTCCGGCGAGATGACGATCTCGCAAGAGGTTTGGTGGTTCGAGTATGGCTTGGTCCTAGATCGGCACCCCTCCCAGCCTTTAAATAGGCTGGGTCTCGGGAGTTTGTAACCGACATAGTTTACACATAAGGAAAGTATAAACCGACTATGTCTATGTCTAAACTTGGAAATTACTTCATCTTGTTGGGCCTCTCGTCTTGGGCTTCGAGTCGTATCTTCGCTAGTTGGGCTTTTAGTCATCACGTGCACCAGGTACCCTCACAGTAGGGTACCCGAGATGTATATCCTTGTCAGTAGCCCCCGAGTAGTTGTCTGACTCGAAAAATCGGGCATGGACTCGTTCGTAAGTGCACGTCATATTCTTAGTGTTATAATTGGAATTCCTGTATGAATAGCACACGTTGGCTATGTCGAGTATTTCGTCGACTGTGGTTTTTGCTTACGATGATCAAGGGATAATAGCTTAGCAGGCCCAGTTCACTCGACGGATCGGGACGGGTTAACTACACATTTGGATAACACCTTACTAGCTTTCAATCAAACTCGAGTCCCCGGTAAGGCTGGCAGTCGGGTCAGGTTCGACCGGGTAGACCTTTTCTAGACCCATGCCCATTAAGCAAATGGGCAAAGATCTCTGCCCGCGACCCTACCCGTGGGTCTGAGATTAGACCCATGCCCAAACCCGTCGGGTCACCCGACCCGAGCGGGCACCCATCGAGCATTTCAACTACAACGTTTAATTTAATTTAAAAGCAATTATTATGACAACATTGGCTTTTAAACGTTTTGATTTGTTCGCACAGCCAAACGCACTCCTGTTTGAGCCAACGCCAGAAGCTATATTTATAAGGTCGCTCATGCTCGCAGTTGTGCTAGCTGACCGAGGTGGGACTAAACTACCTGCCTGCAGCTGTGTATACAAAGCGTCAATGCCTGGTGCCGTTCGGCAGGCCTATATTCATGGGCCGATGTCACAATATGTATTTGGGCTGGTGGTGATGCTTCATACGTGTGCATGAGAAAAAGAGCAAAGATCCAACTAGAATTGCGTTCCTCCTTGTCTACTTGCTATGCACCGTGGGCTTGTTTGTGCTCCTGGTAAAAGGACAACGTCTATACTGCATGCGACATTGCTGCTAAGGTATTTCTTTTTAATCCTGTTAGTTCTTTTGAAATGTACATATAGTCAATTTTTCCACACATATAAAATATAAATAGGGTACTTAATATTAATCGGGTGACCCATCGGGTTACCCACGGGTATAAACTTGTGCCCATACCCTACCCATGACTAATCGGGTCGCCCATGGGTGAATATGTAGACCCATACCCTACCCATTAGGGTCGGGTGCCCATGGGCGGACGTACCCATGGGTCAAATTGCCGGCTTGAGTCCCCGGACTCGAATCTGAAACAAACTGGTCAGATTTGACTAGGCCGCTGAGTTCTTACTGAGTCGATCTGCAGTATAACTTTGAATTTTACCCAACGCGTCCGTCGGGATTTTTCATCATGTCTGCTGACACGGAAAATATAAGGATTGACGTTGCTGGAACGGTCCTTAGCCCAGCTCGAAAGTTCGGCGGGTCTTACCTTTGCACTATGCGTGCAGCATCCGAGGTATTTGCGACGGACGCAACTCGGGAATGTTTCGAGTATGATTTTGCATATGAACACAGTCGATATATTCATCGACTGACACTTTGATACTATTTTATCGGGTGCGCGACAGCGCTCCCGATGGGAGTAGCCCCCGAGATTGTGCTTTATTGATTGCAATGAAGGATAATCTCAAAACCATCTTTCTCTACATTTGTTAGTCGAAGAAAACCTTTAGCCATAATTCTATCGGGTGCGCGTCAGCGCTCCCGATGGGAGTAGCCCCCGAGATTGTGCTTTATTACTTGTAATGGAGGATAATCTCAGAATCACCCAGTCATGATCATCTTTAGTCGAAGAAATTTTTGATACGCTCCCGATGGGAGTAATATGTATTTGATCGTAGAAACAGTCGAGTGACCATACACCCGACAAAGAATCGAGTGATTAGTATGCTTTGGGTGAACCCGACATCTTTTCGGAACAAATTTGCTGCAATGACGTCAGGGATGACGTTTTATGGCGACTGCGCCACCTGACACGCGGTGGCGTGCGCTGTGCTGCGAGAGATGGGACGTGACACGTCTTGTGGGCCCATTGTACAGCCGTTTGGACTGGATTTGACCGTTCAGGCACGATTTCTCCGGGCCATGATGGTAGTTCCTAGATTCCCGTGCGTAGTGGGCGGAGTGGCCGGCGACGGTTGCCCTCCGTGGCTGCCACGTGTACGGTTAGATTTGCTTATGTGCCCACGATCTCGCATCGACGGTGCGGATTCTTTTGCTTTGAGGTTAAAAAGGGGACGACGGCGTAAATAGTGTTTTTACTTGCCATTTGCTCTCCGCCGCCGCTACTTCTTCTTCCTCCTCTCGCATCGCCATTGCCTCAGAGCAAAGCTTGCGCAACCACCACCGCGATGACGAAGCCTACCACCCGAAGGGGCAGGAGTGCTGCATCGGCGGACAGCGCCGCGGGAGCCGCTGCCAGCGGCTTGAAGAGGGAGAAGGGCGCGTGGACCAAATCCACCTGCAGCAAGAGGATGCTCACGGCCTGCGGAACGACGGGCTGATCCCTGAGGACACCTCTCAAGTTCGCCTCCCCGGTGCCGAGGTAATCCCGCGCCCAGGCCCCAATGAGCGGGTCTGCTTTGTTGATTTTGTGAACAGGGGATTCTCCTTCCCTGTTCACAACTTTCTTCGTGCACTGATGCACGTGTATGGAGTGCAATTGCACGATTTCACGCCCAATGGGCTTTTGCACATTGCGTGTTACTTCGTCCTTTGCGAGTGCTTCTTGGGCGTCGCACCCCACTTTGGTCTGTTCCGCCGCATCTTCAACGTCAAGCGCCAGCACAGCACCAAGGGACCTGGTGGTTTTGGAGTACAAGCTCGACCTGATGTCGAGTACTTCAAGATCAACTTCCTGGAGTCTGTGCAAGGATGGCGCCAGAAGTGGTTCTACATCAAGGATGTGACCATTGGCGACCAAACCTTCGGGTTGCCCTCCTTTGACGCAGACGCCCTGGTGAAGAAGAGGCCATCATGGATCGCCCAGCCGACCGGAGTCGAAGCCGAAGAGGCTGACATTCTGATGGAGAAGGTGCTGAAGCTTCAGACCACTGCTGGTCGAGAGGTCACAGGGATCCATCTGCTAGCCATTATGGCCAAGAGGCGAGTGCAGCCTCTCCGAGCCCGAGTGCATGCTTTGTGGGCATATGGTGGGGCTTCTGATCCAACCCGCTCACGCGCAGTGGAGCTATCTGATGCGGAAGCGGAGAAGTTGGTAAGGAGCCTTACCAAGCTTACCGATGAAGATCCCTGCGAGATGAACTCGCCTGTGCCTCCTTATGAGACCAGCAACCCTCTGCCAGAGGTAACAGTTGATACTACATCTCAGTTGATATGTTATGCATGTGTGATGTTGAATCCTTTGCTGTTTATGTGTGCAGGGTCACAAAATGTTTGAGTCAATGCCTCCCTTGCCAGAGAGCGGCCCAGTGCCAGACAATGAGCCACTCGAGGTAGATTCTGATGATGAGATGGCTTCACTCGCCACCGCACACACGCCAGAAGCCGATGAGGGCGATGCTGAGGTGCAGGGCAAGCAAAAGCGGTCACGCGACGAGGAGGATACAGCTGACTCGGAGGAAAAGGAGGAAGACAAGATGGAGTCGATGACGGCGCCACTCGAAATTCCTCCGATTCGCTCGCTTCCCCTCTCGACCACCGAAGAAATCGCGCCCGAGCATGGGTGTGCTTGCGCCTGGTCGATTGTGCGACCTTACTGAAGAGTAAGTACTATGTGCACTTTCTTTGTCATGTTATGAATAATATCACCTTGTATACTTATAATGTGTGAAACAGTGTTTCCTCCGATGAGGATATGCCTCCGCCACCTACGGCGGAAAAGAGCAGCGCAGCGTCCACTGCACGGACGCTGCCACCTACCCCGGCGACTCCTGCCGCTACAGCCACAGCTACGCCACCCCAGCCGGAGGTTGCAGCAACTGAGAGTGGAGCTGCGGCTGCAGGTGTCCCTGCGTCGACTTCTTCCTTCTTGGAACACGTAAGTTTGTGCTTGCCAAAGTTTGAATCAAATGCGAAATTTTTGCCTATACTCAGTTATTGAGTTGTGAATTTGCCCATGTCGTGTACTTAGGCGTTTGTGCGAGAGTTGCTGAAGGCTGGTGCCCAGTATGTGCACAAGGAGACTGAAGCCGCCACCCTGCAGCAGCAACTCGAAGTTGCAAAGAGTGCGTATCTTTTTATGCTATCACCACTTGTTGAGGGTGATTTCTCTTGCAGCCTACTAATCATGTGCATCTGTTTTTGTAGAGGCCGCCACTGAAGCGGCAGAAAATTTGAACAACGCCACCCGTCGAGTGGCTGATCTGGAGAAGAGGCTGAAAACAGCCGAAGTTAGGGAGGAGTCGGCGATTGGTCGACTCTCTGCCGCCAGCACCAGCTTAACTGGTAAGAATTTTTGCTCTGCTCCTTAGATGTTTGAGGTTTCTGATACATGGTGCTGATTATTTTACCCTTATGCTAGGCGTGATGGATGGCCCGACTGCTACTGGCAAGCAGAGCCTTGGCACCTCACTTGATGAAAGTGTGGCTGTCTCGGAGGCCACCAGTAGCAGAGCAGGGGAGATGCTAACGCAGGCGGCGAGTGCCCTGGGTGCCCTCCATGGCAGCTTCTTCCCCGGCGAGGAGCTACCATCTTCCTTTGCAGAGCTGGTTGATCTATTCAAGCCTGAAGGGACTGCCGTTGCTGACTTCAGTCGCGAGCAAATGGTAAGTGGTGCTCAGACTACTTTTCTCATGTTGCTCGCGCACGGAGTCGAGGCAGATTTTGACACAGCCACAAAGAAGTTTCCACGGGGTCCTGATGGCAAAACCGTCGGGCTCGGCACTTGGATGGAAGCCGCCAAAACATATGCCCAACAGCTGGTAACAACTGTTGAAGAAAGGGCAGCCAAGGTCCAGGCGAAGAAAACTTCCTCCAAGAAGTCGACGACTTAGCCAGTGACCCCTTTGTTTGACTAGGTCTAGGAATTGCGTCACTTTGCTTTTGCTATATGTAAATTATCAGACATCGTATCTGTCTTATTATGAAACATGAACTTCAGTGATCGGGAGGCGCAGCCCCCGAGCCTTTTGTTTGAATTCTTTTATGCTTCCTTATGCGTTGAATTATTCTGACTGTAGAACCGAGCTTCTAAACCATCGACTGGCCCTGTTGTGGGTGGTTCTTCGAAGTCACGAAGCGTTAATGACCAGAAAATTATGGACTTTCTTCATCAAAAGCTTTCCGAAGTTACTCGCGAGCTGAAGGAAACGCAAATGCGTATGCTGAGTTGCAGTCGAGGTCATCCCAACTACAGAGCGAGAAGCCTTTTTGCTTGAGGAGTTGGAGAGAATAAATCTGCAACTCGAATGTAAGACATTTTTGAATCATCGAGATCTCTCTTAGCAAGGTGACTCGACTGGGCGATGATGAGCCCTTTGCTTTTGCGCAGGTGTTTGTTCTGACCCAATAAAGGAGGAGGCACGAATTCAGGATCGACTCGATGGTCATGCGAGTAGCACTGAGTACTCCGCCCACCCCTTCTGGTCAGACAGGGAGAAGAGTGCCATTTTGGTAAGGCTTCTGGACCGTGCTTGGCGCACAGCCATTCGACTGGAGACTTGCAGGCTGGCTTTATTTCGAGTCCACGAAGCTTTGTTTCCTTTGAATGAGCAACCACAGGGCCTTGTGGCTTTGCTGAAGAAATTTCGAAAAGGCAAGGCGATCAAGAAGTTTGTGCGTGAGCAACTGATTAGCGGGGCTAACGTTGCTCTTGCTTTGTGCGATCGCACCTTCCGCACCTTGATTTGAAAAGGATTGCGATGGGACCCGCACCCTTACCAGGTGGTGGTCCTGTGCCGATGGAGGAGCACTACCAAGAGACACGAGTGGACGCACTGGTCCTAATCCATCGTGTGCTGAAGGAGGAGGAAAAATGGACCGAACCCAAGGAAGAACCTGTTGAGTAGGTTATGTGTATGGGAAGTAACTCCAAAGTGTAAAACGCAACACTTGTGATTATTGTACATTATTTGTTTACACGTATGCAGCCCCCGAGCCTGTTGAGCGGGGTGTATGAAGCAACATGCTGTAAAATTAGGACTATCCAGCCCCCGTGTATTTTGAGTGAACTTGATAGAAATATTTTAGAGTATCAAACATAAGCTGCACAGTCCATGACTATTTATGTGCGGTTATGAATTTTTGCAATACTTGAAGCTTCACTTGATGCTTCTAGGCTCAACCCTCGAATAATTGAGTGGTTGAGCAACTTTTGTGTTTATGTATGTTTTTATGACCCAGCCCCCGAGTATTCGAGTGCGGCTGGGGTATTATGTTGTGAACAAGCGGAAACACATGCTTTTTGAGATAGCGCAGCCCCCGAGTGCTCGGGTGAGGCTAATTTTGTGAAATCAATTTATGCGAGTAGTAAGCAGGGAGAAATATGAGGAATCATGAATTATATTCCTTTTTTGAATGTTAAGCTGCAGGCCGCCTCATTAAAAACCTTCCAGTCCCCTTAGGTACCCTGGTAAGGAAAAGAGCGCGTCTGAAACCTGCAGCTATCCGACATATGTGCCTATTACATTGTTCGACTGATCAATCTAAGCATAGAAACGGCGCAGCTGCGCAACGTTCCAAGGATTATGCGAGAGTTCTCCTGTCTTCGCGTGCTTCAGTCTATATGCTCCACCACCAACGACCTCGGTGATGATAAAGGGTCCTTCCCATGGAGAAGCGAGTTTATGCACCTTCTTTTGCTTCAGTCGAAGTACCAGGTCGCCAACCTCGAAGGACCTGGTACGCAGTCGACGGCTGTGATAGTTGCGGAGGTCCTGCTGATAAATAGCTGTGCGTGCGAGCGCCGTGTTACGTGCTTCTTCTAGCAAGTCGACTGCGTCTTCGAGTGCCTCGTCTGCATCTTCTTCATTGTATGCTTCGACTCTTGGTGCGTTGAACCTTACGTCTGATGGCAGAATTGCCTCTGCGCCGTAGACCATGAAGAATGGAGTGAATTGCGTTGAGGCATTGGGTGTTGTGCGTAGGCTCCATAGCACAGACGGAAGCTCTTCTACCCAAGCACCCGCAGCCCTTTTGAGTGGCACCAGGAGGCGCTTCTTGATTCCACTTGTCACGAGCCCATTGGCCTTTTCGACTTGGCCGTTTGATTGCGGGTGCGCCACAGATGCATAATTGAGCGTGATATCTTGCTCTTTGCAGAAGGATTTGAATTCCTCAGCCGTGAAGTTTGTACCGTTGTCAGTGATAATGCTATTTGGCACACCAAAGCGGTATATGATGGATTTTATGAAATTGACTGCTGTAGCGGCAGTCGAACTTGTGATGGGTACTGCTTCAATCCACTTGGTGAACTTGTCGACCGCCACCAGAAGGTGAGTATGCCCTCCATGGGAGGATTTTTTGAGTGGCCCAACCATATCGAGCCCCCACTGGGCGAAAGGCCAGGCCAATGGTATTGTCTTCAACGCCGATGCGGGTGCGTGCGGCTTTGTGGCGAATTTTTGGCAGCCGATGCACCTTTTGACTATGTCCTCCGCGTCTTTGAGTGCTGTGGGCCAGTAGAAGCCTGCGCGAAAGGCTTGGCTACGAGTGATCGACTGCTGGCGTGATGCCCGCAAGTACCTGCATGAATATCACGAAGGATGGCTTGGCCATCTTCAAATGCTATGCAACGCTGGAACATACCTGATATGCTGCGTTTGTAAAGTTCACCGTTGATGACAGTGTATGCTTTAGATCGTCGAGTGACGCGTCTTGACTCTGTGAAGTCTTCGGGTACCTCGCCGCGGAGTATGTACGCGAGGAAGGGTTGAGTCCAAGTTGGCTCGATGAGGAGTACCTCGACTGGTGGGTCCTCTGTGCTAGGTGTTTTGCTCTTGGCTGGTGCGGCTGTGCAGGAGTTCCGCTTCTTTTTGATTGATCTGTGTCTATGCGCTCGAAGAAGACACCAGGTGGCACTGGTGCTTTGGTCGCACCAATGTTGGCTAACTTATCTGCTTCTTCATTGCTTTCACGCCCTATGTGCCGCAACTCGCAGCCTTCGAAGCTGCCCTCCATGATGTTGTACAAGTCACGGTAGGCGATCATGTTATCTGCGATTGCGTCACAAGCCTTCATTGTTTGCTGCACCACCAGATTCGAGTCGCCGTAGATCATCAGTCGAGTGCACCCGAGGGCTTTGGCCATCCTCATGCCATGGATCAGAGCCTCATATTCTGCTTCGTTATTGGATGGGAACTCGAATCCCATTTGCAGTATGTAGCGGAGCTTGTCGCCTTTTGGTGATATGAGGATGACACCTGCGCCTGCGCCTTCGTTTTTCTTCGAGCCATCAAAGTACATAGTCCAGGAATTGGACACATCTGGTGCTCCTGGGAGCTGAGCTTCAATCCACTCGGTGTGGAAGTCGGGTAAAACTTGTGCTTTGATGGCCTTCGGGTAATCATACTGATGTCTCTTGGTGCTAGCTCGATGAGCCATTTTGCTACTCGCCCAGTCGCATTGGGGTTTGTGAGGATGTCCCCGATCCCTGAAGTGCTGATTACAGTGATCGGGTGCTCGGAGAAGTAATGCGTCAGCTTCCTTGAGGACATGAACACGGCGTATGCCAGCTTCTGATAGTGCGGGTACCGCTGCTTTGATGTGGAGAGCACTTCACTCAAGTAATAGACTGGACGTTGTATGCTTTGCGCGTGCCCCTCCTCTCTGCGTTCGACCACTAGAACAGTGCTTACCACCCTGTTAGTTGCAGAGACATATAGGTATAGCTCGCGTTCCTTTGGTGCTACGAGGATTGGAGGGCTTGTGAGGACTCGCTTGAGGTCCGTGAAGGCTGCTTCGGCTTCTGGCGTCCACTCGAACTTATCTGCTTTCTTCATCAGTCGATAGAACGGGAGTGCTTTTTCGCCTAGCTTGCTGATGAATCGACTGAGCGCTGCTACTCGACCCGCCAATTTTTGCACGTCATGGAGTTTTGAAGGCCTTTGCATCGTCAAGATGGCCTGTATTTTCTCCGGGTCCGCCTCGATCCTCGAGCTGAGACTAGATACCCGAGGAGTTGCCCGGCTGGCACGCCGAACGTGCACTTCTTCGGGTTGAGCTTGATGTGGAAGCGTTTGAGGTTTGCGAATGTCTCTCGCAAGTCATCGAGTAGTGTGTTTTCCTCTCTTGTGGTGATGACGATATCATCTACATAGACCTGGACGTTTCGCCCAATTTGCTTCTTGAGGCAATCTTGCATCATGCGCTGGTATGTTGCGCCTGCGTTCTTGAGCCCGAAAGGCATTGTGGTGTAGCAGTAGACCCCGAGTGGGGTTATGAACGCCGTTTTCTCTTCGTCTTCTTCCTTCATCCTTATCTGGTGGTAACCCGAGTAGGCATCCAGGAAGGACAAGCGAGCGCACCCGGCGGTGGAGTCGACGATCTGGTCGATTCGAGGTAGTGGAAAGTGATCCTTTGGACAACACTTGTTGAGTGCTGTAAAATCTACACACATCCGAAGGATGTCTGTGTGCTTCTTCTCTACAGTACGGGGTTGGCCACCCATTGTGATTTCTTGATCTCTCTGATGAATCCTGCTGCGAGTAGCCTGTCGACTTCGGCTTCGACTGCAGTTCTTTTTGGGCCGGATATGCGGCGCATTGTTTGCTTGACTGGTTTAGCATCTGGAAGTAGCTGGAGAGAGTGCTCGGCGAATTCCCTGGGAATACCTGGCATGTCTGCTGGACACCATGCAAATATATCCCAGTTCTCACGGAGGAATTCGACGAGCGCGCTTTCCTATGCGATAGGCAGACTCGACGAGACATTGACTGTCTTGGTCGGGTCAGTCGGGTGCACCTGATGCGATCTTGTGTCATTGGTGGCATGAATGCTCTGTCGACTGCCACCTTTTTGTGCTCTGGCATAAGTGTTCGATCGTTGGAGACCGCTAGATCGCGAGTGTTGCTTCCATGCCAAACATCTCAGAGATTTTGCTGAATTCTCGATCACAAGAGTCAGACTTTTGGAAGTTCCCCTTGACTGTGATTACTCCTTTTGGTCCAGGCATCTTCAGCTGGAGGTATGCGTAATGTGGCACCGCCATGAATCGAGCGAACGTCGGGCGTCCAAGTATAGCATGGTATTGTGACTTCCAGTCGACCACTTCGAACTCAATCGACTCTGTCCTGAAGTGGTGCTTGTCCCCGAACGTTACGTCGAGTTGTATGGTGCCCTCTGGGCTTATTGCTTTCCCTGGAACGATACCGTGGAAGGTATTTGAGGATCTTGGCAGGTTTTCGACTGACCTATTCATTTTGCGGAGCGTATCTGCGAAGATGATGTTTATGCCGCTCCCACCATCCATGAAGACCTTGGACATGGCGTAGCCTCCAATTTGCGCGTCGAGTACCAGAGCAGAGTGCCCTGGTCGAACAACCGACGGAGGGTGGTCCTCTTTGCTGAAGCTTATTGCAGTATCAGATCCCTTTAAGTACTCTGTCACCGCAGGCGGTGACATGACCGCCATGTTTACCTGTCGAGTGCGAAGCTTTTGCTCCCTGTTGGAAGGTCGACCTTTCTGTATCATGTACATCTGCCCTTGGGGCGGAGGGTACTGTGGTTCGTCCACCCGAGGCACGGGCTGTATGGCACCCGCGAGATTTCCGCCTGGGGCAGGCTGTGGTGGTGGAGGTGGTGCCATCAGAACAGGCACGTTGTTTGGCTGAGGCACGGGTGCAGGTGCTTGTGCGGCTGCTGCCTTTCTGCGATTTACGTAATCAGTCGCCATCTGGTCGAACTCCCTGCAGTTTCTCATCGAGTGGTTGGACCGCAGTTTTCCATCGTCCCCCTTGTACAGGTGGAATCTGCAATCAGCGTCCATCTTTTCTTCGAATGATCGCTCAGATTGTGCCCGTGACTTGCGCCAATCCTTCCTCTTGTAGCTGTCACTGCGTTGGCCATCGCGACGATCATCTCGACTGTTTCGCCGATCATCTCGACTGTCTCGCTCTTCCGACCGTCGGTCGCTTCTGTCCTGATCATTGCGGGGTGTGGAGAACCCAGCCGCCATGAATTCGGGTCTGTCGTCGTCGTAATGACGTTTTGAACGTTTGCGCCTTCGGTCGTCTCTGTACGAGTCTCTATGGCTTCGACTGCTATTCTCGTGTTTGTCACGGGGTGAGGACCCGCGTGTGGTGCGTGCCATATCCTCTCCATCTGCCCACTCAGTCGCGATCTGCAGGAGGTGGGCTACAGATTTTGGCTTTTGGCGGCCAAGTGCTTCTTTGAGGTCTCGCCTGGCGAGGCCCATGACGAAAACATCCATGGCCATATCTTCTGAAACCACTCCAACTGAGTTACGTATCTCAGTCCATCGTCTGATGTATGACCTCAACGCTTCGTCTGAACGCTGAACGCAGGCCCGCAGCTCCTCGAATGTTTTCGGGCGCTCACATAGAGGCTCGAAGTTTTTGATGAAATCCCTGCGGAAGTGATCCCACGAGTCGTATGTTGATGGAGGTAGGGCCTTGAGCCAGTCGCGAGCTGTGCCTTCGAGCATGAGTCGTATGTACTGCATGGCTGTAGTGTTGGTGCCCCGCTGGCACGCAACTGCCAGCCTGTAATCTTCCAGCCACCCGGAAGGTTCCTGTCGACCCGTGTACTTGGGCTGTTCGGATGTGAGTTTGAATCCTTTGGGCATCCGTGTCTCGCGGATGCGTCGAGTGAAGCACAGAGCTCCATGTGGCTCAGGCTCTCGATCAGAGTATGAGTCGCTACTGTATGATCTGCGTGATCTGCTCCTGGACCTGCGCCTTCGCGAGCCGCTTCTTTCTTTCGAGTGGTGGCGACGACCACTGTGATTATGCTCTTCCCGAGGTGCGTCGACTAGGGCACGGTCTCGACTCCCACCTGGAGTTCTTGGAACTTGGCGTATGGCCTTTGCAGCTAAGGCGAGTGATTTGATCTGTTGGCGGTGTAGTTTTGCGTTGGGGTCATCCGCTGGGGGCTTGATTGCCTCCAGGTATGCTGCAGCGGTGTAGAGAGCACCTGCTGCTGTTTTGGGCACCGGCAGTCCTTCCTCATCGTATGTCATGAAGGAGTTGCCTAAGTTGCGGGTGAGTGCCGCCTTCTCGCCTGGCGAGAGGTGTGACAACCTTGATCTGCGTCCTGTGTCTGCTCGCCCGGTGGAGCTCAGGGAGAGCTGTCTTCTGCGCACACTCGACAAGCTGGCTTGCTTTTTGCGTTCTTCGAGTGTGGCTCTTATCTGCTTCAGTCGAAGTGACTCCTGCCAGTTGAAGTACTGGAAGGTCAACATCTCTTCTTGTGTTGCGTCTGCTGGCATCATTGTGCACTCCTTGATAACTTTATCTGCTTTTGCTGCCATCTCAGCAGTGATTGTGAGGGTTGTGGCTCCGTCCGGCATAGTGACTGTGCACGGGAATTCTGTAGGCCTGCGACTGGCCGCAGTTTCTGATGTTTCTGCGGCGATGGCCACATAGACCTGTTGGGGTATGACCCGAGGGCATATGTATGTACTTTCGAGTCCCGTCATAGACTCGACATCTTCGTCGAGGCTCATGTCTGAGCCTGTATGTTCATCGAGTGGTTCATCTGGACGGATCTCGCAGTCGACGTCTTCGTCGCCTATGCCCATCTCGGCGTCGGCGAGGTTGTCATGAGCCTCGGAGTCGAGGTTGTTGTTGGCGCAGATCTCGGAGTCGACGTGGTTGTCGATATGAGTCTCGAGGTCGTCGAAGTCGCTGAGGGAGATCCCGCAGTCGAAACTATCCTCGAGTGGTTGATCTAGCTCGGGATCGTTTGTGCGGTATGCTGATTCGGCCTCCTCGCCCTGGAGCTCTTCAATGAGCTCGCGCATCTCTCGTGTGGACATGGTTGTTGCAGATGAACAGGCTTGGAGGGTTGATGATGGTATGGACGCAGCGGAAAGATCCGCAGTCGAAGGAGTCGCAGCCGATGGAGCCTCGGGTGCGAAAGTCGCGAGTTGGCGTGGATCCGTCAAGTCCTGCACACCAAGCTTGTTGACGAAAAAATTGAACGAACCAACGGTTAAACCCAAACCTGACTCGAGATCGGAGAAGGCCTCCTGGAATCCTGGCGAGTGTGGCTCGAAATCCATCAGAGGATCCGATGTGCTTTTTGCGGGTGAAGCTGGCGTGTTGCCGTTTGTCGAGTGAGCCGGCGAGTTGCCGTGTGCCGCCTGAGTCGGCGAGTTCTGGTTTGTCGATGCAGCCGGCGAGTTGCCGTTTGTAGATCCGATCGGCGAGTCGCCGTTTTCCGATGGAACCGAAGAAACCGCGAGTCCAGCACTATTCTTTCCCACAGACGGCGCCAATTGACGAGGTGTACCCTCATCAAATCCCATGGTTAAGGACCTAGGGTTGAGATTATGGGGAGAGAACGTGGTAGTACTGGTAGTTTCGTCGGCTGACAAGCAGAGGCAAAGATTTACCCAGGTTCAGGCCCCTCGGGTGGAGGTAAAGACCCTACTTCCTGCTTGTCTGTTATTGATCGCTGGAGATTATGTGGTTACAAGGTGGCTCCGGCGAGATGACGATCTCGCAAGAGCTTTGGTGGTTCGAGTATGGCTTGGTCCTAGATCGGCACCCCTCCCAGCCTTTAAATAGGCTGGGTCTCGGGAGTTTGTAACCGACCTAGTTTACACATAAGGAAAGTATAAACCGACTATGTCTATGTCTAAACTTGGAAATTACTTCATCTTGTTGGGCCTCTCGTCTTGGGCTTCGAGTCGTATCTTCGCTAGTTGGGCTTTTAGTCATCACGTGCACCAGGTACCCTCACAGTAGGGTACCCGAGATGTATATCCTTGTCAACGGCTGCCGGAGCTCCTCCAACAGATATGTCCCTGCAAAACGAACAAAGGGATGAGTCGGGAGGGAGGCAGCACGGGAGAAGGCGAGGGGCGCCGGAAGAAAGGGGCAGTGGAGGGGCCGCGCGGGACAGGAGGAGGTGCGGCGGGAGGGAGGAGGCGCGGCGGGAGGGATGAGGCGCGGCGGGAGGAGGGAACCTGCGCAGGGAGGAGCCGCCGCCGAAGCTTTCCGTCACAGACGAACGAGGGACGGAGGGGGTCGCGACTCGCGAGGGACGCGAATATCCCACGATGTCGAGGCTAACCCCTCGACATTCGCTGCCTCCTATTTTCCACTGCAGACGTCTCGCTCGATATCGGGGTTGAATACCTAGGCTGAATATCAACCGCATCTAAACAGCTCGATTTCGGATATTCGGGACTTGAGGCCTCCAAATATCTAATATCTACCTCCAATATAGACATCCGAACGCAGCATTATATTTCTAACTACACAAACATAAGAAAATGTTTGAAAGTGTGTCATTTAGATCCACACTTCATTATTTTTGCAAAATCTTGCATGTTCTAGCAATGGCTGCCAGATAAAAATGGATTGTTGAAGACAATTTAAAAATATTCGACCTGAGAAATTCAAAAAAAAAAACACCACAATTACGCAGAAAGTACGTAGAACCATCGGGAAGTGTCTCGTCGCTGTTGAGGCCAACAAGATGAGGGTATCGAGCAAGGACGAGGACGATGTGCTGGTAGAGCACACCCGAGGGGGTCGATCAACCTGGGCCTTTGAGGCAAAAAAAAATTAAAACAAAAAAGAGTGGCGTCTGACTCTAACGTCTATGTTTGTTACTATCGAAACAGTACGCGTTCACTGGTTACTATAATCTAATTGTTGTTGATGTTGAGTAGCTTTTCGTGCCACGTAAACCTGGGTTCCACTCGTTAAAAGCACATTAACGCAGTTAGTAGGGACAATCAGTGTTTTTTGAAAAGAATAATTATTTCCCCTTAATTGTGGTGTCTTTTTTTTTTTCTCATGTAGCATGGCTGCTAGATCAATCCGTTCGAGGATGAAGAAAGGAATAAAGAAAAAAAGTTAAACAAAATATGTTATTTAAGAGGTGGAGCCTACCATCAGCCGGAGAGCCGGTCCGATCCCATGTCCCAGCCCAAACTCAAACAAAGCCGCGGAATTTTACTCTTATAAAGCAATTTAATAAATATATAATATATTCGTGTCGTTGTTCCCTAGGTAGGATCGTACACATATCGGATCAATTTTGTCGTACATATAGCAGTTTCGGTTGTCCTCAAATAAATGGATGTTTAGCATTCAAATTTTTCCACAAAAGAGTGTACTTCTACCTTCCCAATGCACTTGAAAGTAGATAATAATGCTTCTCTCTCATCACACGGAAATCAAGTACAATAACATTTAACACATGGTGTACTCATTTTTTACATGTAGTTTGCTCATTGGTGGTGGGGCAATTAAATAGGAGAGAGATAGTGACTTGCATTTTCCCAATGCATTTTCTACTCCTCCCATGATTTGTCTTACAATTTCTAAATGTCCACTTATTCGAGAACGAAGGGAGTATGTATTCTTTTATCAACAAATGGTTCACCTTACATTCTAACAAACATACAAAAACATACAGTACTGCAGATGACTACTAACCCATCAATAATATACTAAGTATTTAAATCCTATGCTCACCGGACCATATTTGTACCGTTCTTACTGTTTACTGTAGTTTCTTCCAAAATATTGCTATTAGCAGGGTGTAGCCCACAAAATTACGCCTCGGGTATTGAGCTCGATGCTACTCGTCACACAACCAGAGCATGCATGAATATAATAAATCAAAAGATTCTGTATAGAGAGCAGGTGCATGGAAGAGCGCCCCTTTGACCACACTAATCTCCATGTTTATGTATGCACAAGTTTGGCTGGAGGAACACGCTCAATTCAATCACAAGATCTTGGGTTGGTTTCCATTAATCGATTTGATTCACACACACTTGTAGTTAAATAAATTATGGACTAGGACGTTCGAGATTCGACCAGTAAGTTTAACACTTTGAATCTTCTTGGTCATGGTGGTCAATTGGAGTAAAACTACAGTAATGTTCAGCCAGAAGATATTAATTACACGACGACATGACATGCCATTGGCATAAGTGCTGCCTTGTCCCAGAGTGCTTCCGGTTCCACCTCAGTGCTGGACACCGGAGTGAAACTGGATCTTAGACCTTACCGGAGAAAGAAGCAGGAGGCAAGGAGAGGAGAAATGGGCAATATCGGCCGAGAGGGAGCTCTCGCGGTGGCGCCGGCGGTAGCCGCCGCCGCCGCCATGCCAACGGAGCCGCAGCACGCCGTGGCCTCTAGGATGCTCTACTTCCCGGCCGAGCTGCTGGACTGCCATGCCTGCCGCCTCCCGCTCAAGCCGCCCATCTACAAGGTGAGGACATCAATGAATCCCATTTGCATGTTTCGATCTTGCTTTGCTTCTCAAATCCTGATGGTTCGCAGTGCGACGCCGAGCACCGGGTGTGCTCGGCCTGCCGCAGCCTCCACGCCGAGGCCTGCACCAGCGGCCTCGTCCACTCCAAGATGGCCGACGAGTTCGCCGCCGCCGCCGTGGAGCCGTGCGACTACGAGCGGTTCGGGTGCGACGCCGGCGCCCTCGCGTACCACCTGGCCGCGGAGCACCGCCGCGCGTGCCCGCACGCGCCCTGCGGCTGCCCCGAGCGCTTCCCCGGCGGCATCGGCGGATGCGACTTCTTCGGCTCCCGGCAGAAGCTCCTCGACCACGTCTCCGGCCCCGACCACTCGCGCCCCATCATCGACATCCGCTACGGCCACGAGTGGAAGCTCAGCCTTCCCCTGTCTCGCCGCTGGTACCTCCTCCTCGGGGAAGAAAGCCAGCCCGCTGCTGGCGCCGACCGCTACCGGAACGTGTTCCTCGTGGCCCTCGGCGACCGCGGCGACACCACGGCGGTGTCGGTGCTGTGCGTCAGGGCGGACGGCGGCGCGCAGGGGGTGGCGCAGTTCTCGTGCAGGCTGGCCGTGGAGCACCCGGCCGACGGCACGAGGGTCATCTTGGAGTCGCCCCTCATGAGCAGCAGCTCACTGTCCGGCGGCGCGCCGGCGCCGGGCGAGGTCAGGTCCCTGCCGGTGCCGAACGAGTATCTGTCCGGCGACAGTGTACCCCTCAGCATCCACATCCACAGGCTCGAGCCTCCTGCTCCTGGTCCTCCTCTTTCTCCTCCTACCCCGGCCGCTGCCACTCCCACTTGTCCGGCCACCGCCGCCCCTCCTCCTTGTCCGGCCGCCGCCACTGTCACCGTTGCCTTCCAGTCGACAGCAACATCAGATCAGAGCAACAAGAAACGGAAAGCTACAAATCCGAGGAAGTATAGTACACCGAACCGAAGCTGATATGTATGATCGACTAGTATGCCCATGTTAGCTAGCTAGCTATTTTGTGATCTGTAACTAATGAACTCCCAATCTGAAGTCCGTGGTTCTCGTCTGAAATATATGTGTAGAATGAATGTGTGATTGACTAGTTCGTGGTTACTGACTCTGTTACGCATGAAGTGATATACTATGCACTAGTTCAATTTAGCACTTCAGGAAAAACACCATCAAAAGCTAAGATTTGAAAATTGTCACCATAACTTTTCGCATATACTATCACATGGCATTATCCATATTTCGTACCCGGGTGTGTTTCTAGCAAAATATTTGAAATGTTTTCTCAGTTTACACAATATTACAGTTGAACGAACTAGGTGTTTGGCTGTAACAAATGTTGCAATTGTGAACTTGTTCCAATCTAAAGTCCACGGTTTTCAATCTGAAATATATGTGTAGTGTGAATATGTGGTCGACTAGTATCCCCTCCCCATTGTTTCGTGGTTACTGTCTCTATTACGCATGAAGTGATATACTCCACAAGGGACAGCTTCACAAAGTGGCACGGTGACTTTGGCTACGCTGAGAGTCATTAGATAAATATCCAACGAATACGGTTCATTCAAAATTAGATCCGAAAATTTGAACTGTTCAGAAAATTTTATAAAAATTCACTACATCATACTCCCTCCGTACCTATTTAGAGGTGGCGTCCTTTTTTTGCGTGTACTAATTTTGACCAACCAAAAATATGACATTGGTTACAAAAATTATACCATTAAAAACTTTGCTTGAATATGAATCTGATGGTACGATTTACTTAGTAAATAACACATATTTTATTGGTGATATTTACGGTCAAGGTTCCTACACCCCAAATTAAGACGCCATCTAAGTACGGACAAAGAGAGTATATGTTACTCGCGCGTATCTTTGCGAGGGGGTCCCGGCTCTGCCCATCAAAAAGCTTAGATTTGAAAATTGCCACTATAACTTTTCACATATACTATCACATGGCATTATCCATATTTCGCAGTTCGGTGCTTTTGGTCACCATAATGTTTCTGAGTTTAGTCAATATTTCAGTTTAACGTACTGGCTGTAACAAATATTGCAATTTTGAAACCACAGTATCCTCAAAACTTTTTTTTAGTATCAGACAAAGTGGTCTGACTCATCTTTTTCTTCTAAAACTAGAGCATAATAAGGCACCCGGGCCTGATGGATTCCCAGCTGAGTTCTACCAGCATTTTTTGGAAACCATTAAGCCCGAATTGTTAGAGCTTTTCGGCTGCTTGCATGCTGGACATCTCGAGCTTTTTTGCCTTAACTTTGGGAAATCGTTTTGTTGCCTAAAATTCAGGCGGCCGAGAGGATACAACAGTATCGGCCTATATGCCTACTGAATGTTAGCTTCAAGATCTTTACAAAGGTAGCGACCATTAGGTTGAATTCGGTTGCAGATCATGTGGTTAAACCTACCCAAACTGCTTTTATGCAAGAGAGGAATATACTGGACGGGGTCGTGGTACTCCACGAGACTGTACATGAGATGCATACGAAGAAACTTACTGGGGTAATCCTCAAGATAGACTTTGAAAAGGCTTATGACAAAGTTAAGTGGCCATTCTTACTTCAAACTCTGAGAATGAAAGGGTTCTCGGAGGAGTGGTGCGAATGGATCCGAAATTTTGTTGTGGGGGAAGTGTGGCGATAAAAGTTAACGACGAGGTCGGCCACTACTTCCAAACAAAAAAAGGCCTAAGGCAAGGTGATCCTCTTTAGCCTATACTATTTAATATAGTGGCGGATATGTTGACCATCATGATCGAACGGGCAAAAGCGGATGGCCAAATTGAAGGAGTAGTTCCACATCTTGTCGATGGGGGACTGTCTATACTTCAATATGCGGACGATACAATTATCTTTATGGAACACGATCTTGATAAAGCGACGAATCTGAAATTGATATTATCAGCTTTCGAGCAATTATCAGGATTAAAAATCAACTTCCATAAAAGTGAATTGTTTTGCTTCGGCGATGCACAGGATGCAGCTGCTCAGTATGCTGATATATTCGGTTGTGAGCAGGGTCAATTTCCTATAATGTACTTGGGCATACCAATTCATTATCGGAAACTGACTAATGCGGAATGGAGGCATGTCGAGGAACGTCTGCAAGCACGGCTGTCTAGTTGGAAAGGCAAATTACTATCCCTTGGTGGGAGGTTGGTACTCATTAATTCGGTACTTACAAACATGGTACTGTATATGATATCCTTCTTCCAGTTGCCAAAAGGTGTCTTGAGTAAATTGGATTATTACCGAGCAAGATTCTTTTGGCAAGGGGATGGTGACAAAAAGATGTATCGACTGGCAAAATGGGATGTTGTTTGTAGACCAAAAGATCAGGGAGGGCTGTGTATTCATGATCTCAGCATCAAGAACTCAGCTCTCCTAGGGAAGTGGCTGTTTAAGCTACTAACCGAAGATGGAATTTGGCAAACACTCCTAAGAAGAAAATACATCGGTTCAAAGGCGGTATCACAGGTGTATTGGAAACCAGGTGATTCCCACTTTTGGGCCGGCCTAATGGCGACTAAGAAACATTTCTTTCGCTTTGGGGTATTCAATATTAAGGATGGCACGGAGATTAGATTCTGGGAGGACAAGTGGTTAGGAAACACCACCCTTCGGGAGCAATATCCTGCTCTATACAACATTGTTCGACACAAAGGGATACTATAGCTACTGTTATGCAGTGCTCACCACCCAATGTGACGTTCAGACGTGATTTATTTGGGCCAAGATTAACATCTTGGAATGCCTTGCTGGCACGGTTGGCCTCAGTCCAACTTACACAAGGTCCCGATGAATTTCGGTGGAATTTATGCGGGAATGGAAAATTCTCAGTAGATTCTATGTATAGGGCGCTCGTGCATTCTGATATTCTAGTCGATGATAATAAAAAAATATGGCAAATGAAGATTCCACTCAAAATAAAAATATTTACGTGGTATCTTCGTAGGGGTGTCATTTTAACTAAGGATAACCTTGTCAAACGGAATTGGCATGGAAGTACTAAGTGTGTATTTTGTCCGCAACAAGAGACAATAAAACATTTATTCTTCGAGTGTAATTTCGCACGTTCTATATGGTCAGCTGTCCAAATAGCGTCTAATCTTTATCCACCCAAGTCTGTGGCCAATGTTTTTTGTAACTGGTTACATGGGATAGATAAAAAGCTTAGAACGGTTATTAGGGTGGGAGCGATTGCACTCATATGGTCGCTTTGGCTTAGTAGAAATGACAAGGTTTTCAACGATAAAGATGTTTCTCATTTGCAGGTACTTTACCGTTGTACAGGTATTCTCCGTACGTGGTCCACCTTACTGCGTGTGGGACATCGAGACCTCTTTACGGAGGCGTGTGCACGGCTGGAGGAGGTGGCAAGGGACATTTTATCACAACATGGGTGGCAGCTTGATCGCCGGATTGGACCTCCATAGGCCGTCGAGCTTGCTCCAGGACATGGGTGTCTTACTGTAGTCTTTGATGATTGTAATTCACCTGTTGTCGCCCTATCTTTTATTTATCGCGTGGATTACGGCTGTGTGCATTCTTTATGCAGAGGCCGGGTGTAATACTTACTATTGAGTAATAAAACCCTTTATCTAAAAAAAAACTAGGAAATATATCTATGGGTTGCTACGGTTAGATTGTAATTGTTGATGCACTAAACTTGCTACGGGCTGATTGTTGTTGACGCACCCAACTAATCAGAAAACGATTCGCTCAGTAGAGCACTGGAGCCTCTGCCGACGTGACAATATCGAGATCAGAAAACAGAAAGTCAAAAACGATGTCGATCCGTCCATGAGAGATGAGACAATGTGCATAATAGATGGGGGAAAAATAGGGCCTATTCTAAAGATTACCGATTAGATGGGAATTGCTCCAATTCCTATCCTACACACCACCTTCATATTTACCTGCCCTCAGTAGCTTCTCGAATCATTTCTTCAGTAATACACCCTCCGCCCCAAAATTATAAGCGCTATTTTGTGCTGATCTTTGATGCCCGACTTTGAACACTAAAATATGATACTTTTGGATTCGTCTTGCAAAGTTCTTTCATTTCATTTATTATTATACTAATCTTATGGATAAATTACAACTACAAATGATGGTCAAAGTTATATGTCGTTGACCAGCGAAATTTAAGGACGCCTTATATTTTGGGACGGAGTGAGTAGTCGAGAAACAAAAATAGAACCATTAGGCGGTCGTGAGATGCATGATTAAATTCCTCACGCGCGAGAAGAGAATCGGAACTTGAGTAAAAGCCCCTTGCTGATGTTGGAGTAACATCCTGCCCATTATTTCGTGGTTACTGACCCTATTAACGCACGGAAAAATACAGCTAACACCACACTTCATAGAACTTGTTGCACACAGTGACACAACACACAAACAAAACTTTTTTTGCACCAAACCATACATTTTTGCCTATTAGTTGCCCATAGCCCAAATAAACATGTTAATCTTGTTTTGGGGTTAATTATTTACAGCTAACACCAAGGTTTGTGATAGTTGTTGCACCAATAAAAGAATAAAAGCCTCTTTTGCAACATATCACATTTTTTGGTTAATTACTTGTCCCGGACATAAATGAAAAGTTGTGTGGTGTTGACAAGATTCAGATAGGCAGAGCCTTCTTTTTCATATAGCATGCCTTTCTAATCTCAATCCCTCCCGCTCGTTGGCGAGCCGCACTCGTCAGGCCGCATTGTCCCCGCCCCACTTCACGAGGGTTTTGGAGTTCGGTTGCTTCGTTGCTCTGCTCTTTAAAAAAAAATGGTTCCAATGGTGTCAAGTGTCAACCACACCGAGTTCCAGCCTCACACATGCCATTTAGCCACGCTGGCAGCCACAACATAAAAACATCGGTCTGATATGCCAAGGATTATGTTAACAAGGTCAACCTATTTATTTGGTTTAGGTGCAAATAATCAAACAAAATATGTGGTCCACTGCAAAAAGAATCTATGTTTCTGTAACAACTGGTACAAAACCTAGTGTAAGATGCAAGTAATTAACAAAAAAAGATTAACTAATTTATTGTGTTAGGTGCTACTAATTAGACACGAATGTGTGGTCCACTGTAAAATAGGTTTTGTTTATAGTTTTGTACAACAAGTGCCACAAAATGTGGTGTTTGGTGTAATTTTCTCGGTTGCCCATGAAGTGATTTTTTCAAGAATAAAAAAATTAACTACAATTTTGCACTTTAGAAAAATAGCATTAAAATCTCAAAATTTGAAATTTGTCGCATAACTTTTCACATACTCTCACATGTTCTTGTCCATATTTCATACCAATACAAAATTAGTATACGTGAAGACTTTTGGGTGTATTCTTATATAAACCAAATTGACCTCGCCATATTTCCTCATGATATTCCTTAACTAACATGTGGTAGAATCCTCTACAAAGGTATTTAAGCATGTTAAATCTAAACACAATATATTACATGTGATCACGAGAATGAAAATTTCTGCTTTTCTGCTTTGCTCAAATATATATAAATTATAATTATATGTTGGAATTTGCATGGATATAAAAATAATACATGATTAATGAGTAATATAGAGTTAGAAAGTTTAGTATAAATACAAAATATGTTTACATAATCCATGGGTCATGGACATGGCAGGATCAGTTTCTCTAGCCATATATCACCATTTAATTCAACCAAACACCACAACCTTTAAATCCACACCCATATATCTTTGGACGGAAATCCTACAAAACCCTAACTTGAAAATAATAAACCTTAGAGCGAATGGATAGAGTGTAATTTTCTTTTTCTTTTTGTAGTTACAGGCTCCAAGAAGGATTTGACTAAAAAGAAGGATAAAACTGAAAAACAATTGCCTCGATTTGAGATGAGTGATGAGTTAGAGAAACTAGGTGTGTATTTCCTTACGGATAAAGAGATGGGCATAGTATAAAATAAGGTTGGGGACCACCCATCATCACATGAGGCATCGCATTAAGTTTACTAACAAGACATATTTAACACATATTAATTAATTTAATAATGTTGTTATAATTTTTGATTTTAAAATAACATTTTTCTTTTTAAATTGCATTCATACTTTTAGCGAGATTTGTTCAAGTATATCAAATAAAATACCACAACAACTCACAAAAAATTGTTTCTATAATTCAAGAAAATGTTTGTTCCACCTATGTTTTGTCCCTAGCAGCTATGGTCAATATTTTTGTAATTCAATATAATTTTCCAAAAGTTGTATGTGTATTTAGTCAAAAGTATTCACCTAATACTAGCTAAATATTTTTTACATGTGATAACGAGACAAATTATCTATTAGACTTTAGGATTTGTTTTGCACATTTCACTCAGAGATCACAATTACACACTTCCAAACGGGATTACTCATTTTTACATAGTTTAATCTCTTTCCGAACACTAGCCTTATATTGCATATCCTAGTATCAAATTATTTTAATAAATGTTTTCAACCATGGAAATTTGAAGCTTGCGATTTCAGAAGAATAAGAAACGTCGGCTTGGGATGAATGATGGTAAATAATTTTATATACCGTACCCTAGTTAGTAATATGATTTTCTTTTATATATTTTTGTATACTCCTTATTGTACACATATAAAGTAATTATTATTACAATATAGCGTGGCATGTGTTTGCCATGCCATGTTTCAGTTAGTTAGACTTGGAACTGTCTAGGCAAGCACCTTCAAACAACTAAGTTTGACCAACCTTATAAAAAAGACAAAAAATCAACATAATTGTCTCACCATGAAATAAATTTTCATAAGTATTTATTTTCATCAATAGTTTGACCAATAGGTCCGTCATAAACCAACGAAAACAAAGACATATCCAACGTAAAAAAAGAGAAGTCATCTTGCGACTCTTGGCCATGCTCGCGCAATGCCTCCACGCGCGAGACGGCCCTCGGAAGAAGACACGCGGCTGATGCATGTAAAATGCATACATGAACTTTGCATTATTTTACTTATATTCCAATCATATTTGCATCATATAAGGGTTATATCAATGTTTTATAATGATTTTGGGAATACTTCATAGTTTTCCCATTTATTTGGAATTAACCCTGTTTTCCAGAAAACGTCTTTTTTAGTGTTTCAGACTTTCCGGGAGCTTCGGGACTCCAAAAAGGGCAAGGTCAGAGAGCACGCTTCAGAATTTTCGAGACGAACGCAATGGGCTCAAAATGAAGGATTGGAAATGAGAGGGCCCCACGCGGCCTAAAATCTTGGCCGCGTGGGCCTACCTATTTTGGGCCTCGGAGCTCCGCCGCCGTTGATCTTTTCTCCACCGACTAGGTTTTGACCTAAAAACGGCTATAAAAATAGTCCCCCGAGGAGTTTCGCGAGGAGGCGGCGGAGAAACACAGAACCACGAAACAGAGAGTCAGAAGGTTGCCGCCAGAGAAGATCGGAGGGGGGAAACGCCGCCGGAGTCACCTTCGGAGGGCTCCACCCCCCTCTGACGTGTTCATCATCAACATCTACAGCAAGATCTTCTCCACCATCATCACCATGATGAAGGGGGAGTAGTCCACCCCCTGGATTTGGGTTTGTGGTGGTAACTTATGTATCTCTCCTCTCTCTTTAGCTTCACTAATTAGTACCGTATGAGCTGCTAAATATGATTACGGTCATCTATGTAATACCTTTGTGGTGAATATTGTGGTATGAGATGATTTGTTATGCATTTACCGTTGTGTTGGATCTTTTATGACTTGTCATACTTTGGTTGAATATTGTTCTTAAAGAAGTATGATGTATGTGGGTACGGGATGGCCGACGTGACACGGCATAGGTATTGAGTGACACAGTACCGCCCAACATCCTTTATCTGGGGGTAAAAAGAAAGAGTATGATGTGGGAGTGAGAGCAGCCACGCTAGCCTTACCAGGGTGACCTAGCAACACAAATGAGTACTTCTTTCAACTATGTGTTTTAGGACATATAGCCGTTATAAAAGCTACCATTAAAACATGACAATTGTGTGTACTTTATCTATAACATGATAATCACAGTAGATGAGGGAGAGAGGATTAAGTGAACCCATGAACCCATGTCCATTGTTCCTATAAGAAACTCACACTTGAGCTTGTCCTCTTGCTGCATAGAGGATTGGGCTTTCTCTCTCTTTGAGAGGTTTTGCTTGCTGCCATTTGTCTTGTACTCTTGCATTGAAGAGAATTGGGACACTTTTACATTCTTGCTTGGTTACTTCCATCCATCAACCACCTTGTTCTCCAAAATTGTTTAGTGCATAATCAACTAAAACTTGTGACACTTTAGTTGTATGGAATAGATAACTTTTCCTTCTTGCTCCTGCGGATCGATACCTTACTTCCACATTGAGAGGTGCTACGGTGATCCCTTGCTCTTGGGGGTAATCAAGTACTTTTCTGGCGCCGTTGCCGGGGAGCGTAGCGCTTAAGTTTCTATTCTTGTGTGCACTAGACTAAGCTTGGGGAGGTTCCTTTTATATCTTGCAATCATCTAATCTTGGGGAGCTTCTTTAACTTGTTTAATGATACTATGTCTCCCATTTATGATGATGAATATGATATTTTCAGTCCACCTAACTTCAACCATCTTGATACCAAATAAGAAGCCTAGCTATATGGCTATAAAGAAAGCGCTTTGCGGGAGGCAACCTGGTTATTTTTGTGTGTGATTTTTCTTTGTGTCCTCTTGCTGTAACAAGAGATTTTGTGTCTAGTTAGTTTCTGGAGTTTGTAATAAAGTGCCAAGTTTTACCCATTTTGGTCTTGGAAAGTTGCTTATTGAGTTCGGAGATTTTATTCCTGCACGAATCTGTGCACGGTATGATTTTTAGTTCTTATTCTGTAACTCCGAATGAGCTCATATTTGAACTGTAGTTGCAACTTTTCATCCTCTGTATGCATGAATTGTTTCGGAATTTTTAGAGAAAGTTTGGTAGGGTAGAAAAATAGAAAAATACGTTTTGCCGCTGCTGTTTTTCTGGACAGATTCTGTCCCATTTTGTTTGATGCATGCTTTGAGCTTTTAAGTTGAATCTTTTTGATCCAATTGAGTTTATGAGTAGGCATACAACATTATACACTTTTGGACATCTCATATGAATTTTTGTTCAAGGATTATATGCAGCAAGAAACATATTTGTTTATCACTATTAATGCACCCCACAGAAAAGAAATGGGAGAAACGGTGTTTTGAAGTTTTTTCACAGGGATTGGAGGAGATGCACCAAGAGCTATCCAAGGATGGTGAAGACCATAAGCTTGGGGATGTGAAGACAACCCCACTGGACCTACACACTCTCGGTTTGCACACGTCCAACCTCTGTTTTTCGATCGAAACACTTTATCGCATAAACTTGGAGCGTCTTTTTGTTTGTTTGGTTTGATTCTTTGAGAGACCACCACACTATCATTTATATATGGAAGAGCTACTGGAAATATGGGTTGAAATCTGTTGGATGCTTTTATAAGATTGGGAAGAGGGATGTTTGAGTTGATTTTTAATGATACATAAAGTTGCATGATTCTTGAGCTTGTTTATGAGTAATAGTTTGCAAATCCTTTTTGAAGAGCTATCACTTATTCATGTTTTGGTGCTGATTGTTATTTTACTTGGTTTAACATGGATTAGTTAGTTCTATGGACACTAATGCATGCATCTAGATGGTCAACTTTCTCCCTTTTGCTAGCCCAAACATTCCAACAAGTCAAAACTTGTTTCCAACACCTTCAACCAAAGTTATTCCAGTGAGTCCACCATATCTACCTACTAGCTATATGCTATTCTGAGTATGTTCATCATGATATTTGTGTTATCTATACCTCTGAATGAAAATGATTATGTTATTGATTGCCATGGGAAAAGTTGGTTATATAGCTCTCACGAACTTGATGCACATTTTACTATCATTGCAATAAATAAAACATGACCCATTGTGATTAAGATTATGATGCTAGTGGCTTGATAAATGTTCGAGGTTGGGAGTTAGCCCATATGTGCTATCACATGCAAAGCTTTGAACATGCTCCTTCATCTCATTTAGTTGATATCATGTACTTTTGTTTATGGATGCCTATCATGGTGAAATGAGGTGGAAATGAAGTAGTTTAAATGGGTTTGTATAAATGGTTAGAGATACGACTGGGCTGCTAATCTAAGCCATGCATCATTCATGGTGGAAATTTACTTACATGCTATGGTGAACCGTCTGTGATACACCTTATAATAAATAGCTATTCCAATGGTAAATAAAAAGGGTGTTGAGGTTGTTCATCTTATTTGTTTGTCTTGTCATTTTGATATGGGCTTGTTCCATATCCTGGGACAAGAGGTACCCCAGTTGACGCTCTTGATGATACTATTATTACTTACAATGATATATAACTTGAACTTGCTTTGTTTCCTAAGTTGAGTAATCATGGTATAGGTACTTGTATTCAAGGGGCATGAGACACCTAACCTTTACTTTGTCAAGCACACTACTCATATTTGCTCTCACATTAAACTATAATCATTCAAGATGCTATGATAGGGGAATGAGAGCTTGACACCAAGTATTACCACATTGCAATCATTAACTTAAGTAGAAGAGTTTGGAGGTTAGATGAAACTTATGCATGCTTTACCTCTACTCACTTATACATCTTTCCAAAGTGTCCACCTATCATATTCAGATTTTCATCATCACTCTATGACCAATGTAGGATGTCCATACTTATCATTATGCATACATGTGGTCCATACTACTATCTGTTATGTTACACTTTGTGAACTATCATTGAACATCCTTGCATTGAATACTTGATATCACATCATAAACTATCTTGCAAGTTGCTACTCCTTTTAAGAATGAATCATTTGACTCTATGTAGCAATAGTAATCATCTTTGATATCCATTGTTAGTATTAAAATGCAAAGTCCATGTTAGTTTTATCACCTTCATACTCGGGACGGGCATGGGTTAAGGTTGGGGAGGTTGATGCATGTAAAATGCATACATGAACTTTGCATTATTTTACTTATATTCCAATCATATTTGCATCATATAAAGGTTATATCAATGTTTTATAATGATTTTGGGAATACTTCATAGTTTTCCCATTTATTTGGAATTAACCCTGTTTTCCAGAAAACGTCTTTTTTAGTGTTTCAGACTTTCCGGGAGTTTCGGGACTCCAAAAAGGGCAAGGTCAGAGAGCACGCTTCAGAATTTTCGAGACGAACGCAATGGGCTCAAAATGAAGGCCAGAAGCCCAACCAGTTGGAAATGAGAGGGCCCCACGCGGCCTAAAATCTTGGCCGCATGGGCCTACCTATTTTGGGACTCGGAGCTCCGCTGCCGTTGATCTTTTCTCCACCGACTAGGTTTTGACCTAAAAACGCCTGTAAAAATAGTCCCCGAGGAGTTTCGCGAGGAGGCGGCGGAGAAACACAGAACCACGAAATAGAGAGTCAGAAGGCTGCCGCCGGAGAAGATCGGAGGGGGGAAACGCCGCCGGAGTCACCTCCGGAGGGCTCCACCCCCTCTGACGTGTTCATCATCAACATCTATAGCAAGATCTTCTCCACCATCATCACCATGATGAAGGGGGAGTAGTCCACCCCCTGGATTTGGGTTTGTGGTGGTAACTTATGTATCTCTCCTCTCTCTTGAGCTTCACTAATTAGTACCGTATGAGCTGCTAAACATGATTACGGTCATCTATGTAATACCTTTGTGGTGAATATTGTGGTATGAGATGATTTGTTATGCATTTACCGTTGTGTTGGATATTTTATGACTTGTCATACTTTGGTTGAATATTGTTTTTAAAGAAGTATGATGTATGTGGGTACGGGATGGCCGACGTGACACGGCATAGGTATTGAGTGACACAGTACCGCCCAACATCCTTTATCTGGGGGTAAAAAGAAAGAGTATGATGTGGGAGTGAGAGCAGCCACGCTAGCCTTACCAGGGTGACCTAGCAACACAAATGAGTACTTCTTTCAACTATGTGTTTTAGGACATATAGCCGTTATAAAAGCTACCATTAAAACATGACAATTGTGTGTACTTTATCTATAACATGATAATCACAGTAGATGAGGGAGAGAGGATTAAGTGAACCCATGAACCCATGTCCATTGTTCCTATAAGAAACTCACACTTGAGCTTGTCCTCTTGCTGCACAGAGGATTGGGCTTTCTATCTCTTTGAGAGCTTTTGCTGCCATTTGTCTTGTCCTCTTGCATCGAAGAGGATTGGGACACTTTTACATTCTTGCTTGGTTACTTTCATCCATCAACCACCTTGTTCTCCAAACTTGTTTAGTGCGTAATCAACTAAAACTTGTGACACTTTAGTTGTATGGAATAGATAACTTTTCCTTCTTACTCCTGCGGATCGATACCTTACTTCCACATTGAGAGGTGCTACGGTGATCCCTTGCTCTTGGGGGTAATCAGCGGCAGAGCGTCCGTGTGCTAGATTGGTTCCCAACATGATGGGAGCCACCTAGGGAAAGGTTGATCTTTTTCGTAATCGTACGCTATTTTTGCCTAAAGTTTAATAAAATTTCGATGTTAATAAATAAAAATTTAGAAAAATAGAAAACAAAAAAAGAGAAAAGAGAAAGAAAACGAAAAAACAACAAAATGAAAAACGATAAACATAAGGTTCTCACCTTGTTGGGCCAGCTCATTCGTCTTACGGCCCAGTAGGATAATCCTTCTTGCTTGCGTCCCAAGATGAAGAGTTGAAGACCAAGACCCAAACCAAACCCAGCACACAAAGCCCGACTCGCCTCTTCCTCCTCACAACTCAAGCCAAAGCCAAACCCGATTCTCCCACCGCCCAGCCACTCGCCGCCGCCGCCACCACTGCCACCGGTGCCACCGGCGTAAAGTCCCGAGGGAGAGAGCTCGAATCCCTCCGGCGCTCCTCTGCCGGCCCGCACGGGCGCCGCGCCTCCCCTGCACAGACGAATCGCGCCCGCCCGGCCTAGGGTTTCCACCGCCGCCGCCGCCGCCGCCGGAGAGGGGAGGACCAGAATCACAGCGAAGATGGTACGTGCGTGCGCCTAGTTATTCGATCCGCTTCTCGATTTGATCCCTGCTGGAGACGTATTAACCGCGTCGACTGATCCCTCTGCTGCTGGTTCGGCAGGCCGGAAGGCTCCTTGCGAACCTCATCGTCATGGGCGGCACCGTCCTCGGCAGGGCGGTCGTCCAGGCCTACCGCCAAGCCATCGTCAGTGAGTGCTCTCCCCCTTCTCTGTTAAGGTTGCTTGCCTTACGCCCCTGACAATGCGAATCCATGGCCGTATTTGATTGCTGCATTTTGGTGGGAATGGTAGTTGGCCGTGGCTAGGGGACGTTGCAACTCTTTCCGGATGACTAGATATCTTGATTGTAAGTGTCCATGTGAAAAGACGTTTTGCTGTCGAAAATTTTGTGGTGGTGATATGATGGTAATAGGCGCTTAATTGATTTATTCTAGGCTTTGATGGGCATGGTCTTGAATGATATGGTGTTGAAATGTAAATAAATGGCGTGGATAAAGTTTGTCATTTGATAATCAATCATGTGCTAATTTCCCTTATATGTTTGTTTCTGCCACTACGATATTTAGTATTTATCATTTTGTATCCTCCCATGGGCACATGAAATTCTCTGAGCAGTGTTGATATCTATTACGAGTATAATTAATCAAAATTTGATTCGTCTATGCTTCATTGAGCCCTTTTTGGAACTGTTTCTTGGGAAAACCTATACATTCCATACTAGACAAAGCTTAAGCCTTTATCATGGTTCTATTAAGCGGCACTAATTGAGTGTTTTCCTCATCTTTTCTCTTTTCTAAAAGATTAAAGCGTTTAAGCGCAGTTGAGCGCTATCATTTTGCTCCGCTCATCGCCTAAGCGCGCTTTTTATAACCTTGCCCTTTATATCGAGGCCCTTGTTTGCCTACCTATGCCATACGATAGTTTATCGTCTCCTTGGAATTTGTTGGCGATTACTGGTATGGACTGAATTTGCCATATCAGTTTTGATCTAGTTATAAATGCTAACTTGGAGATTGGTTTGTCCTTTGGTTGAGACCAGTTGCCTGTACAACATGTCAACATGCAACTCTTTCTTGATGAGTAGATATCTTGCTTATAATTGTCAGTGCGAAAAGATGCTTTGATTTAAAAAATCGAGTGGTGGTGATATGATGGTAATAGGCATTTTATTGCTTTTATTGTAATATTTGTTGTTAAATGTAAATAAACAAGGCGGAAAAGTTTGTTATTTGATAATCATGTGTTAATTTTCCCTTGTATGTTTCTTTCTGCAACTACCGTATTTAGTACTTATTAGTTTGTATCCTCGGATGTGCACCATGAATATTTTAGCAGCGTTAATAACAATTTTATTAAATGGATTAACTAATCAAAACTTGATTCGTCTTTGCTTCTTTAGACCCTTGGTTTCAACTGTTTCTTGTGAAACCTATGCATTCCAAACCACACAAAGCTTAAGCCTTTATTTCAGCGCCCTTGTTTGCTGACCTGCACCATACGCTAGTTTGGCATCTCTTTGGAATTTTGTTGTTGATGACTGGACTGAATTAGCCATATCCTGCACGTGACAAAGTTCTGTTGTAATTGTAAATGCTAGCTTGGAGATTGGTTTTTTTCCTTCGGTTGCTTAGATAGATAGAAGCATCAGCTGCCTGTGCAGCATGCAGTTTTCTTGATTCAACTAATCATTCCTGATTTTGTCTTATAGATGCAAATAGAACTGGAGTTACCCAGGAAGTTGTGAATGGTATTCGAAGGGTTAGCAAGTCCATGACTGAGCAAGAAGCCCGGCAAATATTAGGTATCAGTGAAAAGACGAGTTGGGAGGAGATCCTACAGGTGCGTGACTGATAGCTTCTAGCAACTTTATTTATTCGCATGCATTGAAGTTTTCTTTCCATGGGATTAAAACTGAAGTGATATTAAATAGCAGAATTTACTCAGTGTCAACACCATGTAGTAGGCTGTCATGCAATTTGTCCTGTATCAACAGTTAAGATTGTTAGAACCACATGTATAGGCATTTGCTTTACACCCCAAAATGATGCTAGATTTCTCCCTTGTGAAATATTTTGCAGAAGTACAATACAATGTATGAGAAGAACGCCAAGAGCGGAAGTTTTTACCTCCAGTCGAAAGTCCACCGGGCCAAAGAATGTTTAGAATCCGTATATCATGAAAAACCTGACATCACAAACTGAGATGGCCTGTGTCCCATTTGCTCTAATCCATCGATTTGTCGATGTGGCCAGCGATGGCTGTTCTATCTGAAATTTTGCTGGGGTGTGCCTCTGGTTAATTGTGGTTGTAACAGGAATTTGTTGGGCTCGACTCCAATAATATATTCACCAAAAAACACAGTTTGATTGTATTTTTTTTTGCCTCCTGTGTCTCCGTGCCTGCTTGCCAATTCAGAGGTCAGAATCTTGATATCCACTGTGTTTTGGTATCAATAATATTTGATTGTTGTACCAACTTCTGTTTTGGATTCGATTTCCCAGATTCCATGTCCGCCCGTTATTCTGAAGCACATGGTATATGTTATCCGCAAATACAAACTTACACTACATAATATCACCGAATGGGTTAAAAACGGGCTTTAGTTGAGACAAAATAAAAAGATACAGGTTTTGATGTTGACATGATTCCAACGATGGAGAATTGTTCACTTTTTTTAAGTGTTAGTACTGCCGAGGAACCAGTAACATGAGGTTTATGGATGCCTAAATGCGGCAGCAAATCGGTGTGATCACACTCGCTTTCCCTGGATTGACCAAATGAGAAAGGGCCTTCATTCTGCAGAGATTGCTGCTCTGGCCTGTGCCCGTAACTGTAACGACGAAGGGGTATCATATTATTCGGCTTCACTCTGGTCAACTCCAAAATGGGTATCAATGTTACTCAGTTCTCCAAGAAGGAAGAATTGTACATCTTCTTCCTCGCTCCCTCTCTGTTCTCTCATTGCTCTGTGAACAGCCTCCCTGGCCGCATTTCCAGTAGATCGTGTATCAGTACCCTCATGGGGTGATTGATGAGGTTTCTTGCGTCAACTGACCAGCCGACCACCACAGCCTCCGTTTGCGGGCACCTCAATGCTGCCCACGCCGCGGAGACAATGTCAGGAGCAGTTTCTCTCGGTTCTGGCCACGTGGTGATAGGACGGGCGGCCAAGTGCGCGGCGAGGAGGATAAGGCCCAAAACGGAGTAGTGGGAGCAAGTCTTCTGGGTGCTGCATGGCCGCCATGGGTGAATGAGGCGGACATGGAGGTGGAGGCAATGGAAAACAACACCTACATGATCCCCAAGATTCAGGTACCATCATCACAAAAATGTTGCTATAATAATTTTCTTTGGCTAATCACAATTAATCCTTGGTGAATAATTCTCATCAAGCCTAAATGTGGGCAATTTACCTACAATGCAATGGCACATACCAAAGTATGCAGACACAAATGATCAAAGTGCTTACTTCTACAACTATACTGACGCTCAATAGGCCTGGTCCTTGTCCCTGCTCGAGACATGAACACAATACTTAGCGGGTAAAGTGAAAATAAAGAGACCATCCCAAACGATGCAACAGAAAAACGATGTCAGGATGGAAGCAAAAGAAGGTACTCCTAGAATTTATCAGGCTGGAGTACTAGTCTTCTCTACATGAATGCTACAACTCCTCGGAACGAGACAAATATAACTCCCGGTACAACGGTGAGCCTTTTAGTCTCCATAAGACCTACCTAACCAGATGCAACAGAATCATAACAGAGCATTTCACTACTGAGAAATGGTCTTATGATGCAACCATTTAAGTTAATGAGTAGTTCTCCAACCGTCTTCTAAGATCAGATGCAGTTTACAGATCAACAAAAAGCAAATCTTCCCTCTTTTCATCATCAACTACAACAAAGGGTACATGCAAAATATTGACTACCAAGAATACTAAAACTCCTCGGCAGTGCATCTGCAAGTACACTGTTATCTGGATTCCAAAAAAATCGACAATGTCAACGTTTGTAAGTGTGGATGCGCTTGTCCCAGGTTCTCTAGAGACTACTGTTCAGTTTTCTCTATTGCATTGACCATGACTGAGCTCTGGTACAGCTACGACTCTACTACCTTGCAACCAAAGATCACAGAATACCTTGCAACCAAAGAGCACAGAATAATACCGGTTAAGGTGAAGAGTATACCGCATTACATATATGGTATAGAATGTAACTAGGCAAGAACTCCAAACATTGCCTCGGCAGTTTATGGCTTACACTGAAGAGGCCATGTCAGTAACACCAAACCGGGCAGCTAAAGTTCAACCAGCTGAGCAACAACCATGCGATGGCACACAATATACGCAGTATTGCAGTGCTAACTTTTCACAAATGCATGTATTTGTCCAACAATTGGCCTGAGACATGAACACAATGTGAAACCTGAGCTGACAATCAGATTAACTTTCATATGCCTATTGGTTACCAGGTAAATTGAAATATGAGAGACCATTCCAAACAATGCAACAGAAAATTAGTGGCAGGATGGAAGCAAAAAAAGGCATCCATCTATACATATATTTTCAGGCTGCGGGGCTAGAGCATTTCTCCTCGGAATGAGACAATTTTTTTTTCAGATCCTGCTCTAACAGTGAGCCTGTCTCAAATTATAAAGACGCAACCATTTATATTTCATTGAGATGCAAGAGAAGCATTGAAGAAAAATGAATTATTACACATTATTTCATTGAGAAATTAACTTGGCATGCAAACAGTATATATTTAACAATTAGGCCTAGTTTTTTTTTTTTTGCATAAAAATTAGGCCTAGTTTGGGAGCTCCGCTTTTCCTAAACTGCGGTATCGTGAGACTGAAGTATTCAAGTGCCCGGCGAAAGATACTGCAGTTTCCTGATACCACAGTATTTTGCAGTTTCAGCAAAACAGAAGCGTTTGGGAAAGTGTTGTTTCTTACTACGTTCCTTTGACCAATTGTCATCCATGTGTGTATGATCCGTTTTGACCATAGATGTGTGCACCGTTAAGGCCTTAAGGGGCACCAGAAGCTGCGCCATGGAGGGGCACCAGGAGTTGTGTCGGCGTTCTTCTGTGCCAGTTGTCACAGTCGAGTAGCCCATGGAGCGGTGTGCCGTCTACTTCTGCTGTTCCGCATCACTCCCCATGGACCTGACGACATCTAGCAATGGAGCAAATCAGCAAATAGCCAAGTACGTGTGCATCTCGTCCTCCGCAGCGGTGGTGCGACACCAGTTTGCCGTCGTGGAAGGAGTACAGAGGCACTCACATGCGTTTGCTCTCTTTCTCAGTTTTAGAAAAAAGAGGTCCCGAGTTGTTTTTAGAATACTTCAAAAATACCACAGTTTGAGGGATACTGTAGTATTAAAACCACAGTTTCTAGTCACTGCCAAACACATCAAAGTATTCGAAACTGTGGTATTTATAGAAACTGCAGTATTTCTAAAATACTTCGAAAATACTTCAGTACCAAACGCAGCCTTAGTATTGTAACCATCTTCTATAAATTAGATGCAGCCTGCAAGTCAACAAACAGGAAATTTTGTCTCTTTTCATCATCAGCTATGACGAAGGGTAGAAACAGTCCATTTTATCAGTTCAAGGAATAGGGAAATGAGGCATATAGTAGGTTACTAACAATTGAGTGTTAAGAGAAAACACTAGCTAAATAAATAATAGAACCAAAATCGATTCCTCTCAATGAATAGGGACATCAGGCATAAAGATTGCTAACAATTGACTACTCCTAAGAAGAACCAGTACATAAGAAAACAAGGCAAAGCCAAGTCCTTGGACCAGGAAAATAGATACATGAGGTGGATCGATCGGTAAATATTTCAAAAGTAAAGAAAAATGACTTGGTCATCTTAGCATAACAAGTCACTTCAGCCCAAAAGTGTACCGTAACAAGCATAGATTCATTTCAGCGCAAAAGTGTACCGTAACAAGCATAGATTCATGCAACCACATAACATAACCAGCATAGATTCATGCAACCACATAACATAACCAGCATAGATTCATGCAATCACATAACATTCTGAGCTTCTGATCATAACCTGACAAAAATAAGAAAAGGCCAGCAGGCACATACTTGATCCAATTCATATATATTACAGCTTATAAAGTTATAAGGATACGGCAGCTAGGCCTTGAGAAGAACCACGTCATTCAACAGCCGTCAGACGAAAGGTGAAGCGTTCACAGCATAACCATCTAGTTCAGTGAACAAGGTATGCGGAACAAGAGATTGTTTGAGCCGATGTCGACAAGCCTCTACGTGTTGGTAACGACGATGAAAGTTGTCAACAAGTTTGCCGTTGGTGTCAATGTAAAACAGCCACCAGCCATCAATAACCATCACGAGAACGTCACCGTCCACCGACACAACCTTGGCACCCCAATTGTCATCCAACCATTTAAACTGCTCCCTGATTTCCACGGCCGGCAACTTGACATTGTACTTCCTCTCCCAAACTTCGCCTTGGTAGTCCTGCAACACCCATATGTTAACCATTTCCACGTCCGCCTGACAGCTATAGAGGCCGAACGTGGCATCCATCTCAAAGATAGATGCCTCTGCATGAACATCATGTGGAGCACGCATCCGCCGGAACGACTCCGACGTGGTGTCGAATACTATTAACCCGTCACTTCCAGCCGGATACTGCTGTGGGTCACTCTGATATTGCAGTGGGTGCCAATGCAGGCAGTCATGGAGCAGGGCAGTATCGTTCAAGCCCAAATTGAATTCGCCAAAAAAAAAAAGAGCGCTGTATCTGCCGCTCCGATGTACCTCGGAGGCTGTTTGGAGCCCAACGCGAAGACATAGCAGCCAATCTGGTGTTCAGGTACCTCATCTTCTAGGTTGCCCATCCTCGGCTGAAGCAACAGCCGGTACTCGCCGGTTGGACGGTGTGCATACATGCCCAGTAAACTGAAGCCCGACAGCTGCCGCCGGAGGGGAGCGTGCTGACGCGTGGCCAGATTGCAGACGGAATACCAGGATACAGACATGGTATAGTTGAAGAGGACAAGCAGGCCGTCGCAGGAGGCCACCGGAGTGAAGGTCTCCTCAAACCGGGCGACGGGTTGGAGGTGGCCGTCGGCGGCCCGTTGGTCGAAGGAGAGAATGTTTTCGTGGTGGGCGCCGATTTGTTCGGAGGCGCAGACGATGGGGAGGGTGGGATGGCGGGCGAGGAGGAAGCGGCGGGTGGAGGTGGCGCGGCGCCAGGCTGGGCTGACGGCGCGGCAGCGGAGGAGGGATTTGGGGGGGCAGGCGCACCAGGATCTCCCATGCTACGATCTCATCCGGGAGGCCAAGGAGGAGAGGCGCCACTACTTCGCCGGCCTCCGCCGACTGGGAGCTCATCCCGGCTCTGTAGCTCGATTCGCAAGTGGAGTGGAGTGCTGTGGACTGTGGAGTGGTGGCGGCGGAGCTAGGTCTTTTCAGCGGCGGAATGCATTTGGGCTAGTTGCTCACACGGGCTGGGCTTATCTTACAAGGGTATCACCGATGACTTCATTGCCCAAAATAATCTGTAGTACTCCCTCCGATCCGTAAATAGTGTCGTGACATGCAGTAGCACTCTGTACTATCCTAGTCTAATTTCGACGACACTTTATACGAACCGGAGGTAGTACATCGAATGCCTTTATACTAGCAAACAATTTGGTAGTACTAGTAATTTTTTTTAAAGGTGATAGTACTAGTAGTAATTAGTAAACCCCGGGAAAGAATTTGTAGAAAAACGGTTTTAAAATACGTGCAGTGGCAAAATACGGAAAACACAAATAATTCCCATGTTTTCTTGAAATCAAACAACATACTACTACAAACCTGCAAAATATGTTATGGAGAAAGTAAATATTTTTTTTACAAATATGTAGGGTACACCCACATATATGCATAAATGGTTTAAAATTTTCTAAATGCAAACAAAATTTGTTAAAGGACAAACGACGAGGTTCTCTCGTTTCGCCGGCAGATCTGCGCTCCCCTCCGCCTCCGGTCGCCGTCCCGGCACCGGGAGGTGGGGGGAGCTCGGGCTCTCGCTCGGCTGTAGTTAGGTAGTTCAGTTTGTAGGTGTGCGTGCCTGGCGCTGCTGTCGAGGACGGAGGCGATGGCGGCGGTGTGTTTGGGCGTGTTGGTGCTTCCCCTTCCTCCTCCGTCCCGGCCTCGTCGCCGGGGAGGTCGTGGAGCTTGTCTGTCGGACCTCCTTCTCCTTGCTTGCTCTTCTGGACGGCCGTGGTGGCGGGGGGAAGAGCAGCGGGAGGTGGATGCTCTGTTTTGGTGCTTGGTTTGCAGGTGGTTTTCTTCTCCGACGATCCCGTTCCGGCCGGCCGTGGTGGCGAGGGGAACGGCTCTGTGGAGGTGGGTGATGCTGGTGGAGGTCCTGGTTGGCGCGGAGGCGGCTGGTTGCTGGGTGGTTCCAGGAGGACGACGCTCTGACCGTGATCGTTCATCGAGCTTAGATCTCGTCGCTGCGCGGCGGGTGGAATCTGCGGTCTTCTACATGTGGTGGTGGTGTCTTCTTCCTGCTGGTTCGTGGTACGGCGGCTCCGGCGTCCTCTAGGAGTTTGGGGTGCGGCGGCGGTGGATCCGGCGATGCTTCTTCTGGTAGCTCGAGGTGGCTCTGCTTTCGGGGGTCCTTTTGTAATTTTCGGTTTCTTCTGGACCTTTTTGTAAAGTTTGTGCTACCTTAATATATGGGTCGGATCCTTTCCAAAAAAAAAAAAAAAAAAAAAAAGGACAAACGACAAAAAAATATTCAGTTTTTATATGTCCTATACGTTTAGCACATGTATAGTTATGTATAATTTAACTTTAGATAAAAGCGCGTATCATTTTGATTTTGCACCTACACCCCACTACAATAGTGTATGGTCTTTGGGTGCCGTTAGCCCGTTAGCAGTTTAGAAACGACCTGCTAGCATCGACAAAAGTTTCCTCCCCATCGCATGAAGTTTTCTCGGTACATGCATGACAACAAAGGTGTGTCGCAAGTCGTTTCCAGACGGAACCTTGGCCGTCTCCTCCCCTTCGTCTACAGTAGGTGTGAGGCGATTTTCTGAACTTTTCCTGGTCAACCCACCTCGCCGCCGCGGATCCGGCCGTTTCCTCCCCTCCGCCGGCTGCTTCGGCAGCGGGAGGGTGGGGGAACGCCGGATCCCGGTGTGTATATAGTGTAGGGTTAGCTAGGTGTTCTGCCGGCGGCGTTGGGAGGGCGGTGGCGCTGTCGGTGTGGTGGTGTTGTTCTGCAGGTGGAGATCTCCCCCCCCCCCCCCCCCCCGACGACGGCGCTCCGGTGGAGCTCTGGCGTGGATCTGCTACCTCCGTCGTCCTCGCAGCTCTGGGCAGCTGCCGTGGGCGACGTCCCCGTGCCGGAGATTGAAGACGACGATCTCGGCTTTTGAAGTTCTCGATGCAGCTCGAGTTGGTGCAAGATGGCGACGCGACCGGTGGTGTAGGATGGAGGATCTTCGGATTCCGAGTTCCGACGACTTCCCGTCCGCCTGGGGACATCAGCCGATCCAAGGTCAGTGTGGCGATGCGGCGGCGGCGCGCCGTCGGTGCGTTCTGCGTCTCGTCGGTGGCTTCGCGTTACAGGAGAAGGACTTGGGTGTATTTTTGTGCTTCGAGGAGGTCCTTTCTGTAAATGTCTTGCTGTAATGCTCTGGCTGTATCTTCGCAAAAAAAACAAAGGTGTGTCGCGATAGATATTGACACGGTGCAAAAATGTGCTCCCGTGGCTAGATAGCAATATCGGCGCTGGAAGGATCATGCCGACTAGATGATGAATAGGCGACTACTTTACACTGTCTTTCTAGCATATCTGCTAGCTTTATTGTTCGATTCAGTGCTCGTGATTGTAAATGAATCATCTGTACTGCTCATCAGGTACAATACTGAGGAATCGGTGACAGGAGGGTTAAAACTTACAAATCACGCAGGGCTGAAAGCTGAACTGAATTCACAAGTTGAGACGGCAGTAGATGAGTATCACCGAATGCAGACAAACTCTTATTTTGCTTTCCTGTGGGCATTATGCTGATGAACCATCTAGTGAAGCCAGCAGCCCAGCACCTAGCAGAGCAGGATATTGCCGCGGTCACTGAACTGTCGTGTTTGCAAGACATCACTGCGAAAATGGATTCAGAAATTGAGACGACTATATGCAGTACTTTTGATCCCAAGTCAAGCAGAAAGTGACTTGAGGAAATGCACATCTGTACTGCTCTGGTCTCTGCCAGTAAACCACAAGGGCAGCTGGAGAAAACCTTATACCAAGGCCTTGTTAAAACAAAGAAAAAGAAACCACAAAGGGCTTTTGGTGGAAATAAATAAATACGGAACATGGTTTCATTGAATGCCATGGTCTAATTAGAAATGTATATCATGATTTTGTTGCACAGATTCTTCTCCGCATACACATAATAGGATTTTACCCAAGTCGCCCAGTCTGAATTATAGTTCCAGAGCTGCAAGACCTTCCTACTTAATGTCGTCCAGCAGCTTCTTACATACCCTGAAGATGTGAGTTTCGTTCACATATCCGCTACTGATTCGATCTAATCACTGCAACGAGCTCGAGAAATGAGAGACCTGAGAACTATACAAGTAACTTGACTAACTTGCATTTTCAAGGAACTTGACTGTAACTACCTGAGGACTACAGAAAGGTTTACGGGATGGGTTAGGGCACAAATAGGAAAAGGTGAGCCGCGAGCGGATGGCAAGCGAAGCTAGCGGGTCTCTCAAGCGAGATCATGTAAATCTTGTACTGTAAAATCGGGTCTGCAGAAAGATTTTACGGGAGTGAAACGCATGTACAGTCCATATGTCTAAAACAGTACTTCAACTCAGAAAATTAAACCGATTTGCGGATTTGCAAAAAAAAAACAAATCAGAAAATTGAACCAATACCTACTGTATATAAAGGCTGGAAGAAATCACCCCCAATCCCGCGCTACACGTCGTCTGCAGTTCTCGACCGTCCGATCCGCGCTTTCAACGTCCAGGATGCGCCCACGCCGCTCCTCTCCGCCGATCACTGTTCATCCGCGAATTTTGTCCAATAGCGTGGCGCCACGTCACCCGGTTACCTCTCCATGCCCACCCGGTCAGCCGGTCGCCCCCGCTGCCTCTGCCCGCTGCGCTAGGTCGCCGCAGCGCCGGCGTAACTGAACCCTAAGCCACCCTCATTTCCCCACCCCGGCTCCTCCCTGACTCCTCCCCTTCGTGACCGCCGCTGCCTCTCCTACTCCGACCCTCTCTCCTCTTCTCCCTCCATCCTCGACGCCGGCAAGCTCGCCTCCCGGCCGCCCTGACGCGGGAAGGTGTGCGTGCTGTGCGTCGACGGGGGCAGGAGCGGGCTGCGGGCGCTGTTGGCAGGTGATGCATGTAAAATGCATACATGAACTTTGCACTTTAATTGCTTATATTCCAATCATATTTGCATCATATAAGGGTTATATCAATGTTTTATAATGATTTTTGGGAATATTCATTTATTTCCTATTTTTATGGAATTAACCCTGCACAGGCAGAAAACCTCGTTTTCTTATTTTAATGTTTCAGGGACCCAAACGTCAACGAAATCAACTGGAAATTTACGGGCGTCAATATTTGGAAGGAATAAGACCTGTGGGCGAAGGAAGCGAGCAAACGGAGGCTCGAGGGCCAAACGAGGGGGGCCCACGCAGCCAGGTACTGTAGCCACGTGGGACCCACCCATTTGGGCCTCGTGGCTCCGTTGCCTTCGATCTTTTCTCTACCGACATCGTCTTGACCTAAAAACGCCTATAAAAAAGGTCCCCCGACGTTCTCTGGAAGGAGCGCCGCACAAACACAGAAACACCGAAACGGAGATCAGGAGCTGCAGATTGGAGGGGAAAACTCTGGCGGGGCGCTGCCGGGGTGGTCTCCACCTTCTCCAACGACTTCTCCACCGTCTCCATGATGAAGGGGGAGTAGTCCACCCCCTGGATTTTGGTTTGTGGTGGTAACTTATGTATCTCTCCTCTCTTTGAGCTTCACTAATTAGTACCGTATGAGCTGCTGAACATGATTACGGTCATCTATGTAATTTCCATGGTGGATATTGTGGTGTGAGATAATATTTGTTATGCATTTACTGTTGTGTTGGATCTTTTATGACTTGTCATACTTTGGAGATATTCTATGATACATGTGATGGTTTGATTTATGCATAATGCCTTGTTTATCTTTATCATGAGGTGATTGACACCACCAAGTGTAGATAGATGAGAGAGATGTGGTCACATACACGAAATATAAATCATTGCACTAGTGTTTAGAATATTATCCATTATGAAGTATGATGTATGTGGGTACTGGGTGGCCAATGTGACAGAAGCATAGGTATTGAGTGACACAGTACCGTCCAACATCCTTTATCTGGGGGTAAAAAGGGAGAAGTATGATGTGGGTGTGACAGCAACCACGCTAGCCTTACGAGGGTGACACTAGCAACACAAATGAGTATTTCTTTCAACTATGTGTTTTAGGACATGTAGCCGTTATAAAAGCTACCATTAAAACATGACAATTATGTGTATTTTATCTATAACATGATAATCACCATAGATGAGAGAGAGAGGATTAAGTGAACCCATGAACCCATGTCCATTGTTCCTATAAGAGAAAACATTTGTCTTGTCCTCTTGCATTGAAGAGGATTGGGACACTTTTACATTCTTGCTTGGTTACATTAAACTTCCATCCATCAAATCAACCACCTTGTTCTTTCAACTTGTTTAGTGCATAATCAACTAAAACTTGTGACACTTTAGCTGTAGGGAATAGATAACTTTTCCTTCTTGCTCCTGCGGATCGATACCTTACTTCCACATTGAGAGGTGCTATAGTGATCCCCTGCTCTTGGGGGTAATCAGCAGGCCGCGCGCTCGCGTACCTTGAGGCCGCGCTCCAGCGCGCGTCGGGCCGTGGGTCACGTCCTCCGAGGTCACGACCATCAGATGAGGCAAAACGCCCCAGTGTCTCTCCCCTTCTTTCTTCCCTCTCTCTTCTGGGCTTACCTCCACGGAGCTCCGGATGCGTCTGAGGTTCGCTTGCGGCAAAAACGCCGAGTGAGGGACTTCTCCATCGACGCCACTGAGAGAAACGACAACGAAGCAAGGGTAAGAACTTGGACTTTGCCGCTGCCTGCCATAGCTGTGCCTCCGCCTTGCAGCAGGCGCGAAGTGCATTGGTGGATTTCTTCCATGGTAATGTTGGAATTAATGGGCCTCTAATTGATTTAGGCCCAAAAGAATTTCAGAAAATTGGAGAGAAGTCAAGGGGGTGGACAGCACGTTGGGACTTTAGTCCCATACTGCTAAGGCAACAAGTTTTGCACCAGCTTATAAGCAGGACCTGCATGGTCTTCTTAAATGAGTTGACTAGAAAGAGCTATGCTAAGTGCACTCCACACGCGCACACACGCGCTCGCTCGCATTTATTCGCGTTTAATTACGCGTGACTTGTGATCTTTGGGCTTGGCGAGCGCGACGTGGACTAATAAATTGCATCTCTTTTTATGTTTTGTTAAGCGGTGTTTAATCTTATCCACCCACGACTGTCTCACGTACGACCCAAAGAAAGAGCTGCACGTTTTCGTGCCGTTAGAAGTCGTTCGTGATGGAGATATGCCAGGGGGCGGATCCTGGAATATAGGTAGTACGTGCTGCGTGGGGGTTATCGATCTGGTCCTATAAGAGGGAGACGTCCCTCTCGATAGAAACCATGAGAAACACAACCCTAAACAGTTCTCCTCTGAGCCGCCGCCGCCGATCTTCGTCGATCCTTTCCCTGCCGTGCAGCAGGGCGAGGAAAGCAGTGGTCTCCGGACTTTCCCCGGCGATTGACGTCCTGCACGAGGGAGCCGGGCGATAAAGTTTCTGGGCAGTGCTTCGCACGGCTGCTTCTTCTTCTTCTTCCTCGACTACATCTCGCTGCTTCGCTTCGTCAACTCTCCATCAACATCTTCGTCCAACCGCTGTAAGAATTCAATCACACTTGATCTGCTAGCAAGAGGTTTTGAGTGCATGTCGTTTTCATATGCCATGCTAGACTTCGTCTTTGTGATCGCATGTATGATTTTGTTAGATCTATTTTGTCATCTGTCTGTTATACAAATTCGGAATAATATTAATAGTAGGCCATGCTATTTTTCCAACAGTCCAGAAACTTTATATCCGTGCAATGGCTGGACCAAGCGATGTGATGAAACCTGAGAGGTTTGGGGGTGAGAACTTCAAAAGATGGCAGACCCGTGTGAAGTTCTGGCTTATGAGCATGAACTTATGGTGGGTTATATCCCCCACGGTTGAAAGGCCTCTTACCGAGGCTCAGCAGCGTGACTATGAGGTGTCTTCTGACACTGCCATGGGCTGCCTGCTCTCTCTCATGACCGATCAACTCTGTGACATCTACATGAACTATGCCAGTCCTGCCCTTGTGTGGGAGGCTCTCGACAGAAAGTATGGAGAGTCGGATGCTGGGCGTGAACTATACGTCAATGAGCTGTACCACGATTTTAAGATGGCCGATAATACTTCGGTTGTTGTACAAGCTCATGAGATCCAGCTGATGGTGGGGGAACTCGCCGGTTTTGGTGTCAATCTGCCTGACAAGTTTGTGGTGGGGGGCATTATTGCCAAGTTACCTCCATCATGGAGGAACTTTGCCACTACACTCAAACACAGGAGGGAGGTGATGACTGTTGAAAGTCTAATCGCTACTCTTGATGTTGAGGAAAAGGCTAGAGCCAAAGACGTTGAGAAAAACCCTTCCCAGCCGATTCTAATGCCAATGTCGTGCACAATGGTGCTGGCGGTTCTGGGCAAAGAACTACAAGAACAAAGGAAAGGCAAAACAAACCACCAGCTTTAAGAAGAAGAAGAACAAAGAAAAGGGTGACTTCAACTGCTTTGTGTGTGGCGAGCCTGGGCACATAGCCAGGAAGTGTCGCATGCGCAAAGGCAGGAAGGAAGGTGGTCAGCAATCTGCAAATGTAACCGTTAGCGAGTCTGGAGGAGGATCTGGGTATGTTCCTAGTGTCCTTATTGCATGTCAATCCACTGATTGGTGGATAGATACTGGAGCTAACGTACATGTGTGTGCTGATACAACTTGTTTTCTTCTTATCAGGCTAGCAGTGGCTCCGTCGTGATGGGGAACGGGACACGGCAGCTATACGTGGGATCGGCAGAGTTGACCTGAGGCTTACTTCGGGGAAGACTCTATCACTGAAGAACGTACAGCATGTCCCAGCAATAAATAGGAACCTCTGTCTGGTTCGCTGCTATGCCGTGATGGCTACAAGCTGGTCTTTGAGTCGAATAAATTTATTATTTCGAAATTTGGTTTGTTCATTGGAAAAGGCTATAATAGCGGAGGCTTGTTCCGCCTTTCCATTTTAGACGATTGTAATGTCGTAAACAATTTATCTTGTTCTTCGTACTCTGGAATTCATGTTGGAGATGCTGCTATTTGGCACTCTCGTTTATGTCATATTAATTTTGATCGCATTGTTCGGTTATGCAAGCTTGATTTAATTCCGAATTTTCCATAGTCCGTGGATCTAAGTGTCAGGCTTGTGTGCAAGCTAAGCAGCCCCGAAAGCCTTTCAAGCCAATCGGGGAGAAAAGTCTGTCACCTTTAGATTTAATCCATTCAGATTTATGTGAAATGAATGGAGTTTGACTAAGGCAGGGAAAAGATATATGATGACATTGATAGATGATGCGACTAAGTGGTGTTATATTTATCTAGTAAAAACGAAAGATGAGGCTCTGAATTGCTTTAAGCTTTATAAGGCTGAAGTAGAAAACCAACTAGAGAAGAAAATCAAACGGTTAAGGTCAGATAGAGGAGGTGAATATGTATCGCATGAGTTCGCCCAATTCTGTGCAGAACATGGAATCATCCATGAAGTGACCCCTCCCTACTCGCCACAATCTAATGGTGTGGCTGAACGGAAAAACCGAACACTTACGGACTTGGTGAATGCCATGTTGGATAGTTCCGGTTATCCAAGTCGTGGTGGGGGGAAGCTGCATTGGCGGCATGTTATACTCTTAATAGAGTCCCTTCATCAAAAGGAGAAATAACTCCATATGAAGGATGGAAGGGACACAAGCCAACTCTGCGATTCTTGCGTGCATGGGGCTGTTTGGCCAAGGTAAACGTACCAGCATGCAAGAAGCGTAAATTGGGACCCAAAACTGTTGATTGTGTCTTTTTAGGCTATGCTCAGAATAGCAATGCCTACAGATTTTTGGTTGTTAAATCCGAGTTCTGATGTGCACACTAACACTGTGACTGAATCTCGGGATGCTACTTTCTTTGAGACAATCTTTCCCATGAAGGAAAATAGAGCATCCACTAGTCAACCTACTTACCAAGTAGAACCTGAACCTGAACCTGAACACACACCTTTGGTAGTTCCTGAAATTTCCAATGATGAGAATGATGGTGAAGTAGTTCCGAGAAGGAGCAAAAGACAACGGACTGAAAAGTCCTTTGGAGATGACTTCACTGTGTATCTCGTGGATGACGTTCCCAGAACTCTTGCAGAAGCATATGCATCCTTGGATGCAGATGATTGGAAGGAGGCTGTCCTAAGTGAAATGGATTCCATTCTCACTAATGGAACATGGGAAATATGTCCACGACCAATGGGTTGTAAACCAATTGGTTGCAAATGGATATTTAAAAAGAAACTACGACCAGATGGCACCATTGAGAAGTATAAGGCTAGACTTGTGGCCAAGGGTTTTACCCAAAAGGAAGGGGAGGATTTCTTTGATACCTACGCACCTGTAGCTAGGATGACTACAATTCGAGTGCTTATTGCACTTGCTGCTACACATAAGTTTCTAGTCATCAAATGGATGTAAAGACAGCTTCCTAAATGGAGAGCTCGATGAGGAAATTTATATGCAGCAGCCTGATGGTTTTGTAGCAGTCGGGCAAGAGAACATGGTGTGCAGATTAAAGAAATCACTCTATGGCCTCAAGCAAGCACCGAAGCAGTGGCATGAAAAATTTGACAAAACACTCACTTCGGCAGGCTTTGTGGTGAACGAAGGAGACAAATGTGTGTACTATAAATATGGTGGGGGTAAGGGTGTAATCCTATGTTTGTACGTTGATGACATATTGATTTTTGGGACTGATATGAATGTTGTAAATGATGTTAAATTATTTTTGTCTCAAAATTTTGATATGAAAGATTTGGGAGAGGCGGATGTTATTCTGAACATAAAACTGCATAAGGATGAGAATGGGATTATTTTAAGTCAGTCCCATTATGTGGAGAAAATCCTAACTCGTTTTGGATTTGAGGATTCTAAATCATCTCCAACTCCTTATGACCCAAGTCTAAAGCTTCGAAAGAACAGAGGACAAGGGGTAGAACAACTAAGATACTCCCAAATTGTTGGTTCTCTCATGTACCTCGCTGGTGCAACCAGGCCTGACATTTCCTATGCTGTTAGCAAATTGAGTCGATTTAATTCGAATCCGGGAAATAATCATTGGATGCACTAGAACGAGTAATGAGGTATTTGAGAGGAACTACAACGTATGGACTTCACTATACCGGGTACCCAGCAGTGCTTGAAGGGTATAGTGATGCTAACTGGATCTCGGATGCAGATGAGATCAAAGCAACGAGTGGATACATATTCACTTTTGGAGGTGCTGCAATCTCTTGGAGGTCTCGCAAGCAGACTATCTTAACGAGGTCTACTATGGAGGCAGAACTTGTAGCACTTGATCAGCCACTGTTGAGGCAGAGTGGTTGCGTGAACTCTTGAATGATTTGCCTATGGTTGAAAAACCAATTCCGGCAATTCTTTTGAACTGTGATAACCAAACTGTGATCACTAAGGTTAAAAGTTCAAAGGATAATCTGAAATCATCAAGACATGTGAAACGGCGTATCAAATCCGTCAGGAACTTGAGACATAAAGGAGTGATCGCCGTTGATTATATAAACACTACCAAAAACCTGGCGGATCCCTTTACAAAGGGCTATCACGTGCAGTGATAGATGGAGCATCAAGGGAGATGGGTTTGAGACCCACCTGAGTTGCACAACAGCAGAAACCCGGCCTTTGTGATCGGAGATCCCGTGAATTAGGAAAAGGGAAAAACAAGTTGTTGGTGCAATGAGAGAGAGTACATATATATCTCCATTTCCCGCTTAGATGAGTACTCTTGGTACTGCATGGGAGGTTGACATCTGTCTTAATGTGTTCTAAGGCCGGAAAGGTTCGGCAAGATACCATCCTGCAGGGTATTCTTGAAAGAACACACCTATGTGAGCTTGACTGTTTGGTCGCAGTACATGAGATTTGGGTGATCTCTAATGAGCTCATGAAAAGACTAGGGAGCACGACCGTAATGCTCCAAACCTTAGGCGTGGATCGAGGCAGCCTAGTATCAGCGATGCCTCCAGTGAAACTCTTCTACACAAGACTGGCAATTCAAGGATTTGTCCATTGCCTAGTTGTAAGACGAGTGGACCTTGGAGTGCTAGGTATAGTTCAACCCGAGACGGGTCTATACTGTAAAGCTGGTATATAAAAGCCAGTTGAGAACAAATTGCAGACCTTGACTTCTTGGTGGGGATTGTTGGAATTAATGGGCCTCTAATTGATTTGGGCCCAAAAGAATTTCAGAAAATTGGAGAGAAGTCAAGGGGTGGACAGCACGTTGGGACTTTAGTCCCATACTGCTAAGGCAACAAGTTTTGCACCAGCTTATAAGCAGGACCTGCATGGTCTTCTTGAATGAGTTGACTAGAAAGAGCTATGCTAAGTGCACTCCACACGCGCACACACGCGCGCGCTCGCTCGTATTTATTCGCGTTTAATTACGCGTGACTTGTGACTTGTGTGATCTTTGGGCTTGGCGAGCGCGACGTGGACTAATAAATTGCATCTCTTTTTATGTTTTGTTAAGCGGTGTTTAATCTTATCCACCCACGACTGTCTCACGTACGACCCAAAGAAAGAGCTGCACGTTTTCGTGCCGTTAGAAGTCGTTCGTGATGGAGATATGCCAGGGGCGGATCCTGGAATATAGGCAGTACGTGCTGCGTGGGGGTTATCGATCTGGTCCTATAAGAGGGAGACGTCCCTCTCGATAGAAACCACGAGAAACACAACCCTAAACAGTTCTCCTATGAGCCGCCGCCGCAGATCTTCGTCGATCCTTTCCCTGCCGTGCAGCAGGGCGAGGAAAGCAGTGGTCTCCGGACTTTCCCCGGCGATTGACGTCCTGCACGAGGGAGCCGGGCGATAAAGTTTCTGGGCAGTGCTTCGCACGACTGCTTCTTCTTCTTCTTCCTCGACTACATCTCGCTGCTTCGCTTCGTCAACTCTCCATCAACATCTTCGTCCAACCGCTGTAAGAATTCAATCACACCTTGATCTGCTAGCAAGAGGTTTTGAGTGCATGTCGTTTTCATATGCCATGCTAGACTTCGTCTTTGTGATCGCATGTATGATTTTTTAGATCTATTTATGTCATCTGCTCTGTTATACAAATTCGGAATAATATTAATAGTAGGCCATGCTATTTTTCCAACAGGTAAGTTATCATTTTGATTGTGAATCCTCCGCCCTCAAATTAGCCACCTGCAATCTCTTTTACAAGTTTAATGGTGACTAGGTAACTCCGTCACTGCTAATTTATCTCTTCCTCGTGTGATTTTTCGCGCATCTGTACCACGGTGGCATTGTCTCAAGCTGCAGGATAAATGGGCATATGGCATAGGCAGCAGACTACCTTCAACATGTTTGATGGAATGTCCCACAGATGCTAAGGTTCAATTTTTGGTTGCTCTTTTCCTTTATTTTGTTCTAACTGATGTCTATGGTGAATTTGTCTCATACGGGTTCAACCTGCAGCTGTCTAGATGGATTATGTCCTTGCGGTAAGAAGAGTGTATTATTATCGCCAGAGAAGTAGACGTTCTCTCAATTTTACTTGAGGTCTATATTTTAAAATGGGGATCCTTGATCCTTGGTCCATGTACAAAAGGTGAGTCATAGAATCCATGGATACTATGAATTGACGGTCATTCAGTATACTACCAGTTACTCAAAATGCATGCTTTTGTTGTACCATTTCATCTTTTGTACAGGTTTATTGTATAACCTACTGCTATACTATGTGCAAATGTGGAACTGTACTTTCAAAGCCATGAACAAAGGGATTTAATCTTTATTTCACAAGCGGGTATAGGGACGAGGGAAGAACGGTGGCCAGCAGCGAGGGAAGAACAATCGCAGTCATCAAATATTTTCCAGTTTCCATTTCCTCAACATAGGTAAATGACAGTTCTTTAGTTTCGTAGTACTCAGTCAAGTCTTACATTTCTCACAACTACTGTTTACTCCTTGCAGTGTCATATGCAAATTTTCATTTGGTAATTGCCATCATTTGAGCCATCTAAAAGATAGTTTCACGGAACTGGTTATAATTTTGGATCTTTGCTGCATCACTGTAGGCAACCGGTTTTTCACACGTACAGTACTTGCCGTCACAATAGGTGATTCCATGGCACGTGCTGATTTCATTAATGAAAAGGTATATTACAAATATCCTCATTTATTTCTTTATATTTCAGTATATTTTTTCCTAAGATTGTCTGTTTTCTAGATTCCTTACTTTTGTACTATATCTTCTCATTCCAATAAAAACTTATATGAATGCTAACGGAACACAGTAATGTTAATTCTTGCAGCCGACAGTAATGCTATTGTGGTACCACATCGACTTATGTTGAATAAACAGAGGATGACAGTGCTAATTCACTACTTCTTCGATAACAAAACATTCATGTGAGCCTCTTCCGATTTATTTTGTGACCATACAATAAGGTATATGAGCTAGGAGTTGTTTATAATTAAAATTACCACGTGGCATTTTTGAACCCCTTAATGTTTTTACACAATCACTCAATAATTATTTTGCCCTCTCAACATTAGTCATCTCATCTAAACAATCGGGAACTTGCAGATGATTGCATAAGACAGTCGCCTTTCTATTTTTCTGGAGTATCTAGACCACAAGTCAGAGCTAGCGGAGTGTTGAAAGCTTTAAGTTTCAAACCTCAAAGACATTTAATATCATTAGCTAGCTTGATTTGGATGTTTTTTTTTTTTTGCCTTGTGAGAAAAAATAAAGTGACACTGTAAGCCACTTTACACTATATGATTGCTCTTAGTTGTTGCAATTGCTAATTTCTCTGGTATATCCTAGATGAGTTCCTCTGAATATTTATTTATTTTAAGTTTCACCATGCCATCCACCAGCGTCCACAAATAGCAGTAAATGGAGATTGCATCTATAACCATGATAGCAGACACCTGAATCCAAGGTTCGACATGGCTCCAAAAATCGTCTACGCCTCCCACTATAGGTGGCACCGAGACTGTACGTACCCTCAGTTTATCTAGCTTCCAGCTATTGTAGGCAGCCAACCGTTGAGCCCAGCCCCTGCAGCTGATATCTCCCCCTCTTATTCCCAGCTCTCAAGATGTCCTCTATGGTTTCTCCCTTTCATTTACTTTGGTCTGAAGTCTCCTCTATGGTTTCTCCCTTTCATTTACTTTGGTCTGAAGTCTGTAGTCATTACTCCAGATCTTGCACATGAGCTCGAGGTTGACACAACTAATATGGGTCTCTATCTGGTTTTTATGCTCTTTTCTCATGGAAGAAACTGTTCCGAGTTTAGTGTAAGTTTTTACTTTTTCTAACTAATTTAATCTCCTGAATTCGAGTAATGTGTATATCATGCTGATGTTACCACATAGTTCCCAGTTTACCACTTGAGGTAACCCCGACTTGGGTGTTCCTATTTTTGTGTGAAGAAAATGCACGGTGCAGATTAGAAAGTGCCACTCTCCTTTAGACTACCAGTGATTGCACAAAACATTTTCTTCAGAAAGTGAGCAAGTTTCCCTTAGTTTGTGCTTTTCCCCGCTGCCCTCGACGTTTTCCGTGCTGATAAGTATGACAAATTTATGTTTCTCATTAATAATATTTTTATTAAGTTTTCAACCGAATTGATAGGGACAACCTCTTACGAAGAATAGCTCAGTTCTTCATACAATATGTAAATAAACGAATTTCTTCTCATTCATTGTGAAATGCAATGTTTATTCCCTCGCTGCCCATCAATTTCTAAAGTTGGATACATTTCTTTATGCTCACATTCATTTCTTTATTTCAAATGATAAACTGTTCATGGAAGAGTAAGCCGAGATGGATATCACGGAAGAGTAAGACATGATGGATATTATTTCAGCGGAGGGAACTCTCTTAATTTGTAGTGCCAATGGCTCAGCCCTTGAGGTCATTGATTCCTACCAGCTGAGGACAAACAGATTGAGAAGTCTCATGTCGTGTGCGCTTCTATGGTTAAACAATTCAGAATTGTCCTACTGAACTAATTATGTTTCTTTCAGCGTTCCAGCTGTTTTGTCAGAAATTTGTTTATAAACAATCTAAGTTGCCATTTGGCTTTATGTTCCATTCACAGTTAATTTCGATAGCGTTTAATAATAGATGATTTTCTGTTGCTCCACGACTCAAAATCAATATATATTTGCTTATAGTGATGTTGCCAACAGTGGAGAATGGTCGGCGCAAGATTGTTGTAATTTCAGGATTTTACTTGCAAGTCATTTTTTTGTTGTAGTTTCTACTTGGGGCAAGGTTTTAATGTTATCGGTCCCCTTTTAAGAGTGAGATTTTGAGATACTGCAAAATTAGGTGCTTTCGCATCTCCAACGATATATGGTATTTCTATTTATATGACAACATAATAATGTGGTGATCTACTGATCTATAGTCCCAAAGTTGTATTAGGGAGAATAATTGATCTCCTTACCGAGCCAAAGAAAATGCTATAATTACTTTCAATGGTGCATAGTTGGTATCCATTTGTGCCGTTGTGCCTTACAGGTTAAGCTGCTTGCAATATTTCAGTTCTTCACCTTCCGTTTAATGCATGAAAGAACCCACAAGATCATCACCAGTAAGATCCAAATGTTGCCGATGCTGTAGTGCTGCACTATTCTCAGCAATACCACTACAAGACTCCTACAACAAACGATGTAACCCCACAAGCGCGGCGTGCCGCCGCGCTGAAGCTTCCTAGTACAAGTAAAAGTAGTTCATGCTTTTGCTCGTTCTGACGCAATCCACATAGACGTTGGCTTTGGTACCTGCAAATAAAATTCGGTTTCACTTCAGTAAAATCAAGGAATTGTTCAGAAACATTATCAGATAATAGACGTGCCCTATTTATCTCTAGATGAAACTGAATGAACCGCCAACAATTTTAACTGCCTATTTCGTCAGCAAACGAGCTTCAGCTTCTGGACTACACATGTGTCGTTGGTAAATCAGTATTAGCAGCATGGCCATCCAGTTATAAACCGGATCTCAGTCAAACCTTGCTGACCTTTACATCCATATGAGTCATGTAGGCATTATGACATTATCAGATAAAAAACAATTCATCGGAAGAATCAATAAGAGAAAAATAGGAATGACGTGAAATTAGAAAATCAGAATAACATTTTCATCAGTTAGAGGAATTGCGGCAGGTGTTCTGCCAATGCATTTCAGAAGAAAGAATAAGGTCGGTCTGATTACAAGCTAGAGAGGATCTAGCAGAGAACAAAAGAAAAGAAATGGAAACACAAAAGGCAGCCAAATAACATTTTCATCAGATGCAGTGTTTAATCTAATCACTGATGCAGCCAAAGAACATCATACTGTGAGCTATGCTTGGGGCATCAGGTTAACGTATTGTAAGAGGGAGTTATCCTAATTAACCTCAGTCGGCGATGCTCTTGACCCCCAAAGAAACTGCAGCCGGCCATAGGTCTCCTTTTCCGCCGTCGCCGCTTAGAACCTAGGCGCCGCCACTTCTTCTCCTCCACCGTAGATTGGTTCCCCCTCCTCCAGCCGGCCATGCCGGCGTCGGGAGGGGTGGGGAATCCGATCTATGAGTGGAGTTTTTAATAAAAATAGTGTTTTAATTTAGGGTTTTGCTTGTCGTCGTCTTCATCAATGGAGATGACATCTTCTACAATAAGCAATCTTCCGGCCTTCGTTCGATGGCTAGATCTCCTTCCCGACGTCAATGGTGGTTTTGGAAGATTAAGTTTGTCTAGGTATGGTTCTTCAGATCTTGCTTCGCCAGATCAATCTTGGATTGTTTCTCATGGTTGCCGCGAGGAGGATTGTCCTCGCAATATCTGTCCCGGCTACTACGTCCTCGGTAATGGTGATTCGTTTTCTCGGCTCCCAACGACGTCGACAAAGTTGTTCGGTTATTTTTCCCTGGAATATCAGTGGTGGTGCTCTTGCCGATGTTGCTTGATTAATTTAATGGCTGCGTGCGTGCACAAAGCCTTGGCATTGCGGCTCAAAATTAAAAGGGGAGAACCTTTGTTGGTATTCACAGGTCTATGGTTTGGTGTATTCGTCATTGTTCTACGGCTGCCTTCAGAAAAGTACAAGATTGTGTCATGGAAGAAGAAAGGGCTTGAAGATCTCAAAGATTTGCTCGTCTCTTTTAGTATTGTTTTTGTAATCGATGTAATCATGTACTATTTGCCGGTTTAATATATATGGTATTTGCTCAAAAAAACAAAAAACTGCAGCCGGCCACGCTCTTGAGCCCCCACAGAACCTGCAGCCGGCCAGCGACTGCAGGTCCCCCTTTGATCTGGTCCTGGTGACACGAGGAGCAGTAGCATTCTTATACATGATATATATTTAAAAAAATATACGGTTAGAATTCGTCTCAAATCCATGCTCCCACCAAAATACGTGGTTCTAATCTTTCGTTCTAAAATTATTTCCAGCACCACTGAAATAAACGAAACTTTAGGCTCAAATTATCAGTTTATCACAATGACCACAATTTCGTAATGGTTTTGGTTGAAATTTGTTGGAGTAAATTTGGAAACGGTTAGAATTCGTCTCAAATCCATGCTCCCACCAAAATACGTTCAATAAAATAAACATATATTGCCTGCTTTTATGTTTATTAAAAAGTAAGAGCATGTCTAAGATACAAGATTAAGTAATTCTTTGTTTGGAAAAGCACTACTCAGTACTCACAAAAAGATGTATCAATATTTCTTTGCAGAGTCATCTCTTACGGGGTAAAGCTAAAAAACTTGACCCTCTTGATTCTTTCCTTTTGGATGAATTGGCCACTGAGGTTTCAACCATGCAATTCATATTCTCACCTCCTCCCATCAATAGCTAAATGATGGTGGGCAACATTGGTCACCATAGACCACCGGTTAGTGGATCACACTCGATGTCAATTATCTTCAATTGGCCGCATTCAAATGATTGTTTTGATGGATTGTACCTTCTTTATGTTTGTATCGAATCTTTAGGACCTAAAACACTCAAATATTTATTATATTGTTCAGACATGGATTGTTAATTAATTAACTCAAGTAACACATATTTATTATCTACAAAATATATTACCTCGGAAAGCTGGAGAGTAACTTTATCCAGTATTGATTAGTGATTTAGGAAGTAACCTAACCCACAGATTTCAGAAGTGATGTTGGAACATCATTTGGTTAGAAACAAAGTCTTCAACTTGCTAAATGTAGGATATAATTTCAAATCCATGTTGACAACAAACTGTCCAAAAAAACATGTTGCATACGTAATTTGGCAAAAGTTATAGTTGAAGATACCCAATAAGACCATATGGATTAGGCGGTACAAATTCTGTATCAAGATCAAGATGTCATACATTGAATTAACTATGATCTATTGATCTTATTGGGTATCTTCAACACAGTATTTGCCAAATTACTTATAAATATAGTTACTTTGTACAGTTTGTTATCAACAGGGATTTGAAATTGTAACCTAAATTTAGCAAGTTAAAGACTTTGTTGCTCAGCAAATGGTGTCCCGACATCTCTTCGGACCTCAGTTTGTTAAATTACTTACTACAACATTCAGCAATACTGGAAAAGCTTGCTCTACATCATTTTTCTAAGATAATATATTTTATATATTGATAAATGTGTTACTTAAGTTCATTACCATCCATGACTTAATAATTCCCTAAAATATTTGAGTGTTTTAGATACCTATGATACAGATCCGGAACAAACAGAAAAAGAAGTACAAATCAATCAGGACAATCATTCGAATGCAGCCAACTGAAAATAATTGAGATCAAGTGTGACAAAACTGGAGGTCACCATGGACCACCGGTTAGTGGATCACACTCGATGTCAATTATCTTCAATTGGCCGCATTCAAATGATTGTTTTGATGGATTGTACCTTTTTTATGTTTGTATCGAATCTTCAGGATCTAAAACACTCAAATATTTAGAAAGCTGGAGAGTAACTTTATCCAGTATTGATTAGTGATTTAGGAAGTAACCTAACCAGAAGTGATGTTAATAAACAGTATCAAAACCATAATCAGTGCATGGGGACAGTAGGATACCTTTTCTTCTCCCTCTTTCTTTTCTCTAAAAAATAAAAAATATAGCTATTTGTTGCTCTGACCTCTGCATCATCCCAAACTTTAAGTATACAAAATTCCAACTGAAGACAAAAACCTAAGTGCTAGATTTGTATTCAGATGCATGCCTATCCATACAACTTACCATCAAAGACACGGAAAATTTACGCGCAATGCCAAATTGGCTTATTCAGGATTAAACCAAACTCACTTCGCAGCTAGGACCCTCAAAGGGGATGCCAAGCACACCGGCGACCACTCTGGCAGTCTCGGTGGTCCGTGTGAACGGCGAGTAACGAATCTTGATACAATCCACCGGCACACCAATCTCCTCGAGCAGCTAACAAGACGAATGTGAAAGAACACAATAGGCGTCCATGTGGTCAGCTCACAAGACAAATAGAGCTTGGATATTACCAGGCAGGAACAATCACATATGTCCAGGGTCCTCAAAGTCATAACTCACAAATATATTACTATGACAAGTGTTTGTCATAACGTAGCCTTGCCACATGAAAGCCATTTTTTCAAGATGCTACCTAGAGAAATTTCCATCTATGGCATTATCAAGTTTGGTTATAATACTGCAAGTCTGTGAACCACTTAACCTCCATGATAGCGGTTTTAGGGAGTGCTATAATATACTGCTTTAGGCATATACAGACAATAATGCTCATTAACATTAGCTCTAACAGCTATATATGGTTATCTATAAATGCAAGATGCATTCCATCTCTATGCCATTATATATTAACATATTTTCACTCGTGGTCTTTCATCGTCGTCTACTTGGTGTTCACATAATGTGTTTTAGTTCTTTTTGTGCAAGGTGTTTTTGTCTTTTTATAAAATTCATTTTTCTTTCACCTGTTGTGCCATGGTCTATCTTACTTCCTTTTCCATAATGAGCTGCTTACTTGAATCGTTATTGTTCAAAATTTGTTCATCTATCTTTTGAATTTTTTTACTGCGTATCAAGTTTTAGTGGTCAAAGTTGATAGATATTTGGAAATGGATCTAGTAGATGATAGCCTGGTCATTAACACGGCGTTAATACTGTGATTACTGAGTACAACTATACAAAACACACTATTGACCAAATAAAGTAGTGTGTTGCTACCTGTAAACATGGTTCAGTGTTCACCTTGCCAAAAGAAAATCACAGGGAAAATGGTGCATGTGAAGTGTTTAGCTAAAACCTATATGTATGTAATACTTGTAAGATGCTTCTTTTTAAGGGTGGCTATAAGATTAAATTTTCTTTAGCATTCCGCTATTGAGTTGTGAATTTGTGATCCTATCCAAGATTTGCTGAAGCAGCTTTCCTTCATAGTAGATTAAGATTAGTACTGATTTGTTGTGACTCTCTCTGTAGGTACACACAGATTAGTTCGTGGGAAATGTGGATCCCTGTCCCTGCTTCATCAGTGCTACTATCATCACCGTCAGTGACTCCACCCAGCAGGCGTTGACGGGTTTATAGGCGTATAAATACATTGATAATGTTAAGCGCACCTCGACCAAGATTTCGAATCTTTTTTTTTTTGGAACAAGTTCAGGACTAACTCCTTTGAAGTTCATTATGTTTGCGTGTATACTTCCTATGTAGACATATAGTTTTTTTTAAAAAAACAACAACAACACACCCCCAAAATCAATCTCTGAGACTGCAATGACTCTTTAAAGTAGTGATGCCTGATGTAAAAGTTGAAAAAGGTACTTGTCGACTGAGAATACTTTGATGTTTTCATGTGTACCATGGTATCAGTTTTCATGTCTTGTTTGTTTTTGCAGGCACAGTAACATTGCAACCTAGTTCTGCAAATGACAATAAAGAGAAAAAGAAACAAAAAGACAAATTTCATGTTTGCTCAAATAATATCTGACAGAAACAAAAGGTAGCATGGCTTATAATCCTCCTAATTTCCATAATCATACTGATACTGACCAATGAATCTAACTCTATATCACCAAACCATCCGTATACAAAATTCCAACTGATGACAAAAACCTAAGTGCTAGATTTGTATTCAGATGCCTGCCTATCCATACAACTTACCATCAAAGACACGGACAATTTACGCGCAATGCCAAATTGGCTTATTCAGGATTAAACCAAACTCACTTGGCAGCTAGGACCCTCAAAGGGGATGCCAAGCACACCGGCGACCACTCTGGCAGTCTCGGTGGTCCGTGTGAACGGCGAGTAACGAATCTTGATACAATCCACCGGCACACCAATCTCCTCAAGCTCCTGCACACGCACAAAAAAAAAAAACGCACGGGCTAGATTCACAACCGCACATCCAATCCAAGAATCCACAGCAGTGAGACACCGATCCGTTATACCTTCCGGAGCTGTTCGCCGGCCGCGCGCGCCTGCTCGACCCCCTGCGGGGCCAGCCCGAACTCCGGCTTCGTGCCCTTCTCCTGCCGGCAGCAGACCAAGATAGGCATCAGTTGGGGAGGCTTGGAACGGGAAATCGAAGGAAGAAAAAAGGCTGCTGGGACGGAGGGAGGGATTCGTACCAGAGATGAGACGATGAGGCTGCGCTCGTTGGGGACGCTGCGGCCGTGGCGGAGGATCCAGTACTTGTTCCGTAGGATGGTTGGAGACGACGAGCTGCCGCTCGCATCCTCAATGTCCATGGCAATCCGACAGACAATCGACCTCGTGCGGTACTCTCAAATACTCCCTCCGTTCTCTTTTAATCTACGTTCTAGGAAAATTCAGACAATTTAGTCCAGCATTTATTAGTACTATTTGGCTACACATTCACATGCATTACAATTATGATATCACAAGAAACAAAGCACCTACACGATTAACAAAGAATAATTAATGCCATGCATGCAATTTGAACTCAGATACTACTCACGGATAGGTTAGTGGGGATGGAGTTTGATGTCAATTAATACCTATTTTAATTACCGAGGTGCATGCCCTTAGTTACGAGGTGGGACCTACTCAGGATGTAGATTATTTCTGAACAAATAATGGAGTCAGGATGTAGATTATTTCAGAACGGAGGGAGTAACTGTGAGTCATTCATTTGATTAGATCGGAGGGCTACAACCATCTATTACTTTCTAGGCGGTAATAGATAAAATAAGTAAAGTTTTAGATATAAAGATTTTTTTTTTACATAATTGAAAAACCAAAATGATTATACGGTGATGCCTAGAAAGTATGCCAGAAATACGGTGTTGCGTGCTGAGACTAGTCACAATGGGAGTAACTTAGCTAGTAACATCACACATCTCAAGATCATTTTGCTTATGTGGCATGTAGTTAATGAGGAGAGAGGTGTTTGGAGTAACTTAGCTAGTTACCGTAACATCACACTTATCAAGACAAAATGAGTCTATAGTGCAATAAATAAGATCTTATATGACACCACAATGATGTTACTCCCCACTGTGAAGGTGGTAACATAGACTAGTAACATCACCACTCCCATTGTGACTAGTCTGATAGTGTTACATATCCTTAATTTACCTGTCAAGTGGTGTCATATTATTGGTGGACTAAACAGAGTATTCAGTATACTGCATCCAGCTTTCTCATCATCAATTCGTCAGTATTAAAAAAACTCGTCAGTAGTCAACACACTGCATGCCACCAGCAGCTCAAGCTGCGCAGAGTATTTAACTGTATCATTATATTCTTCCCAATATTACCGCTTCTTACAGACTACTCCCTCCGTCCACGAATACCTTTTGCGGTAAGTCAAACTTATTAAATTTTGACCAACTTTATAGGAAAAAGTGCCCACATTTATGAGAGTAAATTAGTATCACTAGATTCATCTTGATATGTAATTTCAAAATATACCAATGTTATGTCATATATGTTGTTACTTTTTTATATAAATTTGGTCAAAATTAAAAAAATTGACTTAGTACTAAACCTAGATGTACACTTATTCGCGGACAGAGCGAGTACTTCAAAACATTATTACTCTATGTATCAGCATATAGAGTGGTCGCAACTGCTTACTACTGAATTGTTCATGATATTCTTTGATAGACATGAGCAGGGAACATAGAAGGGTTGGATGTTAATAATAATACTTAGGGGCCGTTTGGATCCTATGAATTGAATCTTATTCTAGTAATTACTTTCCATGGGAATTAAATTGCCTGGAATTTTATTGGAATGTAACATTCCTGTTTGGACGCAGGAAGAATCTATTTCCATAAATTAAATTACAAAACCTGTTTGGACAAAATAACATAGAAAGCTATATTACTCTTCCATCTTTCGAACATCTTACTGCCTCTCTTCTCAACAAACACGTACACATCTCTCTCTCTCTCTCTCTCTCTCTCTCTCTTCCGATTCGGTGGGCAGCCAAACAGCCCGGCTCAGGAAACCGATTCCAATTCAGCCCAATACCATACATCCAAACGGGCCTTTATTGATCTCACCATTTCCCATCCCAACTGACAGTGGATGTGGCATACATAGGGGCCCGTTTATGAAACAGTTACTACTACATTTATTTATTTTTTGAAAAAGACTACTACATTTTTTTGAAAAAGACCACTACATTTATTTGTAGGACATGACCTATTGGCACATAGAAACCCGACCATGTTACAAATATTAGGGTACATAGAAATATTACATGTTACAGAAAACACATTTATTTATACACTACAAGACAAAATATTACATGTTACAGAAAATAAATTTATTTGTACACTACGGATAAATTTATTTGCCATCCCAACTGACAGACTTCTCATGGATTGTTGGATTTGCCGAAAAGCTATAGATCACACTCTCGTCTGATGTGGGCTGATTCCTGCAATAGCACTGAGTTGCCTTGGCATTGGAGGCATTTCCAGTTCGTATATTCCCTCGAGAAACTGTACCACCTCAACCATCGTGGGCCGATCAGACTCAAGATCTTGGATGCACCAACATGCGACTTTGCAAACTCTTTCAGCTTCCTCTATGTTCACGTCACCATGCAAATTTGCATCCACAATGCTCATAATGTCGTCACCATGGAGAAGCTTGTGTGCAACTTGCACAGGTAAATAGTCTCGTTGGCCTTCAGTATTACTGGACGAATGTTCAATAGAGTTCCTCTTTCCTGATACGATCTCTAGCAAGACCATCCCGTAGCTATAAACATCAATTTTGGGAGTAATAGGTGTTCCACTAATCCATTCTGGAGCAAGATATCCGATGGTTCCTCGCATTGTTGTCACAACACGGCTGAATTCCCTCCCAAGTAACTTCGCCATCCCAAAATCTGCAACTTTTGGAACAAAAGATGCATCCAGAAGTATATTCTGTGGTTTGATGTCACAGTGTATGATGCAGTCTCGGCAGCCATGGTGTAAGTATCCTAGACCTCTAGCTACTCCAAGAGCTATTTGGTATCTCATGTTCCAATCTAAAATTGTACCATCACTTTGGAACAGGTGAGAATCCAGGGAGCCGTTTGGCATGTGCTCGTACACGAGTAACCTCCTATCACCTTCGCAGCAAAACCCGATCAATTTCACTAGGTTTATATGCTGGATGACTCCAATTGAATTTACTTCTGCCCTGAATTGTTTCTCTCCTTGTCGGGTGCCATCGAGCCTTTTCACTGCTATGGCAATCGAGTCACTCAGGCACCCTTTAAATACTGAACCAAAACCACCTGCGCCTATCTTCTCCGAGAATTTTTTGGTTGCATCTTGCAAGTCAGCATATTTGAACGCAACTATGCCAACACTACCTTGATCATTGTCTACTATGGTCTAGAGCACTTCCCATTTCTCCTCCAAATCACCAAGAGGAGAATAAAAACCAAAGCAGCAATGCTTGTGCCAACGGCAACACCAATTATCATGGCACTCCTATTGCCTTTCCCACTCTCTAACTCTTTTGCAGCAAGGCGAAGGTAAATTATTTCTTCATTACCGTTAGTAGCTACATTAAATAAGCCGTCATGATAAATAGAGCAACCATCTTTTCTGTAAGAATATGCAGTGCAAGAGCAATTACTCAGGCAAACTTGTGCGCATTCATTCGCGCTAGACACATTTTGCATGGTTTGGCCATTCTGGGGCAACCTAATGCCAGGCATAGAGTAAAATTTGTCTGTCATACCTGTTTTGTTTCCATCGTTTGCACCGCAGTTGAGTGGAGTGTTTCTGATGCACCCGCCTGATCTGTCCTCAATCTCCCAATCCGCAGGTGATCTTACAGAGAATCCCTTCATGCAATTGCAGTAAGGATGTGCAGTAGAAGTGCAGACCGTGAAAGGGCCACAGACAGCATACACATCACACTGCTGTGATGGTTGATTGTTCACTATCATCCAATCTTGCCCGGTCCAAAAGCGCACTTGGTTTTGACCAGAGACACTCAGCGTAGTGAGTGTGATTATGCTCTCATCAAATATGTTGTAGGTGAAGGAAAGCTCTTGGTCGTTGTTGACGAACGTAAAGTTGGCGTTTGGGGAACCTGCAGACATCTCCGGTACCGAGCTGAAGAATTTACCATTCCACTTGGTAGACCAATACACGGCAGAAGAGTTCCATAGCATCCTGGCAACCCCATCGTGATCCAACCTCGAGGAGTACATACCAGAAGATAGATGGATGGAATTCTTCCTCGAAACAAGTTGACTGTTCAAGCCTGTGACCTTGTTCCATCCAATCTTTACACCAGGTAGCTGGGTGTCTGTTGGGTAGTCGAAGCTTTCCCAGAATGTGAGCGAAGAGTTGGAGGAGCTCCGACGTAGAACAAGGTTGCCGTTGCCCAAGAGCACGGCCACGGTGTCATTGGTTGTTGTGTTTGCACGGGTAGACCAGATGGTGCTGCCCTGAGCTGAGACAACCATGTTGCCGTCGCCGGAAATGAGGAGCTCCGGCGAAGTGGAGTTGGAGATCGGATTGTCCCTGTTGGCTGTCCACACAGGGGTCAGCACGGGAACTTTGTCGAGCCATATGCCGAGGTAGGTGCTATTACTATTAGAGGACGAGCTCCCTGTTTGGAGTTGGAAGAAGCCGAGCGCGAACTTGCCATTGGCCGAGACAAGCTTGTCTCTGCCGGCAAGCGCATGGCCGGGTTGGAGCGTGTCTGTGGCGGCGGAGGGCGAGGGTGCGTGCAGGATGACGAAAAGGAGCACAGAGAGAACAAAAGGACGGAGAAGATGCATGGCAGAGATAAATGGCCGAGCTGCCGGGGAGATCGACCAACGGGATCGGAGAGAACCAAGTTTTGTTTGAGGAAAAGGGAGAGAGAACGAATTGAAGCTGCTCGCTAGCTTGCCAGTGCCCTGTCCGGTGGGGGGCTGGGGGCTAAATAGGAGCAGTGACCAATCTTAGTGCTGTCGCTGTTATCGACGACTTGCTCAATTCAACATAATCTTAGTGCTGTCTATGTTATCGACGACTTGCTCAATTCAAGATAATCTTAGTGCTGTCTATGTTATCGACTTGCTCAAGTCAAGAGTCAAGAGTCAAGAGATAGTATTATTGGCGTTCAAAGCACGTTACTGATATTTCTTCCTTTCGTTTCTAGATAGGAAGCAGCCGGCTGCTAGGAAAATGCTTCGTTGAACCTGGCGGCATCTGCTCTCGGCACAAGTCTCTTTTTCATTGGTCCAACTATGACGTGGGCCCCACAGCAGCAGCAGGCATTTTTTGGTGAAAAGAAGGATACGAACCGGAATACATGCATGCGCGGGCCCAGTAATTAAGTCTCTATCCTTCCTCTCTCTCTTCTTCCGCAACGACTAGATGAGACCGGCGCTGACTCGTCGGAGGAGCCGCCGAGCCGGAGAGCCCCGCCCCGGACTACGAGGACCATCTTTGCGGCTGCCCCGGCTGCACCATCGGCGTCCCCGAGACCCCACACAACGGCCGCCCTCCTCGCGCGCCATCGTGGGTCCGCGCCGCTGCACTCGCTCTACTACTGCCACGCCGCGTGGACCACTGGGTGTTCTACGCCGGTACGCCCTTAGGAACGCCGCCCCTACGCCTGTCGGGCTCGAGCTCGACCTCCGCCTCCGCCGCGTTCCCGTATGCAGGTGCGCGTGCTGGCGCACGGCGCTGTGGGCGCGCTCCTGACCCACTGCGGGCTGGGGATCCACCATGAACACGACGCGCCAACGGCAGCAAGCTCCTCCGCTTCTACCCATGCCGGGTCTCGTCTGCGTGTTCCTCTGAGCCTCCCCCGACCCAGCCGGCCAGCCGCGACACCACGGAGGCGTGCGGCGTGTGCCTTGCTACGCTGCTGCTCGCGCCGTCTCTGCAGCACCGACAAAGAACTGCGCCACTGCATCCATGGAGCTCTACACACCACGGCGGTGCAGCCTTGAGCTAGAAGAAGCAAATATCTACCCACCAAGTGGGGTGTGGGGCCCACAAACATGTATTCTGATCTACTTTTACCACCATATACGGGAAAGCCTTTCTTTTAGCAGTGGACCCGCTCACTTTGCTGGACCAATGGGAGGCCGAGTTACTCCAGGATCAAATGCCGCCGGGTTCACATTAATCGGGCGGCCGGCCATACATGGAAACTTCCGGTCCCCCCGCCAAAACGGGTACCCCTGGCCCCCCATGGTAGCACGTGCCTCCCACGTCCTTTCTCTCTCCAGGATCCCGTCCAGATCAGATTTGTTGCCTCCTTCCCTCAGCGCCGCCACTTCTTCTAGCATCCCGAGAGAAATTAACGTTCCCCCACAGGCAACAAAATCATATCCTGACGATTTTTTTAGAGAAGCACAGGCAACTACCAGACAGATCAGGCAAGGATTGCTGCAGATCAAATGAAATTGCAAGGAAAGAAAAAGAAGGCAACAAAAACGGCAAGAACTTGCATCTGACGATTTTAAAGGATCCAGAAAGTTGCCCAGATCATGAAGTTAAATATTTGGCATAGATTTCCCTCCCTCCCCAAGAAACTTGCTTGTGTGTTTCTAGTGGAGGGGCCAATCCCCAGTATTTGTATGCAAAAAAGTTGATTCATTTGTTGTATACAAATGAGACAACAATAGTAGGGTTAAAGAAATGAACTTCAGGAGAAAGAACAGTGCAATAGCATACCAAATTATAGAATTCTAATGCCGCATCGTAATCCTCTTCATGCAAAGCTTTGTTTCCTTCTTCTCTCAACTTAGCTACTGACATTTTAGACAAAGGGTGATCCTGTTAAAATAGAAATTAAACAACCTCAAGATTGCGGACATTTATGTGAAAGAACTTAGAAAGGAATATAAATTTTCATATTTAAACATGTTATAATTTCATTGTTTCACTATTGTGTTTCGTATTTAAGTGCCACATTAACCCCAACCCCCAACCCCATGCTCACTTCCCACAGGATCTCATTGTATCCGCCTTTGCTTTTCTTGTTTTTTCTTCATGAAACTTTTATGGTGCGTCACAATTTTGAATGAAACACCAAAAGCAGGGAATGTCATCTAGTGTCCAAAAATAGAAGTTTTTAAGTTCAGAAGTGTCAAAACGAGAATTCACAAAAAAAAATGAAACATCAACAGTCTTTACAGTATGAAAGGTGAATATTAAGTTTCTTGCCTAAACAGTTTGATTCAAAAAAAAAATACTTAGAACTATGGCACAGAAGTAAATAAATTCTAATATGCAAATGATGTTGTTGCTCACACCTCCACCTTTCGCTCTGACTTTACATAACTAATTATTCCATCAACGCTTCAATCATGTACAGCTGGAATACGAGAAGAGGTAACTTCAAACAAGATCTCGACATCTTTACGTGTACCAAAGTAGGCTGCGACTTGTATTGGCAAGTGACTGAACTGTTAAGAAAAGGAGGAAGCTGATTCTCACCGATTTATTTGTAGGAGAAATAAATTAACAGAAATTCAGCCACATGCAAGGTGAATAGATAAGAATTTGAACAATACTATTCCATTAATGCCAGAAAGTAGGTGATAGGATGAGTTCGTCCTCATCCATAAGGCAGTGCACATGTCTCTACATAATCCAGCAAGTCTTTTGTCGTAAAGTATTGGCTGTGTGCATCCTAGATTCAGAGGTCAGGAGATTAACTCATCCATTATCTAAACAACAGGCAGCAAGTCCCTCAATGACTTTTCATCACTAGAAATTTTACTTGTATTTTTTACTACTAGTGATATATTACCTTTTATTTTTACCTTCTTATGTCTGTTGGTTCATGTGGTTTTTGTTGGGTTTCATTTCTATCCTACACCAACTTGCTTGATGCTGTAGTTGTAAGTGCCTATGTATTATATACATGACATACTATTTGGCAGGTTGAAAACTAGTAAGTCTTTCGATATCACAACTTCAAATTAAATGGACGAAAAGGCATTAAAAATTGGCAGGATAATTCGACCAAAATTATTTCTTTGAAAAATAAAGTAATGTTAAGAATTTTGATCTATTGTCGGTCCAAAATATTGACCTTCAAGAAAATGAAAAGGTTAGTAGGTTAAACCTGAAAATGAAAAGGCATGAAATTGACGTATAACAATTTACATGTCACTATCACAAATAAGCATCACTGAGTTTATATTAGTGCACCTAACCTGACTTGACTATTAGTTAGAAATGACTGACTATGGGACTCGTATTACCAAAGTTTAAGGATGGACAATGCTTAGCTATTAAATGTTACACCCACATGTGTAATCCAATCATGGTGTTATTAAAATATACGCTGGTGGAACACAAAACTTACTTCATTTAAAACATTGGGATCTGCGCCAGCATCCAATAGGAGTTTGAGGGCGTCAGTTAGGCCATATCTTGCAGCAGCTTGCAAGGGGGTCAAACTACCTATACCCTTCACATCTGCACCGGCCTAGCATTTAACAGATCCATAGATGGTTCCTCTGAGTAATATGTGTCACAATTTAACTGTCCACGTCTTCCATAGACTGAGGTACATTTTCAGCTTAACGCATAAGATGGAGCCATACCTCTAGCAGTAGGTTCACACATTTCACTGCGACTAAAGATAGCAATCATGAGAGGTGATCTGAAACTGTCTAGAATCTTGTTACACTAAAAAAAAGATGCAAGTAATTAGTTCACCAGATTAATGACAACTATCAGATACATATAAATAAAAATATGGACCATGTCACAGAGACTATGAACCTTAGTGAATGAAAGAAAAAGCGGGCAGCTGGTGTCGCATTGCAAAAAAAAGATGAGGAAAAATACACATCACCAAATAATTCAACATGACAATCTTTGATAGTGAAGCATTTAGTGCACCACTAGTCAGCTCTTCACTGTTAGTCTTCAAATCCATATGACAACCAACAATTTTTTTGAGATACAAAGATAACAACTAAGACTTATGCCGAGCTTAAATCATTGGCATTCCATACTTTGGGTTATCAAATTCGAAAAAACAGGCCCATGAAAAAATACATGGCGACCTTGACAGTTGTGTTTGGGTACACCCAGCACAAGTTTAGAGTCTGGGTAATGTGGGCTTCTTTCAAGTATAAAAAAAATCTGATTCACTGAGGTGCTCTTATTTGAACGAACTTCGTCTCCGCATGACCGCATCCCCATCCCATACAAGTTCAAACTCTACTACTTAATGTGCCCCCGCAATCCCACCATGCACACAACACATACAGCGTTCGCTCCCCTTTTTGTATTGATGCTCGCACCCATTGCCCTTCTTGTTCTCTAGCTCCCTTCATGCTCTTCATCAGCTTCACAGATATTTGTTCTGAATCTAATCATCTCCAATAATTCATACATTTAGCAAAACCTAGCAACAGCCACAAGCAAGGAAGCTTCTGCAAGTAGATCTTATCTCCAATACGATAAGACACCAACTGGCAAACATTCTTTTAAACCATCGTTCTCAATTTGTGGGACTTATTCATCTATTTTCTGATATAGTTCGCGGCAGTAAGTGTGGCAATTGGGGTGGAATATTTTTGGAGTTGACATGTGTAAAATATCAGATTCCTCAACGAAATGGATAAGGTCGATCTTTGTTACAGGTGTCACTGAAGTGATTCTTGTGTTACAATTTTTATTAATGATTTTAGGTTCGGTTGCAAAAGGAGAAAAAATATCCAAACATGCCCTAGGAACTTACTGACCAATTAAGCTACTTCTGGTCGGGGCAAGCAGTCCATAGAGAGAAACCGCGTCAGAATACAGCGGTTTAGCACATGCGAACTTTGATCTTGAATATTTGACATACTAACACATAAGAAAGGTGGAGACAGGAAATTTTCAATGGAAATGACAATTTAGTGGAGGTCCATCTGTTGAAAGTACTATATGATGATCCTTTTCGACCTTAAAAGGTGAAACTGCAAGTAGACAAGAAGCATATAGTTCATAGAAAGAGCCCACGACTCTCTGCATAACGCAGAACAGCATGTACAGAGAAACTAGTTTTTCAGCATCACTCAAAAATTGACGGGACATGATTGTACAACCAATTAATGATTAAAAGGAGAATATTAATCTAATTTACCAAATGTTTGTAACTGTGTATTTGTCAGATTCCGGAGACAGAAGAGCAAAATACATACTAACTCTTACTGTGGATTCAACAAAAAATAAAATGGGGAAAGCAGACAGCCGAAGATAAATAAATATAACAATGAGAAAACTATAAAGCAATGTATAATGAAACTTACATCTGCATGGTGATCCAACAAAATCTTCATGGCGCTGTCCTGCTTGTTTTGAGCAGCAACATGCAACGGTGTTCCATGATCAGTAGAAAATGGATCGACATAAGCGCCTCTAGAGAGCAAGAGCTCCACTATTTCACAGTGCCCTGAATCAGACGTTTGGAATATAAAGATAATTAACAACATGACAATTGCTTTTATTAGCAAATCTTCCATGCTCCGGTGCAGTGCTTGGGAGCAACAAACTAATTAAGAGAGGGATATGGTAGAGAATTACCAATTTGGACGGCCTCGTGGAGAGGAGTAAACCCTGCAATGTCTACACTATCTGGATTGGCACCGTGATCAAGAAGATACCTGACGATATCCACGTGCCCACCTCTACAAGTAATTGCCCAAACCAGAGGTGCCCTGCCTGTCAAGTGTCAAGAACATGGAAAAATGGAAGCTTCAGTATGCCTTGGCATCAGAACAGAGAAAATGTTTTATATTCAGACTTTCCATGGCATGTTAACTGAGAGAGCAGAGACACACCATGTATGTCGACGGCGTCCACGTCCACCCACATCCTCGACCAGGAACTCGCACACCTCCGCCTTGTTGTTCCCGGAGGCGAGGTGAAGCGCCCCGACGCCGTGCACCTTGACGGACTCCACCACCTCCGCGATGCGTCCGCGACCAGCGTCGAGCTTCCTCGCCATCCCTGCACGCGCGCACGTACGGTACGGGTCAGGTCGATCGGTCGGTCCCCCCAAATCAAATGCACAGAATCAGGGCCGGCCGGGAAGAGGATGGGTGTGGAGAAGCGTACGCTCGAGGAGGGCGAGGTTGCCTGTGGTCGCCGCGCCGAGGAGCTGCACCTGCGGCGTCTCGGGAGCTGCAGGGGGAGGTGAGTGAGCTGCGGCTAGGGTTTTGGGCGGCGGGGGAGAGGCGGGGGTGGAGGAGAGGCGCTTACCGTAGGCGAATTCGAGGCTAGGGCGCTCCATGGCGGCGAGCTGGTAGGGTCCGACCGGGGTTTGAAGCGGCGAGCTCGTCGGAGTGGGGAGGGAGAGTGTCAGAGTGGGGAGTGGTGACTGAGACAGGCTCTCACTTTCATTAAACTTAAAGGTAAGCAATATAAATATATTTATTAATTCGATTTAACCTATTTTTGGTGGTCACATGGATTTGAGATGAATTTAACCTTCTCCGAAATCACCCCCCCCCCCCCCCCCCCCCCACAAAAAAAAAGAATTCTGGCAAACTCATTCCAAAATTTTGATGATCAAAAGTCTGCATGGCGCTGCTCTTTGGCCCATGACGGAGGGCAGTATGTCAAGTGTCATCCAGATCGACATGTAAGAAGTGTTTGCGGCTTTGCTTAGCTTCGTGTACACAGATTCATTTCCTGAGATGGAAGAGGAGGTTTGCATAGAGGGATGTAATATGGGCACAAAACTTGCTTGTTGCGGCAGACATATATGATCTCCATCGGCTCAATACATCTATGAAAGGCAATTGTTCGATCACATATGCGTGAGCTCAGTGATGTCTAATCTTGCTCTAGCTGAGCAGCACCACTGCCATAGGTTGAAGGAGACGTGCTTCAAATTTATCCAAGCCCAATCTTCCGAGTGTTTCTGCGACACTAGCGGCCATACCGATAAGAACTTACTTTGTAAGGCTCCACGACGCAGATTTTTGGCGTATTACTAGTCTTATACTCCCTCCGTCCAATAATAACTGTCTCAAGTTTATTCAAAAGTGGATGTATCCATACATGTTATAACTGTCTCAAGTTTGTTCAAAAGTGGATGTATCCATACATGTTTCATGTCTAGATACATCCACCTTTTGTCAAACTTGAGACAGTTATTATTGGACGGAGGGAGTAATAAACAAGAATATTCTGCCATGTGTTGTAATTTGCAATCAAAAGGCACCAAAAATACGGACTGAGCTTCGGTGACTTCACAAGTCACCAAGCGACTTGCGCCTCATCCGTCCGTCCCTTTTAGATCCAACGGCTGAGATTCGTCCAAATCTACATGTAAAAAATAAACATATTCAGAAAAAATTGAAAAAATTCATGTCGATGATATATGTTTCGTTTTATCTTTTCTGAAAGTTTCATGCTATTTAGATGAATGGCTTGGGAATAAATAGTGTTTTATGTTTTGATCTAAAAAGGCCATGTATTCACAAATCGTTGGTCCAAATCAGATATAATTTTCACAGAATAGCTAACAAAGCATTTGTGTTTAACATGAATTTTTTCAATTTTTTCTGAATATGTTTATTTTTTACATGTAGATTTGGACGAATCTCAGCCGTTGGATCTAAAAGGGACGGACGGATGAGGCTCAAGTCGCTCGGTGACTTGTGAACTACAAGTCACCGAAGCTCAGTCCCAAAAATACCTCAGCAAAGAAATTAGCTACAACTTACAGTTTATAGTTTTTTTTTTTGAGAAACAGCTGCTGAATGTATTACAGTTTATAGGTAACTAGGCAATAAACAAGAAGGTACATTTTCGGTATTGACCTCATCTTTGTTCAATCAAGCTACTAAAATTTATCGTCATTACATACAAAACACAGGAAGCCCCTCCGGACCATCAGATGGGAACCCATTGAACGATTCAATCTCTGATGCATTCAGTCAGTAACTTGAGGGACAATAAATTTTGTTTTCACATGGACTAGCTCGAGCTTCAAACCAACATCGATATTCAAACATCCATCGATCAGCGCAAGCAGCACTACATAGTTTAGTGTCAGGATCAGTATTTTTCAACCTTAAACACACGTTTCACTATTTTCCAGTGCTAACTAAACACGAGTGAATCCAGCAAAAGTTTTTTGGAATGGAGTGAGGTTTTCTCAATGGTCCAGTTGGGACAGTGAACTGCAGACCACAGATCATCCGGCCAAACAAAAGACCACAGACCACAGCTGGGACAGCGCACTGAATTTATTTATTTTTTGGAAGAAAGGAAACAATCACATATGATCAAGTCCAAGTCTAATGGTATCCAGTTGAATCATTAGGATGTTACCTCAGAACGCGACACAAATCACACCGTCAAAGATACTAACTACTACCAGTAGATTCAGTGGGACATCATATAATTCATAGGGGTAATGGGTCCATGGTTTCAGCCTCTGTCTGGTCAGCAAGTACCACCCTCCTCAGCACTCCGCAGCAGGCAATTCGTCAAAAAGCGGGAGTCGTCAGACGTGTTAGTCGAACAAATTGTTCTCTTCAAAGATAAAAATGCGCTTCACGACGTTTCCTTTCCAAGCCTTTCTTCTCATCGGCTTCAGACTCTTTCAACAGTCTCAGAGCTTGCCTGCACATTCCAGATGATACCATCAGCAAAGCATCTGAACGCCTTAATTTCCAGCAGTAGTTCCGGTGTAAACGGGACAATTAAACAGGCAAATATCGTCTCCATTTTTATTTTTATTTTTGTAGTAAAAGTCTGTTATTTGACTGATTTTGTACGGTTTCGAGTTTCGATGCGCTACATAGCTGCCTATACATAGCCATAATCCATGCTAACCGAGTCATGGAACTGATGCCATGCCACCAAGTAAACAAACTGGACTTTAAATGAAAAGCTTGCAGCTAAAGTAGATCGAGTAGGCTAACCTTAGCGCCTTCTCGATTCCAACAAATCCTGGCTTCAATTTGAGACCATCTAGAAACGAGTCGCATGCCTTTTTATAGTCCTAAGAATGAAAGATATAGAGTTAAGTGGATCGTCAAAAAGGTAAAACAAATACCAAATCGTGATTCTGTGTCACCTTTAGTAGCACATACGAGTAGCCCTGCAGCCAGCATGAATGTGCACAGCCAGGTCGCATTTGCCGGCAAACATGGGCATCGGTTAAGGCACCCTCTCCATAGCCCAGGTTAAGCTGGCAAAAACTCTGCAATCAAGGCTGAATCGACATTTTCAGGATCAAGCATCATAGCCTACAGCGAACAAATCATACGAATAATTACATATTTTCTCACAAATCTGCATATAATCGTCAGATTTCTAGGACAGAGACTCGGTATATAAATGAATGACAAATACGTAGTACAAAAAAAAAGAACAGCTTATATCATGAATGACAAGATAAATCGCATATGGAGGTGTCTCGCTATAAAGTGGACACAGTTTTAAGTCAAAATTGCTTCAACAAGGCCACAAGCAGCTAATTAATCAGGGTTATTGATGTGTATGTCAAGAAGCGAGATGATTTCTCTGTTCCCAGTTTTGCCTCTTCTTCATCAACACAAGGGATGTAGACAGACACACACGTCTTACATGGGTCAGCCTTGGTAAACGATTATATGCACACGTCTACAGTTAACAAGGTACCCAGCAAAGATTTGGAGACACAACCACAAAAATAAGAAGCGGCAATGCAACATACTAATTACTAAAGCTATTAAGATTCTGTACTGAAGAGGCAAATGGAAAAATTAAGACACGGTTCGATAATCTGCTAGGCAAATGAGACAAAAATAGCAGGTTAAAGAAATGAACTTCAGGAGCATGAATAGTGCAATAGCATACCACGTTAAAGAATTCTAATGCCGCCTTGTAATCCCCTTTATGCATAGCTTTTTTTCCTTCTTCTATCAACTTAGCTACTGACATTTTAGACAAAGGATGATCCTGAAAATTTAAATAGAAAATTAAAGAACCTCAAGATTGCGGGAATTTTTGTGCAAAGAACTTAGAAACGAATAGTTTTTTCCTATTTAAACATGTTATAATTTCATTTGTTTCACTATTGCGTGTCATCATAAACAAGTAGAAATTTAAGTACCACATTAAACCCAACCCCCACACACCCCCCCCCCCCCCCCCCACACACACACACCCACACACAGCAATGCTCAGTTGCACGATTACATTTGTTATACTCACGCCCCACGGTCCCACCGAATATCACTGTATACGCCTTTGCTTTTCTTGTTTTTTCTTCATGACACTTTTATGGTGCATCACAATTTTGAATGAAGCACCAAAAACAGGGAAGGTCATCTAGTGTCCAACCAATAGAAGTCTGAAGTTCAAAAGTGTCAAAACAAGAATTCACATAAAATGCAAGATCAACAGTCTTTACAGTATGAGAGATGAATATTGAGTTAACTATGGCACAGAAGTAAATAAATTCAAATATGTAAATGATGTTGTCGCTCACACCTCCACCTTTGGCTCTGACTTCACATAATTAATTATTCCATCAACGCTCCAATCATGTACATCTGGAATACGAGAAGAGGTAACTTCAAAAAGGATCTCGACATCTGTGTGTGTACCATAGTAGGCTGCGAGTTGTATTGGCAAGTGACTGAACTGTTAAGAAAAAGAGGAAGTTTATTCTCACCGATGTATTGGTAGGAGAAATAAATTAACAGAAATTCAGCCACATGCAAGGTGAATAGATAAGAATTTGACCAATATTATTCCATTCATGCCAAAAATTAGGTGATAGGACGAGTTCGTCCTTATCCATAAGGTAGTGCACATGTCTCCAAATAATCAAGCAAGTCTTTTGTCGTAAACTATTGGCTGTGTGCGTCCTAGATCAAGAGGCCAAAGATTAACTCATCCACAATCTAAACAACAGGCAGCAAGTTCCTAAATGACTTTTCATCACTAGCAATTTTACTTGTATTTGTTACTACTAGTGCTATATTACTTTTTCTTTTTACCTTCCTACGTCTGTTGGTTCATGTGGTTTTTGTTGGGTTTCATCTCTATCCTACACCAAATTGCATGCTGTCATTGTCGTAAGTGCCTACATATTATATATAAGACATACTTTTTGGCAGATTGAAAACTAACATATCGTCCCATATCACAAATTGAAATTATAAGGGAAAAAAGCTATTTTTACAATTGGCAGGATAAATCAACCAAAACTATTTCTTTGAAAAATGTAGTACTGTTAAGAATATAATATGTTGTAAGATTGATCTTAAAGAAAATGAAAAGGTTAGTAGGTTACCTGAATAAAAATAGAAGGCATGAAATTGTAGTATTACGATTTACGTCACTACTACAAGTTTACATCACTGAGTTTATATTAGGGCACCTAACGTGAATTGACTATTAGTTAGATATGACTGACTAGTGACTATGGGACTCGTATTACAGAAGTTTAAGGATGGACAATGCTTAGTTATTAAATGTAACACCCACATGTGTAAACCAATCATGATGTGAGTAAAATATACGCCGGTGGAACACAAAACTTACTTCATCTAAAACATTGGGATCTGCGCCAGCATCCAATAGGGGCTTGAGGACATCAGTTAGGCCACATCTTGCAGCAGCTTGCAAGGGGGTCGCAGTACGTATACCCTTCACATCCGCACCAGCCTAGCATTTAACAGATCCATAAATGATTCCTCTGAGTAATATGTGTCACAATTTATCTGTCCACGTCTTCCATAAACTAAGATACATTTTCAGCTTAACGCATAAGATGGAGCCATACCTCTAGCAGTAGGTTCACACATTTCACTGAGCGACTAAAGATAGCAATCATGAGAGGTGATCTGTAACTGTCTACAATCTTGTTACACTAAAAAAAACGATGCAAGTAATTAGCTCACCAGACTAATGAGTAATGACAACTATCAGATACATATAAATAAACAAAAGCATGTCAGCACAAGTTGAGTCTGGGTAATGTGGCTTCTTTTAAGTGCAACAAAATCTGATTCCCTGAGGTGCTCTTATTTGCAACGAACTTCATCTCCGCATCCCCATCCCATACAAGTTCAAACTCTACTACCCCAATCCCACCATGCACACAACACATATTGCCTTCGCTCCCCTTTCTGTATTGATGCTCGCACTCATTGCCCTTCTTGTTCTCTAGCTCCCTTCATGCTTCATCAGCTCCACAGATCTTTTTTCTGAACCTAATCATCCCGAACAATTTATACATTTAGCAAGACCGTAGCAACAGCCACAAGCAAGGAAGCTTCTGCAAGTAGACCTTATATCCAATACGATAGGACACCAACTGCCAATCATTCTTTTAAACCGTCGTTATCAATTTGTGGGACTTATTCCTCTATTTTCTGGTACAGTTCGCGGCAGTAAATGGCTATTTGGGTGGAATATTTTGAAGTTGACATGTGTGAAATATCAGATTCCTCAACGGGATATTACAGGTGTCAATGAAGTGATTCTTGTGTTACAATTTTTATTAATGATTTTAGGCTCGGTTGCAAAAGGGGAAAAAATATCCAAACAGGCCCTAGGAACTTATTGATTAACTAAGCTACTTCTTGTCAGGACAAGCAGTCAACATAGTAAAATCGCGTCAGAATATCAGCGTTTTGGACATGCGAACTTTGATCTTGAAAATTTGACATAGTAACACATAATAAGGGTGGAGACAGCAAACTTTCAATGGAAATGACAATTTAGTGGAGGTTTATCTATTGAAGGTGCTATATGATAATCGTTTTAACCTTAGAAGGTGAAACTATGTGTACACGAGAAGCATATAGTTCATAGGAAGAGCACACGACTCTCTGCTTACTGCAGAACAGCATGTACAGTGAAACTAGTTTTTCAGCATCACTTAAAAATTTGAGGGGACATGATTGTATAACCAATGAATGATTATAAGGTGGATGTTAATCTAATTTCCAAATGTAGAACAACTCTGTATCCAGATTTCAGAGACAAAACAGCAATATACTAACTCTTCTTATTGTCAAGATTTCAACTAAAAGTAAAATGTAGATAGCAGACAGCCAAAGATTATCAAATATAACTATGTGAAAACTATAGAGAAACGTATGATGAAACTTACATCTGCATGGTGATCCAACAAAATCTTCATGGCACCGTCCTGCCCATATTGAGCTGCAACATGCAACGGTGTTCCAAGAGAAGTAGAAAATGGATCAACATAAGCGCCTCTAGAGAGCAAGAGTTCCACAATTTCACAGTGCCCTGAATCAGACGTTTGGAATATAAAACAGTTAACTATATGTTATTAGCAAGTCTTCTCATGACAGTTAACTTCTGTTCTTTCGACTCGTATCAGTTCAGTTATGAAACGAAACAGTTCTACAAAGCCATAGATGCATGCATCATGGACAAAATGTGCCATGCACAGATGAACAATTTGGGATCTTGTTCTATGCCAACGAAAATACATTACTTGTAGTTTCTACTCTATTATCACAAGTTCAGAAACCTATCTCCCACAAGCACAACTGCAATCCCTCTTGTATCTCCTTCATCCACCAAATGTTGATGAAAGTAATGGCTACAGTGCAATGATAACCAACTAAGACAGAAAGAGAGAGGTAGTGGAGAATTACCTTCCTTGACGGCCCAATGGAGAGGAGTAGACCCTCCTTTGTCGACATGATCTGGATTGGCCCCGTGCTCAAGAAGACACCTGACGATATCCACGTGACCTGCACAAGTAATATGAACTAAATCCCTTGTGTCTCTCTTCATCCACCAAATGGAGACCCAGAGTCATATTAAAAAAATCCTTTTGTCCCTCTCCATCCAGCAAATGGAGACCCCAAAGTATATGGACACACTGACAGCATTCATCACTTGAAGACATGTTGATGGAAGTGATGGCGACAGTGTAATGCATAGAGAGAGTAGAGAATTACCTATCTTGACGGCCTCATGGAGAAGAGTGAGCCCTCTTTTGTCGACGTGATCTGGATTGGCCCCGTGCTGAAGAAGATACCTGAAGATATCCAGGTGCCCGCCTTTACAAGTCATTGCCCAACCCAGGGGTGTTATACCTGGCAAGAACACGGAAAGGGAAGCTTTGATTATGCATTTACATCCGAACAAACACACCAAGTTTTCTACTTTGCATATATTCAGCCTTTCTTCCATGTCAAAAAACAAAGACTTGAGAAAGCAGACACACACCGTCTATGTCGACGGCGTCCACCTCCACCCGGACATCCTCGACCAGGAACTCACAGACCTCCGCCTTGTTGTTCCGGCGGCGAGGTGCAGCGCCCCGACGCCGTGGTCCCTGACGGCCTCCACCGCCTCCGCGAGGCGGCCGCGACCAGCGTCGAGCTTCCTCGCCATCCCTGCGCGTACGTACGGTACGGTACGGGTCGATCGGCGCACCCCAAAATCAGATACACGGAATCAGGGCCGGGCGGAGCGAGGAGGAGTAGAGGTGAGGATAAGCGTACGTACGCTCAAGGACGGCGAGGTTTCCCGTGGTCGCCGCGACGAGGAGCTGCGACTCCGGCGTCCCAGGAGCTGCAAGGGGGGGTGGAGCCGACCGAGTGAGCTGCGTTTAGGGTTTCTGGCGGCGGCGGGAGGGAGAGGTGGTGTGGAGAAGGCGCTTACCGTGGGCGAATTCGTGGCTTGGGCGCGTCATGGCGGCGAGCTGGTAGGGGCGGGCGGGGGGTTCGAAGCGGCGAGCTCGTCGGAGTGGGGAGGGAGAGTGTCAGAGTGGTGACTGCCTGGGCTTGGCTTGTAGAGTACTCGTGATGGGCCTTAGTTTCGGCGCTTCATTTGGGCCCAGCGTTTCCGGCCCACAAAGCCCACCCGAAACACTTGCGTGGGGCAGGTACAAAATACCGTGCCAGATGACAATGGTACCAATTACCCGCATACCCAGTGGGTATTTACCCATTAGGGTAAGGGTTTGGTAAAAAGATTTGACCCATGGGTAAACAAATGGTTAAAGTTGTGTACCCAGTTGCGGGTATGATAAAGTAGTACCCATATCCACATACCCACATACCCATCTTTTTTTTTTGACATGTAAGTCCGTGATGCATAGGGTTATTCGGAAAAAATCTAACCGGCTACATAATTCTCGTACGCGCGGCCACTAAATTTTCGCCTGATTCGCAATTCCAAGGCAGTTTTCGCACATGTCGTTTCCTCTCGAGTATCCACTAATTTTTGGTCGATATGGCCATCTCCCTTCCGGATCCTCGTCACCACCCTGCCCTCCCCCCAACCACGAAGCCATCGGCCTCCGCCCTCTCCGTACACACTCCCCTGGACGCGGTAGCCGGCTCGGCCACGCCCCACATTGTGTTATTTTATTGTTCCTTTTTCATATATGTGTGCAGTTTTCCAAATCAGTTGATGAATGAGTATACATGTCGATGGTTTTCTTATATACTATGGATGAATGACTTTTTTTTTTTGCATTTTCCATACTTGTATTAAACATGAAGAAACGAAGAACACACCGGGATACAAGCAAGAACAGAGAAGATCCAAGGAAAACGAAGCTGAAACCAGCCTACACCACCCACACACAAGGAAGCAGGCGAACTCCTAGCCCGAAGGCGTCGATGAACCGCAAGAAAGACAAGCTCCGAAGAACTGGCACTGACGACGAAGAAGCCGCATCGGTCGGGGGGTCTCCCCAAGCACAACCTGCTCCAGATCCGGGGCCTGCGCCAGACCACCTCACCGGAGATGGCCGGATCCTCCACCTGCCCACCGCGAGCCCGCACAGCTGCCTCCAAGAAGCTCCTCCACCACCAGAACCGCCGCCACCGCGGATCTGACGGAAAGCAGACGAACTCGACCACCACGCCGGGCGTCGAGCTCCTGCAAGTCGCGCGCGACGACGACGAGCCCCGAAGAACTCCACCGCCGGAGAAGAGCACGCCGACACCAAAACCCCCACCACCAGCACCCACTCCTCCGAGGCGCCGCCGGCGAGATCTCCACCCTACCCTACCGTATGTACAGGCCGGAGACGGGGATCCCCACCCTCCCGCCGCCGAGGCGGCCGGCGGAGGGGAGGAATCCCACGCCTCAGCGGCGCAGACGCGGTGGGTCGACGGAGTCGCCCCAAAAATTGCCTTCCTCTCTTGAGCTACAGTGACGAGGAGAGGATAGGTATGCTGGTCTTGTATGGATGAATGACTTGTTTGGTGGGTTTACCCACGGGTTTTTAATACCCACGCGGGTACGGGTATGGTATAAAGTCTAGGTATGGTATAAAATCTATACCCAGACGCCGGTGTAGGTGTGGTTAAGATACGAGAACGAGAGTGCGGGTTTGGTTAACCTCTATCCACACCCAATGGGTGTGGGTGCCATCAGGAACCGTGCTGATCACCCAGAGACTGCTGGGTTGGGTTCTTCAGGGGAAAAGGTGTTACAATCGCATGGTAAAACTACCCAAAACATTGGACAACGCCTTCCAACGAGTTCAGGCTTCAGGTAATGAACAGAAAAAACTTCAGGCTTGGGATATGTTCAGACATGGGATAGGCTGGTGCAAAGCACTAGACAACATACGTTTAACCAACTGCAGAGACAAATATTCTGGGTTATTACAGCATAATATGGCAGCACTAGTACCAGGTACGAAAAACGTGGAATCCATCGTTGCACATTACACATGCACGCAATGCAAAACGCAGCTTAGCTGAGGTTGAAACTCTGCTGCAACGAGGTTACAGTCATTCAGCATAGCAGACACGCATGCCTACTGCCAATCAGATACCCATATATCTCCCGACCTAACATGGAACTCCCTAACCCAGCACTGAACATGAGTCGAGTCGAACGAGCACGTAACATTTGTATGTACCAGATTACCACCAAGCCATATATATAGTCCAATATCTAGCATATATGTCAACCACCAATTAAGCCAATCGATCTCAGATGTGCAGCTTCACCAAGTTCACATGGTTCTCTGTATGTCGGTCTGTCAGTAACTGCTGGTATCATGTATACCAGGCAGTTCATGCAGCGTGCCGAGCAACGAGGACGGCCCGGTAGGCGGCGGAGATGTAGGCGTAGGCGGCGATGAACACCAGCAGGTCGTCGAGCAGACCGCGATAGCCCAGGATGGCTGGAAATAAAACAGGGTAGTCATACATTTGGAGGCTCTTGGAATCAATGGAGATTGTTTGCCACAGGAGTGAGGTGACTGAACCAACTGGTTGTCTTACCTTCAGGAAGAAGGTCCACAGGGCTCACCAGGTACAGCAGAGAGAGTGTTACCTGCAAGCCATCCAGCAGGTTCGATTTAGATCAGGCAAATGCTAAGCGATCAGAACGATGTTAGACCGTACATCATCAAAGAGCTGCTACTTAGTTATTAGTTGCTATAAGACTGAAACACTGCCAACACTAAACTTAGTGGCCGAAACTTAACAAGTACTCCCTCCGTTCCAAAATGCTTGACTTGGATTTGTCCAAATTCAGATATATCTAGACGTGTTTTAGTGTGTAGATACATCCGAATTTGGACAAACACACGTCAAGTATTTTGGAACGGAGGGAGTACAAGTTTCATAACGAAAATTAACGGAAATAACATCAATTTGCGTATCCCATCTAATACGGCCAATGGCCTGGACCTAGAGCAGCGACAGAATAGGCTAACACAACCTACACTGGCATAAACAGGCCATCACCCATGAGAAAATCCGGTGCAATAAACAGTGTGCAATGGTTGTTTCTGCGATCCTTCAAGACTTGTCATAGTTCATCCCATCTTCAACAACACAAATCTTCACAGCCAACAAGTTCTTATGTGTTCAAGTTTATATATTATCCAATAGCAATAGAAATGTTGCAAGATTTTCGATATGTGATGAATGTACTATGATCTCTCAACCAAAACCAGAGTTTCCTAGTTCCTTCCAAGAAATTTTTAAATCACAGAATGATGAGAATCAGGTAGCATTGTGGAAATGGTTTCAGCTGTACAAGCAACAGTAATTTGAATACAGTCACCCATTTCTCTTGAAAAAATATGGAATTGGTCTCCCATTTACCCAAAAAAAATTAAGTAATATGTGTTTTCAAAATACATAACTTCAGCAGTGAAAATATAAAACCACATGCAGGCAAAGATAATGAATGCTGTCTCACTCATGCTTTCGAAATTATAAAAAATCACAAGAGAACAATGATGTATACTGATCTCAGAATTTGTCACATTTTATATATGAATTTCAGCTATGAAAATGGGTGTTTGACACTTACGAGCTCTCTAATTCCCTCAGTTGGTATACTGCTATCCACAAGTGGTGGCTCAAATATAAATGGAAGCAAGGACTGGGAGTATTGATATATATTTACTGGTCCATCAACATTATGTAGATTCTAGTTAACAGCATGCTGCACAGCTAAACTATGTCGTCCTTATCCAATTAGGGACAGGCACAACAATAACATGATATGACAAATGAAGATGACAGAACTGACTAGTGGAAACATGGATAGACTTAACTGCCAACGCGACTTGGAATTTGAAGAACAAGGGAGGTCCGCGGCTTGTGTCTCTGAATTCTGTCAGCATCCTCCTGATGTAAAAAGGCTGGTCCAGCACCCACTGCAAAAATACAGGTACCCAGCAAATGCAAAGCATTGCCTGCCATTAGATGAGATTAAAATAGAACAACTATAAAACAATTTTATTCCAAAAAAATATGATAAGAGCAAGCTTTTGGTTGTTGACCTTGTGATTCACATACAGCATGAATCTGCAGTGGATACATGATTAGGGTTGCATGTACTTTTACTTCTATCAAGTTAACTAGTTAGTTGACTACATGAAAGGGCGCAAATTTTCCAACTGGACAGAACAGTTGTTACAGTGAAGTCCTTTCAATGCATAGTAACATACCATATCTCTCAACTCAGAGAATGATACTGAAGTTAGTTTACAAAGAATGTCCCTGATAATATATATTTCCCAACTAATTAGGTGTGACTATAGTACAATGTCAACTGACTTCAACTGTAACTCTGATAGACATTTCAGTCTCTTTCACTGAATTTATTTCTTATCATATTTGAAGCATTAACGTTGCAACTTTTCTTAGGTTTGTATATTTTGTATTGTAGTCCCTTCTCCCTGACTCTTCCCTGTATATACTGTATTTTTTGAGTGGTTTTGAATAAAATTTGTTGTGGGGCTTTTGCCTCAGTCTAAGATGTCAACAAAAAAAAAAGTCAACAAACTAGTGTAGATCAATAAATAGGAGTTCATCAAACAAATCTAAAACAGTACAACTCTGTATGTTTAGTTATATTTTCAGAGGTAAAGAAACATTTCATTGGAAAGTACATCAACAATCTAAACCTCACATGACAAAAGAAGGCAAGAACAAAATCGTGTACTGATGTAACCAAGGGCACTTAGGCTTTTTCAAGTGTGTAACCAGATTGAAATGACACTCAGAAGATATGGCAGGTTTTACCTGAATCATACTGTGAGGAGCACCAGCGAAACGCCCATTGTACTGCTCGATCCGGTCCACGACAGGAGCGATTTCTGGCTCATCACGCAGCAAGGAAGCAACTTCAGAAGGTACCAGCAGAGTTATAGGACGGCGACAAAGAGGGCAATCAGATGGCCGGCGGACGGATCCATGCAGCCAGACACCCACGATGCAGTGTCCTGAACACAACACGAACAGTATTATCATGTGACCCATTAAACCAAATGGGATGGCGCTCAGCATTGGAGATTTAATTATGTTCACCAAGAGTCCAGGGGCAGCAAAACATTTGCAGTCCGTCGAACGATCAGCACAAAACACAATGTGAAGTCAAATCTAGTTATATATGCAAAGCTAGCATATGATCTAAAAAATGGCATACGGTCTAGCATTCTGAAGGATCATGAAAGCAGCAGGCAGGTCTTGTACTGCTAGCATGCAGTTAACTGTTAACATGTTCAAACGCCCTCAAAACATTGCAGATTGCACGAATGCAGTGGGGCGAGAAGTTAGTTTGATGACTACCACTAGCAGTAGCACACGCCTACATGGATAACGTGCATACACGAACCGATGAGGCAACAACTCTACGAAATTAAGAACATCATCGAAACTGACTGCTAAACCCTGACCTCACAGCAAGTAACAAGCACAGACAGCACGCGCCAACCAAATCACGCTTCACCAAGGCAACTAAGCGAGCACTAAATGGGCAATCCATCTCAGATCGTCACATTACTGAGGTAGCACTAATTAATTAGTGAGCCGTCACATTACTAAGGTAGCACTAATTAATTACTGAGCCATCCATCTCAAAATCGGCAGATTACTAGCCACGGACGCGCGTGTCGAGCAGAGTAGCTACCGATCCAACCCCGCAATCCAACGAAACGCGGTTCAACCAACCAACCAGCTCGAGCGCAAACCCGCTCGCGACCAAGCTCGTACGGACGGACGCGAGATTGGGGAATCGAGCAACCAAATCAAGCGGCGCGGGGTGGCGGCGCACCAGCCCAGCCGCGAACGCAGGCGGCTAGCAGCAGGAGGAGGAGGAGGGAGAGGGAGGGGAAAGGTGGTGCGGGCGAGCGAGGGGCGATTACCGCAGAACCAGTGGGAGCAGTTGGCCTGGTGGGGGACGGAGATGTCGACGCCGCGGCAGACGGCGCAGCGCTCGCCGCGGGGAGGCGCCGACGCCGCCATCTCGAGCCCGCGCCCTCCTCCTCTCCTCGAAACTTGTGGAAGCATCTGGAACCTGGTCGAGCTCGCTCGAGGGTTTTTCCGCAGCGCGTGGGGGTGAGGGGCAGAACCGGGAGGCGGAGAATGCGGGTGGTATTTATAGAGGCGGCGTGGGGAGGACCGGAGGAGGGAGGAGACGAGGTGATGACTCTTCCGTCCCGGAGGCCTTCTTCGAGTGATCGAGTCCAAGACAGAGCTGAACACCAACTTTGCTACACTATTTTCTTCCTATGATGTTAAGCCCACTACCACAGATTTAGTTCTTATTATTTAAATTTTGACCAAGTACAAATTTTGACGTATTATATAGAAAAATATATCAAATCGTGGTGTGTGTATTTTAGTATCATAAATGTTGATATTTTTTCAATATAATTTTCAACAACCGGAACTAATACGTGTGTATAAAACTTTTAAAACCATTAGTTAACACCAAAATTCACTTAGATTATGAGTTATCTCTTAAATGGCGAGCACGGCGTGACCTTAATTACCCACATTCTCTTATTTCACTATAGGCCAGTGGTCCGACAAACACAATTAAAAGTGGGACAAGAAAGCTCACTCTACTCGCCTAAATAAGGACATGGTGAACTGGTGATGTGGAGATCTCCTTCGAAAGGACCACCCCACATGGATACGAATCCTCTATGGTGCCCCGACGTGCGATTATTGACATGTGGGTACACCCATATGGCGGCCCCACATGTTACTGATCCAAAATCACCATTGGTTAGGTTACATGATCCACTTTCCTTCACATATGACCGTTGGGACACCATTGGTTTCTACATAAAACCTTACAAGTAACAAAAATCTCGATGTACTCCCTCCGTTCGGAAATAGATGTCATAGAGGGAGTAATAAGAAAACCCGGGCTTAATAATAATCCAATTCACCTATAAAAAACATCACCATACCTAAGCCGAAGCACATCATTCTTCCACTCCTCTACGCGAACAGAGATTTTCACTGCATCTTTTCTTGTATCTAGATCAGATTTGAAATTGCACGTAGACCCCTATCTCTATATCATGCAAGAAAGATAAATCAGTTGGTTGCCTGTCCTCGAGAGTCACACGCATGACGATAGATGTGGCGCATGGGTGTACGTATGTTCCATATAAATAAGACCATATGGCTATTCGTATCATCAACAGCGCCCGTGGCCTAATGGATAAGGCGTCTGACTTCTAATCAGGCGATTGTGGGTTCGAGTCCCACCGGGCGTGCTTTCGATTTGTTTTTTGCAATCAAATTCCTTTCTTTTATTTTTTATTATTTTACTGATGAAAATCCAACGTCTGACCCTTCAACTGCGATGTGAACCCTATCCGTTGGGGGTAGCATGAGCACGTCACGGTCGTGATTGATTTCGAAATCTCGAATCATGCAAGTCAGGAAACGTCACCCGCTTAACGTCAAACCAAACTCGTGGTTTAATTTTGAAAAATGCTTTGCGCTTTCATCTGACCTCGGTAGATAATTACTACAGTACTCCGGATACGGCTTCAACATCATCCGCGGTTATTAAACTCAGCCGCCTTTACGCATGCATGTTTAAAAAAAAATGATGTTCCATGAACACGTACAGTTTGAATTTCAGACTCATTTATTTGGGAGGTAAGGAGAAAAAATATGCATCCATAGCGGCGTCGTAATAATGCATATTTATTCATGACGTGAGAAACCTCGAACATAGTGTTCACCGGTTTCCACAACAGCATACCTTCCACCAAAGGTTTTAGAGGCCCCGACATCCATGAGAGGTGGTGTGGGACGATGTACATGTCCTTTGAATTCTACGGTAAAGCCACGAAGGCCAAGACATGAAGACGAAAATGTGAGAGGGCCTATATACATACTCCCTCCGTTCCAAATTACTTGACTTCCATATATCCACATATGGATATATGTACACACTAAAAGATGTCTACATACATCCGTATGTAGACAAATGAAAGTCATCTATTTTAGAACGGAGGGAGTACACGATTAGGAAAAGGGATATAAAGGGGAGATTAACACAAAGAGTGCAGAAGGTGTTCGAGTTTTCCTCTCCTGACGCCCGATGACCATCGAGAAGTTGGAAAGGGAAGTCCGAACATCCAAATCCCTCATAACTTGTACCTAGCGACAACCCAAAACAAATTATTCTAAAATATTTGTGGTCGAGGTCCAGAGGATACCCCAACGTGCTCCAGTTTTGTGCACCAAAGCCCTGGGCCCTTCTATCTGAAATGCACAAAAAGTGTTGGGTCTGCCTTCAGAGGAAACCGCTACCAGAATGGCTCATTATTCTTCTTGCAGCTGTCACTGAAGAAACAAGATGCAAAATCATAATGAAGATTTGGAGAGCATGGGATCTAGGAAATGACATTATGCATAACAAAGGTTGAGTCTCCTGTGCCGTCCTTAGTCCTTTATCTGCAGATTCAGTTGGAAAGCATCCATCCAGATTGTAAGAATCCAGAACAGCAGCGATACAAAAGGGAAACAGACACTGTATGCGGTGATAAGGTGCAGAACTGCAGATGAAACAGCAGACCGAGATCCGAGGGTCATGGACAAAACATGATCAGAGGTGGATTAAACTGGATACTGACATATCTTTTGTTGAAGCATTGCCAGGAAAACAGTGCACCGATCAGAATTGTGTAATGCTAGCAGGCGGCATATATGGAGAACTAGCAAAGTCTAAAGAGACAGCAACAGAGCTGCACACAAACTGGCAAAGTTTGCCAGAACACAAGGAGTTGAGGCTTCTGCCAAGTGTGCCTAGTGTCGACGACCTCAGTTGTTTGTAACAAGTGTATTACTACTATATTTGGTCTGTAAAACTCTCATAAAATCATTGCCCTTCTATGTAAATCTTTCTTTTCCAAACAAAGACACTAAATTACATCTTTTCCCTCCCAAATAAAGGCCGCACAAGAAGGTTTAAGTGGGAAGGGCAGGCATCAACAAGAGTTAATTAGCTCTTTCCTTAATGACATCAATGAAGGGCAAGATAGGAAGAAACTAAGAAAGTGACTTCAACTGAATAGGAACTAAAGGACGAGAATTTGGAGTAAAAATGGAGTCTGAAAGACATCTATTCCAATTAAGTGAGAGTAGAATGAAAATGTCACAAACAAATGATATATATTCGTTCTACCTAAACCTAACAATAATAAACATATAATGCACTAACCTCCAAAGCAGTAGAAATGCATTTTCCATTGAAACATTCAACCACGTCTCCATTTCGAATTCCACATTTTTCGGCAGGAGAGCCTGCCGACACCTGAGGCTGAAATGAAATAACTAATCCTTATACAAAAGATAAAAACAAGCAAACTCGGGAAAGCAACAACAAACAATACGTACCTCTTTAACAATAAGACCCTCATTAATTTTATGCTCGATCATTATATCCTCAACATGAACAGGGTTTAGAAGGCTGATGGCAGAAAATTTCAATCCAAGGTGGGGTCGACGAATGCGCCTATACGACAGAAAATTAAATACATTTGAGTAAACATGAGCAAGTTAAAACCATCTTCCCAACATGTTTATAAATTGCCAATACCGTACTAAATAAAATAATTTGACACATAGTGTTTTAAGAAGCTCATGTTGTAACCTTATATTCAAGTAATAAACATAATTCGATAGAATCAACACCAATGCAGTTATCAGAAAACCTTTGTCCTATACGTCTTAGAGTTGATACCCCTCCTTCCTAGATATATTGATTGCGGTTCATGGAAAAGGAATTGTCGAAGTTAAGAGGAAACATGGTCTTCCACATAATTTCTTTGTGTCTGTTGCTATAATAGGATCACTCTGGGTCACAATACATGTCACAACAATACATGTCACTCAATATTTTAAGGTCTAGCCATCAATATCGAGAAAGATGCCATCATCTACAAGACTACAGTAACAAACTGATATGACAAGATATATCATAAATATACTTGCATAATGTATACTTATTTTATTAAAGGACACATTTTCATGAAACTGGTGGTCAAAGTGTAACCTTGGAGACCATGTCATATCCAAAACACACATAAAGTCCTCGAAACAGGCTTAAAACACACATAAAGGGAGTACTGATTTTTTTTTTAGAACAGAGGGGATAACCCCCGATTTCATTAATGAAACCAAGTACTACAGAGTTCAACCAAAACACAAACAAACCACCAGCACCTGCAACCTAGCTTACAGGAGTTCGTAATCCCAGACAAATTTATTACAAGTTCTGCTTAAAACTAAAGCTGAAGGGAGTACTGATAACACAGGAAATACAACAGAGTGTTAACCGCCCACTTCCTCCATAAAGATTTCACAATGAATCATTCCCAATCTTGGTTGGCGTAGTTCTGCTTTGATTCCTTCCACCTAGGCCTCATCAAGAATCCACCCATAGCCTCACTTTTACATGATTTTTGAAATATGTGTTATTAACAGAAATCTATTCAAACATACTCTCTGTAAACATAGCCGGCGACAACCTAGGACTCATCAAGGTTACGTCCCCAGCCTTACTTATACATGATTTTTACTAAATATATATTTATGGATTTAAATATAAGAATTGTAAATATGAACATAAATTGCATGGGCAAAGAGAAGCAACAGAGATAAAGCAGACCAATAAAAATATAATTTTTGGAACTTATTCTACTTCTTAAAACAAGAAATAAACGATAAGAACGAATCAGCGTGGGTAATATAGAACTGAAAAGGAAAACATACCCGAAGTTTCTCCACAGATAAAAGCACTTGAGTAAAACTGACGAAGGTATAAAAGACCCTTCTGGACAACTGTCGATCATTCCCACAACTTTCCCGTCTAAGTCAATGACAGGACCTCCTAAATCATACTACAACATTTGAATTGGTAATACTAGAAGTTACACTCGAATAAAGCATAAAAACTACATTAGATATAACTCGAGTGGAATATATGTGTACCTCACGATCTCGATGTTGACCTTGAATATGCATATGGTGATACCGCTCATACACGGTTGGATTTGAATATACCACTCTACCGTGATGTATCACTAGTTTGACAGATTCATCTCTTCCAAGCTCAAAAATGTCTTGAGCACATTCCACTTTATCGCTAAAAGAGGGTAGCTGAATAGATGGATCCATTCTAACCCTGAAGAAAGCAAGATTATAGTGCTTTTGGTGGTAGAGCAGGCAGCCCTTTGCAATGGTGCCACCCCTCAAGTGGACAGTAACCTAAAACAATAATTGTAAGAGTATGGCTACCAAAAAGACCATCTGCAGACTATAACAATCCTCTGGACAAGACTTGTACTGTCCAAAAGAAAGTATCTAGACAAAAACAACATAATCCATGTTATTTGCAACTAGCTATGATACATGCCACCATAGAGAGATATTTATAAGATAACTTAAGACAGAACAAAACCAAGGTAGACTACAATCATAGAAGTCAATTATGAATAGAAAGCACATTTCCCGTGTCATTAATAGCGTATTACCTTAGGATCAGAAGCATACTCATCTTTGCATAACCAAGCATTCGGTGATGGGCTCTTTGTGCGAATCAGATCTGCAGTTGTCACAACGGTACCAGTTCTGTTCTCCCTATCCAAATCAATCCAGAAACCAGAACACCGTGCTAGCGGCTCACCATCTGCAATTTCATGCATATGTTAGCAAATGAACATCAAGTTTCCACAACAATACCCAAATGAAAGAGATGGGATGCTATAATACCGACTGAGGAAGAAAGGCCAACGACAAATTGAGCAGCACAAAGCACCATCTTCCTTGCACGTTCACGGATGTGAAGAAGTGTTGGATCATTAACCAGGCAATTTGGAGGTGTATAAGGAATAAGCGTGGACATTTTCATCTGGAGATCTACAAGAAGACCAACATGCACAAAGTAAAACACAAAAATGCAAAAAAAAAATGCAGCATTGCAAGGATGATGCGTTGCGGTATTGCACTACAATGGACATTCCAGGATATGCCTTATGCCTCACATATGTGATACGTCCGTCGACATGTGGTCTCGGTGACACATGGAGTGGCATGCCGTCAAACTCAACTTGGTGGAATCAAAGTTCTTTTATAAGGTAGAGATAACTCCACCTTCTCCCCTTCAAAAAGGAACTGAAATTTCTAGCTTTTTTGTAAATTTCGATTTTTTATAGACTTCAAAATGATCTTAATATTCTCTTCTGTTGGCTAGATGGTACTCTGTATATGGTAAGTAAAGAAACTTCAAAATATGACGAAGGTCGAGGGACTTGAATCGCGAACCTATTTTCCCGTAGTAGACCTCTTGCATATCCCTGTACTTTTTGAGTATCTCACTGTCGATGGGTTTTCTTATTTCCGTGCCATCAGGATACCCTTCTACCTCCCTGGGCATGCAAGGCTCGCAAAGCGGAGAGCTGACTGCAGAGGAGCAGGAGCCATCCTCCTCCTCCTCCCTATTTCTCTTCTTCCCCAACCTATCCTGGCTCCTTTTCCCTTTCTTGGGGGATCTCTCCGATGATACTCGCCGGCCGGTCCCATCAAGCTTGGCCCTTTTCCTTTTCCTACGCCCCTCCGATGGCAATCGCTCGCCGGTCCCATCAAGCTCGTTCCTTGCCGATCTGGAGCGCGAGGATTGCTGCTGCTCGCGCCCCCTCGACCGGGTCATCATCCCGAACACGGCCGCGGCGGAGCGCAGGGTCTGGGGACGTCATTCTTCTCCTCGGCCAGGATGACCCCTCCCCCTCTCGTGTGACGGCAGGCGGCATCACTGAGCCGGCGATTCGATGGGGCCGGGCAGCAAGTTAGCAGAATTAGATGATCCGAGGGGTGAATTGGATTCTCGCCCGCGTCCAAGGGTGGGGATCGATGACCTGCGACGGAAAGAGAGATTGTGTTTTTCCGTTTTGCACCTGCCTGTGGCTTCTCGCACGCGCGGCGGCGGTGCGGTCCGAAATCACATGGGAAACGGTGACCCGCCGTGTACCTAGACCATCACGTTTGATGAAGGTTTTGAGCGTTTTCCTGCTTTATTTTCTTCTTAATAATTCTTTTGTTCTTCCTTAGTTCTACTCACTTCGCTTCGTCTTATAAATTTTGTTAAAAGTAAACCATTTAATATTCGACCAAAATTTTAGAAAAAAATATTAACCTCTACGGTTTATAATCCACTTCGGCAGACAGTGCATATAAATTCAGAAATAAATTTCATAGATACATGTTCACAAAGTCGTTTCGAGAAAAATCGACATTTCTTATGGTCCATGCAATGACAAAAAAAATGTCTCGTGAAAAGCCCGATTTTAGCACCAATTTTCCTTTTTTACATAAGCCAAAAAATATGTTGATTTTCCATGACAAGACCTCATGAACGCGTAGAATGTTTTGCACTTTTTTGACATTTCGAAACGCGTTTAAAATACATTTTAAATACCAAGTGCATGTGCACCCAGGAGCTAAAAAGCCTTCCCATCTTATTAGAATATATTTTCGTATTATATCTGGATGATATTTGTTGATATTTTTTCTGTAAACTTGGTCGAATTTTACATGGTTTGATTTTTGATAAAATTTATGTGCCAAAAATTGCTTCACCAACAAGTGGACCACCGAGTCTAGCGGAAATCTGTCGACAGCCATGGATGGCGTGTAAGATATAAGTTTAAGTTTCCACGAAACGAAAGGCCGTGAGACCATTGCACATTGGCAAAAATCCTTATTGCATGCAGTGAAGAACACATGATAAGAAGTGAACTCACAACAGACTTGGTAGTTGGTGAGTAGTGACCTGCCGCTGCTTCTTGGGTTCTTTGATGAGCACATTCGTAAGCAATTCCTCTTCCACAAACATGCTTGGCCACATGTACGGCTCGAGGTCCAGAGAGCAATAATTGATTGTTTTTTCTTCGTCAATGCAAAGTTTAGGTTAACTTTGAGTCTTTGGGTAATCCATGAACCTGAAATTGTAAGGTCATGCTTTTGTCTTTTACAAGAACATTAAACCTTCTCAGTATTCGGCTCGATTCGTTTTGTGCGTTTTCAAGATACGGAGGGGTGTGCAACTAAAAATTTGTCGACTCCGAAAATGATGTAGCACTAGCATTTTTTCTAAAAAAAAAATCAAGATTATGACAATCAAACGAGATGTACAAATTTAGAAGCATCACATTTGCCCAAGTGATAAAATCGTATAACGTTGGGAAAGAATGCATGCCTTGCAACAGAATTTCTTCAACCGTGGAGCATATTGACCCATTTTTTTTAGAAGACCCATGAAACTATTTAAGTGAAGCACACCAATGACAGTTTGATGGGTAAATCTCTTCAATAGCACAGTGACATACCTGAATTTGACGCACTGAAAGGAGTTAATCTGCGACAGTCCCCTTCTTCCCACCATACCACCTGTACACAAGTAGTAACAAATGAACTAAGATCCGAATTCCTAAATTTTGTAGCCAGCTTGAAAATCAAAACCAACATTAGTCTATCTTATGAACTGAGTGATGAGACACAGATTATGTTCCTAAAATTTATGGACTTTCCCAATCTCGAAGATTCGTGAGATACAGTACAGGTCTTCTACACATGTAGATAGGTTGCGTGTTGAGAAAAATATTCGTAGTAGGTTGCTCCTATTTAGTTATTATAGATTAATTGGTGGTTGTGTAATGTTGGTTATCCTTTCAACGAACAAGGAAAAACTTTGGATCTTGAATTTAATTCTTTTGTGCGAGGCGCGAGGAGGAAGGATCGGTTTGTGGCTAATTTTCGGACATAATGGGATTATAAGAAGATTAGACACGTTGCACACTGACCAGTAATGTTTAAAGCAATATGGATCGTCGAGTTGTTATGGTTTGACGGACAAAATTAATTAGTTATGTTTAGGTGGGTGCTTTTTATATTCGTGGAGATGAACCCAAAGCTTCACTGTTTTAACACATCATTTGGCCACCGCAACTTCACGCATGGTAATTCCATCAAAAACACCTTACGGTTACGTGCTAACACGGTCCAACAAGTTGTTGTTAATAAACTCATGTCTTATTCTAGGCATTTGTGTGTTTTGCTCCTAGGATATTGCCTATCTCAGAGTATTGCCTAAGCCCGTGCAAAAAAAGTGTGTGTGGTTGCGTTAAAAATACAACATAGTGAAGTGCATGTTTAAAAGTATAGAGTGACCAAATGTGTGTTGATCGATGTATAAGACATTCCCAGTATGTTCTCGCAGTCACATATCCTCCTTGCTACTCCATTCTTGTTCAAGAAAAATGACATATCCTCCAAACTCACAAAGTGAATTGTACATCACCACCATGTAGCATCCATAATACAACTTGTTCATTGAGAAATGATGATCAAGAGGCACCTACTTCACTTTGAATGCCAATGTGAATTAGCTTCAAATTGTACCCATTAGATTCCACTCGGGCCTATCTTTGATAGCCATTGACCAATGGTAACACGTCCTTTAACTGATGTCAACTGCTTATGGGAAGGGTCGGTCCGATGAAAATCCGGGTGGGCACGGGCTGAATAAAAAGAAATACAATTTATACTAAACATTTATACTTCTCTAAATCTTACTTTTAGCATGTTATAGTATTACAAGTATAATTTTATATTTGTACACATAATTTAATCACATAATTAGTAACAATATTAGTTGGTGTGTTTTTTGTTCTTTGAATATCATCGGAAAATATTAAACCGTATTTTGTAACAAAACTTGTATTTTTCTACAATGCAAATATATATATATATATATATATACATTTATTGTAAACATATGTAAAGAGTATAATCTATCAAACATCTCAATAGACGTTTCTAGTGTATGATTAAGTAACCATTTTTTACAGAAACTTGTAGAGTATAAACCAAACTAACGACACAACTTTTTCGTGGTTAAAATAGTCTAGCAAGTAAAAAATTAACTATGGGTGCATGCTCTCTACTTGGTATTGAAACAACACTCGTTAGAATAATCAGAAATGAAAATAAAATAGTGTGTATTCTACTATGTTTGTATGTAATTTATTTTATATGATCTTATGCAATGTGCGAGTGATCATCTGGTGTACACAAGTTCCCCTTTGATTTATGAAATAAAAATGTTGCGCGGAACTAAAACTGAAAATTAGCTACATCGAGTTATCTAAAACTTGTAGGATTTTGATACTTCTACAGAATTCTGTTGGGAATCCCCAAGTGGAAGGAGTGGTATATAGCAGCAAGTATTTCACTCGATCGAGAACCAAGCTTTAACAAACTCGTAGAAATATAATGTCTTCAACTAAGTAATGGTATATGTACACAAAACACAAAACCGACTTGTCCCCAATGTTAAGGAAGATTTTGTCAAGCTTCCCATCCCGCTAGTTATAGGGTAAAACGAATCGTGTTGATGTAATAGATTTAAAACAAATAAAGTAAAAATGGACCAGCGAGTAAGTGATGATGAAAAACAAGTAAACAAGGTTGTACAAAAATGTAAAAATATGGATCGAAAGCCATATGTTCACTAGAGGCATCACTCCATAAAGATAGAAGCATGTTGTATAAATAAACTACATCTGAACAATTGATGGGATGTTCATGGCAATATTTCATATGAATCTCAATCATGTTAGACAGCTCACGAGACATTTGTATTAAAGAACATGGAGAGACGAAGATGCCATCTAGCTACTCTTATGAAGCCATAGTCCAACGGTGGACTACTCACGCATCATTGTGGATGGCACCAATGGTGGTGTAGAAATATCTGGTGATGATCCCCCTCTGACAGAGTACCGGAACAGGGATCCAAATTCGTCTTTCTGACGATGGCGGCTCTATATTTAAAACTACCGGAACGACTCTCTCTTATGCATTTTATAGTTTAATTAGCGTGCTTTTAGGTGGTAGTCTGATACGTCCAAAACGTATCTATAAATTTTAATTGATCCATGCTATTATTATATCACTGATAGGTACATTTTCTATTATTTTATACATTTTACATGATTTTTATTTGACTAACATATTAACTCAGTGCCAAGTGCCAGTTGGTGTTTTCTGTCTATTTTAGTATCAAAGAAAATACCCAGAAAATTGATGGAAATTTTTGGGAAAAAATAGAAAACACGTTAATTATTCGAGGCTAAGAGGGACAACACTGGAGGTGTCCCAAGGGGGACACGCCTGGCTCTTGACCAAAACTATTGTCACTGGTCACATTGGATTTATTCTTACGTCCCAAGAGGATCATGATGTGTATTTAGTTCCACAAATTAACCTATTTATTAATTCAAGATACTCGTCTCAAAATGTATGGCGCACATGATTTTAAACATTTCTAATTCACGTCTTTGACCAGTAATACTATTGAAGTGTATGTACTGAGTTTGTATAAATAACATCGTTGCATTTTGACTTGTGGAATAATTTTTCATATGTAAATTTTTTGTCAAAGTTGTGCGTTGTTTCCCCCAAAAGTCATCCATGCTTCAAAAATAAATTATTGGGTATATATAATGGATAATAACATAGTGACAATCGGAAACGGCAGAGTGAGAGAGTTCTAATGGCGAAGTGGGTTTGATAACGCTGATGTGGAAGAAGGAGAATAGGGGAAACAGAGGATAGAGTGGAGTCTGACCGGCGACAGGAAGAAGTTGCCATGTGGTGGTCGTCTTCTTAAAAACATTTTTTTGCCAAGGAAAAATACCACCTTGAGGGCTTAAACCTCTAAAATAAAATTTTAGAAAATTCAGAGGTGTTCAACAAGTTATATAACGGTAATGTGAAAGTTTGCACATTTTTATAAACTGTTTGGACCTGAAATTTGGATTTCAAACCACATTAGCTCAAAATTGTGGTCTTGGACTAGCTACGAGAAGGTGAAATATGATTCTAAGAAGTATGCCCTTCATACGGAGTTGCGAGCTGACATATTAGCCCCATATATTAGGTTTCATGAGGAAACCCCACTTACTTTACAATTATGCCATTATTAGATAAATAGGTTTATCAAGTAGTAAAAATACCAAATTTTGTCAGAATTTTTGAAAATGATTAAGGGTGTTAAGTATCGCATATAGGACTCAGGGAAGATACCATGTCAAGATTTAGATACATTTACTTTGCAAAAGTTTGTTGACAGCAGATTTGTAAAATTTTAGTTTCGAGGGGTTTAAACCATGCTAGTAAATGCCATGATGACATATGATGAAGTGCAATATATTACATGGTGATGATAACCTCCTAGACACAAGATTTCTATAGATTGGTTCTTGCAGTCGAATTCTAGGTTAAAACCCTCTCGTTCTCAATGATCATGTTTTGAAGATCACACAAGTAGTGATGGTTTTTGTCAGAGATTCTTTGTCCCAATAACAAGCTAACCTCGGGCAATAGCAAACCGAGCTTCCAACACACTGAAAGCTCTCTCAATATACTTCTGGCAAACTTTTTGACAAGCGGCAAACGGGGATTGTTTTTCACATTGTGGTTTTGGGAGTCTTCACAAACTAGTAGTCTTGCACATGCACACACGTCTCGACAAGACACATCTTATGATTCAGTTGAATGGCACATTTTAGTAGTCACATAGACAATAGAGAGTATGTTTGGATCTAGATGTATAGTGTGACACTTACTCTTAGTTCAGTTGACGCGGCACCCCTGGCATGAACAACAAGGGAAACCCACATTGCAGCCACGAACTTATGGCTGGCCATTACACCTATGTAACCTCCTTATGTTTAGGCTTCAGTATTGTTATGCTGACAAGTCAAAAATTGTGATTTATTTGTTAAACTTTCAAGCCGCTAGTAGATCGGATCACCGGTTATTTTTTCCAGCAGGGAGTGATCATGAGAGTAACTTGAGTTTTTCACGGAAAGCAATATTTAATACCAAAGAACAATCCTTTACAAGAAATATCAAGAGGCCCTCATGCGTAGGTCAAAATGTGCTCATGCAACAAACCAGAACACAAAGCTTCAGTACCAAGAGTTGCGAAATCATGAGGTACCGCATTCCTTGATTTAACACAAAATAATATCTGACCACATTGGCCTATACTGTATCATATTAAGTCCTAAAGAGTAGCTCGATATAAAAGCTTGTCCTCAAGCAAGGAAATTAGTTCCATAATCATTTCATTGCAAGATTCCAAGAAATAAATGTAAACGGCATGATTCGAAAGTATATTGGCCACGGAAAAGCATGGTCAACTTTGCCGCCGCCTGCATGATTCTTTTTCTTTAGATTCAGTGCAAAACCAGGAAAATACCACTTACCGAATATCTTACCATGAACCATCATGGATGGTGAACTTTCGATTGACTATTGAGAACTCAAACACTCTGAATGCTCCACGACAACAAAGCACACAAGAGGATCGAAAGGCCAAAACTGGCGTTTTTCTTGCTGAGCGACAGAACTTGGTTACTAACGGTAAATTTTTTCCAAACTTTTGATACCTGGCTTCAAGTTCTCTCTCAGGTCATCTTCCTGCATCTTGCTGTAAACAGAAATTCTGGTAAAACCTCAATAGATAACATGTCCGAAGTATTTTAAACAGAAATACGTAAGTAATTAACATCATGTTCATGCACAACTAAACCGAGGAAAACAACCAAGATTTCGTATGATCTGAAATTATCCAGACATATACACAAGCACCTCTCCATAGAATTCAGCTACCTAGACAACCTGATGATGTCGATAACCTTCCAATCTCATACAACATAGTAGCATTACGAAAACTGATTTTTAGTTTTAGCTGTGCATCAATAAGCAAATGTATAACACAAGGCGATACCTTTTGATCCTGAGCTCGTGCACAAAGGGCAAAAGTACACCTTGTTTCATCTAGTAGCAGAGCACCATTTAAGCACAAGAACCAATCCTTCAACCCCACTAAAAATCAAACTCCTGTCATCAACACACGCCGTCAAGCCGCAGCCCTGGCCCAATCCGCCGTCGCCGAACGCCCTCAAGCCATGGCACGGCCATAGACTCTAGGCGGCGTGCCGTGCACGCGATGGACGAAAATGCGATGGGAGGCAACGGAGGTGCTGCTATGAGTGAAGGCGAGACGTGCCTAGGACGCGGAACGGCGACACGACGGGGCAAGGGCGGAGCGTCCAGCGCGGGGATGCAAGGAGCCACACCGCTGTGACTATGGGGGCGTAGATCGGTAGATGAGAAGGCGACGATGAATGGCAGGACAATTAAGGAGGAAAAGAATTAGTGGGACAATTAATTAGCCATTAAGATGAAAATAATAGATGGGATTTGCAGATTGGAACGCCAAGTTGGGCAGAGTTTCGTCCGCTCCTGTAAACTGCTAAGCGTACACATGTGAGCTTTTATTTTTTTATTGACGGTTAGATCTAATTAGGTGGGCATGATCGTGCGGTGATATTTGGTCTTCATTCTCTTGTGTACATCTATTGGGGTGGACTTAGAAAAGAATATGTTTACTATTTTAATAGTAGTATAGATGTTGACCATGATAGATAAATGTTGTCGGCTAGATAGTATCCCATGTCATATCATATCATGGCCATTGACATTGAATCTGCCAGCCAGAGTATTGATACGTCCATTTTGCATCACTATTTTATATCATAATTTACTGCTATTTATCGATATATTTCATATTTAGAAGTGTTACTTATGTTATTTTACCTATTTTGCATGTTTGATGAATAATGGAGAATTGGACACCGGAGTCAGGATTCTGCTGGAAAAAGCACCGTCGAGATGCACTATTTCTAAAGATCAATAAATCGAAGGAGACATATGGAAGTTCCTATTTTACCAGAATATGGAGGAGGCCAAAAGGGGGAGCTGAGATGGGCCATGGTGGGCCCTCCTCACCCCTTGGCGCGGTGGGGCCCCCTGCCCCGCCGAGAGGTGGTTTGGGGGCCCTGGCCCACCTCAGCCGTTCCCCCTTCGCGTACTTGACCCCCTCGGAACCCTAACACAGGGAGGAGGGCCATCGAAATATTCCGCCGCCTCCACGAGGCGGAAAACACCAGAGAGCGAAAAGCTCCCCTGCAGGAAGAAATCTGCCGGGGAAATTCACTCCCGGAGGGGGAAATCGTCGCCATCATCACCGTCATCGAGCTGGACTTCATCGGGATCATCATCATCATCATCTCCACCACCAATACCATCATCACCTCCGCTGCACTCCGTCTCCGCCATAACATCTAGGGCTGAATCTTGTCTATTTCATAGGGGAAACTCTCTCGGTGTTGATTACTCTTGTTATTGATGCTATTGGGTGAAACCATTGGACTAAGGTTTATGTTCAGATTGTTATTCATCATCATATCACCTCTGATCATGTTCCGTATGATGTCTTGTGAGTAGTTCGTTTAGTTCTTGAGGACATGGGAGAAGTCTTGATGTTATTAGTGAACTATGTTGAGTAATATTTAATGGTTTGATGCTTAAGTTGTGGTGTTATTCTTCTAGTGGTGTCATGTGAACGTCGACTACATGATACTTCACCTTTATGGGCCTAGGGGAATGCATTGTGTATTCGTTTGCCAATTGTGGGGTTGCCGGAGTGACAGAAACCTGAACACCCGTTGGTATATCGATGCATGAGGGATAGCAGGATCTCAAAGTTTAAGGCTCTGGTTAGTTTAACTTAATTACTTTCTTGTATTTGCGGATGCTTGCAAGGGGTATAATCACAAGTATGTATTAGTCCTAGGAAGGGCGGTGCATTAGCATAGGTTCACCCACACAACACTTATCAAAACAATGAAGATTAATCAACTATATGAAGCGAAAGCACTTGACAATACTCCCGTGTGTCCTCAAGAACGTTTGGTCATTATAAGTACAACAACCGGCTTGTCCTTTGCTGTAGAAAGGATTGGGCCACTCGCTGCAACTATTACTACTGCATTTTATTTACTTGTACTTTATTTATCTGTCATATCAAAAACTCCTAAAAACTTGTCTGTGAGCATTTACAGTGAATCCTTCATCAAAACCGCTTGTCAACACCTTCTGCTCCTCGTTGGGTTCGACACTCTTATTTATCGAAAGTACTACGATACACCCCCTATACTTGTGGGTTATCAAGACTATTTTCTGGCGCCGTTGCCGGGGAGTGTAGCGCTATTGGTAAGTGGAATTGGTAAGGGAAACATTTATTGTACGTGCTGTTTTTATTTTTGCCTGCTGCTATATCTCATTATGGAGGGGTCTTCTCTTGAATTCCTATTTGGGAAAACAACTACCACTGCTAAGGTAGTAGAGGAGGCGCCAGATGAGCAGGTAATACCGTTCAAAATTCCTATGAAAATTGTTGAACGTCACAAATAACTGCTATGCAGGAGATGGAACAGTCCATCTTAGAGATCATTTGTTATTTCTGCATGAATTGTGCGAGTTATTTAAGTGTGCAGGTATCTCGATGGGAGAAGTTAAGAAGAAATTATTCTCTCTATCACTGTCTGGTAGAGCTGCACATTGGTATAAACTGCTGAAGAATGGGTATTCTCTTGGATGGGAGGAAATTGTACCCCTCTTTTACTCCAAATTCTATCCTCCAAGTGAGATTCATAAGGATCGGAACCTCATATATAACTTCTGGCCCTATGATGGAGAGAGTATCGCTCAAGCGTGGGGGAGATTGAAGGCATTAATGCTCAAATGTCCCATTCATGAGCTTCCTGATAATATTGTTATTGATAACTTTTATGCAAGACTCTCCTTTCAAGATAAAACTCTATTGGATACCACTTGTGCTGGATCGTTCACTCGTAATAAAGAAGAGTTTAAGTGGGACCTTCTTGATCGGATTCAGGAGAACACTGAAGGATGAGAGAATGACAAAGGTAGGGAGTCAGTATAAACTACGACTTTGAGTGTGTTAAAAATTTTATGGATACGGATGATTATCGCAAAATTAGCACTACTTATGGTCTTGACTCTCAAATTGTTGCAAACTTTTATAAAGCCTTTGCTTCCTATTTCGGTTTGCCGAAGGAGGGTTTTAAAAATTATCATGAACCATATAAAGATGAATCTGTTTCTCATATATCTAAAGGAGTTGAGGTTAATGTTGCTGGTCGCATTATTCCAGAACCTTATATTGAAAAGTTCCTTTTCCTGATAAGATTAAGGAACATACTATCATAACTGGTGTTGTTAGTAAAAGTAATAAGAAAGCTACCAAACCGGATGAGCAAATAACTGTTGAACCTGTTGTAGCATTGGTTAAAGATCTTGTCACTGAAAATTTAGAAGATAGACACATTATCTTTTGTGAGGATTGATACGTCTCCAACGTATCCATAATTTCTGCTGTTCCATGCTTATATTATACCATTTGCTACATGTTTTATATACACTTCGTATCACTTTTATGCATTTTCTGGGACTAACCTATTAACAAGATGCCACAGTGCCAGTTCCCTGTTTTCTGCTGTTTTTGGTTTCAGAAAGTTACTTCTGGAAATATTCTCGGAATTGCACGAAACAAAAGGCCAGGTCCCTATTTTTCCAGCACGTACACGGAGTCCGAAGGAGAGACGAAGAAGCCACGAGGTGGCCAAACCACCAGGTGGCGCGGCAGTGGGCCCAGCCGCGCCTGGTGGTTTGGGCCCCTCGGGGGTCCGCCGACATCGCCCCTTCGCCTATTTATTCCCCGAGACGCGAAAACCCTAAAACACCGAGCCTTTCATCCAGAACATATTCGCTGCCGCCGCCGTCGTCAACCCTAACTCGGGGGGTTCTGAAGCTCTTCCCGGCACCCTGCCGGAGAGGGGAATCATCACCGGAGGGCTCTACATCGCCATGCCCGCCTCCGGAGTGATGCGTGAGTAGTTCATCCTTGGACTATGGGTCCATAGCAGTAGCTAGATGGTTGTCTTCTCCACTTGTGCCATCATGTTTAGATCTTGTGAGCTGCCTATCATGATCAAGATCATCTTATTGTAATGCTACATGTTGTGTTTGCTGGGATCTGACTTATATTGATACCTATGTGGAGCTGAATATTATATTATCATGTCTATGTCATTTGTGATCTTGCATGCTCTCCGTTACTTGTTGAAGCCTTGGCCACGTGAATACTTGTAACTCCAAGAGGGGGTATTTATGCATGATAGTTGGGTTCAACCTCTATTTAACCTGGGATAGTGACAGCAAGTTCTAAGGTTGTAGATGTGTTGTTGCCACTAGGGGTAAAACAGCAATGCTTTATTCAAGGATGAATGTATTGTTTACATTACGCACATTACTTAATGCAATTGTCTGTTGCTTGCAACTTAATACTGGAAGGGGTACGGATGTTAACCGGAAAGTGGACTATTTAGGCATAGATGCATGCTGGATAGCGGTCTATGTACTTTGTCGTAATGCCCAAATGAATCTCATAGTAGACACCACAGCTCACACATGCATGTTATATGCACTTATCAATTGTCAATTGCCCAGCTGTAATTTGTTTACCCAGCATGTTAGTTATCTTATTGGAGAGACACCACTAGTGAACTGTGGACCCCGGTCCATTCTTTTACATCTGAAATACAATCTACTGCAATCATTGTTCTCTACTGTTTTATGCAAACAAACATCATTTTCCATTCGATACGTTTAACCCTTTGTTTTCAGCAAGCCGGTGAGATTGACAACCTCACTGTTAAGTTGGGGCAAAGTAATTTGATTGTGTTGTGCAGGTTCCACGTTGGCACCGGAATCCCTGGTGTTGCGCCGCACTACACTCCTCACCAACACCTTCGAAGCAAACCTCGTTTTCCTACTGGTCGATTAAACCTTGGTTTCATACTGAGGGAAAACTTACTGCTGCACTCATCATACCTTCCTCTTGGGGTTCCCAACTGACGTGTGACGTACAAGCATTGTTTCTGGCACTATTAACCTAGAGCCACCAACACGTTTTCTGGCGCCGTTGCCGGGGAAAACAGAATTGCTTCTGCAAGGGGAGTCTCTCACACCCAATCTCTTTACTTTGTTATTTGTCTTGCTTAGTTTATTTTTATTTAGTTTGTTTGCTTCTTATATCAAAAACACAAAAAAATTAGTTACTTGTTTAATTCAGTTTAATTTTGTTTTTCAAAATGAGTACTCCTGAGAACACTAAGTTGTGTGACTTCACTAGCACAAACAACAATGATTTCATATGCACTCCTATTGCTCCACCTGCTTCTACAGCAGAATTTTATGAAATTAAACCTGCTCTATTAAATCTTGTTATGAAAGAGCAATTTTCTGGTGTTAGTACTGATGATGCTGCTGCCCATCTTAATAACTTTGTTGAACTTTGTGAAATGCAAAAGTATAAGGATATGGATGGGGATATTATAAAACTGAAACTTTTTCCTTTCTCCTTGAGAGGAAGAGCTAAAGAATGGTTGCTTTCTTTGCCTAGAAATAGTATTAATTCTTGGACAAAATGCAAAGATGCTTTCATAGGGAAATATTATCCTCCTGCTAAGATTATATCCTTGAGAAGTAGCATTATGAATTTTAAACAACTTGATAATGAACATGTTGCTCAAGCTTGGGAAAGAATGAAATCTTTGGTGAAGAATTGTCCCACTCATGGACTGACTACTTGGATGATCATCCAAACCTTTTATGCAGGATTAAATTTTTCCTCAAGGAACTTATTGGATTCAGCCTCTGGAGGAACCTTTATGTCCATCACTTTAGGTGCAGCAACAAAGCTACTTGATGATATGATGATCAACTATTCCGAATGGCACACCGAAAGAGCTCCTCAAGGTAAGAAGGTAAATTCTGTTGAAGAAACCTCCTCTTTGAGTGATAAGATTGATGCTATTATGTCTATGCTTGTGAATGGTAGATCTCATGTTGATCCTAATAATATTCCTTTAGCTTCATTGGTTGCTCAAGAAGAGCATGTTGATGTAAACTTCATTAAAAACAACAACTTCAACAACAATGCTTATAGGAATAATTTTGGTAGCAACAATTATAAGCCTTATCCTTCAAATGGTTATGGCAATTCTTATGGTAATTCCTACAGCAACAATAGAAGTGTGTCCTCTGATCTTGAAGCTATGCTTAAAGAATTTATTAGCACACAAAAAGCTTTCAATAAAACTGTTGAGGAAAAGTTTGAAAAAATTGATGATCTTGTCTCTAAAGTTGATAGTCTTGCTCATGATGTTGAAATTCTAAAACTGAAAGTTATGCCTAATGAAGTTAAAGATATTAAGTCATTTGCTACAGCAAATGCCATCCAAGTTCGAATTGATAATAATATTAGGATGTTGGCTGAATTGCATGCTAGGTGGGAAAAAGAGGAAGAACTTGAAAAAGAGAATAGTATAGTTAGAGTTTGTACTATCACCACCACTAGTAATGCTAATGTTTCACATGCTAGTAAACCTCCTACTATTGATGGTAATGTTATTGGTGTTGATAATGTCTCTACTACTTCTGCAAGCGTTTGAAATTGCCTAAAACTGCTGAAACTTTTTCTGATAAAAGTGCTGAAATTTTTCAAACTATTGGAGACAATGGTTCCACCACCATTGACAATAATGATTTTGATTTTGATGATTGTAACATCTCTGAAGTTATTATGTTCTTGCAAAAATTAGCTAGAAGTCCCAATGCTAGCACTATTAATTTGGCTTTTACAAAGCATATTACAAATGCTCTTTTGCAAGCTAGGGAGGAGAAGTTGAAACTTAAAGCTTCTATTCCTAGGAAATTAGAAGATGGTTGGGAACCCATCATTAAGGTAAAGGTGAATGATTTTTATTGCAATGCCTTGTGTGATCTTGGTGCAAGTGTTTCAGTTTTGCCCAAGAAGCTTTATGATATTCTTGATTTGCCACCTTTGGAACATTGTTATTTGGATGTTTTTCTCGCTGATAATGCTATGAAGAAACCTTTGGGGCGAGTTAATGATGTTTTTATTACGGTAAAAGATAACCTTGTCCCCGTTGATTTTATTGTTATGGATATTGAATGCAATGCATCTTGTCCTATTGTTTTGGGAAGACCTTTTCTTCGAACTGTTGGTGCCATCATTGATATGAAAGAAGGTAATATAAGGTACCAATTTCCTCTCAAGAAAGGTATGGAACACTTCCCTAGGAAGAGAATGAAGTTACCTTTTGACTCTATTGTTAGAGCAAGTTATGATGTTGATGCTTCTTCTCTTGACAACACTTGATTTTCACTTTCTGCGCCTAGCTGAAAGGCGTTAAAGAAAAGCGCTTATGGGAGACAACCCATCGTTTTTATTTGCTGTTATTTTTGTTTTCTTTGAGTCAAGGATTTTGTTACTTCTGTAGCAACTCCTTTGTATCTTTATTTTATCGCAATGTTGTGCCAAGTAAAGTTCTATATTGAAAGTTGATGCAAGATTTGGATTTCTGCGCAGTGACAGATTTTTAGCTGTCACGGATTTGAGCTTATCTCCCTGTAGAAAATTCAAAAAATTCTGAGAAAAATCACGCATATTCCTGAGATATGTACGCAACTTTCATTATTTTAGGCCAGATCCATCTGAGCAACTTAAGTGCCTCGAAAAAATTCGTCATTCCAGACTGTTCTGTTTTTGACAGATTCTGCCTTTTGTTTTGCATTCGCTCTTTTACTGTGTTTGTGTGGATTTCTTTGCTCCACAAAGCATTGGTGGCTGTAGCTAATGTCCAGAAGCTTTGGGATTGATTGTATCATTACAGAATATGAGAATTTTTGATTATGCACTAACCCTCTAATGAGAACTGTCTTGAGTTTGGTGTGAAGGAAGTTTTCAAGGATCAAGCGAGAAGGGTGATATTATGTGATCAAGAAGAGTGAAAAGCCTAAGCTTGGGGATGCCCCCGTGGTTCATCCCAACCATATTCAGAGAGACTCAAGCGTCTAAGCTTGGGGATGCCCAAGGCATCCCCTTCTTCATCAACAAACTTATCAGGTCATCTCTAGTGAAACTATATTTTAATTCTTTCACATCTTATGCGCTTTACTTGGAGCGTCTGTGTGTTTTTATTTTTGTTTTTGTTTGAATAAATTCGGATCCTAGCAATCCTTGTGTGGGAGAGAGACACGCTCCGCTTTTTCATGTGAATACTCATGTTCTTCACTTATATTTGTTGAGTATTCTTAACTAGCTACTGCAGTGCTTTTAGCTCCTGTTTTTCATGCATCTCTTCGAGCTGTTAGCACTTGTTTATAAATACTCTCTTGCTGCATTATATTATCATTTGGAGAGTTTATGTTTAAATAAATTATTGGTGTTTGTTTGGAAGAAAGAAAATGCTACATGTAGTAGTTGGTATTGGAAAAGACATATGCATTCTTGTAGATCATTGTCTTGTTTTGATTTGATGCTTTGCAATTGTTTTGAGCTCTCAAGTAGATCATGTTTAAGCTCTTGCATCATGTAGTTAAAGCCTAGTAGTGGAGAACTACCGTAGAGCTTGTTGAGACTTGGGATGCATATTTGTTCTCTCTAAGGTCTAGATATTTTCTGGTAAAATGTTTGAGCAACAAGGAAGACAGTGTAGAGTCTTATAATACTTGCAATATGTTTTTATGTGATTCTTGCTGTACCGGTTTATACTTGTGTTTGCTTCAAACAACCTTGCTAGCCTAAACTCTGTACTGAGAGGGAATGCTTCTCGTGCATCCAAAACTTGAGCCAAAACCCATGCCATTTGTGTCCACCATACCTACCTACTATGTGGTATTTCCTGCCATTCCAAGTAAATATTTCATGTGCTACCTTTAAACTATTCAAAACTTTATTACTCCTTATTTGTGTCAATGTTTTATAGCTCATGAGGAAGTATGTGGTGTTTTATCTTTCAATCTTGTCATTTACTTCTGACAGACTTTCACCTGGACTAGTGGCATATACATCCGCTTATCCAATAATTTGCAAAAAGAGCTGGCAACGGGGTGCCCAGCCCCAATTAATTACAACTTTCATTAATAATTCTCTTCACATGTTTTGCCCTGATTTATCAGTAAGCAACTTAATTTTGCAATAGACACTCCTCCATGGTATGTGAATGTTGGAAGGCACCCGAGGATTCGGTTAGCCATGGCTTGTGTAAGCAAAAGGTTGGGAGGAGTGTCATCTATAAAGAAACTAAAATACATGTGTAAACAAAAGAGAAGAGGGATGATCTACCTTGCTGGTAGAATAACGTCCTTCATGGGAGCCGCTCTTTGAAAGTCTGGTTGACAAGGGGGTTAGAGTGCCCACTACCATTCGTTGACAACAACAAACACCTCTCAAATACTTATTTTGTGCTCTCTATATGCTTTCGAAAACTTAAAAAGCTCTAGCACATGATTTAATCCCTGCTTCCCTCTGCGAAGGGCCTATCTTTTACTTTATGTTGAGTCAGTTTACCTACTCCTTTCTATCTTAGAAGCAAACACTTGTGTCAACTTTGTGTGCATTGATTCTTACATATTTACTTATTGCACTTGTTATATTGCTTTATGTTGACAACTATCCATGAGATATACATGTTACAAGTTGAAAGCAAATGCTGAAACTTAATCATCCTTTGTGTTGCTTCAATGCCTTTTACTTTGAATCTATTGCTTTATGAGTTACCTCTTATGCAAAACTTTTTGATGCTTGTCTTGAAAGTACTATTCATGAAAAGTTTTTGCTTATATGATTCATTGTTTACTCTTTATCTATTTGTTAGCAAACTATAGATCATTGCTTTGAGTCACTTCATTCATGACATGAGCCTTGCAATATATTGATCAAGATTGTGTGAAAGCATGTCTCCTCAGAAATTATTTGTTGTTATCGTTTTACCTACTCGAGGACGAGTAGAACTAAGCTTGGGGATGCTTGATACGTCTCCAACGTATCCATAATTTCTGCTGTTCCATGCTTATATTATACCATTTGCTACATGTTTTATATACACTTCGTATCACTTTTATGCATTTTCTGGGACTAACCTATTAACAAGATGCCACAGTGCCAGTTCCCTGTTTTCTGCTGTTTTTGGTTTCAGAAAGTTACTTCTGGAAATATTCTCGGAATTGCACGAAACAAAAGGCCAGGTCCCTATTTTTCCAGCACGTACACGGAGTCCGAAGGAGAGACGAAGAGCCACGAGGTGGCCAAACCACCAGGCGCGGCAGTGGGCCCAGCCGCGCCTGGTGGTTTGGGCCCCTCGGGGGTCCGCCGACATCGCCCCTTCGCCTATTTATTCCCCGAGACGCGAAAACCCTAAAACACCGAGCCTTTCATCCAGAACATATTCGCTGCCGCCGCCGTCGTCAACCCTAACTCGGGGGGTTCTGAAGCTCTTCCCGGCACCCTGCCGGAGAGGGGAATCATCACCGGAGGGCTCTACATCGCCATGCCCGCCTCCGGAGTGATGCGTGAGTAGTTCATCCTTGGACTATGGGTCCATAGCAGTAGCTAGATGGTTGTCTTCTCCACTTGTGCCATCATGTTTAGATCTTGTGAGCTGCCTATCATGATCAAGATCATCTTATTGTAATGCTACATGTTGTGTTTGCTGGGATCTGACTTATATTGATACCTATGTGGAGCTGAATATTATATTATCATGTCTATGTCATTTGTGATCTTGCATGCTCTCCGTTACTTGTTGAAGCCTTGGCCACGTGAATACTTGTAACTCCAAGAGGGGGTATTTATGCATGATAGTTGGGTTCAACCTCTATTTAACCTGGGATAGTGACAGCAAGTTCTAAGGTTGTAGATGTGTTGTTGCCACTAGGGGTAAAACAGCAATGCTTTATTCAAGGATGAATGTATTGTTTACATTACGCACATTACTTAATGCAATTGTCTGTTGCTTGCAACTTAATACTGGAAGGGGTACGGATGTTAACCGGAAAGTGGACTATTTAGGCATAGATGCATGCTGGATAGCGGTCTATGTACTTTGTCGTAATGCCCAAATGAATCTCATAGTAGACACCACAGCTCACACATGCATGTTATATGCACTTATCAATTGTCAATTGCCCAGCTGTAATTTGTTTACCCAGCATGTTAGTTATCTTATTGGAGAGACACCACTAGTGAACTGTGGACCCCGGTCCATTCTTTTACATCTGAAATACAATCTACTGCAATCATTGTTCTCTACTGTTTTATGCAAACAAACATCATTTTCCATTCGATACGTTTAACCCTTTGTTTTCAGCAAGCCGGTGAGATTGACAACCTCACTGTTAAGTTGGGGCAAAGTAATTTGATTGTGTTGTGCAGGTTCCACGTTGGCACCGGAATCCCTGGTGTTGCGCCGCACTACACTCCTCCACCAACACCTTCGAAGCAAACCTCGTTTTCCTACTGGTCCGATTAAACCTTGGTTTCATACTGAGGGAAAACTTACTGCTGCACTCATCATACCTTCCTCTTGGGGTTCCCAACTGACGTGTGACGTACAAGCATTGTTTCTGGCACTATTAACCTAGAGCCACCAAGGATGCTTCTAATATTGTCTCACATCCTAAAAGTTCTAGGAAGTCTAGTGTTCCTGTGCTTTCTGTTGGGATAGGTGATCATTGCTATTATGGTTTATGTGATATTGGTGCAAGTTCTAGTGCTATTCCTTATGAGCTTTACAGGGAAATTATGCACGAAATTGCTCCTTGTAAACTTGAAGAGATTGATGTGGTTATTCAGCTTGCTAATAGGGAAACTATCTCTCCAATTGGTATCATTAGAGATGTCGAAGTCCTTTGTGGTAAGACTAAATACCCTGCTGATTTTCTTGTACTTGGGTCGGCTGCCAATGATAGTTGTCCTATTATTTTTGGTAGACCTTTTCTGAATACTTGTGGTGCTGTTATAGATTGTAAGAAAGAGAAAATCTTTACTAAATTTGCTGGTGAATCTTATGAATTCAATTTCTCTAAATTTGCTAAAGCACCTTATGAAACTGAATTGCCTAGTGAGGATTTTGAAATTGCTCAACTTGCATCTATTGTTCTTGCTCCTAACAATGCTTTGCAGCAACATATGGAGAATCATGAAAGTGAGAACTTCAGGGAAGAAAGGAATGAGCTTGATGAAGTATTCCTTCGTCAACCTATGCTCAAACACAATTTACCTGTGGAAGATTTGGGTACCACAATGCCACCCAAGGAGGATCCTGTTTTTGATTTGAAACCTCTGCCTGATAATCTTAAATATGCTTATATTGATGATAAGAAAATATATCCTGTTATTATCAGCTCTAAACTTTCAGGTACAGAGGAGGAAAGGTTATTGGGAGTGTTGAGGAAACACCGCGGAGCTATGGGATATACTCTTGATGACCTGAAGGGAATTTCTCCTACTATATGTCAGCACGCCATCAACATGGAACCTGATGCAAAGCCTGTTGTTGAGCATCAGCGTCGTTTAATACCCAAGATGAAAGAAGTGGTAAGAAATGAGGTATTAAAACTTCTTGAAGCTGGTATTATTTATCCTATTGCTGATAGTAGATGGGTAAGTCCTGTGCACTGCGTTCCTAAGAAAGGAGGAATTACCGTTGTTCCTAATGAAAATGATGAACTAATTCCTCAAAGAGTAGTAGTTGGTTATAGATGTGCATTGATTTTAGAAAGGTTAACAAAGTAACTAAGAAAGATCATTATCCTTTGCCTTTTATTGATCAAATGCTTGAGAGGTTGTCCAAGAAAACTCACTTTTGTTTCCTTGATGGGTATTCTGGGTTTTCTCAAATTGCTGTGAGAGCGCAAGATCAAGAGAAAACTACTTTTACTTGTCCTTATGGAACTTATGCTTATAGACGTATGCCTTTTGGTTTATGTAATGCTCCTGCTACTTTTCAAAGATGCATGTCTGCTATTTTTCATGGCTTTTGTGAGGAAATTGTGGAAGTCTTCATGGACGATTTCTCCGTCTATGGAACTTCCTTTGATAATTGTTTGCACAACCTTGACAAAGTTTTGCAGAGATGTGAAGAAACTAGCCTTGTTCTTAATTGGGAGAAATGCCACTTTATGGTTAATGAAGGAATTGTTCTTGGACACAAAATTTCTGAAAGAGGTATTGAAGTTGATCGAGCTAAAGTGGAGGCAATTGAAAAGATGCCTTGTCCCAAAGATGTTAAAGGTATTCGTAGTATTCTTGGTCATGCTGGTTTTTATAGGAGGTTTATTAAAGATTTCTCTAAAATTTCCAAGCCTCTTACTAATCTTCTTCAAAAAGATGTACCCTTTGTTTTTGATGATGATTGTAAGGAAGCTTTTGAAACTTTGAAAAAGGCTTTAATCACCGCTCCTGTAGTTGAACCACCTGATTGGAATTTACCTTTTGAAATTATGTGTGATGCTAGTGATTATGCTGTAGGCGCTGTTCTTGGGCAGCGAGTAGATAAAAAGTTAAATGTTATTCATTATGCTAGTAAAACTCTTGATTCTGCTCAAAAGAATTATGCCACTACTGAAAAAGAATTTCTAGCTGTAGTTTTTGCTTGTGACAAATTTCGACCCTACATAGTTGATTCGAAAGTCACTATTCATACTGATCATGCTGCAATTAGATACCTTATGGAAAAGAAAGATGCTAAGCCAAGGCTTATTAGATGGGTACTTCTTTTGCAAGAATTTGATTTGCATATCATAGATAGAAAAGGTGCTGAAAATCCTGTTGCTGATAATTTGTCTAGATTGGAAAGCATTCCTTATGATCCTATTCCTGTTAATGATAGCTTTCCAAATGAACAATTGGCTGCAATAAGTGTAAGTTCGCGAGATAGTCCTTGGTATGCTGATTATGCTAACTTTATTGTTTCCAAGTACTTGCCTCCAACCTTTTCAGCTCAGCAAAGAAGGAAATTCTTTTATGACTTGCGGCATTACTTTTGGGATGACCCACACTTATATAAAGAAGGAGTCGATGGTATTATGCGAAGATGTGTTCCTGAATATGAACAACAGGAAATACTGAGGAAATGCCATGGAAGTGCTTATGGAGGGCATCACGCTGGAGATAGAACTGCGCAGAAAGTTCTACAATCAGGTTTTTATTGGCCTACCCTCTTTAAGGATGCAAGAAAGTTTATTTTATCTTGTGATGAATGTCAAAGGGTTGGTAATATCTCTAGACGCAATGAAATGCCTATGAGTTATTCTCTTGTTATTGAACCATTTGATTGTTGGGGATTCGACTTCATGGGTCCTTTTCCTTCTTCACAAGGTAATACTCATATACTTGTTGCTGTTGATTATGTCACTAAATGGGTAGAAGCTATACCTACTAAAAGTGCTGATGGTGAGACCTCTTTAAAAATGCTTCAAGATGTCATTTTTCCTAGGTTTGGTGTACCTAGATATCTTATGACTGATGGAGGTTCTCATTTTATCCATGGTGGTTTTAGAAAGACTCTTGCTAAATATGGTGTTAATCATAGAATTGCTTCAGCCTATCATCCTCAAACTAGTGGACAAGTAGAATTGTCAAATAGGGAGATTAAATCTATCTTGCAAAAGACTGTTAATAAATCTAGAAAAAATTGGGCTAGTAAGTTAAATGATGCTTTATGGGCTTATAGAACTGCTTATAAGAACCCCATGGGCATGTCTCCTTATAAAATGGTTTATGGTAAAGCTTGTCACTTGCCTTTAGAATTAGAACACAAAGCTTATTGGGCAGTGAGAGAACTTAATAGAGATTTTAAACTTGCCGGTGAGAAAAGGTTGTTGCATTAAGTTCTTTAGATGAATGGAGAAGTGAGGCTTATGAAAATGCTAGACTCTTTAAAGAAAAAGTTAAGAGATGGCATGATAGGAGAATTCTTAAAAGAGAATTTAATGTTGGTGAGAAAGTTCTATTGTATAGGTCTCGTCTCAGATTTTTTGCAGGAAAGTTACTCTCAAAATGGGAAGGACCATTTGTTATTGTGGAGGTGTATCGTTCAGGTGCAATAAAAATTGCTTCATTGAAAGATAACTCTACACAAGTGGTAAATGGTCAAAGACTCAAGCATTATATTTCTGGAGATTCTATTAATGAAGAGGTTGATACAATTAAAGTGGTGACTCCGGAAACTTTCATTGAAGAACATTTTTCTGGGACTGCAGAATTCGATTCGAATAGGTAACAGTTTCGGTAAGAAAAGTTTCGCGAATAACTTTCTAGAAGATATTTTCGTCGTTTTTATTAAATATGGAAAAATAAGAGACCGAACCGGATGGGAGACGGCACCCGTGGTGCCCAAACCATAGGTCGGCGCGGTGGGCCCCCAGCCGCGCCGCCTGGTGGTTTGAGCACCCCGGAGCTCGTCTCCGATCAGGTTTCCTCCTGTACCTTCCTTATGTTGTAAAACTTTTTGCTATATAACTCACCCGAACCCCCGAGGTTCGTATCTCGCCTTTTCATCGTGTTTCGTTTCGAGCTGTTTCTGTCCAGATATTGTTTTCAGATCTAGAGCTGCCATGTCTTCATCGAAGCCTCCAAAGGACAGTTTCTTTGTGAACGTCGTCACCCCATACATGGATGAGCTGAAGATGCATCCCAAGGAGTCGCAGATGGTTGATGGAAAGCTGCAGACGGAAGACGTGCGAGGACCCAAAGGAGAAGGGAGCCTGGAAGCCAGGATGGAGAAGCTGGAGCAAGAGGTCTTCACATACAAAAAGCTGGCGGAACGTGAAGTGGGAGTCTTCCACTCAATGGTGTCCGCGCTGGTCGCTGAACATAAGAAGGAGACTGCACAACTCTGGGAAGACATATTTCACCTCATCAACACCACCAACAAACTGCAGGCGCAACTCTATGATGTCCAGAATCAAAACTGTGAGTATGAAACTCGGTTTAAAAACATAAGCGCTGCGCTAGTTTCAGGATAATCGAATCCAAGTCGTCCTTTGTTGATGGGAAACCCCTTCCCTGGAAGTCTGATGATGAGGACAATTCACCACCACCACCGAAGGAGTAATTCATCATAAGTATTGGCATCCCCTTGGTTTGTTCCAAGCTTGGGGGAGTGCCGCGGTATCACATCATTATCTTTACCTTTTACTTTTCCATAAAGTCATATCGTGAGTAGGGAAGTTATCTTATATGATGGTTTGCAATGTGGAAGTATCTCTCTTTTAGTTGGTTATCTATGTATCCCTTGGTGTGAGTTGCCGTTATGAAATATTAATGAGAAGTTTTATCATTTACTTTCTGCATACTTTATTTTAGCTTGCAATTCTCTTTCATATTGATAACCTTGTTGTTAGTATAGGGATCACTTTTTAGAGCACCAAGTTAATCTTTTTGGTTTTGGCAAACTTAGCATTGGTCAGTAGTAGACAATACTTTGAGACTTAAGTAGAAGAGGGAGTGCATGCAAATATATTATTCCATGATCTTTCTTTCTTTGTAGCTCATAAGCTTAGTATTCTTAAGTTAAACTATTTGTGCTTCTAAGGAAGATTGCATGATTATTCTTATCACTTGTATAATTGTTTGTATCCCTCAACTCTTATGCTTGCTACATAACCTTGCTAGCCAAAGACCTGTATCGAGAGGGAATGCTTCTCATACATCCAAACCTTGAGCCAAACCATTGCCATTCGAGTCCACCATAACTTCCTACTATATGGTATTTTGCGCCATTCCAAGTAAATACTTCATGTGCTACCTTTAAATTATTCAAAACTTATTACTCCTAGTTTTGTGTCACTGTTTATTAGCTCATGAGGGTTCTGTAGAGTTTCTCTAGCACTTTTGTCAAACAGACTTTCACCAATGGACTAGTGGCATATACACCGCTTATCCAACAATTTGCAAAAAGAGCTGGCAAATGGGGTGCCCAGTCCCAATTAACTACAACTTTCATTAATAATTCTCTTCACATGTTTTGCCCTGATTTATCAGTAAGCAACTTAATTTGCAAATAGACACTCCTCCATGGTATGTGAATGTTGGAAGGCACCCGAGGATTCGGTTAGCCATGGCTTGTGTAAGCAAAAGGTTGGGAGGAGTGTCAACTATAAAGAAACTAAAATACATGTGTAAACAAAAGAGAAGAGGGATGATCTACCTTGCTGGTAGAGATAACGTCCTTCATGGGAGCCGCTCTTGAAAGTCTGGTTGACAAGGGGTTAGTGTTCACTTTACTACGATTCGTTGACAACGACATACATAGCTCAAACAACTATTTTCATACTCTCTATATGCTTTGCAAAACTTAAAAGCTCTAGCACATGATTTAATCCCTGCTTCCCTCTGCGAAGGGCCTATCTTTTACATTATTGTTGAGTCAGTAAACCCATTCCTCTCTATCTCAAGCAAGCATTTGAGTTGTTGAGATCCAATTAGTTATATGTGTTGATACTTCTAATCATATCTCTCATTTCCTTGTTTCGCACAATAGCTTTTATCCGAATGAATATAACTTTGAAAGTTATCAATGACTGTAAGGAGACTGTTATGATTAAGACATGTAAGTTCTGCTATATAAGCTCTGATATAAAGACTCTTCTCGAAAGATAAGTATGATCTGTTAATTGTTCTCTGACCAAGAGTTTAAGTTTGCCTTCACCAATCATGGTTCTCTTTATGCACTTCATCGTGGTTCCCTTTACTTATTTCAAGTTAGATTATATGAAGGGAAGTTGCTGTCTAGAATGACTTGTGTATCAATGAATGTGATGCTTCTTGTCCGTATTTTATTTATCGACACTTTGCTCCATAAACTTGTGGTCATGTTTACTGAGCTCAGTTTTCGCTTGGGGACAAGCGAGGTCTAAGCTTGGGGGGGTTGATACGTCCATTTTGCATCACTATTTTATATCATAATTTACTGCTATTCATCGATATATTTCATATTTAGAAGTGTTACTTATGTTATTTTACCTATTTTGCATGTTTGATGAATAATGGAGAATTGGACACCGGAGTCAGGATTCTGCTGGAAAAAGCACCGTCGAGATGCACTATTTCTGAAGATCAATAAATCGAAGGAGACATATGGAAGTTCCTATTTTACCAGAAGATGGAGGAGGCCAAAAGGGGAGCTGAGATGGGCCATGGTGGGCCCTCCTCACCCTTGGCGCGGTGGGGCCCCCTGCCGCGCCGAGAGGTGGTTTGGGGGCCCTGGCCCACCTCAGCCGTTCCCCCTTCGCGTACTTGACCCCCTCGGAACCCTAACACAGGAGGAGGCCATCGAAATATTCCGCCGCCTCCACGAGGCGGAAAACACCAGAGAGCGAAAAGCTCCCCTGCAGGAAGAAATCTGCCGGGGGAAATTCCCTCCCGGAGGGGGAAATCGTCGCCATCATCACCGTCATCGAGCTGGACTTCATCGGGATCATCATCATCATCATCTCCACCACCAAACCATCATCACCCCGCTGCACCCGTCTCCGCTATAACATCTAGGGCTGAATCTTGTCTATTTCATAGGGGAAACTCTCCCGGTGTTGATTACTCTTGTTATTGATGCTATTGGGTGAAACCATTGGACTAAGGTTTATGTTCAGATTGTTATTCATCATCATATCACCTCTGATCATGTTCCGTATGATGTCTTGTGAGTAGTTCGTTTAGTTCTTGAGGACATGGGAGAAGTCTTGATGTTAGTAGTGAACTATGTTGAGTAATATTTAATGGTTTGATGCTTAAGTTGTGGTGTTATTCTTCTAGTGGTGTCATGTGAACGTCGACTACATGATACTTCACCTTTATGGGCCTAGGGGAATGCATTGTGTATTCGTTTGCCAATTGTGGGGTTGCCGGAGTGACAGAAACCTGAACACCCGTTGGTATATCGATGCATGAGGGATAGCAGGATCTCAAAGTTTAAGGCTGTGGTTAGTTTAACTTAATTACTTTCTTGTATTTGCGGATGCTTGCAAGGGGTATAATCACAAGTATGTATTAGTCCTAGGAAGGGCGGTGCATTAGCATAGGTTCACCCACACAACACTTATCAAAACAATGAAGATTAATCAACTATATGAAGCGAAAGCACTTGACAATACTCCCGTGTGTCCTCAAGAACGTTTGGTCATTATAAGTACAACAACCGGCTTGTCCTTTGCTGTAGAAAGGATTGGGCCACTCGCTGCAACTATTACTACTGCATTTTATTTACTTGTACTTTATTTATCTGTCATATCAAAAACTCCTAAAAACTTGTCTGTGAGCATTTACAGTGAATCCTTCATCAAAACCGCTTGTCAACACCTTCTGCTCCTCGTTGGGTTCGACACTCTTATTTATCGAAAGTACTACGATACACCCCCTATACTTGTGGGTTATCAAGTATCACCACTTGTAGGCCTGGCATAACGATATGAGATCTTTGCAAAACATTAATATCATTGCGAGAGCCCACAAACCAAAAAAACAATGTCAAAACCCGTCAATGTGAGTTGGCCGGAATATGGGATTTCATTGATAAAAAAATGTACCAGATTGATATACGACAAGATTTTTAATTATCAGGGAATGCAAATGTTCCGGATGAATGAAGATACATCTGATACAATTGCAGTACAAAATCATGTACGAGCTGCCCCGAACCAGAAGAAAAACCCATTGCGTCCATCTCCTCGTCCTACACGAGTCCCACCGAGATAACAACAAACTGAGCCAACCCAAAACAAATCTTTACTAAATGGGAGTTGGTCGTTCGTACTTACCGAGCGAACCATCTCTCCGTGCCTCGCTCGATCGCCCCGCGAGCGCGCAAACGTATGGGCCAAGCCCATCAAAAACCTGATGCCCTCAAGAGCGAACAGATCCCGTACAGGACATAATACACCTCTAGGGTTCGTTCTTCTCTACCGCCACCCGGCTGATCTCCTATGGCGCCGCCTCCCTCCTCCGACAAGAGGAACGGAATGCCGGCCGCCGAATCCTGAACCCACAAGCCCCGGCCGTGCTGTTCGTCGCCTCCTGCATCCTGATCACCAAGCAAGACCCGCCGGCGAGACCAAGCGCTCAACGTCCAGCCTGCTCACCCCCGTCTCTCCCCGATCCTCTTGTTGATCTAACATGAGTGTCCGCGTCCTGGTTGACTCGCCCTTCAGTTAATTGCCGACGTTAACGCCAGAATCGACCTCGACCTTCAGCTTGCTGTCAACCTCCACTCATCGGCTCCGGTAAGTAAATTAATTTATGCAGTGAATAATGGTTACTGAATTATTTCCGTTCCTTGCAAAGTCGCGTGTCGAAGGCTTCTATGGTGCGAGCAACCTGAGCACGAACGTGTCCCTGCTCGAGGTTCAGTTATACGGCCGGAGCGTCATGGCAGCTGCGTGCGTTGTCTTCCTTCCACCTTCCACCTGTGGCATTGCCGAGGACATCGTTTACCTCGAGGTTCAGCTATATTGTTGGAGTGTCATTGTAGCTGCATGCGTCGTCTTCCCCCCCCGTGGCGGCGCTGAGGACATGTTTGTCTCCCATGTGTGGCGAGGACAAGGTCTTAGTCTTCATGCTTTTGGGTGTCAGCGCCGAGCCCATTGACCTTTTGAGCTGTTGTCGTCCTCTTGACCAAGGAGGCCTCCGCTTTGGGGCATCGAGTTGTTTGGCTACCGTGCAATCAATACTTCCATGACTACTACATCCGGCCGGCCGTGGCGCTCCATCAGGCCGCGTTATCACTTCCCCACAAATGACACTGATTATTTTCATAAGCTGAGATCAAATTGTTTGGTACTTCTAATTTGTTACCATAATCAAGTTCATACTGCTACCTCATATCAGTGCTAACCTTGAATTAAATTATTCTATGTTACTCTTCCAGTCTCGTGGTGATATCTTAAAGATTCATTCAAGAAAAATGAAATGGATGCGTGGCACTGATCTGAAAAAGATTGCTAAGAAGGTGAACTGAGCATGAGCATCAGGAGCAGAGCTGAAGGTGTGAATTGGTGTCATTGTAGGCCAGCATTTAAATTTCCAATATATTTGTTTTCTGAATTGTACAATGATAATACGCATGCAACAACATCTGTAATCGGCTGCAAAAATGTGCTTTGTAGTCTCTGTAAATACCATAAACTGAAAGCCGGTTTCTCGTAGCAAGTTTTATGTTTTTCCATTTTAATCTTGATTTTAGCAACGTATTTGGCCAATAGCTCATGTTCTCTCTCAAACATCAATGTTCAGTTATTGTGTATCAAACCATATTAATGTATAATGACTGCAGGGTGTTACTCACCTTGATTTTCATCTGGTCTTTAGGTGGTCTGCACAGAAGCTGTAATGTTTGCCCTCCGAATGAGAGAAGGGTGCATGTCACCCCGTAGGATTTGAGATGGTTGTTGCAAAGGAGAATGAGATAATGGAGGAGAGAAGATGATGGAACTTATGGTACAATCTGCTTGCCACGATCTAGACCTGGCACTTATCTTTCCTTTTCAGTTATCATGTACCACTCTGTTTTACATTTCAAATGCAGTCTTAAAAAGGCTACATATGTGCATGTCTTCAAAGTAATGTATGCTTGATTGTTCTGTTATCTCTTGAGGGTAAAACTGATTATTATCTTTTGTTTATCATAAACTAAGATCTGATTGGTCAAGGAAGTCAGTCAGTTGTTAACCATATGCTTGCTACAGACTGGAATTTCTCAAAGTCTTGTCTGCTTGCCTCATCCACAAAATACGCCACCATACATGGCAAGCATAGTAGCATGCATTTGTTGACAGATCACTGAATCATTACAGAAAATCTTCCAGGAAAAAACTGAACCTACTCACATCTGCCAGCGATTGATATGGGACTGCATGGGGACTAAAAAAAGAAATGCAGTGAACAAATGAGGGCAAAAGGTTTGACGATACTAGGAACGATCACATGGTGGTTCTAAATGGCACTTAAGCAGTGCCGGATGCCTTGTTCAAGTTAAAGATGCAACGGATGAGTTATTTGATGTCCCAAATGAATCAGAATATGATCTCCTTATTCGAGCTAATAAAGTTACCTTTTGCCAAACTAATCTGAATTGGTATATTTTCTGTAATGTTTCAAAATACAGCAGTGCTCTGCTTTCTTAAAGAGGAAAAAAAATGAAACAGAGCTCCCAGTCACTCTTGATTATTCAAATGATTCATTAGTTAGTATGCTGGTCGCTCTTCTCATCTGCTTGTTCATTGGATCCTTGTTCATGTTGTTCATCTCATCCAATAAAAACTGTACTGATTTTTGCTGCATCATTTTTCTGTTGCAAGGCCAGCGAGGCCAGCGAAGCTCGTGTCCTGTATGTAACTGGTGGTTTTTTCATTACGCCTTCCGGAGGATCACCATGCACAACAGAAGCGTTGGCGACCAAGCAAACAGTATAACTTACTTGAGTTTGTGATCAGTGTTGTTCTTCAAGACCAGGTACTAGCATATACTATGCTTCCGATTAACATCTGGATACAGATATACCTTAGATGGCCTGAAACTTTTTTTATTCTGATTATTATTAGGAGACCCTTTATCAATCGATCATGGGTGCAAGGATCCTGGTGCATCCGGGAGCTCCCATTGTTCCCATTCCGCGAGCAGGGGTACAGGAAGATCAAAAACCTCGAGAACTTTAGACGACCGCTAGGTAGCTGCAAGAGGAGATGGAGGGTCTGACAATCAAACCCCTCTGAATGACGAAGAACAAGACGGGATGCATTTCAATTGAATGCTTATTATCCATTTCAGCAATACTATGCGTGTGTGTGTCTGTGTGTTGTGTTGGTGTTTTCTTTTAAATTCAGATATAATCCGTGTACCTCCCCCATCCAACACCACTGAGCGGATGCATTAAAAGGAGGTGACTATTTTTTGTACGGAGTCGATAATTAAAGTTCCCATAGGCATATGGAATGCAACTGGCAGTGTACCGACAACAATGTTGTGGAATTTAACTAAAAACTGATTTGAAGCACCAAAATTTTCTAAGACATAAAAATATTTAACCCGTAGCAACGCACGGGCATTCAACTAGTTATTCTAACAACAAACTGAGCCAACTCAAGTTACGAAAAAAAAAGGCTAAATCATTATAGAATTTATTGAATAGGAAAAGGCATAGGTGGAATGAATCGCATTGAAAGCAATGGCAGATATTCTTTGGCATTTCAAAAGAAAAGAAAAAAACATTTTTAGTCATCTAATCATTATAAAAATAGATTTTTCTAAGACTAATTGAGCCCTTCTTAATTTGCTTTCTTCATCTACTACCCTCCCCTCCTGATCCGATCTCTTTGTCGCTCTACCTCCTCCAGTTTTCCCCTGTTCTAACCCTGTGATCCGCAGCATTTTGTGGCCATGGTCATCGGCGTTGGCCGCGATGTTGAAGGCATTGATGGGCTCGACCAGGAATAAAAAGACGACCATGCTTGTTTGGTAGGTCACAACCAGGAAGATGAAGTGCCCCACGATGGCTTCGCACGTCATTGGCTAGATGCCCTCAACACTAAGGAGGTGCTTGATTACAACTACGAGTTTTTCTCAGCAAAGAAACGTGGCCTTGACGTTGATGCTAATCCGGACGAGAGCTTCCATGTTGAGCGCTACACCTGTTGTAACGACTCAATCTATAGAAACTTTGTTTCAAGGAGCTTTTCATCGTCATGTAATATATATCACTTCATCTCATGGCATCATGCCATTTAGGTGCATGGTTAAAACCCCTAAAAAACTCAAAAATTGCAAATGTGCTCAAATATGCCTTCAACTAACTTTGGCAAAGAAATATCGAATCAAAACCTTGTCGTGGGATTTTTCCTAGGTCCTAAATTTATGCTTGTCATCCCTATTATTTTCAATAGTAGTTTAACTACTTGCTAAACCTTTATTTTCAAATCGAGGCAGGATAGTGAATAATTTTGTTTGGCGACGATTCCTTCAATGACAATCCATTAAACTCCATATTTGGGACTAATATGGTGTTTAGTACCTCGAGTAGTGATATTTCACATGCATTAAGTTAAAAACTAAATCTTGGGCTTATTTGGAACTAAGATTAAATCAACGGTCAAAGGTATTTCCGTTGTGGTTAATTTGAAATCTATTCTAAAATTCTATACTCTCTAGATGAAGTTCTTAATCAACATCACAAGCTAGCAAAAGTTAAGTCTTTCTCTCCTGGACACATGATAGCTACTCACTTATATTGTGTATTTCTATACCCACCAATCTCCCTCGAGCACTGTACCTGCACCTGTTGCTTTCCCAACGCCATCTGCTACGCTCTCTCTTCTTTCCCAACTCCAAAAAACGTGGATTCAAATTCTTGCATGTTATAGCCCTCGATTGAGAAGCTTTCGATCTTTCAAGCACTGGATTTTTTGTTGGGTCGTGCTCAAAGACGCAACGCGAGAATTCTATTAGGGACAATAACATATCTATGTACTTTTTTTATGCGCAAAACAGTAGGGAAAAATCCCTACTGCTTAGTTTTCTCCTTTTTCCATTAAATAAAATATTTACAAGCAGAGTTCAGTGTTCAGCCAAAATAATTACAAAGTATAATTCCACTCGTACATGCCTTCTTTGAGACTAGGCTTAGCTCTATGCATAGCTAGGTGAAAATTTTCTTTAAAAAATCTCAGGCACTCCGGCTGATGAGCAATGTCCCCTTCAAAGATGATTTTATTTCTGTGGTTCCAGATCGACCAGCATCCTAAAATGAGAATTTCCTTGTAGCACATGGTTCTATATCTTGTTCTTCCATCAATTAACAGATCATATAGTTCCAGATCATTATTCCATTCAATATTAAGAGACCACCAAAAAATCTGGCTAAAGTCACACCTAAAGAAGAGGTGCATCTTATCTTCATTGGGGCAGTCCTCACACAAGACACATTCTTTTGACTCCACATGGAATTTTTTCCTTGTGAGCAAATCTCTAGTATTCAGTCTGTCTTGTAATAGTAGACATAAAAAGAATTTGTGTTTTGGCAAAACACATGATTTCCAATTCCATTTGAAGGGTAGGGGAGCAGTGGGATTTGGTGAAAGCTCTTTATATATCCTGCTGCTAGAGAAACTTGTTTTTGGTACCTGGGGCTGCCAAATGTCATTGGTCTCAATAATTCCTCTATTCTGGAAGATTGTCTCTAGTGAAATACATTCTTGTGCAGCTTCCGGGGATAGTGGCAAGTGAAATAGGCTGTATATAGAGTCACTGTTGTAGGTCTGCAATGCTTGAAGCAAGGATGTGTTCTGGTCTTTGGCATAGGAGCATAGATGGGGGTATTGTTGCAACAGAGTAGGTGTAGACCAATTATCTCTCCACAGTCTGACAGTGTTCCCAGCTCCTACTGAGCAGGTAAATAGTGATAGAAATTTGTCCATTAGAGAGACAATCTTTCCACCAAAATGATCCACATGGGTTGGATGTTTGTGGGAGATTTCCTTGTCCATAGTGGGCTTGCCAAATGAGTTTAACCCATGGATGTCTTGCTTATTCATAAATTTGAAAAGATATTTCATCAACAGTGCCATATCTGGGTTCTGAGATTTAGAACTCCAAGTCCACCTGCTTTCTTGGGTTTGCACACATTTTCCCATTTAACCAGGCATTTTCCTTTTTTCTCAATAGCTAGCTTTTCCTCTCCAGAGGAATCCTCTAGATGATCCTTCCACATGATCCAGGAAACCAATTGGCATTTTGATGGTGCATAGAGCAAAGTTAGGAATAGCTGTGATTATGGATTTTACCACAGTAAGTCTGCCATCATAGGATAGGGTATCAGCGATTCCCACAAGCCTTCTGTCTATTCTCTCAAGAATACCAATGAAATCATCAATTCTTGGCTTTGTAGTGCCTATAGGTAAACCCAGATAGGTGAATGGCAGGTTTTCAGCTCTGCACCCAATAGAATTAGCAAGTTCAGTACACCTTTCTGTTGTAATGTTAATTGGTGCTATAGATGTCTTGCTGTAATTGACATTTAATCCAGTCGATGTTGAGAATTTTTGCAATATGTTTTTGAGTATGTCGAGCTGATCAGGGCAGGCAGGCATGATAATCAAGGTATCATCAGCATACTGAATCACAGGATAGTCGAGCCCAAATGAATGCTCTAGGGGTAGCTCCAGATTACCATATCTCCAAGCAGCATTTACAGCATATTGCAGCAGTTCAGAAGCTGAAACAAATAGGAGAGGAGATAGTGGGTCTCCCTGTCTTACCCCTCTTTTGCATTCGATAATTTTCCCAGGTACATCATTCAGTAGGACTGAAGCAGATGCTGTGTACAGAATAGACTTAACCCATGAAATCCATTTATCGCCAAAACCCATGTGCTGAAGCATAAGGATATTTTCTATGTACATATCCTTGTCGCTGAAGTTCATTCTCCTCAAAGTATTGTTGAAGTTCTAAGAATATTTTCTTTACATTTCCTATCCATATCGTCAACTTTCCATGTACTTGAACTGGGATCGATCGCATCAATGGATTTTCTTTGGTTGTCACCATCGAACGTTTTCCAATATCTACATTTGCATTCTCTATTGAAAGGACATTGTCGCGATATTGTTATGGATCAACGATCTCTTGAACCTATTAGAAACATACCTTGGCTCTCTAGCATTACTTCTTAGTTCCTTTGAGAGCCCTTCCACATACATGCACATACAAATTCTGGGCCCTGGGCAATACAAAATAAATATAATTATTTATACTAACATTTATACTTGTGTATATCTCTTTGATATCAGTTCACGGACATAATGTGTTGTGCTAAAGCTAAATCTTAATATGTAAGATAAATTACACTAGTTTTTAAACACATTGGGTCCTGCTAGGATGTTGAAAAATCTCTTAAATGAAAAAAACTCAATGTGTTCTTGAATTGAATTGCGTTACTTGCATGAGTATAGTGCATATATTTGTTGTGTGCACGTCCTTACCTATTGGCAAAGAGCTCTAAATTGTGTGCTAAAGAATATCTTGATAGAGATTTATAGTTTATTATTAGGAATACTCTGACAGAGGAATCTAGAGTATATATAGTATTTAAGAGAATGTTTGCACCAAATCATTGCATGTCTCGCTGTAAATTCTTGGGTAAATGTGTCTTACATATAATCGATAAATAACGTGTGTTTTCCCTATAATTTAGCTAAGATATATTGTAGTACAACTTGTAAAACATCCATCCAAAGCAGAGTAGCATCCTAGCTAAGTTACCAATGTTGACCAGATTGATTTATTTCTACATGGTACGCACTATTGGCTTACGGCGTGGGCTTACTCCTGAAAATTTGTTGTGTACATGTGTGTTTTTTACATATATATGAACTACACTCTTATTCATTATAATATTTTCCAATAAAGCTTATATTTAGCTCACGATGTTATAACGTGGGCAGATGCATATATACCCCGGGCCTGTGCGGTCACCCTGTTTGCCTAGAGCTGGGCTGGCCATGTAGATAGGGTGCTTCACACTATCTATCTTGTGGTCAAACTTAAAGTAACACTGCAACAAAATACTCCTCATCTTTGAAGTGTCTAATATAAATCCAGCATCATAAATATCTTCATCTTTTCATTCTATTTCTATAATGTCATATTCTTCATAGTACAAAATGTCTTCTTCTTTGAACAAACCCCTCAAAGATTCTCATCCACCTCCTATTGCATTCCAATATTAGTCGGAGAGTTGTTCTACCATCATTACCTATCATTACCAAGTGTGAGTCCTGCTTTCCCACAAGGAGATAGAAACATCAAAGTCAGATTAGATAGAGGTTGGGAGATTATGCTTTTCTGGAAAGGTTTGAAAACATTGTGGTAAATTGTGTGCAAACAGTGGAGTCGGATCACCATGCAGGAAAAAGAAACAATGAGGAAGAAAAATAGGGGACGAGGAGGATGAGCAAGGAAAAGTGGATTTCTCTACCAGTCAAGACATAGAAAGCTTCTATGGTGCTGAAGTGCATCAATATATGCGTGGAGTGGGAAATGGGAGCAACTGGCCAAGGACTTGTTGATGCATGTAAAATGCATACATGAACTTTGTATTATATTACTGATATTTCAATCATATTTGCATCATATAGGGTTATATCATTGTTTTATATTGATTTTGAGAATATTTCATTGTTTCCCTATTTTTCTAGAATTAATCCTGCACAGGCAGAAAACCTTATTTTCTATATTTTGATGTTTCAGGGACCCAAACGACGTCCAAATGACCTAATAATTTACGGGATCAGTTTTTGGAAGGAACAAAGCGTGGGAGCGAAGGAAGCGAACAAACGGAGACCCGAGGGCCAAGTTGAGTGGGCCCACGCGGCCAGATTCCTTGGCCGCGTGGGACCCATCAACCTGGGCCTCGAGGCTCCGCTGTCGTCGATCTTTTTTCCCGAGCCTCCGTCTTGACCTAAAAACGACTATAAAAATAGTCCCCTGACGGCTTTCGGAAGGGAGCGCCGCAGAAACACAAAACCACGAAACAGAAGACCTGGAGCTGCAGATTGGAGGAGGAAAACTCCGGCGGGGCGCTGCCGGGGTGGTCTCCATCTTCTCCAACATCTCCACCATCATCACCATGATGAAGGGGGAGTAGTCCACCCCCTGGACTTTGGGTTTGTGGTGGCAACTTGATCTAATCTCTCTATGTATGATCATTGTTGAAGTCCATATGATGTGCCTTGCATAAGTATGGATCTATCTATATTTTCTATGGTGGATATTATGGTATGAGATGATATTTGTTATGCATTTACCGTTGTGTTGGATCTTTTATGACTTGTCATACTTTGGAGATATTCTATGATGCATGTGATGGTTCGATTTATGCATAATGCCTTGTTTATCCATGTCATGAGGTGATTGACACCACCAAGTGTAGATAGACAAGGGAGATGTGGTCATGCACACGAAATATGAATCATTGCACTAGTGTTTAGAATATTGTCCATTATGAAGTATGATGTATGTAGGTACGAGATGGCCGAATTGACAACGGCATATGTATGGAGTGACACAATACAGCCCAACATCCTTTATCTGGGGGTAAAAAGGAAGAAGTATGATGTGGGAGTGACAACAAACCACGCTAGCCTTACGAGGGTGACCTAGCAACACAAATGATTATTTTCTTTCAACTATGTGTTTTAGGACATGTAGCCGTCATAGAAGTTTACCATTAAAGCATGACAATTGTGTGTACTTTTTATCTATAACATGATAATCACCATAGATGGGAGAGAGGATTGAGTGAACCCATGAACCCATGTCCATTGTTCCTATAAGAGAAAACATTTGTCTTGTCCTCTTGCATTGAAGAGGATTGGGACACTTTTACATTCTTGTTTTGTTACATTAAACTTCCATCCATTAAATCAACCATCTTGTTCTTTATACCTGTTTAGGGCATAATCAACTAAAACTTGTGACACTTTAGTTGTAGGGAATAGATAATTTTTCCTTCTTGCTCCTGTGGATCGATACCCTACTTCCACATTGAGAGGTGCTACAGTGATCCCCTGCTCTTGTGGGTTATCAAGTACTTTTCTGACGCCGTTGCCGGGGAGCGTAGCGCTTAAGTTTCTATTCTTGTGTGCACTAGACTTTAGATTTATTTTATCTTGTTTTATATCTTACAATCATCTAAGCTTAGGGAGGTTGCACCTACGTGAGCATCATCTTATCCATCTTTACCTTCAAATCATTTTATTTTGTTTTGTTATTGTCTTGCATATTTCGGTTTGCATATTTTATTTTCAGTTTTGCATTTTGTGTTGCATTGGTTATTTCGGTTTGCATTGTTCAGTATCATTTTATTTTCAGTTTTCATCTAAAAACTTAAAATCCATAAAAATTAAGTGTTGCTTTTGATATGTGTTTCAAGCTATGGAGGAAGGTTATGTCAAAACTATTGGAGCTTACTATGAATATCGATCTACCAAAGAAGGAAATAGAATGCTTGAATTGCTTGAACATCTCGATGATATGGCTATTGAGTTTTGTGAATTACATGATGTAACTTGCTGCTTTAGAAAAGACTATAAACACTCTCCCTATCAATGTAAGCACAACAGTGATCCTCTAATTGCTTGTTATCGTGAAAATAAATTTTCATGCCCTGATATAGAACAAGTTGAGAAATATATTGCTTATGTTGCAGCCCATGAAATAGACTTTCTTATTGATAATTTTTTTGCAACTAGTCATGAAGCTCGTGTAATGAAAGGACACATTTCTATTCTTCTCCAACTTTGCAAAAAAAGAGTTTAGTGATAATGTTTATGTTAAAGAAAGAATTCTTGCTGCCATGGAAAGTACTAATATTTTGCAGGAAAAGGATAATGAAAACATAAGCTTGGAAGAGGAAGTATGTGAAGAGGAGATTGAAATGGATGTGTTCCAACCTAAGCTTGGGGAAGAATTGGATCTCCCAACTTCACCATCAACATTTGATAGTAGCACTCAAACTCAAAAGTCTTTTGTTATTTATGAAAACCCATGTTATGATGAGTGTCAAACTAAAAATTATATGGTCCTATATGATAACTCATGCTATTATGATGAAACTAATAATGCTCCTTTACTTTCTATTAATGCTACTAGTGAACTTATTGATGATAATGAGGAGTATTGCTTAAATATGCTATATGATAATGCTTTAGATGATGGTCCTATGCTTATTGATAAACCTCCATGTTTAGTTGTTACTAAATTATGTGAGGATAAAAATGATATACTTGCTGTTTGTGATGTTACTCTTACTCATGAGAGTCCTACTTTGTTTCTGGATTCTCCTAATTACACCATAGAGGAGAAATTTGCTTATGTTGAGAAATACTTATGTGATTTGCAATTACCTTTAGTTCCAAATCTTTGTTGCAACCATGATATTAAACTTGATATTGATCTTAATAACTATTTTGAAAGAGGGAAGCATGCTAATGAATTCCATAAAAATTTAATGATCCTCTTTATGTACCTAAATTATCTAAGTTGGATGAGTCCAATGGTTATATGGGTGAATTTACTTTTACTTCTTGCAACTATTATGAAAGAGGAGGTGATAAGAGCCCTCTTTATGTTGCTAATAACTATAAGTTGCAAAATATCTACTGTTAATATGCATTGGAAAATTTCTATTTATTGTGCTTCATTCATATACAAAATGCCAATGCATAGAAAGAAAGTTAGACTTTGTTGTTATTACTTTTGTGTTTTGTTTTTCTCTCTACTAGGTCTCAACTTGAATATTATTTTGATTGGATTGATAACACCATGGGACCCTGGTATTATGCATGAACACTTCTCAAGGAAGAGGGACACACCAAAGAACAAGCTCCCTCATGAGCTTCAACCTTCATGATCACCAAAGTAAGAAGCCTAGCTACATGGCGATAAAGAAAGCGCTTTACAGGAGGCAACCCGGTTGTTTTTATTTTTGATTTTCTTTGTGTCCTCTTGCTGTAACAAGAGGCTTAGTTTTTAGTTTTGTTTCTGGAATTTTTAATAAAGTGCCAAGTTTTACCTATTTTGGCTTGAAAAAGTTGCTTTTTGCATTTGGAGACTTTATTCCAACACGAATCTGTGCACGGTATGATTTTTCATTCCTATTCTGTGACTCTGAATGAGCTGAAATTTGAACTGTAGTTGCAACTTTTCATCCTCTGTAAGCGTGAATGTTTTCAGATTTTTTCGACATATTTAAGTAGGGTAGAAAAATGCGTTTTGCTGCTGCTGTTTTTCTGGACAGATTCTGTCCCATTTTGTTTGATGCATTCTTTGAACTTTTAACTTGAATCTTTTTTATCCAATTGAGTTTATAAGTAGGCATACAACATTATACACTTTCTGGACATTCATATGAATTTTTGTTTAAGGATTTTATGCAGCGAGCAATTCATTTGTCTATCACTACTAATGTCGCCCCACAGAAAAGAGATGGGAGAAACGGTGTTTGAATTTTTTTCACAGGGATTAGAGGAGATGCACCAAGAGTTATCCAAGGATGTTGAAGACCATAAGCTTGGGGATGTGAAGACAACCCCACTAGACCAACACACTCTCGGTTTGCGCATGTCTAACTTCTGTTTTTCGATCAGTGCACTTTATCGCATAAACTTGGAGCGTCTTTTATTTGCTTTTTATTTCGGTTTGATTTTTGTTTGTCTTGAGACCACCACTATCATTTATATATGAGAGAGCTACTGGAAATTGGGGTTGAATTAAGTTGGATGCTATTAAAAAGATTGGGAAAGGGATGTTTGAGTTGATTCAAAAAGATACATATAGTTGCATGATTCATATGCTTTTTAATGATATTAATTTGCAAGTGTTTTATCAAGAACTATCTTTTATTCATGTTTTGATGCTAAATGTTACTTTACTTTGTTTAACATGGATTGGTTAGTTCTATGGACACTTACGCATGTATTTAGACGGTCAAATTTCTCCCTCTTGCTAGCCCAAAATTCCAACAAGTAAAAACTTGTTTTCCAACACCTTCAACCAAAGTTTTTCCAGTGAGTCCACCATATCTACCTATTAGCTTTATGCTATTCCGAGTATGTTTATCATGTTATTTTGTATTATCTATACTTCTGAATTAAAATGCTTATGTTATTGATTGTTATGAGAAAGGTTGGTTAAAGAGCTCTCACGAACTTGATGCACACCTTACTTTTATTGCACTTAATAAACATGACCCATTGTGATTAAAATTATGAAGTTGTGAGCTTGACAAGAGTCTTGGTTGGGAGTTAGCTCATATGTGCTGTCACATGGCAAGCTTTCAACGTGCTCTTTATATTTAGTTGATATCATGTACTTTTGTTTATGGATGCTTATCATGGTGCCAAATAAATGCGGAAACTTAGTAAGTTTAATGTGTTTGTATAAATGGCTAGAGAGATGCCTGGGCCGCTAATCTAAGCCATGCATCATTCATGGTGGAAATTTACTTACATACTATGGTGAACCTTCAGTGATGCACCCCACAATAAAAAGTTATACCAATAGTAAATAAAAAGGGTGTGGAGATTGTTCATTTTATTTGTTTGTCTTGTCATTTTGACATGGGCTTGTTCCATGTCCTGGGACAAGAGGTACCCCAGTTGACGCTCTTGATGACGCTATTATATTACTTACAATGACCTTAACTTGAACTTGCTTTTGTGTCCCAAAGTGAGTAACACCGTGGTGTAGGTACTCGTATTCACGGGGCATGAGACATTCAACCCATACTTTGTCAAGCATACTACTCATATTTGCTTTCACTTTAAACTTTAACCATTCAAGATGCTATGATAGGGGCAATGAGAGTTTGACACCAATGAATACCACATTGCAAGCATTAACTTAAGTAGAAGCATTTGGAAGTTAGATGAAACTTATTCATGTTTTACCTCTACTCATTTATATATCTTTCCAAAGTGTCCACCTTTTATATTCTGATTTACAAGAATACTCTATGACCATTATAGGATGTTTTTACTTTTCATTATGCATACATTTGGTCCATAGTACTTTCTTCTATGTTACACTTTGTGAATTATCATTGAACATCCTTACATTGAATATTTGATATCACTTCATAATCTCTCTTGTATATTGCTACTCCTTTGAAGATTGAATCATTTGACTCTATGTAGCAATAGTAATCATCTTTGATATCCTTTGATAATATTAAAATGCAAAGTCCATGTTAGTTTTATCACCTTCATACTCGAGGACGAGTATAGGTTAAGTTTGGGGATGTTGATGCATGTAAAATGCATACATGATCTTTGTATTATATTACTTATATTTTGATCATATTTGCATCATATAAGGGTTATATCATTGTTTTATATTGATTTTGGGAATATTTCATTGTTTCCCTATTTTTCTGGAATTAACCCCGCATAGGCAGAAAACCTATTTTCTATATTTTGATGTTTCGGGGACCCAAACGACGTCCAAATGACCTAATAATTTACAGGGATCAGTTTTTGGAAGGAACAACGCGTGGGAGCGAACAAACGGAGACTCGAGGGCCAAGTTGAGTGGGCCCACGCGGCCAGATTCCTTGGCCGCGTGGGACCCATCAACCTGGGCCTCGAGGCTCCGCTGCCGTCGATCTTTTTTCCCGAGCCTCCGTCTTGACCTAAAAACGACTATAAAAATAGTCCCCTGACGGCTTTCGGAAGGGAGCGCCGCAGAAACACAAAACCACGAAACAGAAGACCTGGAGCTACAGATTGGAGGGGGAAAACTCCGGCGGGGCGCTGCCGGGGTGGTCTCCATCTTCTCCAACATCTCCACCATCATCACCATGATGAAGGGGGAGTAGTCCACCCCCTGGACTTTGGGTTTGTGGTGGCAACTTGATCTAATCTCTCTATGTATGATCATTGTTGAAGTCCATATGATGTGCCTTGCATAAGTATGGATCTATCTATGTAATTCCTATGGTGGATATTGTGGTATGAGATGATATTTGTTATGCATTTACCATTGTGTTGGATCTTTTATGACTTGTCATACTTTGGAGATATTCTATGATGCATGTGCTGGTTCGATTTATGCATAATGCCTTGTTTATCCATGTCATGAGGTGATTGACACCACCAAGTGTAGATAGACAAGAGAGATGTTGTCATGCACACGAAATATGAATCATTGCACTAGTGTTTAGAATATTGTCCATTATGAAGTATGATGTATGTAGGTACGGGATGGCCGATGTGACAACGGCATATGTATTGAGTGACACAATACAGCCCAACATCCTTTATCTGGGGGTAAAAAGGAAGAAGTATGACGTGGGAGTGACAACAAACCACGCTAGCCTTACGAGGGTGACCTAGCAACACAAATGATTATTTTCTTTCAACTATGTGTTTTAGGACATGTAGCCGTCATAGAAGTTTACCATTAAAGCATGACAATTGTGTGTACTTTTTATCTATAACATGATAATCACCATAGATGGGAGAGAGGATTGAGTGAACCCATGAACCCATGTCCATTGTTCCTATAAGAGAAAACCTTTGTCTTGTCCTCTTGCATTGAAGAGGATTGGGACACTTTTACATTCTTGTTTTGTTACATTAAACTTCCATCCATTAAATCAACCATCTTGTTCTTTAAACCTGTTTAGGGCATAATCAACTAAAACTTGTGACACTTTAGTTGTAGGGAATAGATAACTTTTCCTTCTTGCTCCTGCGGATCGATACCCTACTTCCACATTGAGAGGTGCTACAGTGATCCCCTGCTCTTGGGGGTTATCACTTGTCATAATATCCAAGAAGGTGTGTTAGGCTTAAAAATAATGAGGACTTTAGAGTGGAGGACTTGGAAAGGGAAGGGGAGGCTGTGAAGGATAAATATGGTAAGTCTTGTATTCCTGATATATTGCCAATTCTTTGAATGCTACTCTTTCTCAAATTGCATTTTTTGTTGGGATTAGTTTGGGGTGTTCGTTGGATGTGACAGAATATAATTTGGATTTGATAAAAAATCTTGATCAGTCCAGGCTTGATTTGTATCTACAATTGAATAAAAAAGCTTAATGAAATTGGTGAACCTAGCATACCAACTGCCATTGGCGCTGGAGATGATGCTCTGGAGGAACTACTCTCCTTGGATTCAGATGTAGAGAAAACTAGAGAGGAGGAAATTGTTGCAAGTTGTTGCATGTTTTCTCTACTACGAAAGATAAGAGAAATAGATCCACACAACACTTGGTGGGAAAAAAAAGGTAAGAGATGAAAGGAGGGATTTGTAATAGCAGAGGATTGGTGATATAAGGAAGAACCATTTTATGAGGGAACTAATCCATGAGAAAATAATTGATTTTCCTGGCTTACAGGAAACAATGAAGCAAACTTTCTCTAGCTTTGATTTGCAGAAAATTTCAGGAAACACAGACATTTTTTGAAATTGGGCACCTCCAAGAGGGAGAGCTAGGGGACTTGGTGGAGATTGATAAAAAAAGTTTTGAAGTTATGGAAACCGATGGAGGGGAATATTTTGCAAGATTACTTTTATATAAAAAACAAGCCGATTCTCAGTGGAATCTTGTTCTTATTTATGGAGATGCCCGTGAATTATCAAGATTTTTTCAGCAATACAAATTACCTACTTTGGTGGGAGGGAATTTGACATAGTTAGAAAAGAAAATGAAAAAACAAACCAAACAGAATTGGACATTGGAGTTTCATTTTTAATGCCATCATTGAACAAGTTGGATTTAGAGAAATAAATATGAGTGGGAGACAATTCACAATCTCACTGATCCCAATTATGAAAAACTTGATCGATTTTTAACGTGTCCTGATTGGGAGGATAAATATTCCCTGACAAGAGTGACAACGTTGGAGCATGAAATTTCTTATCATACACCTCTCATGTTAGACTATGGGAAATTAAATAAAGCTCCTGCAATTTTTAGGTTTGAGAATGCATTGTTAAATCGGGAGGGGATCGATGACATTGTTTCCAAGACTGGAATGATTACAATGTGCATGAATCCAATTTGGATAAATGTAAAAAAAATATAAATTTAAGAATAAATGTGAAAGGATGGAGTAATAATATTGATGTTGCTTATAAAAGGATGAAGAAAGTTATTTTTGACAAAATTAGATAATATTGATAAGAAATGTGAACTTTCTGGCATTACTGCCAGGGAAAGGATGGAGTAGAAAGAGTTGTAGTCTCAATTATCCTAAAAGAGGTTGAATTAATATGGCTCCAAAGGCCTGAATAATAGATTTTGGAAGGTGACAACAATACTAGGTATTATCACTCCAAAGAAAATGGTAGGGGGAGAAAAAAGAATAATAATGCTTGAACAAGAAGATGGGAATATTGAAGGAGAACTGATGTCTACGCACGCTTCTATTCTTGTAGACAGTGTTGGACCTCCAAGTGCAGAGGTTTGTAGAACAGCAGCAAGTTTCCCTTCAGTGAATCACCCAAGGTTTATCGAACTCAGGGAGGTAGATGTCAAAGATATCCCTCTCAAGCAACCCTGCAATTAAGATACAAGAAGTCTCTTGTGTCCCCAACACACCTAATACACTTGTCAGATGTATAGGTGCACTAGTTCAGCGAAGAGATATTAAAATACAAGTGATATGGATGATCATAAGTGGTAATTGCAATCTGAAATAAAAATGACAGCCAGTAAACATGTAGCAGAACTGGTTGTAAACGGTGTTTCGATGCTTAGAAACAAGGCCTAGGGATCATACTTTCACTAGTGGACACTCTCAACAATAATAATATAATTGAATACATAGATATTTCCTCTTCACTGTGCTACTCTGAATTATTATCTCGTTGGATAACGAACACCAATCCACTGCGTAGGGCTATAAAAGCACACCTTAAAGTCGCATTCCACATCTAGGGAACCCCACACTGTCAACTTGAGCGCCCTAAATAGTACTAGACAAACACCGCAATTTCATAGAGACATCCAACACAAATAATAACTCATGATAAGTATTCCTGTAATCTTTAGCCTAAGAGCCACACACGGGGCGCACACTGTCAACTTCGCACCGTGGGACAAAGGTGACTCCGGAGTTTACAAATAAAACCACTCAAGTAGCATATAAGATAATGAAGATTAACATCTATGGATTCAACTAGATTACAAAGCTCATAATCACATAAAGATCACACCATGGGAGAGAGAGATAAACCACATAGCTACCGGTAGAGCCCTCAGCCCCGATGAAGAACTACTCCCTCCTCATCATGGGAGGCAGCAATGGCGATGATGGAGGCGGTGGCGTCGATGGAGATGGCTCCGGGGGCAATTCCCCGTCTCGGCAAGGGGCCGAAACAGAGACTTCTGTCCCCCGAATTAGGGTTTTTGGTGGCGGCGGAGCTACGGAATTCTTCTGGAGAAATTGTCGATCCTTTTAGGGTTTTCGGGTAGGAGCAATATATAGGCCAAAGGGCAACGCGAGGGGGTGCACGAGCCGTCCACACCACCCCCCGGCGCCGCCCCCCACAAGGCCGCGCGGAGGCATGGTGTGGAGGCTATGAGCCTCCGCTGGACTTGCCCATCTGGCTCCGTGGTTCTTCTGGCGAAATAGAATTTCTGTAATTTTTCTGGATTTTTCCGAGCAATTTGGTTTTCGGGCCTTTTCTATAATACACAGACATAATAAACAGAAACTGGCACTGTGGCATCTTGTTAATAGGTTAGTCCAATAAATGTCATAATATGATATAAAGTGTATATAAAACATGCAACAATTGGTATAATATCAACATGGAACATCAGAAATTATAGATACGTTTGAGACGTATCAAGCATCCCTAAGCTTAGTTCTACTCGTGCTCGAGTAGGTAAAACGATAATAACAAAATAATTTCTGAGGTGACATGCTACAATCATAATCTTGATCAAATAATACTGTAAAGCACATGTTATGAATGAAGTAATCCAGGTCAATGGTCTATAGTTTGCTAGCAAGTAGATAATGAGCAAACAACTGAATCATATAAGCAAAAACTTTTCATGAATAGTACTTTCGAGACAAGCATCAAAGAGTTTTGCATAAGAGTTAACTCATAAAGCAATAGATTCTAAGTAAAAGGTATTTAACCAACACAAAGGAAGATTTAAGTTTCAGCAATTGCTTTCAACTTTCAACATATATATCTCATGGATATTTGTCAACACAAAGCATATAAAAATTGTTGCACCAAAGTTGACACTAGTGTTTGCTTCTAAGATAGAAAGAAATAGGAAAACTGACTCAACATAAAAGTAAAAGAAAGGCCCTTCGCAGAGGGAAGCAGTGATTAAATCATGTGCTCGAGCTTTTTAAGTTTTTGAAATCATATAGAGAGTAAAAATAAGTTTTGGGAGGTGTTTGTTAATTGTCAACGAATCAGAAAATGGAAAGTACAATATGACCCCTGCCAACAAGACTTTTAAGAGCAGCTCCCATGAAGGACGTTATTTCTACCAGCAAGGCAGATCATCCCTCTTTCTCTTTTGTTTACACATGCAGATATTTCACTGTTTGTCATTGCTTGACTGATAAATCAGGGCAAAAATGTGAAGAGAATTAAGCGGTTAAAGTTGTAATTAATTGGGACTGGGCACCCCATTTGCCAGCTCTTTTTGCAAAATTAATGGATAAGCGGATGTATATGCCGCTAGTCCGGTGGTAAAGTCTGTTTGACAGTTGACATAAAGACATCCATCCCGTCCTCATGAGCTTGGTAAACATTGACACAAAATAGGAGTAATAAAGTTTGAATAGTTTAAAGGTAGCACATGAAAAATTTACTTGGAATGGCAAGGAAATACCACATATAGGTAGTTATGGTGGATACAGATGGCATGGATTTTGGCTCAAGGTTATGGATGCACGAGAAGCATTCCCTCTCAGTACAGAGTTTAGGCTAGCAAGGTTATTTGAAGCAAACACAGGATATCAACTGACACAGCAAGACTTATATGAAAACATATTGCAAGCATTATAAGACTCTACACTGTCTTCCTTGTTAACCAAACCCTTTTACTAGAAAATATCTAGACCTTAGAGATACCAATCATGCAAACCAAATTTCAACGAGCTTACGGTAGTTTTTCATTAATAGGTTTTAACTACATGATACAAAAGCTTAAACATGAACTACTTGATAACTCAAAACAATTGACAAGTATCAAATTACCCAAGACAATGATCTACAAGAATATGTAAGCTTCTCCATTATACCATCTACCACATGCAACATTTTTTGTTCCAACCAAACACCAATCACTTTATTTCAACATAAACTCTCCAAACAATTATAAGTGAAGCGAGAGAGTACTTTCTTAAAAAGAACTAACAGGTCTGAATAAGAGATGCATGCAAAACAGGAGCTAAAAGCATAGCAATAGCTAGATAAGAATACTCAACAAGTATAAGTGAAGAATAGGAGTATTCATATGAAAAAGCGGAGCGTGTCTCTCTCCCAATCAAGAATGCTGGGGTCCAATCAAGTTGACCATAAGAAAATAAAATACTAAAAATAAAAGCACACATACGCTCCAAGTAAAGCACATATGATGTGAAAGAATTAAAATATAGTTTCACTAGAGATGACCTGATAAGTTGCTGATGAAGAAGGGGATGCCCAAGGCATCCCCAAGCTTAGACGCTTGAGTCTTCTTGAAATATGCTGGGGTGATCCATGGGAGCATCCCCAAGCTTAAGCTCTTCACTCTTCTTGATCACATTATATCATCCTTCTCTCTTGACCCTTGAAAACTTCCGCCACACCAAACTCAAAGTAATTCTCATTAGAGGGTTAGTGCACAATCAAAAACTCACATGTTCTATAAGGACACAAACATGACCTTTACTTTTAACATTAGCTACTGCCACTGATGTTATGTGAAGCTCTTCACCCTAAAAAAAGAATTCCACTCAACACTAGTAAAAGAGAGAATGCGAAAAATAAAAGACAGAATCTGTCTAAACAGAACAGTCCGCAAAGACGAATTTTTTCGAGGCACTTACGTTGCTCAGATTGAAAAACTTTAAACTAACGAAAGATGCGTACATATCGGAGGATCACGCACAAAAAATTTCAGATTTAAATAATGTTTCTGTGATTTTACAGAAGTAAAACGGTGAACAGCAGAAATCTGTTCCTGCGCAGAAATCCAAATCTAGCATCATCTTCCTATTAGAGGCAATACTTGGCACAACAATGCGATAATATAAAGATACAAAGTGATTGTTACAGAAGTAAACAACTCCTTGACTCAAAATGAAGAAAAATTGCAGAAATAAAATAACATGGGTTGTCTCCCACAAGCGCTTTTCTTTAAAACCTTTTAGCTAGGCATAGTGATTTTTATGATGCTCACATAAAGATGAGAGTTGAAACAAAAAAAAGAGCATCAAGAAGCATATATAAAACATGTTTAAATCTAACACTCTTCCTATGCATAGGAGCCTTATAAGAAAACAAGTCAATGAAGAACAAAGTGACTAGCATAGGAAGGCAAAACAAGTGTAACTTCAAAAATTTCAACATAAAGAGAGGAGACTTAATATTATTGTGATATATGAAATCGTGTCTCCCTCTCTCATAAGGACCAGTAGGTCTTAAAGTACCCAGCAAATAAAAGCAAATCAAGAGAAAGCTCAAAACATTCATCATAAAGAGAAGAAATTTAGTAACATGAAGATTTCTATACCCATATTTTCCTCTCTCAAAATAATTTTCAGTGGCATCATGAATAAACTCAACAATATAGCTATCACATAAAGCATTCTTATCATGATCCACATGCATATAAGTATCATTACTCTCCACATAAGCATAAACAGTTTCATTAGTAATAGTGGGAGTAAAAGTATCACATCCATCATTGTAATCATCATAAATTGGAGGCATAGAATAATCATAATGAATTTTATCCTCAATAGTAGATGGACTGAAAATATCATATTCATCATTGTAAACATCATATATAGGAGGCATATCATAATCAACATAAACTATATCCTCAATAGTAGGTGGACTGAAAATATCACAATCATTATAATCATCAGTAGCAAAAGGATTTTCAAAAACCTCAACCTCCCCAAGCTTAGAGCTTTGCATAGCATTAGCAATAATGGTGTTCATAGAATTCATAGATATAACATTGCTACCATCCCGCAAATAATTTTCCATAGGTTTTTTAATTTTCTCTTCAAAAGCATCATGTCCTAACTCAAGATAAATTTCATAGAGCTCTCTAATTTTGTTGTTGTTTTCCATTAAGCCTAACTAGTAAAAAAAACAAGAAACAAAAAGATATAATTGCAGAATCTAAAGGAAATACCTTCGAGCACACTCACACGCTGGCAACAGTGCTAGAAAATAGCTTAGTAGACGGAGGATGTGAGTACCTTTTACCTTACCTCCCCGGCAACGGCGCCAGAAAATAGCTTGATGTCTACGCACGCTTCTATTCTTGTAGACAGTGTTGGGCCTCCAAGTGCAGAGGTTTGTAGAACAGCAGCAAGTTTCCCTTAAGTGAATCACCCAAGGTTTATCGAACTCAGGGAGGTAGAGGTCAAAGATATCCCTCTCAAGCAACCCTGCAATTAAGATACAAGAAGTCTCTTGTGTCCCCAACACACCTAATACACTTGTCAGATGTATAGGTGCACTAGTTCAGCGAAGAGATATTAAAATACAAGTGATATGGATGATTATAAGTGGTAATTGCAATCTGAAATAAAAATGGCAGCAAGTAAACATGTAGCAGAACTGGTAGTAAACGGTGTTTCGATGCTTAGAAACAAGGCCTAGGGATCATACTTTCACTAGTGGACACTCTCAACAATAATAATATAATTGAATACAGAGATATTTCCTCTTCACTATGCTACTCTGAATTATTATCTCGTTGGATAACGAACACCAATCCACTGCGTAGGGCTATAAAAGCACACCTTAAAGTCGCATTCCACATCTAGGGAACCCCACACTGTCAACTTGAGCGCCCTAAATAGTACTAGACAAACACCGCAATTTCATAGAGACATCCAACACAAATAATAACTCATGATAAGTATTCCTGTAATCTTTAACCTAAGAGCCACACACGGGGCGCACACTGTCAACTTCGCACCGTGGGACAAAGGTGACCCCGGATTTTACATTAATAAAACCACTCAAGTAGCATATAAGATAATGAAGAGTAACATCTATGGATTCAACTAGATTACAAAGCTCATGATCACATAAAGATCACACCATGGGAGAGAGAGATAAACCACATAGCTACCGGTAGAGCCCTCAGCCCCGATGAAGAACTACTCCCTCCTCATCATGGGAGGCAGCAACGGCGATGATGGAGGCGGTGGCATCGATGGATATGGCTCCGGGGGCAATTCCCCGTCCCGGCAAGGTGCCGAAATTGAGACTTCTGTCCCCCGAATTAGGGTTTTTGGTGGCGACGGAGCTACGGAACTCTTCCGGAGAAATCGTTGATCCTTTTAGGGTTTTCGGGGTAGGAGCAATATATAGGCCAAAGGGCAACGCGAGGGGGTGCACGAGCCGTCCACACCACCCCCCGGCGCCGCCCCCCTCCAGGCCGCGCGGAGGCATGGTGTGGAGGCTGTGGGCCTCCGCTGGACTTGCCCTTCTGGCTCCGTGGGTCTTCTGGCGAAATAGAATTTATGTATTTTTTTTGGATTTTTCCGAGCACTTTGGTTTTCGGGCCTTTTCCGCAATACACAGACATAATAAACAGAAACTGGCACTGTGGCATCTTGTTAATAGATTAGTCCAATAAATATCATAATATGATATAAAGTGTATATAAAACATGTAACAATTGGTATAATATCAATATGGAACATCAGAAATTATAGGTACGTTTGAGACGTATCAAGAACCAACTTAATGAATGATGCATGTAAAATGCATACATGAACTTTGCATTATATTACTTATATTTCAATCATACTTGCATCATATAAGGGTTATATCATTGTTTTATATTGATTTTGGGAATATTTCACAGTTTCCCTATTTTTCTGGAATTAACACTGCACTGGCAGAAAACCCTATTTTTTATATTTTGATGTTTCAGGGACCCAAACGACGTCCAAATGACCTAATATTTTGCGGGGATCATTTTTTGGAAGGAACAAAGCGTAGGAGCGAAGGAAGCGAAAAATGGAAACCCGAGGGCCAAAAGACGTGGGCCCACGTGGCCAGATTCCTTGGCCGCGTGGGACCCCCTATCCTGGGCCTCGAGCCTCCGATGCGTCGATCTTCGTCCCCGTGCCTTCGTCTTGACCTAAAAACGACTATAAAAATAGTCCCCTGATGGCTTTCGGAAGGGCGCGCCGCAGAAACACAAAACCACGAAACAGAAGACCTGGAGCTGCAGATTGGAGGGGGAAAACTCCGGCGGGGCGCTGCCGGGGTGGTCTCCATCTTCTCCAACATCTCCACCATCATCACCATGATGAAGGGGGAGTAGTCCACCCCCTGGACTTTGGGTTTGTGGTGGTAACTTGATCTAATCTCTCTATGTATGATCATTGTTGAAGTCCATATGATGTGCCTTGCATAAGTATGGATCTATCTATGTAATTCCTATGGTGGATAATGTGGTATGAGATGATATTTGTTACGCATTTACCGTTGTGTTGGATCTTTTATGACTTGCCATAATTTGGAGATATTCTATGATGCATGTGATGGTTTGATTTATGCATAATGCCTTGTTTATCCATGTCATGAGGTGATTGACACCACCAAGTGTAGATAGATGAGAGAGATGTGGTCATGCACACGAAATATGAATCATTGCACTAGTGTTTAGAATATTGTCCATTATGAAGTATGATGTATGTAGGTACGGGATGGCCGATGTGACAACGGCATATGTATTGAGTGACACAATACAGCCCAACATCCTTTATCTGGGGGTAAAAGGAAGAAGTATGATGTGGGAGTGACAACAAACCACGCTAGCCTTACGAGGGTGACCTAGCAACACAAATGATTATTTTATTTCAACTATGTGTTTTAGGACATGTAACCGTCATAGAAGTTTACCATTAAAGCATGACAATTGTGTGTACTTTTTATCTATAACATGATAATCACCATAGATGGGAGAGAGGATTGAGTGAACCCATGAACCCATGTCCATTGTTCCTATAAGAGAAAACCTTTGTCTTGTCCTCTTGCATTGAAGAGGATTGGGACACTTTTACATTCTTGTTTTGTTACATTAAACTTCCATCCATTAAGTCAACCATCTTGTTCTTTAAACTTGTTTAGTGCATAATCAACTAAAACTTGTGACACTTTAGTTGTAGGGAATAGATAACTTTTCCTTCTTGCTCCTGCGGATCGATACCCTACTTCCACATTGAGAGGTGCTACAGTGATCCCATGCTCTTGGGGGTTATCAATGAAGTATATTATTCATTCTAAAAAAACATTTTTAGTAATTCTGGTAATTCAACAATTTCTGTGGATTTCACAAAGCTAAACATATTTCGGAGGAGGAAGCGACAAAATTAATCAAACCTTTCCGCTTAGAATAAATATAAGGTGATGTATTCTAAATGAAGAAATAAAATGTGATATATTCCAAATGAAGCAACAGAATTCTATGAGCGTTACTGGAATCTGATTAATAAATATTTGAAGGATTTACTTGATGATTTTCATGGGAAAAATAGATATTTTCATATTAAGTTTTGGGATTATCACATTGATTCTGAAAAGTAAAGAGGCACTATAGATTCACAAATTCATACCAATTTCTCTCTTGAATGTGAGTTTCAAGATAATGACTAAAGTTCTTATGAGTAGACTAAAAAATGTAGTTGGAGCTATGATTGCACCAGTTCAAACTGCTTTTGTGAAAGATATGCATATAATGGTGGGGTATCAATTTTGCATGAGGCATGAATACCATTCATCATAAGAAATAAAATGCTCTCTTATTCGAAGTTGATTTGTAGAAGGCCTTTGGGGGCCAATCCAAACTGTCCTTGGGGTGTTTCCTTGCCCCCAAGGACAGTGGAGTAGCAAACCAAGAAGGGCTTATCCGCAGGCCAGGGTGTGCCCTGGGGCCCATGCGGTTAGCCCCATGTGTGGTGCAACCGAGGGTACCCTTTGCCCCGTCTAGCACTCCCCCCTTTCCCGGGTTTTCTCCGAAACCCTTCGGATCACTATATACCTGTTGGAGATATGCCCTAGAGACAATAATATTGAGTTATTATTTATCTACAAATTTATTATTAGGTTTATATCTTTATGCTATAACTGTTGTGGTACTTGAATAGTGAATATTCAAAGGAGAACCTACAAGCACATGTAGAGATATGAATAAATCAAGTGTTCATAATCTTGTCTCTAAGATTAGCTTATCTTGTTGTTAGATGATCACGTTTTCCTGACCGTGGACTTTTATAAGTCATACAACTATAAGAGTATATTTTCGGAATGACAATAGTACTGAACCGACCCAAGTGTATGATCTTGCTAAGTGACAAATCGTCTTAGATGATGTTAGCAAGTGATTATGAAATTTTTGTTAGCTGTATCCCTATACCATGAGAACATCTAGTGACCGCACACTTGACATGTATGCTTTGATTGTCATCAACTACCTTGCTATAAAAAGGGACTATAACAGTGACTTTTGGGTGTAACCTAAAGTGTGTAATGGAACTGAGATTATTCAATAATGGTACTTACTCCTCCAGACGATGGAGATATACATCCTATGGACCCTCTCAGTTTCACCGATGTCACCCAATCGTCTGGCCAGACACTGTGTGATTTATCACAGGACATCCGGGATACGAATGAGAAAAAGAGAATGATATCGATACAAGTTTTGTATGTGTAGTGATCGAATGGTTTGATCACACAATGCACATTGTCTCACCCCGTGATATCATTGGTATCGTGTAGCTAAGAGGATTTACTTAATGAGAAACACAAAAGGTTCCACCGTTATTCGTGAATGCACAGGAGCCATCATGGACGTCCATGGTCCCCCTGTTGGTTATTGTTCGGTAAGTACTCCGAGCATATTTGTGTGTTACCGAACCTTCTGGATCACACACTTAAGTTGTGTCAATCTTTTATTGAGAGTTTTTTGTAGTTATACTGGTTATGAGAAGTGGTCGGAGTCATTCCGATGCCACAGGAACAGCTCCGATGTGAATTGGAGGTGTTCCGATGAAGTTATCATGAGAGGCATATAATGCCGTTATAAGGCTGAAAGCCTTTGGGAGAATTATGAGCGGACATTAGATGTCCCGGGATGTAGGGAAGTGTTTCTGACATCAGTGGATAGAGTCGATGATTTTATCTAAAGATTATATATAGTTCCAGAAGAGTTTCGGGGGAGAACCAGGAGGGGGCGGGGAGAGCGGAGGGGCACTCGGTGCCCTAGGGCTGCGCCACCTATGGTGGTGCAGCCTCATGGGCCCCAGGGTCCACTCGACCAGTGCACCACCTCCCCAAGCTTTCCTTTTATTTAATTGGTGGGATTTGATTATATCACTAAATTAAAGGAAGAGATAAAAAAGGAAATACATGTTTAAAAGGAAGGACTCCTAGTCCAACTAGGAGTCCAACCAAATTGGACTTGGGGAGGGATTCGGCCGGATCTCTAGGGCCAGCGCACCAAGGGAGGGGTTTGCCCCCTCCCAAGCAACCCATCCCCTCCTCCTCACTATATATACTCCCCCAACCCCCAAGGGTTTGACACATCAATTGCTCCCGATTTTCGAGGTGTCCTATATCGGAGCTATCTTTCTCTCTATATCTCATGTGTGTTGAGAAAACCTCTACAGTCTCATATATAGTAGATTAGATCTACCACCATAGACTACGCCGGCCAAAAGGCTGTCTCTCATCATCGGCGCCGAGTTCTGGACGGCGGAGCGCTGACGGGTTGGCGCAGTGGATGCATGGATACTAGAAGAGGGATAGTGCAAGCGATCTTCATGAGGGAATCATCAACATGCTCACCTCCTGGCGTGGATGTGAGAATCTTTATCAGGCTTCACCAACATCGTCATCGACAAACTCCATCTTCCTCAACGGTGTTTGTAAGTTTTAGATTTGGCATTATAGGGTGCTGCATATCTTCATAGTAGATCTTGGCGGTTATGTAAGACAATTTTTTTAAATTCCTATACGTAACCCTACAATATCTTCCATATAAAATCTCGGGATAAATCCAACAGTGATAGAAACTATTTGTAAAACCATGTGACATCTCATGCACACTTATAAAATTCCTGGAACACTTCCGAGATATCTCTGAAATCATATATCTCTTCTATAATTGTCTCAAACTCTTATAGAGTGTCACCGATAACAACGTCATGTTTCTGTGTCTCTCAAATCGATGTATCTACCATACAAATATCTCTCAATAAAAGATTAAAGCACCATAAGCGTGTGACCCAATAGGTTCGGTAATACACTGATATGTCTGGAACACCTTCCATACAATAACCAGCAACAAAGCCGTGGATGCCCAATGATGGTTCCTGTGCATACACGAATACATCGATCGAACCTTTCGTTACTCATATTGCTAATCCCTTTGCTTCATGATACTAGTGATATCCCGAGGTGAGATGTTGGTATCCTCATGATTAAACCTCTTTAAGAACTATACCCGTTATCCTCGCACCGATATCACTCCCTTTTCTCAATCCGTATTCTGATATCCTGTGTGCCTACTTTCACGTTGTGTCTGGCCAAACGATAGGATTATATCGTAATACTGAGAGGGCTCAGAGTGTATCTCTACATCGTTTGGAGGAGCAAGATCTCATTCTCGAGCAATCCAAGTTCCTTGCACACTTTAGGATACACCAGAAAACCATCGTTATGATCACAAAATTACGGAATGTCATTAGATGGCAATCTATTTTTTTACCTTTCAAGTATGTGGTCACTAGACATTCTCATGGTCTAAGGACTTATGCAAATGACAACTTCATAATAACAATGCTATTAACAACGACGAATAATATCTCATAGCAAGATAATATAATTGGGTCGGTTCGGTACTGTTTCTGCCAACAATGTACTCTCACAGTTGTTGACTTAACTTAGTCCATGACCAGACAAACGTGATCATCACACATCATGGAAGCTAATCTTACAGGTTAGATTGGAAACACTTGTCGGGGGGCTGCCCCCGGGTAGGGCAAAGATGTGGTGTTAAGTGTTGCAAAGAGCTAGCCGGATCAACATATAGCCGGGTCACTTGGGCCGGATCTCTCGTGAGAGTCGGTTAGCACTTGATCAAGCTAAAGTGCGAGAAGACGCCAGAGAGGATCCGGTAAAGTTAACCGAATCAGAGGAAGGAAACCGGTTAAGTTAGCCGGGTTGGTCAGGAAGGACCCGGATAAGGTAATCCGGATATTGCACAAGGGCCAAGTAATGTCAGAAAGGTTCACGGGTCCTGCAGGTCTCCTGCCAGAGGCTGAGAAGACAGCCGGGTCAAGTCGCAGGTTTTCCGGGTCGCAAGGCCCTAGGCGCTGACTTGGCCAATTCGGGAAAGAGGATATGACCGAGACCCGGGGGCTACACCTGCCATTGCCCAAAGTGGCAAGATAGGCCTGCTAGGGACTTGACGGCCAGGTCAGGTCACGGGATTCCTGGGAGCGCAGCAACCTAGGAGCTGACTCGGCCAATTCGGGAAAGAGGATATGACCGAGACCCGGTGGGCTACACCTGCCATTGCCCAAAGTGGCAAGATAGGCCTGCTAGGCCTGACAGTCCGGCCGTTGGGTTGACAGGGGGCAGAGGCTTGTCCTGTTCCTCTTGTCCATGCCATTATCACTTCCAGCCAGGGGCAAAATGGTAATTCGGTTAGTGTATAAGTAAGCTACTACATCCTCCAGTACGAGGGGGAGGACAACGGCGAAAGAGAAAGGCATTATCCCCCAAGCTCCATCTTCTTCTAGAGCTCCCACCATTGTTCTTCATACAGCTCAAGGAGCACTCTGTACTTGTAAACACTTGAGATATAAAGAGAGTAGGCTAGTGCTGCAGTAGGGGTGTTACCTCCACAAGAGGGCCCCGAAGCAGGGTACATCGTGGTGTTCTTTGCTTCTTCTTGGTTCTGCTTGTTCTTGTTTGTTCTTGCGAGTTCTTGGTTGTTCTCCATGCGTGCTTCGTGAGCGCGCAAACCCTCCCCGGATCCCCCAACGTCCTAGCGAGCCCACAACTTAAGCCATCCTATGGCATCTGCCGTGACACCACCACGACAGTTGGCGCCCACCGTGGGGCGAGCAGTGGCGTTGGCTGGGGTTTCCTTCCGGACGGGCACCGTCACTGGCTCCGGCGAGCGGGTCCTCTCTGGGCTCGTTTGCAAGATCGGCGAGTTCAACTTCATCAGCGACAACGCGGGGTGCTTCGCCAACAAGCCCTTCCCCGCTGACGGCTTCCTCATGACGCTCGGCAGCTTCGTCACCTACGTCGCCACCGAGCCTGTCCGCGAGTACCCGGCGCAGGTGCTCGTGGCTGAGGATCCTCCCTCTTTCCGCGCAGCTCTCGGACGGCGTAGCGCTCGCCCCGGGAGTAGCGTGGAGGTAATGGTGGTGGCCAAGTGCAGCAGCTGGCAAAGGAGATGCCAGCAAAAGCATGCCCGAGGAGCTGGCCACGCCAGTTGATCCGGTTGCAAGCCGACTCGGACAGCAAGTTCCCAAAGGAGAGACCAGATCCGGTTGGCCCGCTTGGCATGTCAAGTAGGGAGGCTCCCTTAGAGGATGTCCTGGAGAAGTTATCTCGGCCAGTGGCACCTGGGGCAATGTAGAGCTCACTGTAGCTCAGCTAGAGGCAGAGCGCCTGAGGTTGCAAAAAGAAGCCCGGTTAGTGGTGGAGTCTAGGCAAGCCTTTGATAGAGATATGAGAGAGTACAATGCTGCCAATGGTATCACCGATGGCTTTACTCCTGTAGTGCATCGCTCGCGCAAGAAAGCCGAGTTGCGTAACCGGGGTAAGGACCTCAATGACGAGTTAGCTAGAGCTGCAGGATCGAGCTCAGTAAGGCTACTAGTCATAGATCTGGCACAGGCAAGCCGGTGTATAGCTCCCCGGCTAAGAATCTTAGGGCTGCAGCGGCAGCGCGAGCCGAGTTGAGCACACTAACCGGGGACGCTTGGCGGAAGCAGGCAGAGAGAGTCAATGAGCTAGTAGATGTGTGTAACCGGCAGAATGAGGCTTACCGGAAAGCTAATCCGGATGCAGGTGTTTCTCGGTAGTAGTGTCGGTTAAGGCTGTTAGCCAGAGATCCAAGGGGCAGGCGTCATCCCCGCACGTCGGAGTTGACCGGGCCCAGAGCGTGAACTCGGGTAAGAGCAAGCAGCTGCAGACCTATGATGCTGAGTATGCCGGCAAGCAGCTAGCCGCTCAAGGAAGAGGTGGCCAAAGTAGAAACAGTGGTGGACGAGGTTACCCGGGAGCTGGAAGGGGCAATTCGGCTGGCCGAGGTCAACCACCTCGTCCTCCGGGCAGCAAGTGATTGTGCGAGCGCAACAGCAAGGTGGTGGCCAGGCGGGTTACCGCTATGATGACGGAAATTCGGCTATGGCGCGAGCCGGATACCAGACGTATGATAATGCACTTGCATCAAGACTGGGACCTCGGGCATTAGATCCGAATGATCAGCGTCTCAAGTTGGATAGAATTTACCAGTCCGAGAAGCTAGAAGAGCAAGGCCCACCGGGTCCTCCATGTTTTGGACCTCGGATCATGAACGAGCCGAGTGTGCCGTTATTTCAGCTTGGCCGAAGCACAAAGCCATATAATGGCAACACAAAGCCACAAGATTGGCTGATAGACTATGTATCGTCAGTGCACATTGCGGGGGGCAATCGCCGATGGGCGGTCCGGTATCTCCCGCACATGTTGGAAGGGCCAGCCCGGATTTGGCTGAACAACTTACCGCCGGGTAGTATCAACTCTTGGATGGACTTGGAGGAGGCATTTTACAGTAATTTCTCCAGCACCTACAAGAGGCCTAACCGACCTCAGCTCCTGGCTGCGTGCAAGCAGGAAGAACGGGAAACAGACCGAGAATTCTTAACTCGGTGGAGCAACATTCGCAACTCTTGCGAAGGTGTCGTGGAGGAGCAGGCGATTTCTTGGTTTGCGCAGGGTTGCCGACATGGCACCCCGCTCTGGCAGAAGCTCCAGAGGGATATGCCCAAGACACTGGCGGAAACGATCCGGATAGCAGATACGTATGCTCTTGGTGATCCGACACAGCCCGCATTGGATGCAGTGGGAACAAGCAGGAGGCAACCGGTTAATAACCGAGTAGGACCATTGAGGCCCAATGACCGACATGAATTCGGTTACAAAAGAAGAGATCCGGATTATAGATACGGTTCAGATCAGGTGCTGCAGTGAATATGGACCATCCTGGAGCAGGAGATGGTCAGAGACAAAAGACTGAGGGTCCAGCTTGGAGGCCGAATCAAGGTGCCTGGCCAAAGAAGGTGTGGGATGGATCGAGTCCTCCTCTAACCTTTGAGGCAAGATTGGACGGGCCTTGCTGTTATCACACAACAGACCCACGCAAGCCGGCCAATCATTCAACTCGGAATTGTAGCTGGCATCATCGCATTCAGGCGGAGGGTCAGAGAGGACCACCTCAGAGAGGTGCTCCTAGACCGAATTTCAGGCCGAATATGCCTTTAACCGGAGCCAATACAATCCCGGTGAACGCAGGAGCTCCAAGACCGGCAGCCACAAAGCCGGTTAACCTGGTAAACATGGGAGGCAATGACAATGGTGCTGGTCCAGTCGGCAAGGTGGATACCCCGGTAATGAGTACAAGGAGGCTCATCAAAGTTATGTGGTTTTTGTGACCGAGCCAACTGACAAGAAAAGTCAGCTGCGAAGGGCGAAGGAGGTGAATGCAGTCATACCAGCAGTCCCAAAATACCTGAATTGGTCCGAGCAGGAGATCACTTGGAGCAGGGCTGATAACCCCAGAATTATGCCAAGTCCAGGAAACTATGCACTAGTGGTGGATCCGACTTTGGTAGGACCCAAGCTTAACGTGAGGTTTAGCCGAGTCTTGATTGACAATGGCAGTGCCATAAACATCATGTATCGGGACACAATGGTCAAGTTGGGTATTTCGCCGAATCAGTTGCAGCAGAGCAGTTGTACCTTCCATGGTATAGTACCCGGGGTGTCTTGTTCCCCAATGGGTAAGATCTGGGTAGATGTGCTGTTTGGTACCAAGGACAATCACCGGCTTGAAAGTCTCGAGTTCGAGGTGGTAGATTTGGAGAGCCCATACCATGCTCTACTTGGCCGGCCTGCGTTAGCCAAGTTCATGATATCCACCCATGTGGCCTACCTCAAGATAAAGATGCCAGGCCCGAATGGTATTATCACTGTTGCGGGAGATTACAAAAAGCCATACAGTGTGCCACGATCGGTTCCACCTTAGCCGAATCATTGGTGATCCAAGCTGAGAAGAGCAAGATGCATGAGGTGGTGGCAATGGCGAAGTCAGCTCAGCTCGGTGTGCTGGCTATGACCAATCCGGATGGAGGTGCAACATTTGAGATGCCCAAGGAACAAAGAAGATCCCATTGACCCGGAGAACCCGGAGCGCATGGCCATCATTGGTGCCGGGCTGGATGAGAAATAGGAAAGCGCGCTCTGTCACTTCCTCCGTGAGAATCGGGATATCTTTGCATGGTCGGCTAAGGACCTGCCTGGTGTTCCGAGGGAGTTGGCAGAGCACTCTTTATTTGTCAGGCCGGATGTAAAACCGGTGAGGCAACCGACTCGGCGTCTCTCAGATGATCGAAGAAAAGTGGTGCTGGATGAGCTGGCTAAGTTGCTTGCAGCCGGATTCATTATGGAGGTGTTGCATCCAGACTGGATATCCAATCCGGTTCTGGTAGAGAAGAAGAAGGACGAACCAGCGGTGGTCAAGGTGTGGCGCATGTGCATCGATTTCACCAACCTAAACAAGGCGTGCCCGAAGGATCCATTTCCTTTACCTCGGATTGATCAAGTGATCGATTCTACTGCTGGGTGTGAGTTGTTGTCTTTTATTGATGCGTACTCTGGTTTTCACCAGATACCACTGAACCCTAAAGATCAAATAAAGACTGCTTTTATTACCCCGTACGGGGCGTATTGCTATCGTGTCATGTGTTTCGGTTTGAGAAATGCCGGTGCAACTTATCAGAGATGTATGCAGAAATGCTTACACTCCCAAATGGGCAAAATGTGCAGGTGTATGTCGATGATATCGTCATCAAAACTAAAGAAAAACACACTCTCCTCGAGGATCTCGAGGAAACATTTGTGAACTTGAGAAAATATCGGTTGAAATTGAATCCGGATAAATGCACCTTTGGTGTCCCGGCTGGAAAGTTGCTCGGTTTCCTTGTATCGAGCCGAGGTATTGAGGTGAATCCGGCTAAAATCCGAGCCATAGAAAGAATGAAATTGCCTAATGTCTAAAAGATGTACAAAAATTCACAGGGTGTTTAGCCTCGTTGAGTCGGTTTGTGAGTCGGCTAGGAGAAAAAGCCTTGCCCTTGTATCAGTTGATGAAAAAGAGCACCGGGTTCACGTGGACCCCGCAGGCAGATTCGGCTTTCAACGAATTAAAAAAGATGTTGTCCACTGCACCAATTCTGGCGTCACCTTTGCCGAATGAGCCAATGCTACTTTACATTGCGGCCACTAACCGGGTCGTGAGTGTGGTCATAGTGGTAGAGCGAGAAGAGGAGGGTAAATCCGTGCAGAGACCGGTGTACTATTTAAGTGAGGTGATCTCAACCTCAAAGCAAAATTATCCTCACTACCAGAAGATGACATACGGTGTATACCTGGCGGCCAAAAAGTTGAAACATTATTTCCAAGAACACCCGATTACCGTGGTATGTGAAGCTCCAATCGCGGAATCATTGGGTGCAAAGATGCGACTGGCCGGGTTGCCAAGTGGGCAATAGAAGTATCTCCTTACACCCCGCATTATGAGAGAAGGGATGCTATCAAGTCTCAGGCTTTACCAGATTTCCTTTGTGACTGGGCCGAGATGCAGTATGACCACCCAAGCCGGATTACAATTACTGGAAGTTGCACTTTGATGGCTCCAAAACCAAAATCGGATTAGGTGCTGGGGTGGTACTCACGTCACCGAAGCAAGATCAATTGCGATATGTGTTGCAGATTCATTTCTCAGCATCAAACAATGTGGCCGAATATGAGGCACTGATCCATGGGCTTAATGTGGCCAGGGACATCGGCATCCGCCGAATAGAATGTTTTGGTGATTCGGATTTAGTTGTGCAGCAATCTTCTGGAAATTGGGATGCTCTTGATGCCAATATGGCACTGTATCGGTTTCATGTCCAGAAAATTTCAGGATTTTTTGAAGGCTGCGAGTACAAGCACATACCTCGGTTGGAGAACGAAGCTGCTGATGTCCTGTCAAAACTCGGGTCGTCTAGGGATGCAATTCCACCCGGATATCCTTGAATCACCTAAGGGTCCCTTCAATCAAACCTTCGCCTGATTCCGAGTCAATTTTTATCCCAAAGCAAGAATCTGAGGCTGTCCCTATGAATGTTGATGTCGAGTACATTGGGGAAGACCCGGGGACTGCATGGCGAGACCCGGGGACTGCTAACCGGATCTTAGGAAAGAGGAGCAGAGAAGAAGGTGGTGATAACCGAATCTTAGGGAATGGGCAGAAGCTGATAGAAGAAATAATGGCGGCCGAACCAGTGGAAGTAGATGAGCACTTATTCCCTTTGCATCCAGTACCGGAATGGGCTGAAGAAATCATGAAGTTCATGTCGGAGGGGAGTTTGCCAAATGATGAAACCGAAGCTAGGCGAGTGCAGAGGAGGTCCAAGGCTTACACCATCATCAACAAGGAGTTATACAAGAGGAGTGCAACCGAGGTGCTACAGCGTTGTGTGGAGCCAGCCGAGGGCAAGGAGATGCTCCTGAGATACATCAGGGAATGTGGACATCATTGCAGTACAAGAGCCCTGGTGGCTAAGTATTCCGGCATGGATTTTACTGGCCCACTGCTCACGCGGATGCAGAGGACATAGTCCGAAAATGTGAAGGATGCCAAAGGTTTGCCAAGCAGACACACTTACCCGCATCGGCACTGAAACAATTCCTATCACTTGGCCATTTGCTGTGTGGTGTTTGGATATGGTGGGAGATTTCAAGCCGGCTAGGGGCAACATGACACATATGCTGGTGATGGTGGATAATTCACCAAGTGGATAGAGGTGAAACCAATCCGGAAAGTGGATGGTCGTTCGGCTGTAACTTTCTGAAAGAAATTATTTTGAGATACGGATACCCTCATAGCATCATCTCGGATAACGGCACAAACTTTGCTGTCGGAGAGTTTGCTCGGTTTGCATGATAAGGGAATCCGGCTAGATATAGCCTCGGTGGCACATCCGGAGTCTAATGGGCAAGTGGAAAGATCAAATGCCCTGGTGTTGGCCGGCATCAAGGCTCGTCTCATTGAACCATTGCTGAAAACTCCGGGATGCTGGATAGACGAGATACCATCAGTACTGTGGGGTCTAAGGACCACGCCGAATCGGTCAACTGGCTATACGCCATTTTTTCTGGTTTATGGGGCAGAAGCTGTGCTACCCACTGACATAGAACATGATGCACCAAGGGTGGCAATGTATACTGAAACCGAGGCAAAAGAGGCTCGGGAAGATGCAGTGGATCTGCTAGAGGAAGCAAGAGAATTGGCTCTATCTCGGACAGCAATATACCAGCAGAATCTCCGACGATATCATAGTCGAAAGATCAGCCCTCGAGTGTTTCATGAGGGTGATCTTGTGCTAAGGCTGGTGCAGCGCAGCAAAGGCCGACACAAGTTGTCACCTCCATGGGAGGGACCTTTCATTGTGAGCAGGGCTATGCACAATGACTCGTACTACCTTGTAGATGCACAGGAACCAAGGAAGGATGGCCTGGACAGACCCGGACAAGAAACTAAGAGACCTGGAATGTAGCTCTGCTTCGACCCTTTTACTCCTAAGGGGCGCAATGTATGTATTTCAGTTTATCATAAATGAAATTGCAGCAATCCGAGTCTGGACTCGGGGACTGCTTCGTACTCATGCATGTGTTTATTACTGTTTTGTCCATACCGTTCGTGTGCCGAATTGCTTTGAACCTCGTCCCAAAATTCAAGTAATGTATGTTGTGTTGTTGATCTCGTGACTCGACTGACAAACACCAAAATGGTAGTCAAGAGCAGAGATGAGGAATATGGGAAACATGAAAATGGACTCGGGGACTCGGTCCAAAACCGATTCGGCACATGTCGTTTACTAACCCCTGTTATTTATTTTTGTTTATGTTGAATGATTCTAAACCACAACTCGCATGTTTCAAGTATTGTATGCTATGATTCCTATCTTGTGACTCGACTGTCAAACACCTAAAAGGTAGACAAGAGCAGAGATTCGGCAAAAATAGTAAACAAGAAAACAGACTCGGGGACTCGGTTTAAAATGATCCAACATAAACCTCGTCCGGATCATGTTAAGCAAATTTAAAGTAGTCTCGAAAGAACTTAAAATAGTCTATTACATCTGCTCCCGGCATACCGGGGATTTAACGTTTTTTCACTAAGTTACTTCAGGAAGCAGCAGACTCGGTTGTAGCAGGTTCGGTGGCAGGAGCTTTGGTTGAAGGAACCTCGGGCGCGCGAGCCTCGGTTACAGGAGCTTCGGTTGGAGTAGATTCGGTTGCAGGGGGCTCGGTTGCAAGGATGGCTCAGATGGAGGAACTTCAGGGGTAACCTTGCGTGGAGAGCTTGAAGGCTGGGCAGATTCGGAGGTATCCGGATCAGCTGAAGCTTGTTTAGTAATCTCTGCCGAATCAGTTGCTGGTATCTCCGAAGTCTGGGCCGGAGTTGCTTCGGTATTCTTAGCCGAGTCAGAAGCTGGGATCTTGATAGGAGCGTGTTCGGCAGAGTTAGCCGAATCATCAGACTCGCCCTCAGAATCGGCGTATTCTTCAGCGGAGGCGTCGTCCGATTCCTCTTCTTCAGTTTCTTCTCCATCCGAGTAGACCGGAGCCTCCAGATCAAGATGCTTGGTGCGTGCAAATTCGGCCATGAAGTTGGCGGCTTCTTCACGGATCTTGATCCGGGTAGGGTCTGTAGCCCACGGAGAACCCTCGCGAAATGAGCGCACTTTGGCAAGATCAATTAGCTCATACCAGGACATGATGAATAGCAAAGCTGCGTCAGCACCAGCGCGGGCGGACGAAGACCTCCACTGCTGTAACCGGGTCATTGCTTGATCCAGGTCTCGGATCAGCTCCTCCACAGGCACAACTTGCCGCGCTTCAGGAAACAAGATTCGGTGAGCCTTGAGACTTGCATTGAGCAGACCAATATGGGAATCCTTCAAAGGAGCAATCCGAGCCTTAAGTGCTGTAATATGATCTTCGATGTCCCATGTCTCTGGTAGGGGAGCCTCGGTTAATTTAGCTCTCTCAGCTCGGGCGTTTCTCACAGCCTTGGCGGCTTGAAGCCGGATGCTGGTAAACTCTCCTACAAACAAATAAGCTAATACTGAGTTCAGCGAGAAGGAACACAAGCATATGTATTGGTTAAGAGCAGAAAGAAAAGAGGAGATTCGGTGAACTTACGATCCATGTCATCATTAAGGCTAGCAAGTGCAGCAAGCCATTTCGCACTGGCCGCTTTGTGAGCACTCAGTTCTTCTTTAGCCGCTTTGACTTCGGCTTCAGATTCGGCAATGTTCGTTTGAATTTGCTTGTCCAGTTTGGCCCGCTCCGCAAGTCCGGCTTTGAAAGTATCCCGCTCCTTCTGGATTGTGTCTTTTTCACGCTTCAGCGTATCCCGCTCTCCTTTAACCTTGTTCTTCACTTTTTCAACTCGGTCAAGCTCTCGCTGGAGCCGAGTCACTCTGATTTTTCCTCGGATAAAGCGCGCTTGTGCTCTTCTTCTTTCTTGTCCATTTCAAGACAGAGCCCATCGAAGGAAGTTTGGAGCTTCTGTGCTGATGGGCGAGCTGCTTAAAGAGCTTGCCGCGAGCGGTCATGGTTTCCTGAAAGAAAACAGGCAAATGGCGTCAAAAGAATCTCGGGGACTGGCCCGAGATTAACCGAATCAGTTGGAAAAGAGACTCGGGGACTGGAAGTCCCACGGTGTCCTCGGTTAGGCAACATTCATGATAAGTTTTTTAGAGATTCAAGCCGAATGACTTTCTTACTCGGAGGAGTATCAGTCGTTCGACCCGAATCTCGGGGACTGGGTATAGTACTATTTGATCATGTTGAAATAAAAGCAAGATTCGGAAAAATTTACCTCAAACACCCGGTTAGCTTCAGTGACCGAGGTCTGTACAGAGTGTAATGATTGAAACATCCGACTAGGCCCAGCCGGATGTGGCGCTGAAGTAGAAAAATCTTTGGCGAGGTCAGCATCATTCCAAGCTTCAATGAATTGCTTGGCGGACTCGAGCTTATCGCTGCTCGGAGGGCGGGGATTCGACAGGGACTGGCCGAATCGAATCGCTGATGGGGCGGCAGAAACCTTCTTGCTAGCAACCACCTGCTTATCCGAGGTGGTTGGAGTTGTGCCAGAGGCACCTTGAGTCGGCTTGGGTTGCGGTGACGCACCCGGAGTCTGCTTCGGATGTGGCTCCTTGTGCTGCTTCTCGGAAACTTGCTGTTGCTGTTGCTGCTTCTGCTTTTTCTTCTTCTGCTGCTCTTGATTCAGCAGGGTTTGCGCTGCGGGAGTAGGGCGAGGATCCGGCTTAGGCAAGGATGTAGCCGATGTCTTGGCCTTTTCCTTCTCCAGCTCCTTGAGAGGGCGTGGCCAACTTGAATCTCGGATTGGAGCCGAGGTTTCCTCACTCTCCAAGTCAATAACCGGCTTGAAATGGGAGTCGGCTGAGGAATATTGGCAGTTGTGACACGCATTGGTGAGGTGGCAGTTCGATCAGGAGACTGGGTTTCCATGCCGTATCCAGTGGAGGAATGGGAGAAGAGATGGATGAATGAGTCTGCGCGGTGATGAGGACATCACTGCATAAAGCAAAGCAAACAGTTAACTCGGATAGATATGACTCGGTTAACAGAGGAAGAAAGCAAATGAAGTTAAGTCAGTATTACCCCTTGGTGGTAGGCATCGGCTTGACGCGATTCAACTTGGAGCCAGACTTCTTTATTCTCTTGGCTTTAGGGGAATCAGATCCGGGCGCGTCAGTGCGTTTCCGAGATGTCCCTTCAGCATCTTGTTTGGCTGGAACACAAGGTGGTGACCATGAAATCGGAATAGCGTCGATGGGATCTAAGATCCTGCAATCATCATCTTCCTCGTCGGAGATGTTGTGAATAGTTGATTGCTTACCCTTGCGGACTGGCTTGGCGCGCGGGATAGGCAGATAATCATCCGTATCCGGATCTTCTTCGTCCTCGCGCGGCGGGCTGAGATCCGGTCCCCATTCTTTGGTGGAGAGGTCTCCATCTTCGTAAGTTGGCGATCAAACAGCTACAGAAAAGTCAGGGCAAATCCGGATTAGGCCGATGCCATTTTGATGAAATATGGTTAGATTCGGAAAATGGTGAACTAACCTGTGGTGGAAGGCGCTCTCGGTAAAACGGCTTTACGCCCCACCGCCATTTATCCGACATCTCGGTGGCGGCAATGGCGTTTACCCGTCGCCTGATGGAGACTTTGCTAAGGTCATGCCTGCTGATCCGGGTAGGATCTAGCACACCACCCATGTGGCATATCTTGTGTTCACGTCTTTGAAGAGGGCAGACCCGGCGACCGATGAAGGTCCGGAGCAGATCATCCGACCAGGCCCTTCTTCAGAAAGTCCTCCAGAGTTTCATGTACAGTCTGAAGTTCTACAATAGTCTCAGCCGGATTGTATCCGAAGTTCAATTCGGCTGTGGGTGGCTCGATCGTGAACTCGGGCAGATTAAGGGCATCATGGCCTTCTGCACTCTTCACATAAAGGAAAGACCTTTGCCACTTCCTGACAGTGTCTAGGCCAGTGATACGGGGAAAGATGGATCCCTGCCTTGGCGTGATGCTAACCGGACCGCAAGCAGTCATCAGCTTCGGCTTAGTGCCTGGAATAGTATGTTTGCGGAGGTGGAAATACTTTGCCCAAATATCGACGGTCGGCCAGACACCGAGATAGCCCTCGCAAAAGGAAAAAGCCGATAGAGAACGAAGGCATTAGCCGGGAGGTGATGAGGCTGTAGGCCAAAGAAATCCAGGAAAGCCCGGAAGAAATCACTCGCCGGCAATCCGAATCCGCGCTCAAAATGCGCTAGAAACACCACACGTTCACCGGGTTCGGGACCGGTGAAGTTCCTTCCCCGGTTTGCGGCATATAACTTGAGAGTTATACGCGGGTGCTTAGTAGCCATTCCAGGTCGTCTTTTGTCACATGAGCCCTCCCATCTGCCGGGAGGAAGCTTCGCCATATCCGGATCAATCCTGCAAGAGGTCGGATAGGGCGAGTCAAAATGAAGCGGATAATGGTTTAGCCGGTCAATCTAAAGTGATTCGGCTAGTTTATCCCGGATGAAACTAGCCGGATTCAGCAGAGAAGGTGATTCGGATGGAAATCACAAACACCTTCCGCAAAAGTCTAGGGTTACACAAGATCTACCGCAGCGTAAAAAAGAAAAAGAATTGAAGTAAAAAAGTAGTAGAACTGTTCAAACGGTGGCAAGCCTAAACTAGGGCAGTAGTGCAAAACTGAAAGGAGATCCAGATGCACTAAGGCTTGCTAAGAACCATTATGCGAATAAATCTACAAGAAACAAATGCGAGTTTCCCGTGGGATATGAACTCCTCGAGTTCGCCATGGCCGGAGAAAAAGAAAACTCACGGTGATGACGCGACGGGGAAGAGCCCAGCGGAGAAACGGCGGTGCAGGGCGCAGTGCGCGGCTCCGACGGTCTTCTCAGGTGTTGAGGACGTCTCCGGCGCGGCGAGTTTGGAAGGGCGAGATTGTGGCGATGACGGCGGCGCAGATGGTGTTCGGGAGTGGGAGATGTGAGGAAGAAGAAGAGAAATCCCCGCTCCCATATTTATAGCGCCCAGCGGTAACGGGCGCACTACTGCGCGGTTTTCGGAGCGTCGCACGGTAACTGCACCCTGGAACTCTGTGGCCACCTCTGTGGCCGTGTGTTCCAACACATGTTGGGCCATAGAATTGGAAGCAGTTGCACGGATCCTGTGTGCCGGTCAACGGAGAAAACGAGAAGACGCGGTCGTTTGGTCAAATGCACTCAAGTACCCGGAGAATCCGGATGATGTGCTGTCAGTGGCATGTCAGATCAGAGATCCGGATTATGGGGCTTTGCGCAGAGGTTCACTGCCAAGTGTCCCGGGAAATCCTGAGACAAGATTGTTATTATGTGATTCGGTTAGTGATGTTTATTTTAACCTGCTACGGCTCTTCAGCCGAGGCTGTAGAACCGCACCAGCTTCGGGGACTACTGTCGGGGGGCTGCCCCCGGGTAGGGCAAAGATGTGGTGTTAAGTGTTGCAAAGAGCTAGCCGGATCAACATATAGCCGGGTCACTTGGGCCGGATCTCTGTGAGAGTCGGTTAGCACTTGATCAAGCTAAAGTGCGAGAAGACGCCAGAGAGGATCCGGTAAAGTATAAACCGAATCAGAGGAAGGAAACCGGTTAAGTTAGCGGGTTGGTCAGGAAGGACCCGGATAAGGTAATCCGGATATTGCACAAGGGCCAAGTATGTCAGAAAGGTTCACGGGTCCTGCAGGTCTCCTGCCAGGCTGAGAAGACAGCCGGGTCAAGTCGCAGGTTTTGGGTCGCAAGGCCCTAGGCGCTGACTTGGCCAATTCGGGAAAGAGGATATGACCGAGACCCGGGGCTACACCTGCCATTGCCCAAAGTGGCAAGATAGGCCTGCTAGGGACTTGACGGCCAGGTCAGGTCACGGGATTCCTGGAGCGCGCAGCAACCTAGGAGCTGACTCGGCCAATTCGGGAAAGAGGATATGACCGAGACCCGGTGGGTACACCTGCCATTGCCCAAAGTGGCAAGATAGGCCTGCTAAGGCCTGACAGTGGCCGTTGGTTGACACAGGGGCAGAGGCTTGTCCTGTTCCTCTTGTCCATGCCATTATCACTTCCAGCCAGGGGCAAAATGGTAATTCGGGTTAGTGTATAAGTAACGACTACATCCTCAGTACGAGGGGAGGACGGCGAAAGAGAAAGGCATTATCTCCCC